>CM031376.1:46473174-47135904 GCA_018208015.1 Medicago ruthenica | reverse complement strand
TTTAAAAACATGATTTGGATATTTAACATCTTCAAAACCAGGAGGTTGTTTTACATACACTTCTTCAGAAATTACACCATTTAAGAAGGCACTCTTAACATCCATTTGATATAAGATGATATCATGATTAATACATAAAAGAAGTAACCTGATTGCTTCCAGTCTTGCTACTGGAGCAAAAGTTTCAGTGTAGTCATTCCTTCTTGCTGGCTGTACCCTTGAGCTACTAATCTAGCTTTGTTTCTGATCACTTCTCCTTGTTCATTTAGCTTGTTCCTGAACACCCATTTTGTTCCAATGATGTTCTTCTGATCAGGCTTTGCAACAAGATCCCATACATCATTCCTTTGAAACTGGTTCAGCTCTTCTTGCATTGCTACAATCCATCCATCATCAACAAGTGCTTCATCAACAGTTGTAGGCTCAATCATGGATAGCAGGCCAAGCATAGACTCATTCTGAGTGAATGCTGATCTTGTCTTTCTTGGACTGTTCTTGTTTCCAATGATCAACTCCTCAGGATGTGAAGACTTGTATTTGAATGAGGTTCTGGGTGGATTAGCTTCTGAAGGGCCATCAGGAATTTGTTCAGAACCATGCTGGTCTTGATTAGCATCAGGAGTAGTGTCTTTATCAGAGAGTTTCTCAGAGTCTTCATTGTTTTCAGCTTCTGAACCTTCATCAGAATCTGAACTGGGTTCAGCTTCTGAAGGCTCTTCTGAGATTCTGACATCTGCAAAACTCTCAACCAGCTCTGGTATTTCACTACCAGGCTTCTTATCATCAAACCTAATATGTATAGCTTCTTCAACAACATGTGTTTCAGAATTATACACTATGTATGCCTTAGATCTCTCTGAGTATCCTAAAAAGGTACCCTTTTGAGCCTTGGCATCAAATTTCTTTAGGTAGACTTTATTGTTTAGTATGTAACATGTACAACCAAACTGATGAAAATAAGAAATACTTGGTTTTCTTCCTTTAAATAATTCATATGCTGTTTTATTCAGAATGGGTCTGATATAGATCCTGTTCTGAATATAACATGCTGTGTTTACAGCTTTCTGCCCAAAAGTACTTAGCAATTTAGATTCATGGATCATGGTTCTTGCCATTTCTTGTAAAAACCTGTTCTTTCTCTCTACAACTCCATTTTGTTGTGGAGTTCTAGGAGATGAGAACTCATGGAGAATTCCATGGTCTTCACAAAAGTTTTCAAAAGGTTCATTTTCAAATTCCCCACCATGATCACTTCTGATTTTCAAAATTTTCAAATCAGTTTCAGTTTGTACTTGTTTGCAGAATTTGAAAAACACATCATATGTTTCATTTTTGGTTCTGAGGAATTTAACCCAAGTCCACCTACTGTAATCATCAACAATAACAAGTCCATACTTCTTCCCATTGATTGAAGCTGTCCCAACAGGGCCAAACAAATCAATGTGAAGTAGTTCTAGAGGTTTAGAGGTGGAAACAATGTTCTTTGGTTTAAAAGAAGTTTTAGAAAACTTTCCAATTTGGCATGCTGAACACAGAGCATCTGAGTGATAATCAATACTGGGTAAGCCTCTGACCAGCTGTAACTTGCTAAGCTTGGAGATGAGTCTCCAGTTAGCATGTCTCAGCCTTTTGTGCCAGACCCATTTCTCATCACTCACAGACAGAAGGCAAACTACCTTCTGCTGAACCAAATCAGAAAAGTTTATTTTGTAAACATTGTTTTTCCTACAGCCTCTGAACACTACAGACTTATTTTCATTATTGATTACAGTGCAAGTGTTCTTATTAAACAGGACTTCATAATTACTATCACATAATTGACTTATGCTAAGTAAATTATGTCTGAGTCCATCTACCAGCCAAACATTATCAATGTACAGGGAAGAATTACCTATCTTACCAGTACCAATGATCTTTCCTTTCTGACTTCCTCCAAACCCCACAGTTCCTCCCGCTTTCAGAGTTAGGGTTTGGAACATAGACTTGTCCCCTGTCATATGATGCGAGCATCCACTGTCCAGGTACCAGGACCTTTCCTTTTCTTTGGATGTTAAGCATATCTGCAATTGAAACTATCTCAGACTTAGGTACCCAGATTTTCATGGGTCCTTTGGGGTTAGTCCTGAAAGGTTTTGGCTTTTTAAACTTGTGTCTGAAGTTATGATGTTCAGACTTGTTCTGATACTTAGGATATGAATCCTTATATCTTGAATAAGTCTGAGTTTCAGAACCTGAATACTTCAGAGCCTGAGTTCTCAAAGGTTTGAACTTAGAATTCTTCAGAACCTGAGACTTGAAGGTCTTTGGTTCTGAATCCTTTAGAGTTTGAGCCTTTGAGTACTTTTGTTCTGATCTCTTCAGAATTTTCACTTTGTTTCCTTCAGGCACAAGGCAAGCTTCAGTTTTGCCTTTCTTAAAACAGTTTGAAGCAGAAAACTGATTGGTTTGCTTTGGCTTGCTTTGCCTGACATTCTGAGATTGAAAATGTTTTACATTGACTGGTTTAACAGATTTTGAAGTTTTAATAAACCCAGTCTTAGAAAAATTTGAATCAGATTTATTCAGCTTCTGAGACTTTCTAGTTTCAGGTTCTGAACACTTCAGATTCTGAACAAGTTTAGGTTCAGAGTCTGATTTCCTCTTACTCTTAGGCTTAGGACCTTTTGGCTTAGATTTGGGCAGGGTTTTAACATCTGCCTTCATCTTACCCTTAGGTTCAGAAGTTTCAGAGTCTGAGTTGTTCAGAACTTCAGACTTAGTCTCAGATTCTGATACTTTCAACTTCTCAGAATTATCAGAAGCAGGCACAAAGCATATACCATTGCCTTTTAAAGTATCTTCAGAACATGAAGGTGAGTTTAATTCATTTGAAGGTTTAAATGAATCATAGCCAATGCCTTCACCTTTGTTTCTGATCATATTATACATCATAGAGGCAATTTTTGTTCTATTGAATCCAGTTAACATGAAATCCTGAAGAGCTATTTCCTGATCATTAGGAACCTCTTTAGATTTCTTATGAGCCTCTTTTCTGAGTTCTTCAACTTCTTCATCATATTCAAAAATTTGATTCTGAAGTTTAAGATTTTCCTCAGATAGCAAGTTAGTTTGATTTTTCAAAGATTTAATTTATTTAACTTGCTCTTAAGATGAATCATAAGATCATTAACTGTTTCAATCAATTCAGATCTAGAGAGTTCAGAGTATACCTCATCTTCTTCATCAGAATCTGAGCATGATTCTGCATCAGAAGATGCAGTTGCCATCAGGGCCAGATTTGCTTCTTCCTCATCAGATTCTGACTCATTATCCAGATCATCCCATGTTGCCATGAGACTCTTCTTAAGCTTGTTTCTGAAACTGCTGGACTTTGAGCTGGACTTCTTTGCTTTTTCCTTTGATTTTTCGTTCTGAAGATCAGGACAATCAGCAATGAAGTGGCTAGGCTTCTTGCAGTTGTAGCAGCTTTCCTTCTGGATATCCCTCTTTGAACCAGAACTAGATCCTCTAAAATTACTGCTTCTGTTAGAGAACTTTTTTTTTTCTATTCATCAGATACTGAAGCCTTTTAGAAAGCATTGCAAGCTTATCAGCATCTGAATCTTCATCAGAATTTCCCTCAGGAAATTCCTCTTCAGATTCAATAGCTTTCAAAGCTTTAGCTGGCTTTCTTTTAGACTTCAGAGCTAATGTCTTTGGTTCTCTAACATACTCATCCTCATTGAGTCCCAGTTCATGCACTTTGAGGGAGCTTATAAGATCCTCAATACTCAAAGTATTCAGATCCTTAGCTTCCTCAATAGCAGTCACTTTAGGTCTCCATTTGGATGGCAGACTTCTTAAGAGTTTGTTCACATGGTCAGCTGTGGTATAACTCTTTTTCAGAATCTGAAGTCCAGAAACCAGAGTCTGAAATCTTGAGAACATAGTCTCAATATTTTCATCCTCTTTCATTCTGAACAATTCATATTGCTGAACAAGAATGTTTGCCTTAGCTTCTCTAACTTTCTTATTACCTTCATAGTTAGAGCAGAGGGATGTGAATATGGCTTTGGCTGTTGACTTGTCGCTCAGCTTCTGATACTCAGTGTGAGGTAATGAATCCACAATGATTCCTCTCACATGGTGATGTTTCCTATAGATTTTTTTTTGATCATCACTCAGAGCTCTTCTGTTGACAGCAACACCTTCTTCATCTACTGGGATAGTGATTCCATCTTCAATAATATCCCATAGTGAATCATCTATACCAATGATATGGCTGTACATTTTGCTTTTCCACCATGAGAACTTCTCAGGATCACCAGTAAACATTGGAGGTTTATTGTGTGACCTGGATTTTCTCTCATTAGTGCCATAATCATATGAAACAGATGTTCCAGTTCCTCTTTGATTTCTGGGTTGTGGTTGAGGTGAATCTTCACTATCAGACATGTTTTTCTCAGGATCAAGACTGACACACTGTTAAGTGTTAATATCAGAACCGGAGCTCTGATACCAACTGAAGGTGAGAAAAACACACACACAAGAAGGGGGGGGGGGTTGAATTGTGTGACTCAAAAACTGGTTATCTTTTCTTTTCAAACTTAAGGTAAAGTTCAGAAGCTGATATGAATCAGTTCTGAACTGTTATCAAGAGTTATGCAACGGATCAAATAAAGAAAAGAGATAGGGAAAGAGAGACACACAGAAATTATATTGGTTCCTTCTCAATGTGAGAAGTAGTTCAGTCCCCTTGTTTTCCAACAAGAGAGTTTCACTATAATCTGAAGATTACACTTTGCTCAATCACTAAGAAAGAGACTTCCAGTTGCTCAACCACCAAGGAAGAGGCTTCTAGTGCTCAACCACAAAGGAAGAGTCTTCCACTGCTCAATCACTAAGAAAGAGGCTTCCAATGCTCAAGACACTTAGTCAAGAGACTTCTCAATGCTCATGACACTAAGTCAAGAGGCTTCTGACTCAGACCACAAAGGAATGAGGTTACAAATGCTTAGTATACAGACTAAGACTTTAGGGACCAAACTGGTTTACAAGTAAAGGAGTTTGGGATGAACACTTGATAAAATATCAGAGGTGTTCTCTAAATACAACACAGGTTAAGACTCTTAACCTTAAGAAATTCTAAGTTACAAAGATAAAAGAATTTCTAAGAGGTTGGGTAACTTGCGTATTTTTGACAGCAAAACAGAGCAAGAGTTCAGTTCTTTGTTTCAAGAGTCTTAGACAATTTTGATCTTCAAATCTTCTTCCTTTTATAGATGAAAATATAGCTGTTGAAGATTTGCTTGATTTTGAAGAAAGAGCCGTTGCAATTGGGCTAGGTTACTGCAAATGTGTGCTGTACTTTATCAGTCAGAACAGAGCAGTTGCCATTTTTGAAATGGCCTACCTTAAAAGCTGGAGAATGTTTGGGTCAGGGAGACAACTGTTCCATTGAGTTGTTCTGACACATTCAGGCATTAAATGCGCACAGTACTGGTCAATATCCATGCCACATCAGCTTCAGAAGCTTCTCTGTGAACAGTGATCAGAAGCTGTTGCATCAGAAGCTGCCTTGTACGAATCAGAAGCTGGCTTCAGGAGTTGACTTTGCGTTGACTTCTTCAGAAGCACCCAGACTTCAGAAGCTACCTTCAGACTCAGAAGCTGCACTTCAGGAGCACTACCTCAGGACCACTTCAGAAGCTTCTCAGTTCAGTACCACTACTTCAGGAGCACTTCTTCAGAAGCATTTCTTCATACCCAATTTCCTTCTAGCTTTGCAACCTTGCTTCTTAGCTTTCCTTCCTTGCTCTAAGCTTGTTCTTCCATAACCATTCTTAATAATTAATCATAAAGCACATGGTTCTGAAAACACTAGAACAAAGCATTAGCAAATAACCAATTTTCTCTTTAATACTTTGTTATCATCAAAACCATAAAGAGAGATATGTTTACACATAATGTTTCAACAATCTCCCCCTTACTTCATAAGAGACTTGTTAAACTCATTTTGTTCCAACACTTCGAATGGGAAAAATCCTGTTGAACCTAAAAATGATAAATTCGTGTCTAAAACTTATACATTTGACATAACCAAATGTGATGAAATATTTGATTTATTAGTCACAGATGGCCAGATTATTGTTCCTAAGGGCTTAAAAGTACCCCCAATCGAGCAGCGGAAGAAAAGGGGTTATTGTAAATTTCATAATTTCCTTGGCCATAAAACCTCACGTTGTATTCTTTTCAGGGATTTGGTTCAAAAGGCTCTCAATGAAGGGAGACTCAAATTTGGTGAGAAACCAAAGACCACTCTGGCGAATGCTGAAACACCTAAAGCTGTTGAAACTCTCTATGCAGAACCTTAAGGAATAATGATGGTCGAAGCAATGGAGGTGTCTCAGGTGCAAGTTCAAGATATATCTGAAGAAGACTTGTCGCGTCGAATTTCGGATGTCAAGCTATTGGGAAGCATTGAATCACTAATTTTAAATCACGACTGAACTTTTAATTTTTCGGGGAAAAAGGAAAAAAAGTTCGAAATTACCTTGAAAAAGAGATTTTAGGTTCGAAAGTCGATTATGCGAGGGGAAGGTATTAGCACCCCTCACATCCGTTGTACTCAACGGGAACCTCTTAGTTGGCTTAGACTAAAAATGTTTTTTTACGTTTTGCTTGCACGCTTGATCATATATATATAAAGGAAAAAGAAAATATAATGTGAGGTGAAGAAAGAGATAAAAACAAATGAAAAAGAAAAGAAAAAAAGATTTTTCATTAACTGGCTTGACAAGATGTCGATCTTGCTCCTACGTATCTCCCGGTAGTCGGAGAATTCAAAGCGTACGTAGTTCTTGGAAAAAAGAAGTTTGTACGCTGGTTCGTTTTAGTTAAAAAAAGATTTGTTCGCGTCCGAGCGAAAAAGTTTGAAAAAAAAAAGAGAAAGTAATGAAAGTAAATGTCAACTGTTCGGGATGTTGCCGAACTTGCCATTGACGACAGGAAAATAAAATGTCAACTGTTCGGGTTGTTTACCGAACCGTTCATTGACAACAATGCATAAAAATAAATGTTTTGATAAAAAAGATTTGCACTCGGACTTGAACAAAGGTTTTAAAACGTACGAAGACGTACAAAGTTTTAACATGAGGAAAAGGACGCTAAGGCGATGAACTCGCGCAAGGCGTGAATGTTTGAATTGACCACGGGGGCCAAGAAAAGTTTAAAATGGTCACGGGGGACCAAGGAAAGTTGGATTGGTCACGAGGGACCAAGAAAGGTTCAAATTGGTCGCGAGGGACCAAGAAAGGTTCAATTTGGTCGCGAGGGACCAAGAAAGGTTCAATTTGGTCGCGAGGGACCAAGAAATGTTAAAATTGGTCGTGAGGGACCAAGAAAGGTTCAAATTGGTCGCGAGGGACCAAGAAAGGTTCAAATTGGTCGCGAGGGACCAAGAAAGGTTCAAATTGGTCGCGAGGGACCAAGAAAGGTTCAAATTGGTCGCGAGGGACCAAGAAAGGTTCAAATTGGTCGCGAAGGACCAATAAAGGTTCAATTTGGTCGCGAGGGACCAAGAAAGGTTCAAATGCGTTGGACGCGTTGAAAATAGAATGACGATTGTTCGAGCAACGAGACATACGTCAAGCATTCGTACAACCGGGGAAATGGAGAGACATATGTCAAACCACCCTTTTTCATTCAAGTTTTGTTTGAATTTGAATAAAAACGTATTTTTGGGGAAGCTAGAAAAGAATGACGATCGTCTAAGCAACGAGACATACGTCAAGTGTTTATCCGATCGGCGAAAGGAGAGACATACGTCAAACCACCCTTTTTCATTCAAGTTTCGCTTGAATTTTAAGGAAAAAAGTATAAACTGTCAAAACGCTCGTTTTTTAGAACTCAAAATGAAAAGAAAGGAAATTGTTCAAATTAGTTGTTGCAACCAAAATGAACAAGCTTGTTGTTTATTGAAACAAGAAAGAAAATGTTTTTGTTGTTTTCGTTGATTTTTGTTTGGTTGGTTTGGAAGGACAAGGTCCTTTGTCTACATACCCAAATGGGATCAAAACCGATGTAGTTCGGGGTAAAAAAGCCGAGTGATTAGTTATGTTAATTTTTAAAGTTTGAAAATGTTCGTGAAAGATAAAAATGAGCCAAAGTGGCGAGTGAGTGAAGTTTGATTGATTTTAATTGCAAAAATAAAGTCTAATATGATTAAAATTGATTGAAGTTTGATTAAAAGAAAGTTGCTTGGTTTGAAATCCAAGGCTTTGTTAATGAAGAATATTTTTGATGAAGTTTTTGAATATTTGAAATGTTTTTGATTTTTTATGATTTTTTACTCGGAGTTAAAAAGAAATTAAGTGCGATGAAATAAACTAAACGCGAGAGAAAAAAATAAAAACGATGTTGGATCAAAATGAAAAGATTTTTTGTTTTTGGATTATGAATTAAACTAAGAAAAATGAAAAATAATGCAATGCATATTTAAACATTTTGTTCCTAATGTATATGCTAATGACATAAAAAAGATGCAAACTAAAATGAACAAAATAGAAATAAATAAATAAAAAATAAATGCATGAGATAATATGATAGGTAAATAAATAAATGAGATGTTAAAAAACAATAAAACAATAAAAGGAAATAATAATAAAAAGAAAAAATAAAATTTGCAAAGAAATAAAAGAAATAAAATAGGGGAGTGTAAAAGTAAAACTAGGGGTGCTGGTAGTAAAAAAAAAGTCAGATTGGAAGAGAAAGGCCCAAAATGTATTGGGCCTGCGTAAATTAATCTGGGCCGTCTGATTAATCAGACGGCCCTGATCTGATCACAGGGGGGAAAGGCCTGAGCTGTCTGATCTAAAATCAGGGGGCCAGGAGGGCGTGGGTGTACGCTAACGCGTACACCCTCGCACACTGAATCAGGGAGGGGTATTTAAACCCCTTCCCTTCATAATTTTTCATTTCATGTTTCCCCTTCTCTCTCTTCCTCACCCGCCCTCTCTCTTCTTTCTCATCTCTCTCACTTCTTTCTTCCCCAGCCGGCCGGAAGTGATTTCCGGCGTGGTGGCCGCCGGCCAAAACGGCGGCGCCACCGCGCCGGAAAGTAAAAACTTCCCTTTTCTTAAAAAAAAAACCTTTTTCCCATATCCTTTTTCCTCCTCATCTCGAATCCGGCCTTATTTTTTTCAAAACCCTTTTAAAAACGTGTAGATCTAGGTTTTTAAAATAACACAAAAATTTTACCTTTTTTCTTTCTTTGTGATTCGGTTGGGTTGGCTGGGCTACGGTTTTGGTGTATGTTTAGGGGCTGGGTATGTGATGTGTTGGTTTGTTTGGATGCCGTGTGTGTTGTGTTTGTTTTGGATGCCGTGTGTGTTGTGTTTGTTGGGATGCCGTGTGTGTTGTGTTTGTTTGGGTGGTGATGTGCGCTTGTGTGGGTGTGTGGCTTGCTGGGTTTGCTGGGACGTGTGGGTGAGGGCTGGGACGTGTGCGTGAGTTTGGGCTGGATGTGTGTTTTTGGGCTGTTGTGATTTTGTTTTTGTGTTGTGGGCTGTTGTGATTTTGTTAGGGTTGAGTTTGTGTTTGCTGTTAAAAAAAATTCAGTTTGATAAAAATTTCTTCTCCTCCTTTTTCCTTGTGTTTGATCTTGTTAAATAGAGGAATTTTGAGCTGCTTGTCATAGATTTACTTGCAAGTTGTTCTGCAGATTTTGGTTAGAATTTGAGCAAGCATTAATGGGGATGTGATTCCTGTTGATTTTGTGCAGATTTTGGATAGGATTTGAGGATTGAAATGATGAGAAAATCTGGAAAAGGGGGCGCCCCTGCAGTGTTGTGTTTGTTGACTGTGTTTGACTTGGACTTGGACTTTGGACAAAAATGCAAAAATAAAAAAATAATAATAATAATAGTAAAATAATAATAATGATAATAATAAAAAATAAAAATTAATGATAATAAAAAAAACTGAAATTAAAAGTAAAAATAAAAAGTGATAAAAAATAAAATTAATAAACGAAACAAAAATTGACATGAGGTATTTTAAAATACCTCCCTGCCGAAATTTCGTCTGAAACGACGAAAATTCTCGGCTTAAAAAGTGAGTAAAATGAGACTAAAATGAGTCAAAAAATGGGGTATGACAGATGCCCCTATTTAAGTTTCTTCGCTACGGAGATTAAAAAGTGAAATTTTGATTCGACGGGTCGAAGAAACTTAAATACAGAGTACACCATTTTTTGACCAATTTTGGACAGTAAAACATTATGGATGCGATGCCATGTATGCAATGTTATGAATGCATGTGATGCAAGTATAAATGCAAGACGGCAAAGATGACCTGATTGGGGATAAACAGAGACAAAGGGATACCCGGGTTCGTTAAAGAAACGGGATCCAACTCTATTGGGGATAGTGTTCCACTGGGGAAAAAGGTTAGCCGTTTGGGTTATTGCCGAACTGTTCACTGGGGAGAGTGGGCAATTAACCACGGGAACCAAAAGGGGTAAAATGTCAGCTGTTCGGGTTAAATTCCGAACTGCCACTGACGACAAGGAATGAATGTAAATGTCAGCTGTTCGGGTTGTTGCCGAACTGCCACTGACGACAAGGAATGAATGTAAATGTCAGCTGTTCGGGTTGTTGCCGAACTGCCATTGACGACAAGGAATGAATGTAAATGTCAGCTGTTCGGGTTGTTGCCGAACTGCCACTGACGACAAGAAAAATAAAAGGAACGTCAACTGTTCGGGTTGTCTACCGAACTGTTCATTGACAACAAAAGGAAAAGTCAACTGTTCGGGTTGGTTACCGAACTGTACATTGACAACAGGAAATAAAAAGACATGTCAACTGTCCGGGTTGGTTACCGAACCGTTCATTGACGACAGGAAAGAAAAGTCAACTGTCCGGGTTGGTTACCGAACTGTTCATTGACGATAAAAAGAAAAGTCAACTGTTCGGGTTGGTTACCGAACCGTTCATTGACAACAAAAAGAAAAGTCAACTGTTCGGGTTGGTTACCGAACTGTTCATTGACGACAGGAAATGAATGTCAACTGTCCGGGTTGGTTACCGAACTGTTCATTGACGATAAAAAGAAAAGTCAACTGTTCGGGTTGGTTACCGAACTGTTCATTGACAACAGGAAAGAAAAGAAATGTCAACTGTCCGGGTTGGTTACCGAACCGTACATTGACGACAGGAAATAAAAGACATGTCAACTGTCCGGGTTGGTTACCGAACCGTACATTGACGACAGGAAATAAAAGACATGTCAACTGTCCGGGTTGGTTACCGAACCGTACATTGACGACAGGAAATAAAAGACATGTCAACTGTCCGGGTTAGTTACCGAACCGTACATTGACGACAGGAAATAAAAGACATGTCAACTGTCCGGATTGGTTACCGAACCGTACATTGACGACAGGAATAAAAGAAATGTCAACTGTCCGGATTGGTTACCGAACCGTACATTGACGACAGGAAATAAAAGAAATGTCAACTGTTCGGGTTGGTTACCGAACCGTACATTGACGACAGGAATAAAAGAAATGTCAACTGTTCGGATTGGTTACCGAACCGTACATTGACGACAGGAATAAAAGAAATGTCAACTGTTCGGATTGGTTACCGAACCGTACATTGACGACAGGAAATAAAAGAAATGTCAACTGTTCGGGTTGGTTACCGAACCGTACATTGACGACAGGAATAAAAGAAATGTCAACTGTTCGAATTGGTTACCGAACCGTACATTGACGACAGGAAATAAAAGAAATGTCAACTGTTCGGATTGGTTACCGAACCGTACATTGACGACAGGAAATAAAAGAAATGTCAACTGTTCGGATTGGTTACCGAACCGTACATTGACGACAGGAAATAAAAGAAATGTCAACTGTTCGGATTGGTTACCGAACCGTACATTGACGGCAGTGAGGATGCGGCTGACAAGCCGTTCCTTACAGAATTGCCCCTTCAATTGGGGAGAAAGGATGCACAAGCTGTCCATTAAAGAACTTGCCACTTGGCACAACACTGGGGAATATGCACAAGCTGTTCGTTTGAACTGCCACTGGGCATAAAGACATGATAAAAAAGATGCGCAAGCTGTTCGTTTGAACTGCCACTTGGCGTAAAAGGGTGACATCACTTGACCAAACGGACTGGGGATGACACTCGGGGAATATTTACTGGTGACTATGATGGGATGCCGAGCAAAGTCGGGCTTTGGTTATGATTTGGTATTTGTGAGTGTGAATGATGACTCACTGGGGAATGCCAATAAAATTGGGCTTTATTTTGTAACATCACTGGAGGATGACATTTGAGGAAAAGAAAATTGCAGATTGTTTGTGATTGATTGGTAAGAAACATGGTGGTTAAAGCAACCATGTACAGATGATATTGTGGTATGTTGTATGCATGAATGCGTATATGCATGAATGTATGTTTGTACGATTTGTATGATTGTACAAATGTACAAATGCATGAATGCATGAATGTATGATTGTATAATTGTATAAATGTACAACTTTCACTGGCGATGTTGTGTGAAAGATTGGCTTGCACTGGGGATACCCTAAATGTTTGTTAAGGAATTGCCCCTTGGTATAAGAATATAATGAAAGATTGCACAAGCTGTTCGTTGAAGAACTGCCGCTTGGCTTACAAGAAGGTGACATCAACAGATCAGACACGTTGGGGATGACACTCGACTGTTTTGATTTATTGCATGACCGACAACTTGGTGAGACAAGATTTAGACCGGTAAAAAGAAAAGTGGACCGACGTCGCATTCCAAACACTCGGTAATCTTTGATTGGGATGATGTCACAGGGAATATATCCAAAATGTTGACGGGTTAAAGCCGTAACCATTGATGAGGAACACATACCTCATGGGGAAATTATTACTTCACTGGGGAATCGTGCTAATCCGCTGGGGAAAAGAACTGGTGATTCCGCCGGGAATGCTTATGTTTTGTTTGGATGCCGAGCGAGGTCGGGCTTTGGTTGGGGTGCCGAGCGAGGTCGGGCTTTGATTGGGGTGCCGAGCGAGGTCGGGCTTTGATTGGGGTGGTGCCAATGACGATTGGGCTTTTGGGGTTGAGACTCCACTGGGGGATGCCAATAAAATTGGGCTTTGGTTGTGACTTCGCTGGGGATATAAGGATCATTTTGGAAGCATGATCGATATCCAGCCTTAGATGCCAATGGTGGTTGGGCTTTTGTGAGTAGGTGCCAATGACAATTGGGCTTTTGATTGTTTTGGACAAAGGTTGACTTCCTGGGGAGTTTGTTAATCCACCGGGGATTGTGCTAATCCGCCGGGGAGAAGAACTGATGATTCCACCGGGAATGTTACCTTCTTTGTTTTTCTGAATCGTCCTTTCGGGCTTTCGATTCACTGGGGATATTCCCTTTTGATTTACTGAGGATTTCACTGGGGAATCTGTAACACCCTAACCCTTAACCGCCGATTATTAACTTTAATAGAAACAAAACGTTAAGGACATAGGAAGTTACAACATAATGAAAACGCATTTTCATAAAACATCAACAGAAATCAAAATATATTTGATTCACAAACAGCAGCGGAAAAATAACAAACACAGCTTATAACCAAGCATGCATATATATACAAAAATATATACCTAAGATTTTCAAAAGAGGCAATTCTACAACAGAGACCATTGCCAAATCTATACACAAACGCGTTCAGATACCCAAAATGGTGTTACAAATATCAGAGCCCTAGACTCTAACTAGGATACAACACCTAGTACCAAAAATGTAAGGATAGCTAAGCTATGCCCTCACCACTACAAAAGCTCCTAAACAGCAAAGGGCTATTCCTCAACGATAGCCTCGCCAACCTGATAATCTGGATCCCCAAAGATCCAGCCAAATAACACAAAACAGAGAGTGTTAGTATCACAACCAATAAACATGTATAAATAACACATTATTATACATAACCAAAACACAACACATAGTTGTCAACGCACGAACTCATCAATAACAATTACCACTTAACAACCATTATGCACACATAATGTCACAAAGCTCATCAATAACAATTATCACTTAACAACCATTATGCACACATAATGTCACAAAGCTCATCAATAACAATTATCACTTAACAACCATTATGCACACATAATGTCACAAAGGATGCATGCCTCAAGATGCATTCACTAATGCATGTGGTACCAAATCATTTTGGATAAACTTATATCCTTATCAAGCACTCTTGATAACCAAGCACTCTTGGATTTCATATCCGCACACGGATATCATCGAATAACCCGCACACGGGTATCATACAATCATGTAATGCATGATGATTCACTTAGTAAATATATGATACTTACTAATACAACTAATTATCAGCACTCTGATAATTATCACAACAACAACAACAACAAACACAACCACTAAATTATCAGCACTCTGATAATTATCACAACATCAACAACAACAACAACTACTAGGCTCTCATGGCCAAATCATAAACACAACATGTATATACTCAACCATGTTCAACAATCTCAAACACATAAGGGTTTCAAGGAAGACCCACACACTTTGATAGTCCCACACACATGCTAGGGTTTTACTCAAGCTTTTCTTGAAACAAATAATCTTTAGAAAACATTAAGAATAAGTTAAAATGGTGGGCAAGGTTTCCAAAACATATTATGAGAATGCAGTAGCAAAAAGCCATCCCCGCGCGCACCAGGACCTCCAGAACAACTCAACGAAGTTGGCCTGTTCAGGGTTGGTCGCTACAAGCGAGCCCTTGGTCGCTACAAGCGAGCCTGGTCGCTACAAGCGCCAGTGTGGTCGCTTCAAGCGCAGATAGGCAGGGAATTATCCTGTCTGGTCGCTACAAGCGAGCCTGGTCGCTACAAGCGACCGTATCAGTACACAGTCATGTAAAAATGTGATTTTTCCACCATTTTAACCCATTCAAGGTTACCCAACTTCCAGAACATGTTAAAAAACAACTCTCCATCATAAAACATCCTTTAAAAACAATCACAAGCAAAGATTGCATCTAGCATAGAAATTAGGGTTTAAAACATTAAACTTTTCATAACTTTTCTTATGAATTCAAAACACTATAACTTCAACTAGACATACTAGCAACATCACTTAGCATTCAAGCAAGCAAAACATAATCATTAACAACTTTAAACCATAAAAACTCTCTATCAAAACCTAGACAAAGTGAGGAGAAGTTTGGGATGGAGAAATAGACATTCTCCCCTTCTCAATCACTTGTGAAGAAGTAATACTAACTCTCTTACCTTGAAATGATGATTCTAAACTCAAGATTCTACCCTTGATCACTTGCCCTAGCTTTCTCTTGCTCTTCTTCTCCTCTTCTTTCACGTTTTCTTTCACAAAAGAAGATGAATGGCACTATTCATCCTTACAAAATATCTTATATCCCTAGCAAATGATCCTAGCCATCCATTCTTACTAACTCTCAAGGACTAATCCTAGCCTTTCAATCCAATCCAAGCTCACTACTATCATATCCACTTGATCACTACTAATACTCATAAACTAAAGCCCAACACTATTCACCCTCTTGGCCCAAAACTCTAAAAACTCGATTACGAACTTATCTTCGCGCTAAATAATTATTCCTCGATTACTAGAAAATATATTTAAATGCAAATCCATAAAATAAAATATATAAAAATATAATATACGAAAATAGGGTCGTTACAACTCTACCCCCCTAAAAAGAATTTTCGCCCTCGAAAATACCTGAAAACAACTCTGGATAGGAATCCCTCATCTTGCTCTCGAGCTCCCACGTCGCATATTCACCGGCTGGGCCTCCCCAAACGACTTTCACCGATGAAATCTCTTTGTTCCTAAGCCTCTTAATCTCTTGTCCTTCAATCCTTAAGGGTACAGTTGTAACCGTTAAATTCTCTCTCACTTGTATCTCGTCCGACTCAATCACATGTGACGGATCCGATACGTATTTCCTTAATTGAGACACGTGAAAAACATCATGTAGATTTGACAACGACGGAGGTAACGCAATCCTATACGCCACCTTCCCAATCCTCTTCAAAATCTGATATGGACCAATGAACCTCGATGCTAACTTCTTCGATTTCAAAGCCCGTCCAATACCCGTAGTCGATGTAACTCTTAGAAACACATGATCTCCTTCTTGAAATTCTATATCCTTCCTTCTCTTGTCGGCATAGCTTTTCTGGCGACTCTGCGATGCTCTCATCTTTTCTTGGATCATCTTGATCTTCTCGGTCGTTTGTTGCACAATCTCAGGTCCAAGCACCACACTTTCTCCCGATTCAAACCAACACAAAGGTGTTCTACATCTTCTCCCATACAACGCTTCAAAAGGTGCCATACCAATGCTCGAATGAAAACTGTTGTTATACGTAAACTCAATCAATGGTAAGCAAGCTTCCCAACTCACTCCTTGTTCCAAAATACACGATCTCAATAAATCCTCCAATGATTGAATCGTCCTCTCCGACTGACCATCCGTCTGCGGGTGATAAGCAGAACTCATCCGCAACTTAGTCCCCAACGCCTCTTGCAAACTCTCCCAAAACCTTGAAGTAAAACGGGGATCTCGATCTGATACAATACTCGACGGTATTCCATGTAATCTCACAATTTGCTCGACATAAATCTCAGCCAACTTTGGTACTAGCATACCGGTCTTGATAGCTATGAAATGAGCAGACTTTGTTAACCTGTCGACAACTACCCAAATCATATTGTTACCTTTCGACGTCTTCGGCAAACCGCTTACAAAATCCATCGCAATACTATCCCATTTCCATTCCGGAATAAACATAGGTTGCAATAGCCCCGACGGCTTCTGATGCTCCACCTTGGACTTCTGACAAGTCAAACACGCGAAAACAAACTCGGCGATCTCTTTCTTCATCCCCGGCCACCAAAACATTTTCCTCAAATCTTGATACATCTTAGTAACACCAGGATGAATACTTAAGTTGCTTCTGTGACCTTCCTCCAAGATCATCCGCTTCAACTCAGGCACATCAGGTACACATAACCTTCCTTGACACCTCATCACACCTTTCTCATCGATCTCAACGTTTACCTTTTTCCCTTGCTCGATGAGCGTCTTAAGCTTCGTCAATCTCACATCGGACTTTTGCTTTTCCACAACCTCTTCAAGAAAATCATTTGTCAATCTCAACATTCCTAGCTTCACGCTTCTGGTTGTTCTTTCACAAACCAAACTGAGGTCCCTAAACTCTTCAATCAATCTTAGTTCCTTCGCCATCAGAGACGACATATGTAGAGACTTCCTACTCAACGCATCGGCTACCACGTTAGCCTTACCCGGGTGATAACTCAACTCGAAATCATAATCCTTAAGAAACTCTAACCATCTTCTTTGCCTCATATTGAGCTCCTTCTGATCAAACAAGTATTTCAGACTCTTGTGATCGCTGAAAACCTCAAATCTTGACCCATACAAGTAATGCCTCCAAATCTTGAGAACAAACACAACAGCAGCTAGCTCCAAATCATGCGTAGGATAGTTCCTCTCATGAATCTTCAGCTGTCTTGATGCATAAGCAACGACTTGTCCCCTCTGCATCAACACACCACCTAGACCCATCTTCGACGCATCACAATAAACCACGAACGGTTCCTTCGGATTTGGCAGAATTAGCACAGGTGCAGATGTCAACCTCCTCTTCAGCTCTTGAAAACTCTGCTCACACTTGTCATCCCAAATGAAAGCTTGACCCTTCCTAGTCAACTGTGTCAACGGCAACGCCAACTTTGAAAATCCTTCGATGAACCTCCGATAGTAACCGGCCAAACCAAGAAAACTTCGGATCTCAGTAACAGACTCCGGCGTTCCCCAATCTTGCACTGCCTCTACCTTAGCAGGATCCACTGCTATACCACCACTTGAAATAACGTGACCCAAAAAGCTAACTTCATGCAACCAAAACTCACACTTAGAAAATTTTGCATAAAGCTTCTTCTCGCGCAACACTTCTAACACAATCCTTAAATGCTCGGCATGTTCCTCTTCCGTCTTCGAGTATACCAAAATATCGTCTATGAAGACCACCACGAATCGATCCAAAAAGGAATGAAATATACGATTCATATATTCCATAAACACTCCAGGTGCATTAGTAACTCCAAAAGGCATAACAACGTACTCGTAGTGACCATACCTTGTTCTGAAAGCAGTCTTCGGTATATCCTCCGCCTTAACTCTTATCTGGTGATATCCCGATCTCAAATCAATCTTGCTGAACACACAGGCTCCCACTAACTGATCCATCAAATCATCTATCCTCGGAAGTGGATACTTGTTCTTGATAGTTGCTTTATTCAACTGACGATAATCGATGCACAGACGCATACTACCATCTTTCTTCTTTACCAACAGAACCGGCGCACCCCACGGCGATACACTCGGTCTTACAAACTTTTTCTCTAGCAATTCTTCCAATTGTTCCTTCAACTTTTGTAGCTCAACAGCTGACATACGATACGGTGCCATCGAAATTGGACTAGTACCAGGTACTAAGTCAATTGCGAATTCGACCTCTCTCTCGGGTGGTAAATCCAAAATATCATCTGGAAAAACATCTGTGAAATCACGCACCACCGGCAACGCATCAATCTCAATCTTCTCTTCCACTCTCAACGAAGCAAACATGGCAAACACGTCCTCTTGAGCCTTCACTGATCTTACCACTTCTCGACAACACATGAGCTTCGAACACAACTCTGGCTCCGGTCTTGGAAACATAACCGTCCTCTTACCACAGTTGATATGAACCCGATTAAATTCTAACCAGTTCATACCAAAGATAACGTCTATTCCGCTCAACGGAATGCAGACTAAATCCATACCAAAGTGTCGACCATACATAGTGACTGGACAGTCAACACATACTAGAGTAGTCGATACTGAACCACTTGCAGGCGTTTCTATAACCATGCGTCCCATCATATTTTCTACTCTAAGACCCAACCTTTCAACACAATCCACAGAAATAAACGAATGGGTAGCACCCGTATCAATAATAGCAGACAAAGGAGTATTATTGATAAAGCATGTACCTCTGATCAAGTTGTCCGCCTTCGCATCACCACCATCTAAAGCAAACACTTTTCCTCCAGCCGCTCTAGGCCTCTTACACACGTTGCTCTTATGACCCGCTTCTTTGCAGTTGAAGCATACAACACCTTTCTTGCACTGATCAGCTTTGTGGTTAGGATCACCACACTTGAAACATTTTCCATCATTCTTCGGGCATTCAAACATACGATGTCCCGGTTGTCCACACTTAAAGCAATTCCTATTACCTCCAAACTTGCCACCACTACTCCCACCTTCATCTGGTTTCTTTCCACCTCTACCATACGGTTTACCTCTAGCCATGTCCTTTCCCCTCTTCTCATTCGCGGCTTTGTAGTAATTAGCTTTAGCTTTACCATCCTTATCACATATTCGGCTCTTATTCACCAACATCGGAAAATTCCTGATCTCGCTAAACCCAATCAACTGCTTGATGTCCGGCCTCAGCCCATTCTCAAACTTTACACACTTGTCTTCCTCAGCTTCCACCGTGTTGTAATGAGGAGCAAAACGACACAAGTCTTCAAACTTGGCAGCATATTCAGAAACAGATAAACTTCCCTGCTTGAGCTCCATGAACTCAATCACCTTACGGTTCCTCTCGTCTGCCGGAAAGTATTTGGTTAAAAACTCTCTCCGGAAACGAGCCCAAGTAACTAAAGCTCCACCAGCTCCCAACCTTTGACTAGCGTTTCCCCACCAATGATCGGCCTCATCATGGAGAACATACGCTCCTAGCAATACCTTATGCGCATCCAGACAACGCATAGCCCCGAAAATTCTCTCAATCCCTTCCAACCAAGTCTGAGCTCCATCTGGATCGTATCCTCCCTTGAAGATAGGTGGTTTGTTGTTCATAAACCTCTCGAGTCTCAGCTCATCTTCTCCGCCTCCTCTAGCTTGTTGTGCGGCTCTATCCGCGGTCCTACTAGCAGCATCCTGAGCCATGGCATCCGCCATCCGCTCCATCGCATCAGCAAGTGCTCGTTGCGTCATATCTACACACTACCAACCACCACATAACACAAGTGAGAACAAAGTGTTTAAGAAAACACATGTTACACAAAGGGTATACTAAACTTAATTGATCCAATGGATCGACCTGCTCTGATACCAACTATTGTAACACCCTAACCCTTAACCGCCGATTATTAACTTTAATAGAAACAAAACGTTAAGGACATAGGAAGTTACAACATAATGAAAACGCATTTTCATAAAACATCAACAGAAATCAAAATATATTTGATTCACAAACAGCAGCGGAAAAATAACAAACACAGCTTATAACCAAGCATGCATATATATACAAAAATATATACCTAAGATTTTCAAAAGAGGCAATTCTACAACAGAGACCATTGCCAAATCTATACACAAACGCGTTCAGATACCCAAAATGGTGTTACAAATATCAGGCGTTAAGCTATGCCCTCACCACTAGGCAGGCTCCTAACTGCAAAAGCTACTCCTCGACGATAGCCTCGCCAACCTGATAATCTGGATCCCCAAAGATCCAGCCAAATAACACAAAACAGAGAGTGTTAGTATCACAACCAATAAACATGTATAAATAACACATTATTATACATAACCAAAACACAACACATAGTTGTCAACGCACGAACTCATCAATAACAATTACCACTTAACAACCATTATGCACACATAATGTCACAAAGCTCATCAATAACAATTATCACTTAACAACCATTATGCACACATAATGTCACAAAGCTCATCAATAACAATTATCACTTAACAACCATTATGCACACATAATGTCACAAAGGATGCATGCCTCAAGATGCATTCACTAATGCATGTGGTACCAAATCATTTTGGATAAACTTATATCCTTATCAAGCACTCTTGATAACCAAGCACTCTTGGATTTCATATCCGCACACGGATATCATCGAATAACCCGCACACGGGTATCATACAATCATGAAATGCATGATGATTCACTTAGTAAATATATGATACTTACTAATACAACTAATTATCAGCACTCTGATAATTATCACAACAACAACAACAACAAACACAACCACTAAATTATCAGCACTCTGATAATTATCACAACATCAACAACAACAACAACTACTAGGCTCTCATGGCCAAATCATAAACACAACATGTATATACTCAACCATGTTCAACAATCTCAAACACATAAGGGTTTCAAGGAAGACCCACACACTTTGATAGTCCCACACACATGCTAGGGTTTTACTCAAGCTTTTCTTGAAACAAATAATCTTTAGAAAACATTAAGAATAAGTTAAAATGGTGGGCAAGGTTTCCAAAACATATTATGAGAATGCAGTAGCAAAAAGCCATCCCCGCGCGCACCAGGACCTCCAGAACAACTCAACGAAGTTGGCCTGTTCAGGGTTGGTCGCTACAAGCGAGCCCTTGGTCGCTACAAGCGAGCCTGGTCGCTACAAGCGCCAGTGTGGTCGCTTCAAGCGCAGATAGGCAGGGAATTATCCTGTCTGGTCGCTACAAGCGAGCCTGGTCGCTACAAGCGACCGTATCAGTACACAGTCATGTAAAAATGTGATTTTTCCTCCATTTTAACCCATTCAAGGTTACCCAACTTCCAGAACATGTTAAAAAACAACTCTCCATCATAAAACATCCTTTAAAAACAATCACAAGCAAAGATTGCATCTAGCATAGAAATTAGGGTTTAAAACATTAAACTTTTCATAACTTTTCTTATGAATTCAAAACACTATAACTTCAACTAGACATACTAGCAACATCACTTAGCATTCAAGCAAGCAAAACATAATCATTAACAACTTTAAACCATAAAAACTCTCTATCAAAACCTAGACAAAGTGAGGAGAAGTTTGGGATGGAGAAATAGACATTCTCCCCTTCTCAATCACTTGTGAAGAAGTAATACTAACTCTCTTACCTTGAAATGATGATTCTAAACTCAAGATTCTACCCTTGATCACTTGCCCTAGCTTTCTCTTGCTCTTCTTCTCCTCTTCTTTCACGTTTTCTTTCACAAAAGAAGATGAATGGCACTATTCATCCTTACAAAATATCTTATATCCCTAGCAAATGATCCTAGCCATCCATTCTTACTAACTCTCAAGGACTAATCCTAGCCTTTCAATCCAATCCAAGCTCACTACTATCATATCCACTTGATCACTACTAATACTCATAAACTAAAGCCCAACACTATTCACCCTCTTGGCCCAAAACTCTAAAAACTCGATTACGAACTTATCTTCGCGCTAAATAATTATTCCTCGATTACTAGAAAATATATTTAAATGCAAATCCATAAAATAAAATATATAAAAATATAATATACGAAAATAGGGTCGTTACAGAATCCCTTGAAAGAAGTCCGATGTGGGATAAACATATGTCATGTTTAACACTGGGGATAATGATTGGATGCCGAGCAAGGCCGGACTTTGATTGTAATTGGTTGCCGAGCGAGGTCGGGCTTTGGATGATTGAATGCCGAGCGAGGTCGGGCTTCGGATGATTTGATGCCGAGCGAGGTCGGGCTTTTGATGATTGGATGCCGAGCGAGGTCGGGCTTTGATTGTAATGGGATGCCGAGCGAGGTCGGGCTTTTTGTAATGTGGGTGCCGAGCGAGGTCGGGCTTTTTGTAATGTGGGTGCCGAGCGAGGTCGGGCTTTTTGTAATGTGGGTGCCGAGCGAGGTCGGGCTTTTTGGTTGATTGGATGCCGAGCGAGGTCGGGCTTTTTGTAATGTGGGTGCCGAGCGAGGTCGGGCTTTTTGTAATGTGGGTGCCGAGCGAGGTCGGGCTTTTTGGTTGATTGGATGCCGAGCGAGGTCGGGCTTTTTGTAATGTGGGTGCCGAGCGAGGTCGGGCTTTTTGTAATGTGGGTGCCGAGCGAGGTCGGGCTTTTTGGTTGGTTGCCGAGCGAGGTCGGGCTTTTGTTGTGTTTGGATGCCGAGCGAGGTCGGGCTTTGATTGTAATGTGGGTGCCGAGCGAGGTCGGGCTTTTTGTAATGTGGGTGCCGAGCGAGGTCGGGCTTTTTGTAATGTGGGTGCTGAGCGAGATCGGGCTTTTTGTAATGGTGCCGAGCGAGGTCGGGCTTTTTGTAATGTGGGTGCCGAGCGAGGTCGGGCTTTTTGTAATGTGGGTGCCGAGCGAGGTCGGGCTTTTTGTGATGTGGGTGCCGAGCGAGGTCGGGCTTTTTGTAATGGTTGCCGAGCGAGGTCGGGCTTTAATATGTGGATGCCGAGCGAGGTCGGGCTTTAATATGTGGATGCCGAGCGAGGTCGGCTTTAATATGTGGATGCCGAGCGAGGTCGGGCTTTAATATGTGGATGTCGAGCGAGGTCGGGCTTTAATTATGTTTTGTGAGTGGGAATGCCAATGAAAATTGGGCCTCACCTGTGATTGTGTTTGTAAGGGCCAAATGGAAATTGGGCTTTTTGTAGGAGATTGAGGAATGTTAATGACGACTGGGCCTCTTGTGAGTTGTGAGGGAGTGCCAAGCATGGTTGGGCTTTGGCTATGATTGTGTACCGAGCATGGTCGGAATTTGTGAATGATTGGGCGCCAAGCATGGTTGGGCTTTTTGTGGGAGATTGTGAGGAATGCCAATGACGATTGGGCTTAATGTGAAATTGTAGTTGTGATCGCCAATGACAATTGGGCTTTGCTTGTGATTAGGTGCCAAACATGGTTGGGCTTTGGTTTGATATTGTGGGTGCCAATGAGAATTGGGCTTTTGTTGGCAATGAGAGTTGGTTTTGCAATTTCAGATTGCATGATTCATATGAGATTTGCACAGGCAATTTTGATGTTCCCATTAATCCGAGATTGCACCAAAAATTTGAAATAAATACCAAACACAAAATTTATATCGTATAGCTCAAGTTAAAAATATGTTTATCAATGAACCAACCTAACACTCATTTAAGTAAATTGAATATTAATTGTGGGGGTATTGAACACTCATCCGGCAAGTTTGCTAACATTCCGATCGAGTTATGTGTCCATCTAATCATTGTTTCTAAGAGCACGAAAGCATTGATCACAAGGTCCTTGAAGGTTGTAATTTGGCTTGGTTACAAAAGAAATGTCATATGTGGGGAAATTGAATTCAAATGGCCAAGCAAGAGGAACATTCTTTCTAAATTACACCCTTCCTCCTTTATTCAATCACAACTCTTGGTGATTTACAAATGTTTTTCTTTGATCCTCGACAACTTTTTGATTTAGAGATTTTCTCTTCTTCTCCTTTTTTCTTTTTCTTTTCTTTCTTTTTTTTTTGTTCTTGTTGTCAAGATCAATTTAAAAAATTCACCATTTCCTGATATTCACAACCTCCTTTTTTCAACTTAAACAAAGATGATACCCTAATTGAATGTTCCTTTTTTCTTTTGGCAAAGGACAATAATCGTGATGGTTAAGGGTTCAAAAATGAAAGAAAATATCAGAATTCAATAATGATTTAACTATGAACTGAATTTTTTTACAAACTCCGGCAATTTCATTAAGCAATTGAGCTTATGAGAATTGGCAGTCCATAGTTAATGATTCTGATTCATTAGGCTCAAAGGGGTTAACAAAAGCTCACTTCTCACAGGGTGGGCTATTTGTGGTCAAGTGTTTTCACTCATTTTCAAAAAAATGCCTTGATCCTATCAATGCTTTCGTACAATCTAAAACAACGCTTAGATTTATCATAACAAAATCGAGTTTAAACAAAAAATGTCGGTCTCCTGCATATATATAATGATTTTGAGGATTCCTCACATTTTGGCTGGTTCTAAATGGTTCGCCGAATAAACATATTAAAAACGCAAGTTGCATGATATAACTTTTGTACTAAGTACGTATTCTCCTTTCAAGTTTAATCATGGAAAAAACAGGAAACATGTATCTTAGCTTTGCGCAAATTAATCAAATTCTATCACTACCATGCATTTGTGGTTGAATCATTGGATCAATCCATATGATGTGATTGGTTGCCGATCAAGGTCGGGCTTTGATTGTGGATTGTGCCAATGATGATTGGACTTTTGTTGGAAATTGTATTTGTGAAGTCGCCATTGAAAATTGGACTCTTGTAGGAGATTGAGGAATGCCAATGACGACTGGTTTTTTTGTGAATTGGGGGAAAAGGCCGCAGTAGCCTGGGGGTTGGTAATCTCGGGTTGAGGTACCGAAATCCCTTGAAGAGTAGTGGGAATATGGATGAATTCCTCACCAAAGTCGAACGGCATGCCCCATGTACAAACGGGGGGATAGTTGCCCCTTGTTATATGTGCGGTTTGCTTTGGGACGTCAAGCCACTTTCCTTAATGGGATGACACGTAGTGTTGCGAATGAAATGCGAACACCGACGACTCACTTCGGATTGTAAGAAATCCTTAGGGTAAAAAGGGAAAGGAGTTTTGGACTCGAAGATGGACGTATGCATGATAATGAATGATGTATGTAAATGCATGAATTTTTTTTTTGTTTTGCTTTACAAGGAAATTAAAAAGTGCAATTAATTTCTTATAAAGCAAAGTGATATGCGAAAGTTATTTTCATGCATGTAAATGTATGGTATGCATATGTATGTTCAAAATTTCCCCCATCCTCACGTGTAGGCTCTAAAGATGAGATTTTCTAAAAAGGTCCCTAGAGATCACGGACCTCACAAGGAACTATTGTCGTCAATTGCAAATGCTCGCAAGACCTCAATATATTCCAAGTGAAATCTACTCTAGGCGGGGTTTTCGCATCTTCCCTTCAAGACATACGTCAAGTGGGCCTCCGCTACGCAACCCCATCCTATCTTAATTTTTTCTCAAAGCTCGGGAATAGAGCCTCACACGTCCGGCATTAACCCGAACAATGTGGAGTAACATCGCTCAAGTAACCCCACAATATATATAACATGAATATAAAGCAAATATGAAACAAATACATATAAAGCGAGAAAAGATAAACAAATAATGATGATAAGGCATAAGCGTGCAAGCAAAATAAAACATTCTAGCCTAAAAGCCGACTAAGATAGGCTTGACTTGTTTATGCACAAACAAAGTGTTTTATGCATTGTCCCCAGTGAAGTCGCCATTTTTGTAAAAGATGGTGACGAACGCAAAAATATAAAGCAATATGGAACACATAAATATAAAGTAAGGGAATAAAAGCATATAAAGACAAAAATAAAAGCATGCAAGCAAAAAGATAAAACATTTAGCTTAAAAGCTAACTAAGATAGGCTCGACTCACTAGTGAGGAAAAAAATCCTCGATGTCCCCAGTGAAGTCGCCATTTTTGTAAAAGATGGTGACGAACGCAAAAATATAAAGCAATATGGAACACATAAATATAAAGTAAGGGAATAAAAGCATATAAAGACAAAAATAAAAGCATGCAAGCAAAAAGATAAAACATTTAGCTAAAAAGCTAACTAAGATAGGCTCGACTCACTAGTGAGGAAAAAAATCCTCGATGTCCCCAGTGAAGTCGCCATTTCTGTCGCGTCGAATTTCGGATGTCAAGCTATTGGGAAGCATTGAATCACTAATTTTAAATCACGACTGAACTTTTAATTTTTCGGGGAAAAAGGAAAAAAAGTTCGAAATTACCTTGAAAAAGAGATTTTAGGTTCGAAAGTCGATTATGCGAGGGGAAGGTATTAGCACCCCTCACATCCGTTGTACTCAACGGGAACCTCTTAGTTGGCTTAGGCTAAAAATGTTTTTTGACGTTTTGCTTGCACGCTTGATCATATATATATAAAGGAAAAAGAAAATATAATGTGAGGTGAAGAAAGAGATAAAAACAAATGAAAAAGAAAAGAAAAAAAGATTTTTTATTAACTGGCTTGACAAGATGTCGATCTTGCTCCTACGTATCTCCCGGTAGTCGGAGAATTCAAAGCGTACGTAGTTCTTGGAAAAAAGAAGTTTGTACGCTGGTTCGTTTTAGTTAAAAAAAGATTTGTTCGCGTCCGAGCGAAAAAGTTTGAAAAAAAAAAAGAGAAAGTAATGAAAGTAAATGTCAACTGTTCGGGATGTTGCCGAACTTGCCATTGACGACAGGAAAATAAAATGTCAACTGTTCGGGTTGTTTACCGAACCGTTCATTGACAACAATGCATAAAAATAAATGTTTTGATAAAAAAGATTTGCACTCGGACTTGAACAAAGGTTTTAAAACGTACGAAGACGTACAAAGTTTTAACATGAGGAAAAGGACGCTAAGGCGATGAACTCGCGCAAGGCGTGAATGTTTGAATTGACCACGGGGGCCAAGAAAAGTTTAAAATGGTCACGGGGGACCAAAGAAAGTTGGATTGGTCACGAGGGACCAAGAAAGGTTCAAATTGGTCGCGAGGGACCAAGAAAGGTTCAATTTGGTCGCGAGGGACCAAGAAATGTTAAAATTGGTCGCGAGGGACCAAGAAAGGTTCAAATTGGTCGCGAGGGACCAAGAAAGGTTCAAATTGGTCGCGAGGGACCAAGAAAGGTTCAAATTGGTCGCGAGGGACCAAGAAAGGTTCAAATTGGTCGCGAGGGACCAAGAAAGGTTCAAATTGGTCGCGAGGGACCAAGAAAGGTTCAAATTGGTCGCGAAGGACCAAGAAAGGTTCAATTTGGTCGCGAGGGACCAAGAAAGGTTCAAATGCGTTGGACGCGTTGAAAATAGAATGACGATTGTCCGAGCAACGAGACATACGTCAAGCATTCGTACAACCGGGGAAATGGAGAGACATACGTCAAACCACCCTTTTTCATTCAAGTTTTGTTTGAATTTGAATAAAAACGTATTTTTGGGGAAGCTAGAAAATAATGACGATCGTCTAAGCAACGAGACATACGTCAAGTGTTTATCCGATCGGGGAAAGGAGAGACATACGTCAAACCACCCTTTTTCATTCAAGTTTCGCTTGAATTTTAAGGAAAAAAGTATAAACTGTCAAAACGCTCGTTTTTTAGAACTCAAAATGAAAAGAAAGGAAATTGTTCAAATTAGTTGTTGCAACCAAAATGAACAAGCTTGTTGTTTATTGAAACAAGAAAGAAAATGTTTTTGTTGTTTTCGTTGATTTTTGTTTGGTTGGTTTGGAAGGACAAGGTCCTTTGCCTACATACCCAAATGGGATCAAAACCGATGTAGTTCGGGGTAAAAAAGCCGAGTGATTAGTTATGTTAATTTTTAAAGTTTGAAAATGTTCGTGAAAGATAAAAATGAGCCAAAGTGGCGAGTGAGTGAAGTTTGATTGATTTTAATTGCAAAAATAAAGTCTAATATGATTAAAATTGATTGAAGTTTGATTAAAAGAAAGTTGCTTGGTTTGAAATCCAAGGCTTTGTTAATGAAGAATATTTTTGATGAAGTTTTTGAATATTTGAAATGTTTTTGATTTTTTATGATTTTTTACTCGGAGTTAAAAAGAAATTAAGTGCGATGAAATAAACTAAACGCGAGAGAAAAAAATAAAAACGATGTTGGATCAAAATGAAAATATTTTTTGTTTTTGGATTATGAATTAAACTAAGAAAAATGAAAAATAATGCAATGCATATTTAAACATTTTGTTCCTAATGTATATGCTAATGACATAAAAAAGATGCAAAATAAAATGAACAAAATAGAAATAAATAAATAAAAAATAAATGCATGAGATAATATGATAGGTAAATAAATAAATGAGATGTTAAAAAACAATATAACAATAAAAGGAAATAATAATAAAAAGAAAAAATAAAATTTGCAAAGAAATAAAAGAAATAAAATAGGGGAGTGTAAAAGTAAAACTAGGGGTGCTGGTAGTAAAAAAAAAAGTCAGATTGGAAGAGAAAGGCCCAAAATGTATTGGGCCTGCGTAAATTAATCTGGGCCGTCTGATTAATCAGACGGCCCTGATCTGATCACAGGGGGGAAAGGCCTGAGCTGTCTGATCTAAAATCAGGGGGCCAGGAGGGCGTGGGTGTACGCTAACGCGTACACCCTCGCACACTGAATCAGGGAGGGGGTATTTAAACCCCTTCCCTTCATAATTTTTCATTTCATGTTTCCCCTTCTCTCTCTTCCTCACCCGCCCTCTCTCTTCTTTCTCATCTCTCTCACTTCTTTCTTCCCCAGCCGGCCGGAAGTGATTTCCGGCGTGGTGGCCGCCGGCCAAAACGGCGGCGCCACCGCGCCGGAAAGTAAAAACTTCCCTTTTCTTAAAAAAAAAAACCTTTTTCCCATATCCTTTTTCCTCCTCATCTCGAATCCGGCCTTATTTTTTTCAAAACCCTTTTAAAAACATGTAGATCTAGGTTTTTAAAATAACACAAAAATTTTACCTTTTTTCTTTCTTTGTGATTCGGTTGGGTTGGCTGGGCTACGATTTTGGTGTATGTTTAGGGGCTGGGTATGTGATGTGTTGGTTTGTTTGGATGCCGTGTGTGTTGTGTTTGTTTTGGATGCCGTGTGTGTTGTGTTTGTTGGGATGCCGTGTGTGTTGTGTTTGTTTGGGTGGTGATGTGCGCTTGTGTGGGTGTGTGGCTTGCTGGGTTTGCTGGGACGTGTGGGTGAGGGCTGGGACGTGTGCGTGAGTTTGGGCTGGATGTGTGTTTTTGGGCTGTTGTGATTTTGTTTTTGTGTTGTGGGCTGTTGTGATTTTGTTAGGGTTGAGTTTGTGTTTGCTGTTAAAAAAAATTCAGTTTGATAAAAATTTCTTCTCCTCCTTTTTCCTTGTGTTTGATCCTGTTAAATAGAGGAATTTTGAGCTGCTTGTCATAGATTTACTTGCAAGTTGTTCTGCAGATTTTGGATAGAATTTGAGCAAGCATTAATGGGGATGTGATTCCTGTTGATTTTGTGCAGATTTTGGATAGGATTTGAGGATTGAAATGATGAGAAAATCTGGAAAAGGGGGCGCCCCTGCAATGTTGTGTTTGTTGACTGTGTTTGACTTGGACTTGGACTTTGGACAAAAATGCAAAAATAAAAAAATAATAATAATAATAGTAAAATAATAATAATGATAATAATAAAAAATAAAAATTAATGATAATAAAAAAAACTGAAATTAAAAGTAAAAATAAAAAGTGATAAAAAATAAAATTAATAAACGAAACAAAAATTGACATGAGGTATTTTAAAATACCTCCCTGCCGAAATTTCGTCTGAAACGACGAAAATTCTCGGCTTAAAAAAGTGAGTAAAATGAGACTAAAAAGTGACAATGTTACTCCACAAACCTTTGACAAAAATTTGGCTAATATAGCACCTTGTGGTGACAGGGAATATGCTTTCGAGCCAAGTGACAGTGTTATCCATTCTGTCAAGCTCCATCCTACCCATGGCTTTATATGGGAGAGGGAAGAAATTGATGCTGTTTCCTCTGAAAATGGAGTCATTCCACCAACTGGGTGGAATATATATGAAGATTACTATGACTGAGGCCACTGCATGGGCCAGGATTACGGCTTATATGGCCGAAAATAGATTAAATACGGCCCTTGAGGATGAGTTTCAACAAAATATGGCAGTTGAAGCCAAGATCGAAGATCAGAAAACCAAAGAAACAAAGGATCGAAGACTTGACTGCATTTATGATGATGAGCCACTGGGTTTTGAGAAGGATCCTATGAGTGAGGCGCCAAAGATGCATGCACAAGATCCTTCGGAGGAGATCGATATTGGAGATGGCTCAATCAAAAGGCCAACATATATCAGTGCCAATATCACTTCAAGTCTAAAAGAAAAGTTGGTGCCTCTTCTTAAAGAATTCAAAGACTGCTTTGCTTGGGATTACAATGAAATGCCTGGGTTAAGCAGACAAATGGTCGAATTGAAATTACCTATTAAAGAAGGAAAGAGGCCAGTAAAACAATTACCAAGAAGGTTCGCACCAGAAATCATGTCCAAGATCAAGGAAGAGATCGAAAGGCTGCTGAGGAGTAAATTCATCAGAGCTACCAGGTACGTCGAATGGTTAGCAAATATAGTCCCTGTTATTAAAAAGAATGGAACTCTTAGAGTATGCATAGATTTTAGGGATTTAAATAATGCTACACCTAAAGATGAATATGCTATGCCAGTAGCAGAAATGTTGGTAGATTCAGCAGCTGGCTTTGAATTGCTAAGTATGTTAGATGGTTATTCTGGTTATAACCAGATATTTATTGCTGAAAATGATGTGTCAAAAACAGCATTTCGATGCCCTGGTGCATTAGGCACTTATGAATGGGTTGTTATGCCTTTTGGTTTGAAAAATGCTGGGGCCACTTATCAAAGGGCCATGAATTCCATGTTCCATGATTTTATAGACACATTCATGCAAGTTTATATAGATGATATAATCATCAAATCCTCATCTGAAGATAGCCATTTGGATTACCTTAGGCAGTCTTTCGAGCGAATGAGGAAACATGGATTAAAAATGAATCCATTAAAGTGTGCTTTTTGTGTGCATGCAGGAGATTTCCTTGGTTTTGTGGTGCATAAAAAGGGCATCGAGATAAACCAAAACAAGACAAAGGCTATTCTTGAGACAAAGCCTCCTTCGACCAAGAAACAGCTTCAATCTTTGCTAGGAAAAATCAACTTCTTGAGAAGATTCATTTCGAATCTAAGTGGCAAAGCTCAAACTTTTTCGCCATTGCTTCGACTCAAGAAAGATGAACCATTCCAATGGGATGAAGAGCATCAAAAGGCTTTCGATGAAATTAAAGAGTATTTGATTAAGCCTCCTGTACTAATGCCTCCTAGTCGAAACAAAGCTATGAAGTTGTATATTGCTGCGTCTGACAAGACCATTGGGAGCATGTTGGCTCAGGAAGATGATAATGGCGTGGAGCATGCAATTTATTATCTTAGTCGTGTATTAAATGATGCAGAAACTAGATATACTGCCATAGAAAAACTTTGTCTTTGTTTGTATTTCTCTTGTATCAAACTTAAGCAATATATAAAGCCTGTTGATGTTTATGTGTATTCTCATTATGATATTATTAAACACATGCTATCGAAGCCTATTTTGCACAGTAGAATTGGAAAGTGGGCTTTAGCACTAACAGAATATTCTTTAACCTACAAGCCCTTGAAATCTGTTAAGGGCCAAATTGTGGCAGATTTTATTGTGGATCACTCAGTGATCGAAATGCCTCAAGACTATGTAGATACTGAACCTTGGATTTTGTATTTCGACGGTTCGAAACATAAACATGGAACTGGGATTGGAATCTTAATAATATCCCCCACAAAAATCCCAACTAAGTTCAAATATAAAATTAAAGGTCTTTGCTCAAATAATGAGGCTGAATATGAAGCTTTAATCACAGGCCTTGAAATTTTAATTAGCATGGGGGCAAGAAATGTTAACATAAGGGGTGATTCAGAGTTAGTGTTGATACAATTAACACAAGAATACAAATGTGTGAAAGAACACTTAGCAAAATATTTTGTTATAGCAAGTTCTCTTCTGAATCATTTCGATTATATTAATATTGAACATGTACCTCGACTAGAAAACCAAGAAGCAAATGATTTAGCCCAAATAGCTTCAGGGTACAAAATGTCGAAGGAAAAGTTAACTCAGTTGATCAAAATAAAAGATAAACTGGTGTTACAAGAGTCATTGAGCACTAAATTGTCAATGCCAAAACTTGTGGGGGCAAGTACACCACAAGATAATGAGGATGAAAACGTGGGTGATCTTCAGGAAAACATGTAGAAGAGGAAAAAATGTCAACTTCTCATCTTCCTTCGATCACGAATCGAAGCAGACATTTTTTGGGGGCAATTTGTTAGCCCATATTTTTGATAAGCTAAAAATATGCTCTAAACACGCATTAAATGCTGAAGAGAATCTTGTCAGATTCTATCGAATCGAAGAGTAAGAAGATTCTAATGGAAACGTTCACAGGTTCAAGGGAATATTTACAAACACAAGGCTAAGGCAAGAAAGAGGGCTTCGAACCATTGGGCAAATCGACCTAGCGTATGATCGAATCGAAGCAACTGATTTCTGGACTTAGCACAATTCTGACAAACTTCACAAATTCAGTTCGACTTCGAGCGATACAGACAACCGTTCTAAGGAGCAGTTATGTGCATGCAGGGTGTACGTGGCAGGACACTTGGTAGTAGGGTAGTGTTCGACCGTTAGGACAGTTTATTTTCGAAAGTCTATATATAGTAGTTTTTTAGTCAGAAACATGGTCGCAATTCATTTATACAAAAATCCTTGTAAAACTCAAAGTATCCATGCTATCGAGAGAAACGAGTGAAATGGGATCCAAGTATGAATCTGTGAACCATTCTTTTCTGTAAAGCACATTTTACAATTCTATGCAATTTACTTTTCATGTAAATTTATCTTTCAAGCACTTTAAATTTCATGCAAAGTTTACTGCCTTTCATTTAAGTTATCGTCATTTACCTATTTCGATCGAAACAAAGCGTTTGTTTATTAAAAATTTAGTTTCCTTGTTGCTTGTAATCCAAGTGACTTGTATATTTAATTTTCCCAAAAACAACAATAAATGTTTATGCGTAATGAACATTCGAACAATTTAAAGAATTCAAACAAAGTACTATGCTCCTGAGATTCACTAGTTGGTCTCGCAAGCAATTAACCCAGACTAGCGGTTGTTTACCAAACTTCAGCGTAAACACCCACATTGAGAACGGCCACGGAGCAGAAAGAACATTGAGCGTAGTTGGCAACACATGAATTTTGTTGACATAGATCTGACACTTGTGACATTTCCTGGCATGTTTGTAACAATCAGATTCCATCGTCATCCAGTAGTAACCTGCTCTCAGCATCAATAACTCTACCTCGTGCTTGTCCACACATCTGAGCAAAACTGTGTCAAAGTTTCTTTTGTACAATACATCTCCGTTCAGGAAGAACCGCCAGAAAATCTTCTTAAGGTCTTCTTGTCTTTGTTGGAGGCTCTGGGTGGATACTCTTGACTTTGAAGGAAGTGCTTGATATCATAAAACCACGGTTTGTCATCAACAACTTCTTCGGTTGTGAACACATGAGCGGGCCTGTCGAGACACCTGATACTGATCAAAGGTACATCATTCCGATGATTTACTTTGTACATAGAGGATAAGGTAGCTAGAGCATCTGCCATCTGGTTCTCATCACGAGGGATGTGGTGTAGCTCAACCTTGTTGAAGAAAGTCAGTAATCGTCTTGCATAGTCCTTGTAAGGAATCAAGCCGGGGTGGCGAGTTTCCCATTCTCCTTTGATTTGATTGATCACGAGAATCGAATCCCCATATATGTCGAGATTCTTAATCCTTAGATCAATAGTCTCTTCGATACCCATGATGAACGCTTCATACTCAGCAATGTTGTTTGTACAATCAAATAGCAGCCTAGCAGAAAAAGGAATGTGAGTGCCTTTAGGAGTGACGATGACTGCCCCAATTCCGTTGCCATAGACATTAATGGCCCCATCGAATATCAGACCCCATCTGGATTCAGGATCTGGACCTTCTTCAGGTAATGGTTCATCGTAATCCTTCATCTTCAAATGCATGATCTCCTCGTCGGGGAAATCGAACTTAATGGGCTGATAGTCTTCAACTGGTTGGTGAGCCAGATGATCAGCAAAGATACTGCCTTTGATCGCTTTTTGAGTGCGGTATTCGATGTCATACTCGGACAGTAACATCTGCCAGCGGGCAATTCTTCCTGTTAAAGCGGGCTTCTCAAAGATATACTTGATTGAGTCCATTTTAGATATCAACCAAGTGGTGTGATTGACCATATAATGATGGAGGCGTTTGGCGGCCTAGGCTAGAGCACAACAAGTCTTCTCAAGCATGGAATACCGAGACTCGCAATCTGTAAACTTTTTGCTCAAGTAATAAATTGCATGCTCCTTTCTTCCGGTCTCATCTTGTTGTCTGAGCACACAACCCATAGAATCTTCTAGCACGGTCAGGTACATGATTAGAAGTCTTCCTTCAACTGGAGGGATAAGAATCAGAGGTTCTAGCAAATACTCTTTAGCAATCTTTCGTCCAAACAATCCCTTGATCTTTACGGAGCAGTTTGAATATTGGCCCGCATGTGGCGGTCATGTGAGACATGAATCTGGAGATGTAGTTCAGACGCCCAAGAAACCCTCTTACTTGTGTTTTTTGTTTTCGGAGCAGGCATTTCTCTGATAGCTCTGACTTTATCTGGATCTACCTCAATACCCTTCTGACTAACAATGAAACCCAAAAGCTTCCCGGATCTGACACGAAAAGTACACTTGTTAGGATTCAAGCGAAGTCGATACTTTCTCAGACGTTGGAACATTTTCAGCAAATACTCGACATGTTCCTCTTCAGTTCCTGACTTGACGATCATATCGTCCACATAAACTTCGATTTCCTTGTGCATCATATCGTGGAAGAGAGTAGTCATACCTCTCTGATAAGTAGCGCTTGCATTTATCAAACCAAATGGCATTACTTTGTAGCAAAAAGTGCCCCAAGGCGTGATGAAAGACATTTTCTCTCTATCTTCAGGTGCCATCTTGATTTGATTGTAACCGGAGAAACCATCCATGAAAGAGAAGACTTTGGAGTTGGCGGTACTATCTACCAATACATCAATATGGGGTAAAGGGAAATCATCTTTTGGACTGGCCTTGTTCAGATCTCGGTAGTCGACACACATTCTGACCTTACCATCTTTCTTCGGGACTGGCACTATGTTGGCCAACCATTGATGATATTCAGATGTAACAAGGAAACCTGCATCAATTTGCTTTTGTACATCTTCTTTGATCTTGAGAGCCATATCGGGATGAGTTCTGTAACGACCCTATTTTCGTATGTTATATTTCTATATATTTTATTTTATGGATTTGCATTTAATCGAGGAATAATTATTTAGCGCGAAGATAAGTTGTAATCGAGTTTTTAAGGTTTTGGGCCAAGAGGGTGAATAGTGTTGGGCTTTAGTTTATGAGTATTAGTAATGATCAAGTGGATATGATAGTAGTGAGCTTGGATTGGATTGAAAGGCTAGGATTGGTCCTTGAGAGTTAGTAAGAATGGATGGCCATGATTAATTGGATTGGATTATAAGAGATTAACACCAAGACTTTTTGAATCACTATTCATTTCTTTTTGGAGGAGAAGAAAACGTGGAAGAAGAGAAGGAGAAGAGAAAGAGAAAAGCTAGGGCAAGTGAACAAGGAGAAAGCTTGAGTTGCTAGAGATTTTGAGAAGGTAAGAGAGTTATTATTACTTGATCATAAGTGATTAAGAGAAGGGGAGAATGTCTATTTCTCCATCCCAAACTTCTCCGTCACTTTGTCTAGGTTTTGATAGAAGTTTTTATGGTTTAAAGATGTTAAAAGATCATGTTTTGCTTGCTTAATGCTAAGTGATGTTGCTGGTATGTTTATTTGATGTTGCTAGTGTTTAGAATGCAAAGGAAAAGTTATGGAAGATTAGTGTTTTAAACCCTAATTTCTTTGTTAGATGTAATCCTTGCTTGTGATGGGTTTTAAATGATGTTTTATGAAGGAAAATTGTTTTTAACATGTTCTGGAACTTTGGGTAATCTTGAATGGGCTAAAATGGTGGAAAATCACATTTTTACATGACTGTGTACTGATATGGTCGCTGTAGCGACGGATGGTCGCTTGTAGCGACCAGACAGGATAATTCCCTGCCTATCCGCGCTTGTAGCGACCACACTGGCGCTTGTAGCGACCAGGCTCGCTTGTAGCGACCAAGGGCTCGCTTGTAGCGACCAGCCCTGTACATGCCAACTTCGTTGAGCTGCTTTGAGGGTCCTGGTACGCGCGGGGATGGCTTTTTGCTACTGTATTCTCAAAATATGTTTTGGAAACCTTGCCCACCATTTTAACTTATTCTTAATGTTTTTCTAAAGATTATTTGTTTCTAGAAAAGCTTGAGTAAAACCCTAGCATGTGTGTGGGATTATCAAAGTGTGTGGGTCTTTCTTCGAAACCCTTTTGTGTGAGATTTTGATATGATTTGATTGGTTTATTTGAGATTGTGAACATGGTTGAGTATATACATGTTTGTACTATGATTGGCCATGAGTGCCTTCTTGTTGAAGTTAGCATGAGTATTGGTAGTATACACGCATATTTGAGCATATGTAGGTGTAAATATCAATAATTGCTAAGTGAACATACATGTATTTCATGATGGTATGTATGCTCTTTATGAGTAAGAATGAAATCCAATTATTATTGGTCATATGCACGACCGTCCTTTTATGGCGAATGAGAGGTGCAGTCGATGAAAGAAGGGATATAAGTTTATCCAACAGTCCGCCATGACTCTAAAGCTGAGCAAGAATTGGTACCACATGCATTAGAGTGCATTGTAAGAACATGCATCCTTTGTGACATTAGTGATCATTTGGAAACTATGTGTGCATAATGGTTGTTAAGTGATAATTGTTATTGATGAGTGTCGTGCTTTGTCGATTATGTGTTTGTGTTTTGATTATGTATAATTATGTGATATTTATACATGTTTATTGTTTGTGATGCTAACACTCTCTGTTATGTGTTATTTGCTGGATCTTTGGGGATCCAGATTATCAGGTTGGCGAGGCTATCGTTGAGGAATAGCCCTTTGCTGTTTAGGAGCTTTCGTAGTGGTAAGGGCATAGCTTAGCTATCCTTACATTTTTGGTACTAGGTGTTGTATCCTAGTTAGAGTCTAGGGCTCTGATATTTGTAACACCATTTTGGGTATCTAAACGTTATGTATAGATTTGGCAATGGTCTCTGTTGTAGAATTGCCTCTTTTGAAAATCTTATGTATATATATTTGTATATTAAATGCATGCTTGGTTATAAGCCGTGTTTGTTATTTTTCCGCTGCTATTTGTGAATCAAATATGTTTTGATTTTCTGTTGATGTATATGAAAAAGAGATTTCATCATGTTGTAACTTCCTATGTCCTTAACGTTTTCTTTATTAAAGTTAATAATCGGCGGTTAAGGGTTAGGGTGTTACAATAGTTGGTATCAGAGCAGGTCGATCCATTGGATCAATTAAGTTTAGTATACCCTTTGTGTAACATGTGTTTCCTTAAACACTGTGTTCTCACTTGTGTTATGTGGTGGTTGGTAGTGTGTAGTTATGGCGCAACGAGCACTTGCGGACGCGATGGAGCGGATGGCGGATGCCATGGCTCAGGATGCTGCTAGTAGGACTGCGGATAGAGCCGCACAACAAGCTAGAGGAGGCGGAGAAGATGAGCTGAGACTCGAGAGGTTTATGAACAACAAACCGTCTATCTTCAAGGGAGGATACGACCCAGATGGAGCTCAGACTTGGTTGGAAGGAGTTGAGAGAATTTTTGGGGCTATGCGTTGTCTGGATGCGCATAAGGTATTGCTAGGAGCGGATGTTCTCCATGATGAAGCCGATCATTGGTGGGGAAACGCTAGTCAGAGGTTGGGAGCTGGTGGAGCTTTAGTTACTTGGGCTCGTTTCCGGAGGGAGTTCTTAACCAAGTATTTTCCGGCAGACGAGAGGAACCGTAAGGTGATTGAGTTCATGGAGCTCAAGCAGGGGAGTTTATCTGTTTCTGAGTATGCGGCCAAGTTTGAAGATTTGTGTCGTTTTGCTCCTCATTACAACACGGTGGAAGCTGAGGAAGACAAATGTGTAAAGTTTGAAAATGGGCTGAGGCCGGATATCAAGCAGTTGATTGGGTTTAGCGAGATCAGGAATTTTCCGATGTTGGTGAATAAGAGCCGAATATGTGATAAGGATGGTAAAGCTAAAGCTAATTACTACAAAGCCGTGAATGAGAAGAAGGGAAAGGACATGGCTAGAGGTAAACCGTATGGCAGAGGTGGAAAGAAACCAGATGAAGGTGGGAGTAGTGGTGGCAAGTTTGGAGGTAATAGGAATTGTTTTAAGTGTGGACAACCGGGACATCGTTTCTTTGAATGCCCGAAGTATGATGGAAAATGTTTCAAGTGTGGTGATCCTAACCACAAAGCTGATCAGTGCAAGAAGGGTATTGTGTGCTTCAACTGCAAGGAAGCGGGTCATAAGAGCAACGTGTGTAAGAAGCCTAGAGCGGCTGGAGGAAAAGTGTTTGCTTTAGATGGTGGTGATGCGAAGGCGGACAACTTGATCAGAGGTACATGCTTTATCAATAATACTCCTTTGTCTGCTATTATTGATACGGGTGCTACCCATTCGTTTATTTCTGTGGATTGTGTTAAGAGGTTGGGTCTTAAAGTAGAAAATATGATGGGACGTATGGCTATTGAAACGCCTGCAAGTGGTTCAGTATCGACTACTCTAGTCTGTGTTGATTGTTCAGTCACTATGTATGGACGACACTTTGGTATGGACTTAGTTTGCATTCCGTTGAGCGGAATAGATGTTATCTTTGGTATGAACTGGTTAGAATTTAATCGGGTTCATATCAACTGTGGTAAGAAGACGGTTATGTTTCCAAGACCGGAGCCAGAGTTGTGTTCGAAGCTCATGTGTTGTCGAGAAGTGGTAAGATCAGTGAAGGCTCAAGAGGATGTGTTTGCTATGTTTGCTTCGTTGAGAGTGGAAGAGAAGATTGAGGTTGATGCGTTGCCGGTGGTGCGTGATTTCACAGATGTTTTTCCAGATGACATTTTGGATTTACCACCCGAGAGAGAGGTTGAATTCGCAATTGACATAGTACCTGGCACTAGTCCAATATCAATGGCACCGTATCGTATGTCAGCTGCTGAACTGGAAAAGTTGAAGGAACAATTGGAGGAATTGTTAGAGAAAAAGTTTGTAAGACCGAGTGTATCGCCGTGGGGTGCGCCGGTTCTGTTGGTAAAGAAGAAAGATGGTAGTATGCGTCTGTGCATCGATTATCGTCAGTTGAATAAAGCAACTATCAAGAACAAGTATCCACTTCCGAGGATAGATGATTTGATGGATCAGTTGGTGGGAGCCTGTGTGTTCAGCAAGATTGATTTGAGATCGGGATATCACCAGATAAGAGTTAAGGCGGAGGATATACCGAAGACTGCTTTCAGAACAAGGTATGGTCACTAAGAGTACGCTGTTATGCCTTTTGGAGTTACTAATGCACCTGGAGTGTTTATGGAATATATGAATCGTATATTTCATTCCTTTTTGGATCGATTCGTGGTGGTCTTCATAGACGATATTTTGGTATACTCGAAGACGGAAGAGGAACATGCCGAGCATTTGAGGATTGTGTTGGAGGTGTTGCGCGAGAAGAAGCTTTATGCAAAATTTTCTAAGTGTGAGTTTTGGTTACATAAAGTTAGCTTTTGGGGTCATGTCATTTCAAGTGGTGGTATAGCAGTAGATCCTGCTAAGGTAGAGGCAGTGCAAGATTGGGGAACGCCGGAGTCTGTTACTGAGATCCGAAGTTTTCTTGGTTTGGCCGGTTACTATCGGAGGTTCATTGAAGGATTTTCAAAGTTGGCGTTGCCGTTGACACAGTTGACTAGGAAGGGTCAAGCTTTCATTTGGGAGGACAAGTGTGAGCAGAGTTTCCAAGAGCTGAAGAGGAGGTTGACATCTGCACCTGTGCTAATTCTGCCAAATCCGAAGGAACCGTTCGTGGTTTATTGTGATGCGTCGAAGATGGGTCTAGGTGGTGTGTTGATGCAGAGGGGACAAGTCGTTGCTTATGCATCAAGACAGCTGAAGATTCATGAGAGGAACTATCCTACGCATGATTTGGAGCTAGCTGCTGTTGTGTTTGTTCTCAAAATTTGGAGGCACTACTTGTATGGATCAAGGTTCGAGGTTTTCAGCGATCACAAGAGTCTGAAGTACTTGTTTGATCAGAAGGAGCTTAATATGAGGCAAAGAAGATGGTTAGAGTTTCTTAAGGATTATGATTTCGAGTTGAACTATCACCCGGGTAAGGCTAATGTGGTAGCCGATGCGTTGAGTAGGAAGTCACTGCATATGTCTTCTCTGATGGCGAAGGAACTGAGATTGATTGAAGAGTTTAGAGACCTCAGTTTGGTTTGCGAAAGGACAACCAGAAGCGTGAAGCTAGGAATGTTGAGATTGACGAATGATTTTCTTGAAGAGGTTGTGGAAAAGCAAAAGTCTGATGTGAGATTGATGAAGCTTAAGACGTTCATCGAACAAGGGAAGAAGGTAAACGTTGAGATCGATGAGAAAGGTGTGATGAGGTGTCAAGGAAGGTTATGTGTACCTGATGTGCCTGAGTTGAAGCGGATGATTTTGGAGGAAGGTCACAGAAGCAACTTAAGTATTCATCCTGGTGTTACTAAAATGTATCAAGATCTGAGGAAAATGTTCTGGTGGCAAGGGATGAAGAAAGAGATCACCGAGTTTGTTTTCGCGTGTTTGACTTGTCAGAAGTCCAAGGTGGAGCATCAGAAGCCGTCAGGGCTATTGCAACCTATGTTTATTCCAGAGTGGAAATGGGATAGTATTGCGATGGATTTTGTAAGCGGTTTGCCGAAGACGTCGAAAGGTAACAATATGATTTGGGTAGTTGTCGACAGGTTAACAAAGTCTGCTCATTTCATAGCTATCAAGACCGGTATGCTAGTACCGAAGTTGGCTGAGATTTATGTTGAGCAAATCATGAGATTGCATGGGATTCCGTCGAGTATTGTATCAGATCGAGATCCCCGTTTTACTTCAAGTTTTTGGGAGAGTTTGCAAGAGGCGTTGGGGACTAAGTTGCGGATGAGTTCTGCTTATCACCCGCAGACGGATGGTCAGTCGGAGAGCACGATTCAATCATTGGAGGATTTATTGAGATCGTGCATTTTGGAACAAGGAGTGAGTTGGGAAGCTTGCTTACCATTGATTGAGTTTACGTATAACAACAGTTTTCATTCGAGCATTGGTATGGCACCTTTTGAAGCGTTGTATGGGAGAAGATGTAGAACACCTTTGTGTTGGTTTGAATCGGGAGAAAGTGTGATGCTTGGACCTGAGATTGTGCAACAAACGACCGAGAAGATCAAGATGATCCAAGAGAAGATGAGAGCGTCGCAGAGTCGCCAGAAAAGCTATGCCGACAAGAGAAGGAAGGATATAGAATTTCAAGAAGGAGATCATGTGTTTCTAAGAGTTACATCGACTACGGGTATTGGACGAGCTTTGAAATCGAAGAAGTTAGCATCGAGGTTCATTGGTCCGTATCAAATTTTGAAGAGGATTGGGAAGGTGGCGTATAGGATTGCGTTACCGCCGTCGTTGTCAAATCTACATGACGTTTTTCACGTGTCTCAATTAAGGAAATACGTATCGGATCCGTCACATGTGATTGAGTCGGACGAGATACAAGTGAGAGAGAATTTAACGGTTACAACGGTACCCTTAAGGATTGAAGGACAAGAGATTAAGAGGCTTAGGAACAAAGAGATTTCATCGGTGAAAGTCGTTTGGGGAGGCCCAGCCGGTGAATATGCGACGTGGGAGCTCGAGAGCAAGATGCGGGATTCCTATCCAGAGTTGTTTTCAGGTATTTTCGAGGGCGAAAATTCTTTTTAGGGGGGTAGAGTTGTAACGACCCTATTTTCGTATGTTATATTTCTATATATTTTATTTTATGGATTTGCATTTAATCGAGGAATAATTATTTAGCGCGAAGATAAGTTGTAATCGAGTTTTTAAGGTTTTGGGCCAAGAGGGTGAATAGTGTTGGGCTTTAGTTTATGAGTATTAGTAATGATCAAGTGGATATGATAGTAGTGAGCTTGGATTGGATTGAAAGGCTAGGATTGGTCCTTGAGAGTTAGTAAGAATGGATGGCCATGATTAATTGGATTGGATTATAAGAGATTAACACCAAGACTTTTTGAATCACTATTCATTTCTTTTTGGAGGAGAAGAAAACGTGGAAGAAGAGAAGGAGAAGAGAAAGAGAAAAGCTAGGGCAAGTGAACAAGGAGAAAGCTTGAGTTGCTAGAGATTTTGAGAAGGTAAGAGAGTTAGTATTACTTGATCATAAGTGATTAAGAGAAGGGGAGAATGTCTATTTCTCCATCCCAAACTTCTCCTTCACTTTGTCTAGGTTTTGATAGAAGTTTTTATGGTTTAAAGATGTTAAAAGATCATGTTTTGCTTGCTTAATGCTAAGTGATGTTGCTGGTATGTTTATTTGATGTTGCTAGTGTTTAGAATGCAAAGGAAAAGTTATGGAAGATTAGTGTTTTAAACCCTAATTTCTTTGTTAGATGTAATCCTTGCTTGTGATGGGTTTTAAATGATGTTTTATGAAGGAAAATTGTTTTTAACATGTTCTGGAACTTTGGGTAATCTTGAATGGGCTAAAATGGTGGAAAATCACATTTTTACATGACTGTATACTGATATGGTCGCTGTAGCGACGGATGGTCGCTTGTAGCGACCAGACAGGATAATTCCCTGCCTATCCGCGCTTGTAGCGACCACACTGGCGCTTGTAGCGACCAGGCTCGCTTGTAGCGACCAAGGGCTCGCTTGTCGCGACCAGCCCTGTACATGCCAACTTCGTTGAGCTGCTTTGAGGGTCCTGGTACGCGCGGGGATGGCTTTTTGCTACTGTATTCTCAAAATATGTTTTGGAAACCTTGCCCACCATTTTAACTTATTCTTAATGTTTTTCTAAAGATTATTTGTTTCCAGAAAAGCTTGAGTAAAACCCTAGCATGTGTGTGGGATTATCAAAGTGTGTGGGTCTTTCTTCGAAACCCTTTTGTGTGAGATTTTGATATGATTTGATTGTGTTGAGTCTTTTGGTGTTGGCTGCATGTTTTGGCAAAACCAAAGTATTGAATAGAAGCATCTCCATATTTGAAACATTTCTCCAGTTGCAAGTTTTGTGTTTTGAAGCCATTCAGAAGCTGAAAATGTCATCAGAAGCTGAATGCACTGTAGCACTTCAGAAGCTGAATTCAGGTTCTGATGCCAGCGTTGACTTATGTTGACTTCATCAGAAGCTGGTTATTTTCAAGGTTTTTCTATGCGAATCTTTGCAAGATTTATTGAAGATTTATCCACGCATATGGCTTCTAGAATGTTGATTTATTTGGAGAAGATTTTATTGAAGATTTGGTTCAAAGATATGAAAATCGTATTTTCTGTTTTAAATCTTTCAAAGATACAAAACAGTTTTATTTGTTACTTGATTGGACCAATCTTATTTCAGTAACAAATCAATTCCGAAGATTAGTTTTATTTTGCAAGACTGAAGGCTATAAATAGAGGAGGGCTGCTGCTATTCATGACATGATTTAGAGAGTTAGAAAATCAGAAAATTGAGTCTGTGTTTTAACTTAGAGTTTATTGTGCACCACTCATATGTTTTGAGTTGGTTTAGAGTTTTATAGTGTTGTGATTCATTCTAAGCCTTTAGGTACGAATGAAGTCTTTGTGTTTTTGAAGTTTTTCTGAAAAACAGAGTGTCTTTGTTTAAGGGTTTCAGTAACTGGGTTTAGTTACTTGAATAGGAAGATAGTGGATTCTATTACTCAGAGTTGGGTAGAAGTCTTACTAGGTGGAGGTTAATTGCTTGGGATAAGAACTGGGAGTCAGTGTCTGAGTCTTAAGGATTAAATCCAATAGTGGATTTCCTTCCTGGATTGGTATCCCCCAGAGTAGGAGGTGTTTACTCCGAACTGGGTTAACAAACCTTGTGTGTTTTTAGCTTTCCTGCACTTTATATTCCTGCTGATTAATTGCTTTTATATTGTGCTAAGTTCTGTTCAGAACCTGTTAGGTTCAGAACCTGTTTTAATCAGGACCTGTTAGTTTCTCTTAAGAATTGCCTGGCCAGAATTTCAATTGGCATCAGAGCAGGCACCCTGCCTGTATTTTGGGTGAGATCGAGAGGACTTATTTCTGGTAAGCATGGATAGAGAAGGAGGATATGTCAATAGACCACCCCTACTAGATGGCACAAACTATGAGTATTGGAAGTCAAGGATGTGTGCCTTTCTAAAATCTATTGATAGCAGGACTTGGAAAGCTGTGATTAAAGGCTGGGATCATCCTGTGTATACAGACAAAGATGGTAACAAGACTGAGGTTCTGAAGCCTGAGGAGGAATGGACCAAAGCTGAAGATGATCTGTCTCTGGGAAATTCAAAAGCTTTGAATGATATCTTTAATGGTGTTGATCAGAACATGTTCAGACTCATCAAACAATGTACTGTGGCTAAGGATGCTTGGGAAATTCTGAAGACCACTCATGAAGGAACTTCTAAGGTGAAGATGTCTAGATTGCAGCTGCTGACCACCAAGTTTGAGAACCTAAAGATGAAGGAGGATGAATCCATTCAAGATTTTTACATGAATGTGCTGGACATGGCAAATTCTTTTGACTCACTTGGGGAGAAGATGTCTGATGAGAAGTTGGTGAGAAAAATCCTCAGGTCCCTGCCTAGAAGATTTGACATGAAGGTCACTGCAATTGAGGAGGCTCATGATATTTCTGCTATGAAGCTTGAGGAGCTTATTGGGTCATTGCTCAATTTTGAGACTGCATTCTGCAAACAGCCTGATAAGAAAGGGAAAGGTATAGCCTTTACTGTGAATACTGAAGCTGATGATCAACAAGAGTCTGAAGAGGATGACTTATCAGAAGCTCTAGTGTTGCTGGGAAAACAATTCAACAAGATTCTGAAGAATGTTAACAGAAAAGCCAAAGCCAAAGGTCAGAACTTCAGATTCAATAACAAAAAGCAACAAACTGATGAGAAGAAGACCAAGTCTGAGGAGAAAAGCAACCAAGCCAAAGGTGTGCAGTGCTATGAGTGTGAAGGGTATGGACACATCAAGTCTGAATGTCCCACTTTTCTCAAGAAGCAGAAGAAAAGCCTAGCTGTTGCATGGTCTGATGATGGTTCTGAAGAAGATGATGTTAGTGAATCTGATATGTGTGATACTGGTCTAGTTGTGAGGTCAGGAGCTATCTTGAAGAAGGAGCCTGTTTTAGAGTCTGAAACCTTTTCAGAGTCTGACTCAGAGTCTGAAACCTCATCTGTGTCTGAAGCTGCTAAAACCTCTTATGATGAACTAGCTGACAATTACAGGAAGCTTTATACCAGAAGTGCTGAGGTTTGCAAACAAGTGCTGGATCAGAAGGAGACTATTTTTCAATTGGAGGCTGAAAAAGGTGAACTGTTAGTACAGAATTCAGATTTAAAAGAAGAGGTGAATCAACTGAACTCCCAACTTGATCAAATGAAAAAACAAGTGAAGATGTTGAACTCTTCTACTGATAAGTTGGAGGACATTTTGGGGAATCAGCAACAAGGAAAAACTGGTTTAGGTTTTGTTGATCAGACTCAGATTCCTAAAGAGATGAGTTTTGTTCCTGCTACTCAAACTCATGATTCTATGGCTGGAATATCAAAGATGAGACCTCAAAAGCAAGCTCAGAAGATACCTCAGATGCAAGGTCAGAAGCATGTTCAGATGCTACCTCAGAAGCAACCCCAGAAATTGTTCAGAAACAGAAGGAGGAGGAATCATCCATGGGTCTGTCATCATTGTGGAAAGAGAGGGCATATCAAACCATTCTGTTTTAAATTGTATGGTTACCCTGAACACTTCCAATATAGAAGAGTTGAACCAGCTACTATCAGTCACAATGTTCAGAAGGTGTGGAAGCCCAAAGTTCAGAATGTAGGCCTGATTGCTCATACCTCTTTGAGAGCTACTTCAAAAGAAGACTGGTATTTTGATAGTGGGTGTTCAAGGCACATGACTGGTGTGAAGAAGCTACTGAGAAATATCAGATCATACTCCAGAAGTTATGTGACATTTGGAGATGGTGTAAAAGGTCAGATTCTGGGTATTGGAGATTTGATCAGAGAAGGTTTGCCCAGACTTAATGATGTGCTACTGGTGGAAGGATTAACCTCTAATCTGATCAGTATCAGCCAACTTTGTGATCAAGAATTGAAGGTTAATTTCAACAAGCAAGAATGCATTGTTACTGATCAGGAAGATAAGATTCAGATGAGAGGCTGCAGATCCAAAGACAATTGTTATTTGTGGGTTTCTGAAGAAGAAAGAAGTCTGACTTCTTGTCTTATGAGCTCAGAAGAGGAAGTCAAGCTCTGGCACCAGAAACTGGGACATCTGCATTTGAAAGGCATGAAGAAAATCCTAAGTACTGAAGCTATCAGAGGTGTGCCTAATCTGAAGATCAATGAGGACAGTGTTTGTGGTGATTGTCAGATTGGTAAACAAACAAGAAAGTCTCATCCCAGATTAGTTCACCAGGTAACTACCAAAGTACTAGAACTTGTTCATATGGATTTAATGGGGCCTATGCAAGTAGAAAGTATTGGAGGAAAAAGATATGCTTTTGTAATGGTAGATAACTACTCTAGATATACATGGGTCAGCTTTGTTAGAGAAAAGTCTGACACTTTTGAAGTCTTCAAAGAGATGTGCATTCAACTACAAAGAGAGAAGGATAGTGGGATTATCAGAATCAGAAGTGATCATGGCAAAGAATTTGAAAACAAGAGCTTTTCAGAATTCTGTGCTTCTGAAGGTATAAAGCATGAGTTTTCTGCACCCATCACACCTCAGCAAAATGGTGTAGTTGAGAGGAAGAATAGGACCTTGGCAGAATGTGCAAGAGTGATGCTGCATGCTAAGAAACTTCCATATATGTTCTGGGCTGAAGCAATGAACACTGCATGTTACATACACAACAGAGTCACTTTGAAGAAGGGTACTACATCAACTCTGTATGAATTGTGGAAAGGGAGAAAGCCTACAGTCAAATATTTCCATGTTTTTGGGAGCAGATGCTATATTTTGGCTGATAGAGAAAATAGGAGAAAACTGGATCCTAAGTCTGATAAGGGCATATTCCTGGGTTATTCAGTGAACAGCAGAGCTTACAGGGTGTTTAATTCCAGAACCAAGGTTGTGATGGAGTCCATTAATGTGGTAATTGATGATCTGACTGCTGAGAAAGATAGAAGTGAGTCTGAAGTTGTTCCAGAGTCAGAAGCTTCAGAAGAACAAACTTCAGAAGCAGAAAAGCATTCAGAGTCTGAAGAAGCAGAAGATCAACCAGATCAAGTTCCTAATGGTAAAGGGCCATCAATTAGAGTCCAGAAGGATCATCCTAAAGACTTAATCATTGGTAGCTTAGATCAAGGTGTCAGAACCAGAAGATCAGATGCTGCTGCTACTGATTCATGCTTTGTGTCAAAGGTTGAGCCTAAAAATGTGAAAGAAGCCCTGATTGATGAATTTTGGATTGAAGCAATGCAAGATGAGTTAAATCAATTCAAAAGAAGTGAAGTGTGGGATCTGGTTCCAAGACCTGAAGGGTTGAATGTGATTGGCACTAAGTGGATATTCAAGAATAAAACAGATGAAAATGGTACTGTAGTCAGAAACAAGGCAAGGTTGGTTGCTCAGGGTTATACTCAAGTTGAGGGACTTGATTTTGATGAGACCTTTGCACCTGTGGCCAGACTAGAGTCCATAAGACTACTGTTGGGAGTATCCTGCATTCTCAAGTTCAAATTATTCCAGATGGACGTGAAGAGTGCATTTCTGAATGGATATTTGCAAGAAGAAGTGTATGTTGAACAGCCTAAGGGATTTGTGGATCATAAATTTCCTAATCATGTGTACAAACTGAAGAAGGCATTGTATGGATTGAAGCAAGCACCAAGAGCATGGTATGAAAGATTGACTCAGTTTCTTGTGGCTCAAGGTTACAGAAAAGGAGGTTCTGATAAGACTTTATTTGTGAAAGATGAAAATGGGAGTCTGATGATAGCTCAGATTTATGTGGATGACATAGTGTTTGGAGGGATGTCTCAGAAGATGGTCAAACTGTTTGTTCAGCAGATGCAGTCAGAGTTTGAAATGAGCCTAGTTGGTGAACTGACTTATTTTCTTGGTTTACAAGTCAAGCAAATGGAAGATACAATCATCATCTCTCAGAGTAAATATGCCAAGAACATAGTAAAGAAGTTTGGAATGGAATCAGCTGCTCATAAGAAGACACCAGCTGCTACTCATCTGAAGCTAACCAAAGATGAACAAGGAGTATCAGTTGATCAGAGTCAGTACAGAAGCATGATAGGGAGCCTATTGTATTTAACTGCAAGCAGACCTGATATCACTTATGCTGTTGGAGTATGTGCAAGATATCAAGCTGATCCTAAGATGAGTCATCTGACACAAGTGAAGAGGATTCTGAAATATGTTAATAGCACAAGTGACTATGGAATCATGTATTCACACAGTTCAAGTTCTGAATTGATGGGATATTGTGATGCTGACTGGGCTGGAAGTGCTGATGACAGGAAGAGCACTTCAGGAGGTTGTTTCTTCTTAGGAAATAACTTGATTTCATGGTTCAGCAAGAAACAAAACTGTGTTTCTTTGTCAACTGCTGAAGCTGAATATATTGCTGCTGGGAGTAGTTGTTCACAATTGGTGTGGATGAAGCAGATGCTGGAGGAGTACAACATTGAACAAGGAACTATGACATTGTTTTGTGACAATTTGAGTGCCATCAACATCTCTAAGAATCCAATTCAACACAGCAGAACCAAACACATAGACATCAGGCATCATTTTATCAGAAACCTTGTGGAGGACAAGATTGTTCAGCTGGAGCATGTAGCTACTGAAGAACAAGTTGCTGACATTTTCACAAAGGCTTTGGATGCTAAGCAGTTTGAAAACTTAAGGAGCAAGTTAGGTGTGTGTTTGCATGAAGAGTTATAGCAATTACTGCAAACTGGATGTGAGGAAGATAGAGTACCTGCCAGTTGTGCCTATGCTAAGTGTGATCCTGAACCTGAGTCTGAATCTACCAAGTTGTCAAGGATCTGTGTTACTTGTTTTGATTTTATTCCCTATATGAAGACTATGATTTGTCAGAATTTTATGGCTAAAAAGGGGGAGAAAATCTTATGTAATGTGTTGGCTCTGATACCAAAAGTCTTATGCAAAGTGTTGCTGCTCAGAAGTTCAAATTTCAGATGTTCAGCTTTCAGTGTTGTTCAGAAGTTATTTGTGAAGCTCAGAGTTCAGAACAAATATAACAAGAGCTGTCAAGATGTTGTTGAGGGGGAATATGTGTCTCAGGGGGAGTACAAGATTGTTATGATCCTGAGTGTTTCTGTGATCCTGAAGTGTGCTTCTGATATGCTCTGATAACAATTCTCTGTAGTTCAGTAGTAAGGGGGAGTTTGTATGAGAAGATTAGTTGCAGGGGGAGTGTTTGTGATGATCAGGAGTTGATCAGTAGCTCTGATAAGATTCAGAAGTAAGGGGGAGTGTTTGTGATGATCAGGAGTTGATCAGTAGCTCTGATACCATGGTTGTGATCAGAAGTTGATCAGTACTTGGTGGTTGTGTGCTTCAGTAGCTGTGATGTTTTGTAGAACTGAAGCTGGTTTGTGTTATTCATAGTTGTGTCCGCTGCTTATGTTTATGCTATGATATATTATTGTGGAGTTCTTCATTGCTGAGTTGATTATAAGGGAGATTGAAGAACTTGGATGGTTTTAGCCAAAAATTTGCCAAAGGGGGAGATTGTTGAGTCTTTTGGTGTTGGCTGCATGTTTTGGCAAAACCAAAGTATTGAATAGAAGCATCTCCATATTTGAAACATTTCTCCAGTTGCAAGTTTTGTGTTTTGAAGCCATTCAGAAGCTGAAAATGTCATCAGAAGCTGAATGCACTGTAGCACTTCAGAAGCTGAATTCAGGTTCTGATGCCAGCGTTGACTTATGTTGACTTCATCAGAAGCTGGTTATTTTCAAGGTTTTTCTATGCGAATCTTTGCAAGATTTATTGAAGATTTATCCACGCATATGGCTTCTAGAATGTTGATTTATTTGGAGAAGATTTTATTGAAGATTTGGTTCAAAGATATGAAAATCGTATGTTCTGTTTTAAATCTTTCAAAGATACAAAACAGTTTTATTTGTTACTTGATTGGACCAATCTTATTTCAGTAACAAATCAATTCCGAAGATTAGTTTTATTTTGCAAGACTGAAGGCTATAAATAGAGGAGGGCTGCTGCTATTCATGACATGATTTAGAGAGTTAGAAAATCAGAAAATTGAGTCTGTGTTTTAACTTAGAGTTTATTGTGCACCACTCATATGTTTTGAGTTGGTTTAGAGTTTTATAGTGTTGTGATTCATTCTAAGCCTTTAGGTACGAATGAAGTCTTTGTGTTTTTGAAGTTTTTCTGAAAAACAGAGTGTCTTTGTTTAAGGGTTTCAGTAACTGGGTTTAGTTACTTGAATAGGAAGATAGTGGATTCTATTACTCAGAGTTGGGTAGAAGTCTTACTAGGTGGAGGTTAATTGCTTGGGATAAGAACTGGGAGTCAGTGTCTGAGTCTTAAGGATTAAATCCAATAGTGGATTTCCTTCCTGGATTGGTATCCCCCAGAGTAGGAGGTGTTTACTCCGAACTGGGTTAACAAACCTTGTGTGTTTTTAGCTTTCCTGCACTTTATATTCCTGCTGATTAATTGCTTTTATATTGTGCTAAGTTCTGTTCAGAACCTGTTAGGTTCAGAACCTGTTTTAATCAGGACCTGTTAGTTTCTCTTAAGAATTGCCTGGCCAGAATTTCAGATTGGTTTATTTGAGATTGTGAACATGGTTGAGTATATACATGTTTGTACTATGATTGGCCATGAGTGCCTTCTTGTTGAAGTTAGCATGAGTATTGGTAGTATACACGCATATTTGAGCATATGTAGGTGTAAATATCAATAATTGCTAAGTGAACATACATGCATTTCATGATGGTATGTATGCTCTTTATGAGTAAGAATGAAATCCAATTATTATTGGTCATATGCACGACCGTCCTTTTATGGCGAATGAGAGGTGCAGTCGATGAAAGAAGGGATATAAGTTTATCCAACAGTCCGCCATGACTCTAAAGCTGAGCAAGAATTGGTACCACATGCATTAGAGTGCATTGTAAGAACATGCATCCTTTGTGACATTAGTGATCATTTGGAAACTATGTGTGCATAATGGTTGTTAAGTGATAATTGTTATTGATGAGTGTCGTGCTTTGTCGATTATGTGTTTGTGTTTTGATTATGTATAATTATGTGATATTTATACATGTTTATTGTTTGTGATGCTAACACTCTCTGTTATGTGTTATTTGCTGGATCTTTGGGGATCCAGATTATCAGGTTGGCGAGGCTATCGTTGAGGAATAGCCCTTTGCTGTTTAGGAGCTTTCGTAGTGGTAAGGGCATAGCTTAGCTATCCTTACGTTTTTGGTACTAGGTGTTGTATCCTAGTTAGAGTCTAGGGCTCTGATATTTGTAACACCATTTTGGGTATCTAAACGTTATGTATAGATTTGGCAATGGTCTCTGTTGTAGAATTGCCTCTTTTGAAAATCTTATGTATATATATTTGTATATTAAATGCATGCTTGGTTATAAGCCGTGTTTGTTATTTTTCCGCTGCTATTTGTGAATCAAATATGTTTTGATTTTCTGTTGATGTATATGAAAAAGAGATTTCATCATGTTGTAACTTCCTATGTCCTTAACGTTTTCTTTATTAAAGTTAATAATCGGCGGTTAAGGGTTAGGGTGTTACAAGTTCTTCTCAGTTTCTGCTTAACTGGCGGACATTCGGGCTTCAACGGTAAATGGTGCTCCACAATATCAGGATCTAACCCCGGCATATCTTGGTATGACCATGCAAACACGTAGACGTATTCTTTGAGCAGTTCTATCACCTTCTCTTTGACAGTCGTTTCGAGCATGGCCACGATTTTGACCTCCTTCTTATCTTCCGCAGAACCCAAGTTAATCATTTCCAGTGCTTCTTCATTCTTTGAGCAGTTCTACCACCTTCTCTTTGACAGTCGTTTTGAGCAGTGCCCTGATTTTGACCTGCTTCTTATCTTCCTCAGAACCCAAGTTAATCACTTCCAGTGCTTCTTCATGAGGCTGAATGACCTTCCTTTCATACTCTAGTAATCGAGAGATCTCATCGGGAATCTCTTCATCCTCCCCCTCTCCAGCTTCGTAAACAGGAAACTCAAAGTTGGGAGAGAGCATAGGGTTATAGTGTTCAACGGGCTTATTGATATTCAGTCTGCATATGATTGATGATTGATTTTAGTAAATGAGTGAAAAATGCAGACCTTTTGAAATTGATTGAAAAGAAAATAAAATATTTTTTGGGTTTTTTGTGTTACCATTTTTTTTTCAAGAAAAAGCAGTAAAATAAAAATAAAAGTCGCGAAAGAAACGACAATTTTTCATTGATAGTGGTAACTTGAAAACAAAAGTAGAGCCCTACATGATTTCACTTTCGTCTCGGGAGAAACGAAAGATTTTTTTTGAAAAGACAAGACAACGAAAACACATTACTTGGACCCATGAGTAACTGAGGGAATGTCAACAGCGACCCGATTGCGGCAAACCCCTCCTTGTGTTTGCACGCCCATATCCATTTTCTCTCTTCTGTTTGCACGAGTGTTGTAGGTGCAAGTCGGTTTTGGATGAGGACGTCGGGCCACTTTCTTTGACTGAGGCAGATTGACCCTTTTTTTTTAAAGAACAAAATGTAAGACTCAGTTTGGGAAACTATGAATGCATTATGATGCATGATTATGCTTATGCGAAAAAGAAAGAAAAATTTGTTTTCGAAGGACATGTCAAAGTACTTGTAAACATCATAGTTGAACATTTCATTTAAAAATAAAAGTATTACAAACGATCCCCTTCTTAGGAACAAAGCTAAGGGATATGCTCAAAAGTTCAACAATAGAAGCTAGGAATCTAAAGCTCGAAGACCCCCAATATCTCAAACTCTTGGAGTAGATTGCTCGTCAAAATCTGAATGGGAGCCGGAAAATAAGTCCATACATCTCTTCTTCCTTCTGGCATCTTTCCTAAGTCGGAAATCCTTCTGCTGGAGCAAATTGTCCTTTTCAACGATTTCTCGGCTTTGTACGTAGAGTATGTGGTCTTTATGTGCCAATTGTCCTATCAAAGTTTCATTTTCAAGCTCGGCCTCCCGATACCTTCTTTGCCAAGTGTCCCTTTCAAGCTGCACTTGGGTCAACTGCTCATGAAACTTCTCTTTGGTATCAAAGGGTATGGGTAAGGATGGTGGTGGGACGGTTGAGGATAGGTATCTGGGTAGGTGGTAGGGTAAGCCAAAACTCATAGTTCTATCAATGACCCATTGCGTGTAAGATCCATGCACGAAATCTGACTTCTTTCCCAACTGGCTTTTGTTAAGTCTACGAATAGTACGCCAAGCTTGCACAAATCTTTCTCTATTGTTTGAGTAGTCTTCGTGGTTGAGATAGAATTCACTGGTTAGGGCAATGTTATTCGGCTTGGTTTTCATTGGGTACCCAAACTGTCGTTTAGCGAGGATATGGTTGTAGATAATTCCACCACGCATACCAAGAAGAGGTACGTTGGGGTATTCATCACAACTAACAATGATTTGCCCAATGTCACAAGCTGCATGGTACCAAACTATGTCGGATGGGGCAAGAGACATGATTCTTTGAGACCACGGGAAATCTTTGAGATTGGCTTTGAAGAAATGGGATTGAGGTAGATGAGAGGTAAACCATTTATATAGTAAAGGTGCACAACAAATGATAGTTCCACGGCCGGCTTGGGTTCGGTCATGGATGGAATGGTATGTGTCGGCTAATAATGTAGGGGCAGAATTTTTGGTGAGGAAGATTTGGATGGCATTAATGTCAACAAAATTGTCAATGTCTGGAGTATAAGGCCGTATATGAGTAGGGCTAGGATGGAATGAAATGCATCGGTACTGGCTACTTCGGTGAATGCGGAGGCTTTTTGGTGAAGGAAATCGGTAGGTAGACCTAGAAGGCCTCCTTTGAAGGTGAGGTATGCTTTAATGATGGAGGCTTCCAGGTGAAGGGCAACTGCAATGGTTGAGGGTTTAGGAATGGGTTCAAGGCCGTTGAAAGGTACTTCGTTAGGCACTGGTAAACCAACCAAGTAGGAATATTCTTCAAGGGTGGGGACAAGTTGATAGTCGGGGAATGTGAAGCAATGGTAAAGAGGGTCATAGAATCGGACCAAGGTCTCCAAGCTTCCTTCTTCAACATCTAACCTGAGAATGCTAAGCAATCTTCCATGATGAGTTTGAAAGTCTCTCAGACTAATTACTAAAGAGCCTAGCTCCCTTAATCTTGACAAATCTAGTTTTTTGAAATGATACCTCTCAGTGCTTCTCCTTGCAATGTCCATATCTATGATGTTTACAAAAAAAACATGTTTAAGTCCTTCGGTAATTGGATGAAAAAATATTTATGGATGGATGCATGTATGCATGATTATGCTAAAGAACGGAGAAAACATGGTGAGGTTTAAGTTCATAATGTTGGAGTCAATGGGTAAACATGTCATTTGGTAAGGACTATGGTTTCACATGTACCTGTATCACGGGTTCTACCAAGTTCCCAAAATCATTGACCACTTCCGAATATTCTCGTTTGGGTGTAGTATCGCGTATCAACCAATTCAAGATTACTCTTGATCAGCCACCGCACTACGTCCTAAAAGGCCAAGATGGGTTAAAGGTAACTCTAAAGGTCCTCAACTTCATAGGCACTCAAAAATAAGAATGGCAACCATGACTAGTCATGACGACATAACTATATTCTTAAGGAACCTCCATTGAGTGGGGTTATCACATGTGCCACATAAGGTATACTCTCGGAAAGGCACTTCGATTATACCACCATCCTATCTTATGTTTCCCTCAAGTCCGGGTGTAGGACTTATCTCACCACTCACGTAAAAGGAAAAAAACACATAGGCACATATTTACACTCTTATTTTTATTTTAAGCAAGTTATAGCACAAAATAATTAAATAAATTCAAGTTAGGCTCAACCCTCCTAGGGAAGTCCCCAGTGAAGTCGCCATTTCTGTCGCGGTGATTTTCGGAGATCAAGCTATTGATTAACGTTGACTCACTAATTTTATTTCACGACTGAACTTTTAATTTTTCAAAAGAAAAAGGGGAAAAAGTTCTAAATTACCACATTTTTTAAAGATTTAGGGTTCAGGGGTTAGTTACGTTTAGAGAAGGTGTTAGCACCCTAAACATTCATAGTATTCTACGAGAACCTATTGATTTTATTTATTTATTTTTGGCTATAACTTGCTTATATTTTTTTTAAAAGAAAGAATTAGAGTAGTGAGAAAAAAAAATTATTTTTTATGATTTGGAAGGACAAGGTCCTTTGCCTACGTACCCGTGAGGGATCAAAACCTCGTAGTTCGGAGTAAAAATGATGATTGATTTCTTTTAGTATTTTTTCGTTTTTGAAAAAAAGTTTTAAAGATAAAATAAGGTCAAGAGACAAAAAATGAAATTTGTTTGTATTTTTTATTTTTTGAAAGTGATTTAAATGTTATTAAAATGAATTAATGGTTATTTAAGAAAATAAAAGAAGAAAAAGGGGCACTTGATTGAAAATCAAGTTTTGTTTAAGAAAAGATTTTTTGAGTTTTTTTTATTATTTGCATGTTTTTGTTTCTTTTTGATAATAAATAACTAAGACCTAAAACATAACAAAAAGCTAAACGCGAGGAACTTCCGTGGTGATGTTGGATCACCACGAAATCCTTTTGAAATTAAACTAACCTAATATCTTTTGCATTTTTTTTGTAAAGCGAAGTAAATAAATAAAATAAAAGACACATGCATGATTCTTCTCATTTATAATTTACATTGGTCCTAAATACATTTTAAAGCTAAACAATAAAAAAAACAAATGACGAACAAGAACTACAATGACGATTAAAGATAAAAATGCATGAGATGACTGTTAGATATGAACAAATAAAACACTTAAAAAATATATAATGAAAGGAAAAAAAAAACACACAATAATAAAAAAAAAAACAGGGGGTGCAGAGAATAAAAGGGGGGTAAGTATAAGTAAGAAAAAAAACATAAAAGAGGAAGAAAGAGCTGGGCCGGAAAGAAGAATTCCGGCGCGGTGGCCGGCGGTGGTGCCACCGCGCCGGAGTTAAAAACTCGTTTTTTTTAAAAAAAAATTGGTTTTAGAAAGCCTTTCTTTCCCTCTTTTCAAACCTTAAACAAAAATCTCAAAACCTCCCTAAAAAAACCTAGATCTAAGTTAGAGGGAACTAACTTTTTGTGTTTTTTCCGGTTTGTAGTTTGGATTTTGATGGGGAGGCCGCGACTTGTGGCTATTGTGTTCGGTTTGTGTTGTTTTTGGGTGTGTTAGGAGGTGGTTTTGTGGTAGTTTCGGTTGGTGGAGGGAGACCGAATTTGTGTTTTGGGTTGATGGTGAATGGGTGTTGGTTTTTTGCTTTGATTCGTGTGTTTGTAGATTGATGGTGAATGGTTGTTGGTTTTTTGCTTTGATTCATGTGTTTGTGGATTGATGGTGAATGGTTGTTGGTTTCCGTTGGCCGAATCTTTTTTTTTTGTTGCTGGAGCGTGTGCTTTTATATACACATTGGGGTGGACTTTTGACAATAAGGAGACAATGATTAAATCCCCATCAAATGAGATTAAAACCATTAAATCACATATGTCAAAGCCATTAAATCAAACATTTGACCTTGACCTCTGACTTTGGACTTTGGACAGATTTCATTAGCAATAAAGACCAGAAAAATAACCAAAAAATAAAAACAAAACAGAATAAATGAAAAATAAAATAAAATAGAAAAAATCCGAAAATTAAATGATTAAAAAATAAAAAAGATAAAAAAACTGAAGTAAAATATAATAATAATAAAACTGAAAAAAAGTCGCTTTCGAAACCCTAAATGAGGTATTTTAAAATACATCTATGCCGAAATTTCGTCTGAAACGATGAAAAATTCCGAACCTAAAAGACGAGTAAAAAAAAGAATTTTAGGTCAAAAATTGGGGTGTAACACCCATACTAACTTTAACTAGTATATTAGCATGTGCGTTAATCTGATATCGGATACATTAAAATTTACAATAATTAATATGTACAAACCACTGAATGAGTACAAATAGCTCGTTTATACAAACATCCAAATATCATATACAATTACTTTCTCAAATACAAAGATAAACTGTCAACCTCCTGAGCTTGACCAAGACGAGCGTCTGCACTCCATCCAGCATCTTCCTGAAGATCTTCATTTGAAAACCATTTGGTGACCTGAAAACCTGCACCAGAAGGATAGGGATGAGACATAATGTCTCAGTGAGCTCCTACCCTACCTACTGTTGGCAACCACGGGGGAAACCTAGGGTCGCCGTGCCTACTCTCGGCAATCTTGGGGATACCTACGATCGCCGTCTTTCACTACATATTTCGCGATCAAGGGGAACCTAGGATCGCTTCATGTCTTTATCTTTCTTATACTTATCATTTACATAATCTTATGCATTCCATACTCTATTCTTATCTTAGTCTTATACGTAGTGATCTTGGGGACATCCTATGATCACATCGCGTTCACTAGGAACTAATCATCATGGCTCGTATTACATAAAAAATATACGTATTCATTTCATATTCGTATCATCTTTTCATATTATTAAGTTAGAAGTTAGCGTTGAACAAACAATACATTATCTTGGTTCATTTTACGGAGTGCATCCGGGTGGAGTAACCCCGAAGTACATCTCCCATCATACCGGTGAAATTCCTATCATAACAGGCTAACACCGGACTCCTCTTATCTTTGTGTAGGCAACCCTCTCGGTGAAGCCCCATCCGGCATAATCCGGAGCCTGCTGGACACATCTTGCATGTAGACAACCTTCTCGGAGAAGTCCCATCCGGCGAATCCCGGAGCCTGCTGGACATGCTTAAATCTTTTAACATACGTGTGGACAATCCTCTCGGAAGAGTCCCATCCGGCGAAACCCGGAGTCTGATGAACACGTTTAGCATCGTCTTATAAATTACGTGTGGATAGCCCTTTCGGAGAAATCCCATCCGGCATAATCCGGAGTCTGATGAACACGTTATTATATTCTTTATCATTAAATTCTTAACTTAAGTTCATATACGTATCTATTACGTTTCATATTCCTTATGCATATCTAATGCATACTTGTCTATTCATTCTTAAAACTTAACCTATAAATAGGCCCTTAACTTGATCATTAAATCTTTCCTTGTGCATGCGCACACTTAATCGAGTGCATCTTAAGCTTGTTATCCTATGAGCATTCTCAACTTATGCACTTGTAAGTGCTTCTATTCTTTACTATAATTGGTACATTAAAATGCATCACTTAGGGAGAACAATTTCCCAAACATAACTTATGAACTTGTAACCTTAGGCTTAACATTCTCTTAAGCCTTTGCTTGATTATTTGGGAACATCCCATAACTTAATAACCCCTCTATATCAACTTATGGATTAGGTATCTATCCCACATTATTGTCCTATCCTCATCCTATGTTAATTTAAGCTTTTCTGAAGAGCAAGGAAATCGGGGGCCGAATTGGGGAAATCGGGGGCCGAAGTTTGTCGAAACAAACATGAAAAATGAATAATCAAAATCGGTGGCCGATTTCATACAATCGGTGGCCGATTTCTGCTCCTTCCAGAACGTGATTCCAGTCCTTAAGGCTACTCCAAACATACCCAAATCAACATAACAGCTTATGGGAATAATTTTCCAAGGCATAATGATAAATGACAACATGATTAACTAAAGATTTGCCAAGCATGAGGAATTGGACACTAATAATAAATTGCTTCCAAACCACAACATATTCATCAAAATCAACAAGGTGGGTTCTAAACCCCAAGGGAACTCACCTCAACCATGCTAGCTTCTTTTCCAAGCTTTCCCTTGCTTCTTCTCCAATCTTAACTTAGGTTTTTCTTTCCTTCTTGTTCCATTCTTCCTTTCTCTTGTTCTAATCTTGACCAAAATCCAACTTGCTAGTAAGAACTTCTACAAGAATTGGATGAAAGCTTGATGGGTTTGGTGAGAGAGAGAGAGGCGTGTGGTAGGGGAAGAGAGGGAGAGAGCAAAAACTGATTTTGAGAAAGTGTGAGGGAGAGAAGACAAATGAACAAGAAAATATCTTGTTCTCTCTTTTAAATAATTCTTCCCATTTCAAATATCTACCAAAATGCCATTGCCTCATATTTGCAAAATTGCCATAGCTTGCTAAACAAGTTTCCAACACTAATAATCGATACATATGAGCGGGATACCACACTTACCACATAAATAGCCCGTTATCTGACAATTTACCAAATTGTCCTTTACTTAAAAAAATTTCTGATACTTCGTCTCAATATTAATAAATATTCGAATCTTAGGCGGGATGTTACAATCTACCCCCCTTAAAGAAATTTCGTCCTCGAAATTTAGAATCCACTATCATATATGAATTAATCTCTCATATTACTTCTTTCATTAGCCAAAACTCCAGTTCATCTTACTTAGACGACATTGGACGTTCTTATTATCCTCGACGATTCCTTTGAATTCTTACATTCGATCTTTGCCTTATACAACGGCATCCTACATATATGGTTTTACCATAATTATACCATTCCTTAATGAGGGTAAAACTACCACACTACTTCCATTATACAAGTACAAGGAAAAGGCATCCTGGTGTGTTACTTTCCTTAATCTTAATCATTGCTTCCATCACGGAATACCTCAAGGACTCGCGAAATCTTACTGATTACCCGCGTTCTACTTTGATGGGTCTATGACGTTACTTATCTCAATAACTTAGAAATCATTATTCATACTAGGAGTCTGCCAATCTCCCATTGTTCTTGTCACAACTTATTCTCGTTTTCTTGTCGTAGCATAAATGTTTTCTACACCGATAATCCCAAACTTATAGGAATTTAGTCCAGGTGATGGGTGGCTTAAGTCGTCTCACATATCATTATACAATATATTTCATAGCATATAACTTACATACATAAGCGAGCACATGTACACTTTACATTACCTCATCTTTGTCCGACTAACGGGACATCATTCTTAATCTTAACATATTTGAGACACTACTACATCAATTGGAAATCTTTCCTTACGCTTAACTCATTTCGTAACATTCGGGATTTGCCTTTCAACTTGCTTACCAGGTTTGCCCCGCCAATGTTACTCTCGTTTATTCTTAAGCATACAACAACCTATAATGTAAATTTACGGTTACAATTCACCGGTTTCACAAACTTATTTTTCGTCTGGACGTCGAATTCAAGATTCTTATTTCCAACAGAAAACTCTACTTGATTGCTACCTATATAGCACACTCAATCTTTAATCCTTTAGTCATAACCTGAATTTACGCAGCCCTTTACCGTGGACTACAAATAACTTTTTAATCTACGTAAACATTCTCCTTCCTTTACTTGTAAACATTAAGCTCAAGACTTCCGAAATCTTCGGCTAATACAGGTTAACATGACATGGTTACAACATGAAATTAAACCCACTCACCATTACATTGTCGTATCTGGTCAAGGCCTCTATTCTAATATTTCATTCCTCAAGGATTTCGAGGTTTAAGGTATTCATCATCTTAACCTCCATAACTTTCCCTTAGAACTCATGATTTATTCAAATTGCTTATACTGACTACTATCCCGTATAATAGGAATTAAGCATTTAACATCTCCTCGTTCTCTAAGCTTTAACTTAGCATTGTCCATTATTCCATTCTTGGATGACTACTCCGCTGCGCCACTCTGATTCTTGACAACTCGAATTAGAATTGGAGCGATACACCACTATTGATAAATAAAATTTCCTTGACAAATCCTTTTGCTTAATAACTTATAGATATCATAGCAAAATCATCTGCTTAACTTACGGATGGTCATCACCGGACTTTGTGTTTCCTTCCGGGCATGAGCCATGTGCTTACTTTCCTTATTCTGAATTCTATGACTTTCTCATGGTCAGCTCATCATATATAATCATTAAACATTGTGGAAACCTGATTAAAAGCATGCTTGAATCAACTTAAATTCACTCACATTCACTTGTGGCAAATTCCAACACATTCTATGACTTCTGAAGATTCACATCTTTCGTACACTGAATTTACTGAGGGTTCGAGTCCCGTTACTAAACATTTTATCTTTATCTGTAAGGATTTCATTCCATAATATTTCCGAGACAACTACGGTCTCCATAACTCTATCATGCCCCTTAAGTTGCTCTTCAAGTTCCTTCGAAAACAACCCGTCTAAAAACAAATTCAATCTCTTACCGGTTCTCTTGAACGCCCAGACATAAGTTACGTCTCTTCGAGTGTCCTCTCAAACGATCTTAAACTTTTGCACATTACCATAATCAATTGGATTCCTCCAGTCACTTGTTACTGGATTCACAGTCCAAAGCTCGATTATTAACATCCGAGTAATTTTGCATATAGTTGAACAGCCAGAAGTCTATACTTTATTACCGCCCTCAAGACTTATCTACGCGGGGTGATCTTCTTTCAGCTTCTTGAATATTCGTGGAAGAAAACTCTTCGGTTAAAAACATATAACGCCGTTACTCTAATCACAATCTTAACATTTCATATAAAGGACGATCTTCCATATAATAAAATCTCGACATAATTTCTCGGTTGAAATCCCGATCATCCTTCAACACTGGTATACTATAACCTTGTGTTAACTTAAACTTACCTTCTTTAACCAATCGAGGAAAATCAATATTGTTCATCTAATTAAGAGTGTTCAACTTCATTCGTCCATCAACATAATAAATTCCAGCAACTTATTAATTATTATCCAATCTTCATTAAGTAAAATCCCAGTCTGGCTTCTCTTACTTCTAATCTTCTTACCATTAGGATACATCCAAAAATTTGATTCACGCCTTGACATACAACGAGTCTTATCGTTACCACTTATTCATCCATCATAGTTCTTAGACTGCACATCATCTCCTCTTCTTATTTCACAAATCTGGTTCAGTAGACGTGGCTGATCTGATGGGGTCAAACTTACTTGTGATTCATACTCAATAACCACACTTGAGTGGATAGTTTCATCTATTCCAATAACTCACTTAGTCCATAATTAATTCTCTTAACTGTTCGGACATTAAAATCTCATCCGATTCAAGTTCGACTCTTCGACTCTGTACTCAGAATTGTTACTTAGTCCACACTTCACTTTAACTTCTCAAACTAAGGTTTCCGTCAAGGTTCCACGTCATTCCCTAGAGCATTTCATGACTTCTTAATCCTTATGTCTTCCGCAGACGAGGCATCATCCAACGATGCGTCCAATTGGGTTGAGGCACTTCATCTCAATGTTAATTATCCTTTATGTCTCTAAGACCTTGCCACTATCAGGCTTCGTCACTTTACAGTTTGATGGCCACCATTTGGCGTTGATTACTTCTTCGCTAAATCCCTCTTAGAATTCTATCACCTTAAACTTCGCCCTTCATACACTTCATTCCTCCTTGGTCACATTCAGCTCTCAGACATTTATCCTAACTGTCATATACTAGATTGAGTTGATCAGGCTCAACTAGATGTGACCTTTAGAACAATATCCGGAACCCAATGGTCCCACTTCTTTTATTGAAACTTTAATGACCCAAGGCACGGTCTGAATCGACCTGCTCTGATACCAATTGTAACACCCATACTAACTTTAACTAGTATATTAGCATGTGCGTTAATCTGATATCGGATACATTAAAATTTACAATAATTAATATGTACAAACCACTGAATGAGTACAAATAGCTCGTTTATACAAACATCCAAATATCATATACAATTACTTTCTCAAATACAAAGATAAACTGTCAACCTCCTGAGCTTGACCAAGACGAGCGTCTGCACTCCATCCAGCATCTTCCTGAAGATCTTCATTTGAAAACCATTTGGTGACCTGAAAACCTGCACCAGAAGGATAGGGATGAGACATAATGTCTCAGTGAGCTCCTACCCTACCTACTGTTGGCAACCACGGGGGAAACCTAGGGTCGCCGTGCCTACTCTCGGCAATCTTGGGGATACCTACGATCGCCGTCTTTCACTACATATTTCGCGATCAAGGGGAACCTAGGATCGCTTCATGTCTTTATCTTTCTTATACTTATCATTTACATAATCTTATGCATTCCATACTCTATTCTTATCTTAGTCTTATACGTAGTGATCTTGGGGACATCCTATGATCACATCGCGTTCACTAGGAACTAATCATCATGGCTCGTATTACATACAAAATATACGTATTCATTTCATATTCGTATCATCTTTTCATATTATTAAGTTAGAAGTTAGCGTTGAACAAACAATACATTATCTTGGTTCATTTTACGGAGTGCATCCGGGTGGAGTAACCCCGAAGTACATCTCCCATCATACCGGTGAAATTCCTATCATATCAGGCTAACACCGGACTCCTCTTATCTTTGTGTAGGCAACCCTCTCGGTGAAGCCCCATCCGGCATAATCCGGAGCCTGCTGGACACATCTTGCATGTAGACAACCCTCTCGGAGAAGTCCCATCCGGCGAATCCCGGAGCCTGCTGGACATGCTTAAATCTTTTAACATACGTGTGGACAATCCTCTCGGAAGAGTCCCATCCGGCGAAACCCGGAGTCTGATGAACACGTTTAGCATCGTCTTATAAATTACGTGTGGATAGCCCTTTCGGAGAAATCCCATCCGGCATAATCCGGAGTCTGATGAACACGTTATCATATTCTTTATCATTAAATTCTTAACTTAAGTTCATATACGTATCTATTACGTTTCATATTCCTTATGCATATCTAATGCATACTTGTCTATTCATTCTTAAAACTTAACCTATAAATAGGCCCTTAACTTGATCATTAAATCTTTCCTTGTGCATGCGCACACTTAATCGAGTGCATCTTAAGCTTGTTATCCTATGAGCATTCTCAACTTATGCACTTGTAAGTGCTTCTATTCTTTACTATAATTGGTACATTAAAATGCATCACTTAGGGAGAACAATTTCCCAAACATAACTTATGAACTTGTAACCTTAGGCTTAACATTCTCTTAAGCCTTTGCTTGATTATTTGGGAACATCCCATAACTTAATAACCCCTCTATATCAACTTATGGATTAGGTATCTATCCCACATTATTGTCCTATCCTCATCCTATGTTAATTTAAGCTTTTCTGAAGAGCAAGGAAATCGGGGGCCGAATTGGGGAAATCGGGGGCCGAAGTTTGTCGAAACAAACATGAAAAATGAGTAATCAAAATCGGTGGCCGATTTCATACAATCGGTGGCCGATTTCTGCTCCTTCCAGAACGTGATTCCAGTCCTTAAGGCTACTCCAAACATACCCAAATCAACATAACAGCTTATGGGAATAATTTTCCAAGGCATAATGATAAATGACAACATGATTAACTAAAGATTTGCCAAGCATGAGGAATTGGACACTAATAATAAATTGCTTCCAAACCACAACATATTCATCAAAATCAACAAGGTGGGTTCTAAACCCCAAGGGAACTCACCTCAACCATGCTAGCTTCTTTTCCAAGCTTTCCCTTGCTTCTTCTCCAATCTTAACTTAGGTTTTTCTTTCCTTCTTGTTCCATTCTTCCTTTCTCTTGTTCTAATCTTGACCAAAATCCAACTTGCTAGTAAGAACTTCTACAAGAATTGGATGAAAGCTTGATGGGTTTGGTGAGAGAGAGAGAGGCGTGTGGTAGGGGAAGAGAGGGAGAGAGCAAAAACTGATTTTGAGAAAGTGTGAGGGAGAGAAGACAAATGAACAAGAAAATATCTTGTTCTCTCTTTTAAATAATTCTTCCCATTTCAAATATCTACCAAAATGCCATTGCCTCATATTTGCAAAATTGCCATAGCTTGCTAAACAAGTTTCCAACACTAATAATCGATACATATGAGCGGGATACCACACTTACCACATAAATAGCCCGTTATCTGACAATTTACCAAATTGTCCTTTACTTAAAAAAATTTCTGATACTTCGTCTCAATATTAATAAATATTCGAATCTTAGGCGGGATGTTACATGGGGTATGACAACAACATTGATCATAGTAATGATGAATCACTTGAGATTTTAGATGAATGGCCAAATCTTAAGCAACAGGGATTCGCAAATCTTCGAGACGTAGAGCACGAAAGGCCTTGAACCCAAATAAATTACCTACAATGGAGGTACAAAAAGGTCTAAGGGATAAGCTACATAAGCAATAAATTGATTATCTTGTCTAGCAATAGGTTCGATGTGGTAGCAGCGTCCTTTATAACGATCAAGACTAGTAAGTCCATCGGTCCACACAGTTGTCCATGTCCCAATGGAAGATTCGGCAGCTACCGCTGCACCTGCTTCTTCAGGTGGAACTCCAGGTTGAGGACTTACTCGGAATGCTGCCAAGATATCAATATCTTTGGTTTCATAGGCTGGAGTATAATAAATCAATCTATAATCTTTAACACCAGCTTTGAACCCAACATTTGCTTTAGTTTCTGTTTGTGGTGACATAAATACCCCTTACAACTCATGAATTAAGAATTCTAGCAACAACAAGGTCTACTCGACATAACTTAGGAGTTAATAAAACCTTTCACAAATGATCGATCAACTAATATTATCAATTAATCCGAATGGTTCATTATTTAATTTAACCATGATATTTGATTTGGTAAATACTCCCTCCGGTCCTTATTATAAGGAGAAAAACCAAAAAAATCTAAAACCAATGCAGTCATTAATTAGTGTAACTTTTTGAATATTTTTACAAATATACCCTCATAAAAAATTGTGAAACATTAAATACATCCGCTAATATTAAAAAGACAAACATTAAATAAGGGGTAGAAAAGTCTTTTAAGCAATAATTACGCCTAAAAAGTTGTGATATTTTCTTATAATTAGGACTGGAGGGAGTACATCATTATTCTATACTCTTTCATATGTATGGCGCAACCCAATCCTTTTTTTTTTTTTCAAATTTCGAGCCTCTTATTTTTTATATTTTTTTTGAATCGAACTTTTTATTCTTAATAATAAAAAATTTACTCTTGACCTTGACAGTGATATATGTTGTATATGTAAATCCTAGATGAAAAAATGGGCAGAATTCACCCACGAAAAGAAAAATAGGTAAACAAAAATAGGTTCGGCCTCTGGTCCGGTTTTAAAAACATTGATATATATATAAGTGACCCATAACCCCTGAAAAGCGGAAAAAACACCCACAACACCACGCAATCAAAAACTAAAACACTAACAACAACACCAACAATAACAGAAGAAACCTCTCTCTCCTAGTACCCAAAACACACGAAGAATAGACCAAGCCTACACCACCAGAGAGATGTGGCACAGGAAGCCAAGAAAACAGACCTAAAACCCCACTCAAAGGCACCCAAACAGACCCTTACACAAAAAAACTACCGGCTCCAGCAAAGATCGGGTTCCACCACCCACTCATAGTGTGAACAAAGGGAACCCGAGTGTCACCCAAAAAACCAATATCATGAAGAGAACCAGATCTTATGGACCAATTCCTCCACATCTAAAATCTTACGAGAAAACACAAGATCATTCTTCAATGTGATTCTGCAGACCGAAAATAAGACCAATATTCTTTTACAAGGTTTCCAAACAACGATCTTTCTTTCTTCATCAACTTCATTGGCTCATCATACTCACCCAATTTTCCTGTAAACACAATCATACATTTATTTTTTTATAATAGGAAACACAAATAATCATGTTATGTTTTCCTATTGTTTATCTTAAGATTTTAATTCTGGCAGCCATTCTACATAATAATGCTCACATTTTGTGCCACAATACTATTCTTTCTGTAAGTATGATTACTTAATTATCCACATACTAGAAAAAGATTATGGAATAGTATGGAAAAACCCGTCTATTCAATTAAATTACTAAAGGCATTCAATTAATAAAAAATCAAATGAATACCTAAAAAATATATTCTCAATCAAATAAATTCTTAATAATTGAAATTATGCTCAAAACTCTTGAATGTATAGTTTGTAATTCACATTAATCTTCCCATTAAGTACCTCTGGGATTAATTTGACGATCGAAAAATGATAATTTTCATTCATTCAAGAACTTTGAACATTTTTTGAAAGAAAAACCATATGCATATATTTCTAATTACTCATGAATGCAAATTAAAAAGCTAGTATCGTTTAAGGATTAATCACTACTCGATTTTCAATATAAACGTACCATCGCTAATGACAAGAACCATATTGCAATCCATCACAGTTGGTATCCTGTGTGCTACCGTGATCACAGTACAATCTGCAAATTCTTTTCTAATGGTTTTTTGAAGAATCATATCAGTTGAATTATCAATTGACGCAGTTGCTTCATCCAACACTAATATCCTACTTCGCCTCAAAAGAGCACGCCCCAAACAGAATAATTGCCTTTGTCCAATGCTCCAATTCGATCCATCTTCAACAACTGCGTAACATTTTAATACATACTCAAAAGATGTTCTTACAGAAAATTAAATTGTAGCATTGAAATGTTGAACAAGAAACCGATCTGGATTGCATGCGGTCAAAATTTCATGCAGTCCTGCAGTCAGACAATGTATGACTGTCTCATGAAGATCAAACGATCAAACAAGCTTTAAATCTAGACTGTCTGATTTTCATCTGACGGTCACAAATCATCTGATTGCAGGACTACATGCAATTCAGATCCTCTCAAAATATGTTCTTAACAAAATTAAGATGTAAAATTGAAATGTTGAAGTAGAAACAGTATACCTGATGAATCTAAGCCTTCTTTATCTTTGACAATTTCTCTCAAATGACACTTTTGAAGAACCTTCACACGCAAGTTACAATGTCAAACTCTTGCCATTGAACTGACACTTCATAGACTAATCCATTTAAAAATCAAATATAACTAGAATGTAGAAGTCATAATTACCTCCCATATTTCTTGATCAGAATGTTGAGATAAAGGATCCAAGTTATATCTAACTGTCCCAATAAAAAGGGTAGGATCTTGAGGTATAATACTTAAACTTGACCTCAAGTCATGAAGGTCAATAGACGATATGTTTATTCCATCAATTATAATTCTGCCTCCCTCCGGCTCCACAAGACGAAACAAAGCACCTATCAGAGTTGATTTCCCGCTGCCCGTTCTTCCAACAATACCAATCTTGTGTCCTCCTTCGAATGTGCAATTGATACCATGAAGTACAAGTGGTCCAGTAGGCCTGTATCGTATCTGACATCGTATAAAAACAAACAAATTATTTGGTTCATTTTATATCGCTTTTATTTTCTATAAATAATGATGCAAATTTTAAAATACTAACAAATACCTGCAAATCTTGTATTTCTACTTTGCCTGCAGCTGGCCAATTAACTGGAGGACGATTTCCTTCAATCACTTGTTGAGCCTCACTTGGTATATCAGTGTATTGATTTATCCTCTCAATAGATACTATATAATTTGCTACAATGCATTGGCTTTGAATTGAGTATACTAAGGAACCGTTTAGTGAAAGGCCATAGGAAAGGACCATACCGATGAATCCTGAAAAAATGTTGGTTGGAAAAAAGAAACTTGCATAAGAAATATTTCTATTGTTTGAAGATAAAATCATATGATTTGCATGACCATTAGAGAATCAAACAAAGTTGTTTGAATGTTAAAGTTTAAATATTTATCTAGTCCCGACAAATATACAAGTTTTTTCTTTTAGTCCCCTGTGAAAGTTGGTTTTAGTCCTTATGGTTTTACACCCTGCAAAACTTATTCATGTTGAAATTGCTCCCGGTAATATTGTAGAATATTAATTTGATATTAGTCCCCACAATATGAGTTACTTAAGGTCTAAAATAAGTATTGAACAAATATTACAAGGATCAATTCCAATATGAACAAATTCTTGAGAGATGAAAAACCAAAAATATAGTAATAATTACTGTCTCACCAGATGTTAAAGGCAATAAACATTATATTTATATCAAATGTTGACAATAGTTACTGTCTCACCAGATGTTAAAGTCCCAAATGGAAGCACAGCAATGCAAAGTGCCGCAGAGGCAAGAACAACTGCGTACGCTATTTCTACCCGTTGGATCAACCACTCATTTGATGCAAAACTGTGGAAGAAAGCAGTGGCATTGACATCAATTAGATTAAGATTCTTTTCAAAAAAACGATCTTCCTCCTCAAAAGCCCTTATTGTCACAGCTCCAGCAACAGTTTCAGCTACATGATTAGCTATAGATGATTTTGTTGTTCCATTCATCCGCATAAGTTCTTTTGCACATGCATAGTAGTGTCTCTATTAAACAAAACAAACATTACTCACATGTTTACTTTCAAGGTATACTCATGAGATATTCTAATACAAAGTGGTTAAGAAATTTGATCCTTGGCACTTTTGAAAACTATTTTTTATAAAGAAAAACACATAGAATAGGTCTGTGTATTGGTCAAACTTGAGCTTTGGAACATTGATTCATGACAGAAACCAAGAATATTTTAAATTCTAAGTCCATTACCTGTAATTGTATAATAACATAAGCCATTGGTATAGAGACAAACAAGACTTGCCATTTGACTGATGTTAAAATTATAAGATCCATGTAGCAATTTATAGTTGATCCAACGGCATAAGCGAGATTAAATGAGATATCAAGATCCACAGTGCTCATATCAGATGAAACCTAAATAAGGAAACTGATCATTCATATATTGAAGGGAAATTCTTGTTTACAAAAAGAATGATAACTTTAACTTAAGGGTAAAAAATGTTTAATATGCTTACCCTACTAAGTATCCTTCCCAATGGTGTCGAGTCATAAAACGACATTGGTGCTCGAAAAAGGGAGTTCATTAGCTGTGAAAATAAATATTTTGATGATTGAAAACCCAATAGAGCAGCAAGAAGACTTCTGATGATCATGAAAACATTAGAACTAATTCCTATCAACAGGTAAATTGTAACTAATTGCAATGTGTTGACTAGAGGATTGTCGACATTAACAGCCATCCATGAGTTTTGCAATATTTGGCAAATTACAAACATTAGGTGACAAAGAGAACCAATCAAAAAGTATATGATGCCTCTTTTATGATTGAGATATTGTAAGTAAGGCTTCAACCCTGTGTCTCCTCTTTCCCTCTCTTCTTCCTTGATTAATTGATCATTGTTTAAAGCTTTAAAAGGTTCCTCCGTGAAAGATTTTTTAATATCTCTATCAGAATTTGAATGTCTTGTGGTTGAAGTAACATTTACAAGCCCATCGGAACCAGCAGTCTCTTTGTGAGCATTGACAAGGTCCACAAATTCTTGGCTAGAGGTCAGAAGATCATGATAGGGAGCAGCTTGCAGGATTTTCCCATTTGACATCAACTGTAAAGAATAGTCCATTAAAATATTTAAAGCTTATGCATCTTGAAGAATTCTTAGAAAAACAACAAAAACTATTGCCTTTAGATAAAAGAAATTACCAAAACATAATCAAATGCAGGGAGAAAGTCAACTTGATGCGTCACAAGAAGAACTGTCTTTCCAATAAGTCCTTCCAATATGTATTCCTGCGAAGTTTCAAAACCATATTTCAAAACCATATTTCATTAAAGATACAATTGTAGTTTATGAAGAAAGGAAGAATTCATTACATTGAACAAATTAGTGGCGGTGTGCGCGTCAACAGCACTGAATGGATCATCCAAGAGATATATGTCAGCATTCTGATAATGAGCACGAGCAAGTTGAATTCGTTGCTTTTGACCCCCACTCAAGTTAACTCCTCTCTCTCCTATTTCAGTGAGATCATTATGTGGAAACAATTCAAGATCTTTCATCAGCGAAGATTTCCGAAGTGCTTCTTGATACCTTTGAACATCCATTGTTGATCCAAACAAAATATTTTCTTGTATTGTTCCTGTTTGTATCCATGCTGTTTGAGAAACATAAGCAAACTTCCCATAAACATTGATCTGTAAATTATGAAGGAGAATGTTACACCTATTAATAATACCGATGAAATAAAACACATAGAAAATACACATTAGTAAATTGATTTTTGGAATGTTTTTTGTATGTTTATATAAGAGGTAAAATCTTACATTTCCTTTAGTATGAGGGACTTCTCCGAGTATCGCTGCTAAGAGAGTTGATTTACCTGAGCCAACTTCTCCACAAATGGCTATTTTTTGACCAACACTAACCTTCAAATTTATGTTTCTTATTGTTGGTTTCAATATATCGCATTCCCATGAAAAGTCTGCACCTTTGATTAAAATTGAGCCCTTCAACTTTTCATCAAAACGACACTTTTTGAAATTTGAACTCTGCAACTCAGGTGCATCAAGGAATTTCACAATCCGAGAAAATGCAATATTTGCTTGAATGATCACTCCAATAACATCAGGGATGGTTGAAATTGGATCTTGCATAAGGCGTATTGTTGCCACAAAGGTGAATATATTATTTGCATGTAAAGGAACATTCAAGAAGTAACATGCACAAAATGTCGCAGCAGAGATCAAAAACGGCGAAAACCAAAAGAGAATGACATTGTATGCTTTTTGTAGTAGCACTGAAGATAAGAATTTGAGTTCAGAAAATCTTAGGCTTTCTATAGCATTTTTAAAATGGATTTCCCATGCATATAACTTCAACACTTTAACATTCACTAGAGCCTCAGAACTAGCCTTTAACCTTTCATCTTGTGCCACAAGAAGTTTGCTTAGAAACTTATGTTGTAACTTTGCTAATGGAATATTTAACAGCGCCGTCAAAACTATCACTACCAACGATGCAATTGTTGCAAGCCCAACCGCACGAAAAATAATGACCAATGCAATACATAGTTGGATAAATGTTGTCCATGTATGATGAAACCAAAACGGTAATTCTCCAATTCTATGAGCATCCACATTCACATAATTCATTATCTCACCACCAGAGTGAACCAATTTAGCAGAATGGGATAACCTCATTTGTTTCTTATAAACGGATGCGACAAGTAATGATTTAACTTTCATACCAACAAGTCTAGCGCGAAAATACCACTGTCTTTGGGATAAGGATTCTATAATTTTTGTAAACAAAAGTGAGATGGCTAATACATAACTTTCATATTTGGAACTTTCATTATCCTCGGCCTCCAAAATAAAGGCATTCAAAATTAGAGGACAACAAGAGAGTGTGAGTACCTTGAGTAATGCAAAGAATCCTGATATCAAAATTTCTCTACGATGGCACAAAATTATTGTCCGTAAAACCAACGACCGTGATGATGGTTCGCCCTTCTGCTTCTGTCTGTTCAGTTGATCTATAAACATTGAATAACACACTTCTGCTCGGTCAGACTCCCGCAACATTGGAACGTCCTCGTCGTGAAGTATTTTTTCTTGACCCGTTTTAATCAATGGATTCAACCACCAAAATGACATCAAACTAAAGAATCCTGCTTTGGAAAATTGAGTTACACTTACATGACTAACATGAACAACTTCATTCAACTCGCTATTTAAAGGGGTACGCAGACTTCCATCAATTTCCATGTCAGTGTCTTCATACGTACATGCTTTGTATGTGCAAAAGAGTAGCAAAAATGCTACCAAAAATGATAAAACATCTAAAACTAACCTAAGGGACAATTCTCTGCTTTGAAATGCATAAGATAAGGAAAAAGCACAGAAAATACTAGAAACAAAGAATATAAGAACAGAAAATAGTCTCAACCATGTTGTTGGAAGTGTTTTCAGCAGAAAACTTGTTGTCAAACCATAAATGGTATTTGTCAAACCATGTTGATGAACAAATGGTTGGTGCATGAGGAAGGATCCTTTAGAAACTTAATGTCAAAACATAAAGACTTTCCTTCAATCTCAGAACAAGTTGAATCCACACAAATCATGCTCCAAAAGTCCTCCATGGTATTTGTAGCTTTTCTTTACTGCTCAAATACAAAAAAAATAAAATAAAATCACATTCTTATTTGAACAATTTGTCCTATAACTTAAAACATACTAAACCTGAAATTCATCTATAATTAAAAGATGCATAAAATTTAATATATATATATATATATATATATATATATATATATATATATATATATATATATATATATATATATATATATATATATAAGATATATCTAAAACATAAAACAACAAAAAGGACTAATAATCACATTTTCATGGCTCAAAATATCCATGTAAACAGATTCATAATATGAATTACAATCAAGACTCTTGAAATCTATAGAGCAACAAGAATTCACAAATTGATGTCTATAAATAAAAAAAAAATTAATGCCAATTACATATAACTAGTGGCAAAATTTTCATGATGCATGAAAATCCAATAACTTCAGCAATAGTGGAATAAAATATAATGTGATGCAAATGATAAAAATAGTAACAATGCATCAGTCAAAAGAAAATATAGTAGCAACAAAATATAGAAAATATAAGTAAGGTGAGACTTACTTGATTTAATTGAAGAGATTTTTTTGTATCTAGGGGAAACTTTCTGCTTCTGAGAAAGAAACAATTTAGTTGGTGTATGTTGTGTTTGCTTCTTTATATAAGTTGTCAAAGCATAATTGTGCTTACAAATACACATAACTTATATAAATATCAAAATATAAGAGTATATAGCTCTCTTTGTTAGAACGTACTCCCTCCCGTCCCAAATTGTATGTCGCTTTGGGAAAAAAATTTGTCTCAAATTATATGTCGCTTTACAATACCAATGAAACATTAATGTTACTTTTCCTATTATATCCTTAACAATTTATTACTCTCTCTTCTTTCAATTCTTTAATTTATCTTTTCCATACCATTTATTAAGGACAATTTTGTAAAACAACTCATAATATCTCTTTCCCACACAAAATTAATTATATTTCTTAATAAGTGTGAAATGCCCAAAACGTCATACAATTTGGGACGGAGGGAGTATAACAAATACTCCCTTCATTGTTCTATTTCCATAATAATTGACCATTTAAATTTTCAAGGTGATATTATAATTTTATATATTTTTTAATGGTACCCAATTATTAATAATATATGCATCACTCTCAATTTGATATTTCACTTTGTATTTATTTATTTTTCCTATTGACTTAGGGGAATGTGTGGAGACCAAGAATCAAACCCTAACATCAACATAAAATGTCCTCAATACCAAATCATTAGGTTGTAACAACAACACATTTATTTTAATGGTAAATATATCAATACTCAATACAGATAATATAGTAAATATATCATACTGTTTATCACTTACACGTTTTAACATGTTAAATAGTCAAATATGTCTATTATTGTGGGACGGTAGGAGTAATTTATAGCAAATAGCTCATGTAAGTTAACCGAAATATATAAGATAAAAGTAAGAGTTGAATTAGTCGATAACTTTAGAATCTGATTGGGAATGGAATTTTGGAGGCAAGGACTTCTTTTTCTTTTTTAAATTAAAAAAACTTTTATTTTTTTTCCTAAACGAATGAAATGTAATTGCATTGTTATATTATCGTATATCATGAAATTCTTTCATTTTTTTAAATCTGAAATATATATAAATTGCTATAAAAGTTCATATATCAAGGCATTCTTTAAAAAAACTATCAAATCAAATATATATTAAAATAGCCTTCTATAATCTTCCAAAATTTCCTACTCTTGAGTTTTAAACCACTAAGTTTTAGTTAGTTCAATTCAATAATGACACATGTGAAAACTGAAATAATTAAAATATGTAAGAGGTGATGCTGTCGTGTCTCAAGCGTCGACATATCTGAAAAAACTGAAAAATATTACGAGGTGATGCTGTCATGGCTTAAGTATGGTATTTATTAATTATACTATTCCTTTATTTCGTGTGACATTTGTAAAAACAAATTCTTAAATTGAGCATTTTTTCCAATTTATAAAGTAATATTATTTTTCTTTAAACAGGTCTCAAATCAATATTCTATCCACTTAAATTTTAAGCCATTTTAAAAAATAAATTTTGTTACAAATTATAAGTGTTAGTGATTCTATTAAAATAATAATAAAAAATAATTTGTACGATTTCTGTATAATTCTATTTATTTTTTTAACTAATGCATTGGGATAGTAATAGGCAATTATATCAACAAGAAAATAAAAATAATTAAAGACAATCAATTGCATATCAACTGCATGTGGTCCTTCAATTGTTTAGCTTTTAAATTCTTTTAAATATTAGATGATAGCCAATGGTTCTTTGAGAAGAGCTATCGACACTCTCTTTTTAACACTATCTCTAACACACATTCTTTTATCGGAAACAATTCAGGTGGATACTATGCACATTGAAAACGGATCCTGTATAAAGTGACGAGACTCACATAAATTTCACCTCATATGAGAGTGAATGTTAGAGAGAATTTAAAAAAGAGAGTGTTTCTAACATTTTTCTTTTTCTTAACCAACTAATGGTTTTAAATACCATTATAAAGCTGGATGAAAATTTTCTTTTTTGTTGCAAATAAGCTGCATGATTTTAAATAGAAAAGAAATTTCTTTTTTTGAACAAGTGAAAAAACCATACGATGCAAAGAATTAGTGAGATGGTGAATAGTCTTTCAAAAGGAGTTGGTATGTTGCAGATGTGTTGGCAAATCCATAAAACGTTTTAAAGAGAGTGATATAGGGTAAGAATCATCTCAATATTTCATGTGACAAAATTATTTTTTGTGTCTTAATGTTTGATTTTGTCTAAATAATTTAAAGTTTTCCACATATGCAACAACAACTTGAAGGAGCGTTTGGTGTAAATCATATGATATAAAATCATATATCATGGTATTTTTTTTAAAAAAAAATTAAATCACAAATATATATATATATATATATATATAGTTATAATATCCACTTATCAAGAAATTCTCTCATTTTTTTAAATCTCAAATATATGAATTGTTATAGAAGTTCAATAGGGACGGATTCAGGGTGGGATGCAGCCCCTCCCTCGCATCCCTGAATGTTGTATTGCACAACGGATAATTGATCTTAACTAAGATATGGAAGTATAGAGGAAGGTTGCATAGATATTTTAAAACCGAAGAAAGGTTACAAAAAAGCGTGCCCTTAATGGAGCAACTAAGGACCCTTATATAGGGAAAAAGACTTGCTATTCAAGCCGGTAAAAGCAAAATAAAACAGACAGTAGCCGGTTAAGTAACATTATTGATGTCGGGTACACAATGGGCCCCATCGATAGCGACTTAAAGTTGATGCCCGACATTTGGCACTATGCTATACATTATTGATAAGCATTAATGGAGGGAATAGTCACTGAGCATTATTGTTGAGTACTATTGCAGGATTCCTTGAGAATTATTAATGGACTTCTTTTCCTTTGTCTTTATTTGGAACTATTGATTCAATAAGAGCGCCCCAAAAATCTTCTGGTGTAGGGTCTTCTACCAATTGAGATTCACCAGCAAGGATATCCATAGTTCCTTGGGAAGAGGTTGACATAGTATCTTCCTTTTTTGAAGGAAAGGTATTTAGAAATTGAGACTTCATATAGTCTAAAGTTCTTTCCATGATTTTATCCTCAGATTCTTTCGGATATTTCCTTTGGAAGTAATCTCTCATATGAGCCAAAGGAGAGGGTTGAGAATCCTGTCTATTAAGATTATTATCCTTGTCTTCAACAATACTTTTCTCAATTTTAAGACATATTGTCTTAATGTCTTCAGAAGGCATTTTAGTCCACCATTTGCTAAAGAAATTTCTTTGAAGTGTGGGGATATTAAACCTATCTCTAGATATAGAGATTGTATAACTCCATATCCAAGGAATTTGAAACTTAATGAAGAAAAGTAAAGGACATTGTCCACGAATCAAATCTTTTGAAATAACCTTTGTAATTAAAGGACTGTTGTCACACCAAGAATTATACTAGTTTGAGATAATATTAGGAAGGATTTCCATGGAAGGGCCAAATTTTAACCACCATTGATAAAACCAATTTGGTATAGTTTTATTAACTATTTCCGGATTAATGGAAAAGAACCAAGAATGTTTATTCTTAGGATTCTGGTAATAAAAGGCTTGAGTAAAAGCCTGGATATAATCCCAATAGTTATAGTAAATATATTTACCTTCAGCAATTTTTATGGCCTTTTCTCCATTTGGATTGAGACCCCATTCTCTTGGTAAAATTTTTTTGTTAACATGACAGTTAGAAAAGTTTATAAAACTTTCTAGATTATTGTTTTGATAATGATGAGTAATTGTTACTGATTCAGTAATTGTTAGGAGAATTTCTAGATTAGGTCTAGACTTTCCATAAAGCCCATGATAACCTCTCTCTTCAAGATATCTTGATTTAATGGACCAACCATCATTGTTGGTTAGGCTTAAATCTTCATCATCTATATACAAGATGACTTCTGTAATTGGTTTTCGAAATAATCTAAAACCTGGCTGTGAGGAGGGTCATTGACCGCTATTTCCTTATAAGATATTATCTTATTAGAGGATGAAGAAGATTCTTCTTTTTTGGAGGAAGTTGGTATATTCCTTCCTTTATGGGAAACAGTAGTCCAATCCCCCATTAGAGGAACTACATTGATCTCTTGATGAGGTAACAATTTGTTACCTTCTCCTCTTCCGCGGCCTCGCCCACGACCTCTTCCCCTATAAGGGGTTGTCATTGCCCTGCAAGAATTCACGGGTTAAGTAATCAGCAAGGGAATTATTTTCCCCTTTTATGTGTTGAATATCAAACTCAAAAGCAGATAATTGGGTCTGCCATCCTGCATAAATTTGTTTTGCTACAAGATTTTTAACATCTTTTTCAATAATAGATTTAGCAGAGCTGCAATCAATTCTAAGCAAAATTTTTGATTTAGCAAATCACTCTGGAATTTTGATATACATTTTATAATAGAAAGCATTTCTTTCTTAATTGCGGAATAGTTAGCCTGTGTTGGGTTCTATTTACCCGAAGTAAATCTAACCAAGACTTCCTTAGAGTCTTTAGGACTGATTTGTTTTAAAATACCTCCATAATCAATATCAGAGGCATCTGTTTCAACGATTTTAAAATATTTAGAGTTAGCCAATGATAAACAAGGCAAACATTTAACCTTGGTTTTGATTCTTTGGACAGCTTGAGTATGCTTGTTTGTCCAAGGACCAGGATTAGTTTTTAATCTATTATAGAGAATAGCAGTATCATTTGCTAAGTCTTTGTAATAGTCAAAAACATAATTCAGACTTCCCAAAAATCTTTGTAACTTAGTCTTATCAGTGATAATATCAGGAAATTTAGAAGCAAATTCAATACTTCTATTAATAGGAATAATAGTTCCCTGGTGGATCTCATGTCCCAAAAATCTATCTTTGGTTTGAAAGATTTTCATTTTAGGTGCAGATATAACTAACCCATTTCTCTTAACAACATCTTTGAAAATTCTTAAATGTTTGAAATGTTGGTCAATGTTATTAGAAAAGACTAGAACATCGTCAATATAGACAATTATGAATTCAGAATAAGAATTGAATATATCATTCATAATGTTCTGAAATTCAGAAGGAGCATTTTTTAAACCAAAGGGTAAAACATTCCATTCAAAATGCCCAAAAGGAACAGTAAAGGCAATTTTATATTTATCTGATTCAGCAATCTGAATCTGCCAGTATCCAGATTTTAAATCAAATTTTGAAAAAATGACAGAAGTATTAAGTCTATCAAGAAGATCTTTCTTGTTGGGTATAGGATATCTAATCCATTTTAGCACTTTTTTAAGTGGTTTGTAGTTAATAACAAGTCTAGGAACACCTCGTTCTTTCTCAGCAACCTTGTTAACATAAAAGGTTGTACAGCTCCAGGGAGACTTAGAGTTTCTAATTAAACTTTTATCAAGAAGGGTTTTAATCTCTATTTTACAAAGGTCTAGATACTCTTGATTCATCTGAGCAGACCTAGCCTTGGTAGGAATCTGATTTTCATTGAAATCATCAAGATAGGGTAAAGAAATGACATGCTTTTTTCTATCCCAAAAAGCATTAGAAACATCATTACAAATTTCAATATGAAATTGCTTTTCTAAAGACTTAATTTGTCTTTTAATATCTTCTTTATTAAGATGATCATTAATATTTAAAAAGTTTACTTCTTCTTTGAGAAAACATAATTTTTTTTCTTTGTTCAAAAGCATATTTTTGACCTCATTTAACATTTTAGTTTGAGGATCAGTAATATATTCAAAAGTAATTTTTTGGTTATCAATATAGGTAGTAATACCTTTCTGATCAATATTAATTATAGGCATTATATTATGCAAAAAAGGAGTTCCCAATATGATTCTATGCGTTAATCCTTTAACCAAAATAAAATGAGTTGGCAAACAAATATTCTGGTTGCAAATATAAGTATTAGTTAATTTATAATTAACTCGGAGTTTATCACCTCCAGCTTGGGTAAGGGATTGAGTAGTTTTTTCAAAATATTTTGTTGGAGTAATCCCTTCCTGTATGCAATTGAGATCAGCACCACTATCAACAAGTGCTATCTCATTATAGAGAATAAAATTTTTATTAATAACAAGGGTAATTTTCACAAACCATTTTTGTGATGTAACTCTTTCAAGAATATTTAAATTTCTAAAGAAGCAATATTCTTCATCAGGATTTTTACTAGATGAAGCAATATTCTTCAAAGGATCAATTTCTTTTCTATTATATTCTAAAGAACTAACTCTTTGAGATAATTTATCATTATCTTTTTTAATTTGAGAAATTTCAATTTTTAGAGAGTTTATTTCTCTTTTAAGATCTCCAATAGAAACAGGAGTTTCGCTCATATTAGATTGTTGAAGTCTAGATAAAACGCCACTAATCTTATAAGGTACATCTATAATCTTAGGAGTATCCTTTTTAGAATGTTCTTTTATTAAGAATTCTATCATTTTTCTTCTCAGATTATTATCTGATATAGCTTCTAAAGCTTTAAGGGTTTCATCATGTTCTTCAGTAAGAACATTAAATCCATTCATATCAACGATGGACTTCCAATAATTACATTGACAATCATTAGTGTCACTAGAAGACATGTCTTCTTCAATATCAGAGGAAGATTCATTAATCATATCAATTTCATCATCAGAAGAGTCATATTCACTCTCTGAATTGATTAAGAGAACTTTCTCAAGTTGAGAACGAAGATTATTGTCCTCAATGTTTTTAAGGGCCTTTTTGGTCCAACATTGGTTAGCATAATGGTCAGCTTTGCCACATTTATGACAAGTGATATCCATCTTTTTGGATTTCCTTTTCTTATCTGTTTTAGGAATATTATCCTTATCCTTTTTGTGAAAATGTTTTCTAAATTTCTTCTTTCTATAAGGTTTTTTATACTCTTGATGAGTTTTCTTTAAGGATTTTCCTTTCTTGTTTTTATCAGGGGAAGGTTTCCCTATATCAAAAGTAAACTGATCGCAGAATTAACCTAATTGGTGTTTTTCTGTTAATCTTTGCTTTTTAAGTTGGTTTTTCAATTTTATGTCATTACATAAATTTAAACCTTCATTAATGCATGTACTAATGATGTGACCATATGTCATATTTTGGTAGTTAATATTAATACCATCATTGTTATTTCAAAGATTTTGCCTAATTCTTTCGGCAAAGAGATGTGGTAATCCATCCACAAATTTAGATTTCCAGTGTTCCGAATTGGAATTAGAAAGCTAAAAAACCCTAGATAGGAAGGTATCCTTATACCATCTAAAATGAGTTAAAGATGGACATCTAAGGTTTTGGAGAAGGGTACTAATATTCTGTAACACCCATACTAAATTTGTCTAGAATATTTAGCATATGTATTAATCTGATACTGGATACATTAAAATTTTCAATAATAATAATACAACTGAAGGAATACAAACATGCTCGCTTGTACAACTAATCAAGTACCAAAAAAATACACTTATACAATTGTCTGACAACCTCCTGAGCTGGTACAGGCCGAGCATCTGCACTCCATTCAGCGTCTAAGAACTTCATCACGAACCTCTTGCTTACCTGTAAACCTGCACCAGAAGGATTGGGATGAGACATAATGTCTCAGTGAGCTCCGCCTAACCTATTGTTGGCAACCTCGGGGAAACCTAGGGTCGCCATGCACTAACTCTTAGCAATCTTGGGGATACCTATGATCGCCGTCATTCTCTACATATTTCACGATCAAGGGAAAAACTAGGATCGCTATATGTCTTTATCTTATGCTGAACATAATCATAATCTCATAACTAGTGATCGGGGGATATCCAATGATAACTTTCTGATATCTGATGACTACTTTGTCATTTCTCTTTGTATAATATATACATATTCATCTTTCTTATAACATAAAGTTAGAAGTTAGCGTGTAACACACAATAATTATCTTGGTTCATTTTACGGAGTGCATCCGGGTGGAGTAACCCCGAAGTACATCTCCAATCATACCGGTGAAAATTCGTATCATATCAGGCTAACACCAGACTCCTCTTATCGTTATGTGGACAGCCCTCTCGGAGAAGTCCCATCCGGCATAATCTGGAGCCTGCTGGACATAACTTAACTTACATGTGGACAACCCTCTCGGAGAAGTCTCATCCGGCATAATCCGGAGCCTGCTGGATATGTTTAATATTTAACATACGTGTGGATAACCCTCTCGGAGAAGTTCCATCCGGCATAATCTGGAGCCTGCTGGACACGTTAACATAGTCTTATAAACTTACGTGTGGATAGCCCTTTCGGAGAAATTCCATCCGGCATAATCCAGAGTCTGCTGAACACGTATAATCTTTATAATTAAATTCTTAACTTGTTACTCATATGTATATCTGATACATTACATATCCATATGCATATCTAATGCATTCATCACTAATCAAACGTGTGATACTTAACCTATAATATAAGGTTTTAAGCTTATCGTTCTCGTAAGCCACTTACTTGATCGTTGGAAAATCCAACCCTTAAGCTTATCTGAAGCTTTGAATGTTGAAACATTCCTTGTACTTTCATATACTTAATTGAGTACACAATAATCTTGCTATCCTATCAAAGGATCTAGACATATCGTTATCATATGTCGTACTTAAGGACTTATTATCCCATCTGTAATGATTTTCCTGTTCCTATAACTTTTACCCTTTGTACCTCTAATGCATTGTCTAGTCCTTGCTCACTTAAACTCTCATCTGTTGGTAGCTTTTCGGATATGCTAAAATAGTGTTCCTTGTGAAAAGTGGGATTTTAGATGCTGTACATGACACTTGGTCAGTTGGTACTTTTATAAAAGAATCAGAAATAAAAAAATGTCAACTTCGCAGAGCAAAGTATAGGCGAAGTGGTTCAGAAGCAGATACTGTCAACTTCGCAGAGCAAAGTCTAGGCAAAGTGGTTCAGAACCAAGTGTTGTCAACTTCGCAGAGCAAAGTCTAGGCGAAGGGGTTCAGACTCAACTTCGCAGAGCAAAGTTGGATTTCGCTTTGCGAACCTGACAGAACAGCAAGTGCTCAAAACGAGATCTTTCCACCATTTTAACTTATCCAAGCTTACCCAAGCCTCCCAACAGCATGGGGTATGATTTTAAACCACTAATTGATGCCTTAATTCATGAATTAACAAGGATTGACAAGCATTAGAGACTTAGCGCATAATTATTGTTGGATATTTGGTTGTTGCCTTCATGTTTGCTAAAATCAAATAAGCAAGCAATATGTGCGTCTTCAGAAGTTGATCCTCATTTGTGAACAGTACTTCAGAAGCTAGGTGTAACACCCATACTAAATTATCTAGAATATTTAGCATGTGTATTAATCTGATACCGGATACATTAAAATTTTCAATAATAATATTACAAACACTACAACTGAATGAGTACGAGTTTGCTCGATTATACCTCTATCCAAACATCATATACAAATACTTAACATATACTGAAAAACTTTTGAGCTTGTCCATGGCGAGCAACTGCACTCCATCCAGCGTCTCCGTGTAGAACCGCTTCATGTACCTCTTGCTAACCTGTAAAACCTGCACCAGAAGGATTGGGATGAGACATAAAGTCTCAGTGAGCTCCAGCCCAACCTACTGTTGGCAACCACGGGGGAAACCTAGGGTCGCCGTGCCTACTTGCAATCTTGGGGATTCCTACGATCGCCATCATTTTCTACATATTCCGCGATCAAGGGAGAACTTAGGATTGCTACATGTCTTTATCTTTTCATTTAAATTTTCATGTACATAACCTTATGCTTAGTGATCGAGGGGGAAGTCTATGATCACTTTCTGTTGTCTGATGACTACTGGTCTTATTTCTTAGTATATAATATATATACATATTCATATTCATCTTTTCATATCATAAAGTTAGAAGTTAGCGTAGAACAAACAATAATTATCTTGGTTCATTTTACGGAGTGCATCCGGGTGGAGTAACCCCGAAGTACATCTCCCATCATACCGGTGAAATTCCTATCATATCAGGCTAACACCGGACTCCTCTTATCGTTGTGTGGACAACTCTCTCGATGAAGTCCCATCCGGCGAATCCCGGAGTCTGCTGAACACAATTTAACTTTGCATGTAGACAACCCTCTCGGAGAAGTCCCATCCGGCGTATCCCGGAGTCTGCTGAACATGCTTAATCTTTTAACATACGTGTGGACAATCCTCTCGGAGAAGTCCCATCCGGCGAATCCCGGAGCCTGCTGGACACGTTTAACATAGTCTTATATCTTACGTGTGGATAGCCCTTTCGGAGAAATCCCATCCGGCATAATCCGGAGTCTGATGAACACGTATAATCTTTATCATTAAGTTCTTAACTTAAGTTCATATGTATATCTAATACGTTTCATATTCTTGTGCATATCTAATGCATTTCTTTAAGTAATCATTCTTACATGCCTAACCTATAAATAGGTTCTTGACTTGACTATTGAATCATTCTTGGACTTATATATATACTAAATCGAATACATAACATTGCTTAGTAAGGGTTTAACCCTAAACTAGCTCCTTAACGTCTCTATGACAACTTATGGATTAAGGTATCCCTCTCTTAAAATTGTACCTATCCTCATCTATATTTCATCTATACATTCTTCAAAGGATAGATCTCTCTATACTTATTAGCGATACTTAGCCATTACATGTCGTTATTAAGTCTGATGTAGTGTCGGATAGCCAGAATGGTGAAAGATTTGATGAAAAACAATGTATGCCCTGCCTATTGTACCATCGTGACACGATTTGGAAATCGTGTCACAATTTTCTACCCAGAAATCGTGGCAGTCTCTGCCTATAAAATCGTGACACGGTTGTAAAATCGTGACACGATTTTACCTGCAGTTGGACAGCATAAGGCAAGTTTAAAACGTGATTTTCACCATTTCGGCTTATCCAAACATACCCAGACATCATAACAGCTTAATGGATCAATTTCTAAGATATAATGATAGTTTACATCATGATTAAGCAAGGAATCACATGAAAAGGAATTTAGGGTACTAATACCTCAAACTTGGTCATAACACTATAAACATTCAAACTTACTCAAAACGGGTTCTAAAACCCTGTGGAGCTCACCTCAAACATTGCTTGCTTCCTTGCCAAGCTTTCCCCCTTCAAATCATAGCTTGATTCCTTCCCTTTCTTCCTTTTCCAACCTTAGCTTTGGTCTTCCTTTCCTTCCTTGATTCATTTCCCTTTTCTTGCTTCAATCTCCCAAATTGGTGCTTGCTTGGTTTTGTCCAAAGATTGAGAGTTGAGAGATGGAGTTTGTTGATGATTAGGGGAGAAGAAGGGGAGATGGCGTGAGAGAAGAGGAAGAATGGATGAAAACATGAATGGAAAATATCTTGTTCCATTCTTAAATAATCTCCCCATTACCAATATTTACCATAATGCCATTCACTTATTTACAAAATTGCCATGCTCCTTAATAAGTTCTACGTTGTTAACCGTTACGTCTAAGCAGGATATTACAATCTACCCCCCTTAAAGAAATTTCGTCCTCGAAATTTAGAATTCCCTTGAAATCATATAAAATATATATACCTTTCACATTTCTTTCTTTACTAGCCAATTCTCTACTCAACTTGCTTATCGGAATCTCATGTTTTTTCCAACTCCGTAAGTTGAAAATACTCGACAATCTTTTCTGAAATTCTGGCCAGGCAATACCTAAGAGAAACTAACAGGTTCTGAACCAACAGGTTCTGAACAGAACTTAGCAAATCAGTTTGCAAAATAGAGCACAAACAAAAACACACACAGGCAGCAAATTAAAGTGCAGGAAAGTAAAAAGGCACAGAAGTTTGTTAACCCAGTTCGGAGTAAACACCTCCTACTCTGGGGGATACCAATCCAGGAAGGAATTCCACTATTGGAATTAATCCTTAAGACTCAGACACTGACTCCCAGTTCCTATCCCAAGCAATTAATCTCCACCTAGTTTTGAATTCTACCCAACACGTTGAGTATTAGAAAAACCTCTAACTTCCTATTCAAATAACTGCAACCCAGCCACTTGAACTACCCTTTGATCTTAATCAGTTCTGAAACACTACTACCCTGTTTTTGAATACACCTTCAAAGACAAAACTTCATTCGTACCTAAAGGCTTAGAATGAATTACAACTCAATTAAACACCTAAACCAACTCTAACAGAGTGGTGCACAATAAAGCTAAAAGCTTAAAATACTAAGACTCAATTCTCTGATCTTAAACTCTATAAAATTCGTAAGTCTTGAATAGCAGCAGCCCTCCTCTTTATATAGCCTTCAGTCTTGCAGCATAAATAACAAACTAATCTTCTGCACATGATTTGTTTCTGAAATAAGATTGGTCCAATAAGGAAACAAATAAAACTGTTTTGTATCTTTGAAAAGATTTAAAACAGAAAATACGAATTTTCATAATGTTGAACCAAATCTTCAAAGATATCTTCTCCAATTAACCCAGCATTCTAGAAGCAATTATACAAACATAATTCCTTGCTAAATCTCCCAAGATACGTGCAAAAACAATCCAGCAAACCCAGCTTCTGATGTGGTCAACAGAAGTCAACGCTGGCTTCAGAACCTGAAACTGCTTCTGAAGTGCTACAGTGCTTCTGATGAGCATTTCAGCTTCTGATGTAGATTTCAGCTTCTGAATGGCTTCAAATGAGAAAACTTGTAACTGAAGAAATGTTCAATATAAGGAAATGCTTCTATTCCATACTTTGGTTTTGCCAAACAATGCAGCCAACACTTAAAGACTCAACAATCTCCCCCTTTGGCAAATTTTTGGCTAAAACCATCCAAGTCCTTCAATCTTCATTATAATCAGCTCAGCAATGAAGAACTCCACAAATATTAATCATAACAAAAACATAAGCAGCGGACACAGCTATGATTAACACAAACCCGCTTCAGCCTCTTCATAACATAACAGCTACTGATGCACACATATGCTACTGATCAACTCCTGATCATCACAAACATGGTATCAGAGCTACTAAACAACTCCCCTTGAAGCTTCACAAACAATCACTCCAGCTTTACAACACTCCCCCTGCAACTCAGCTTCTCATACAAACTCCCCCTTACTACTGAACTGCAGTGATAAATGGTATCAGAGCATACTTCTGGAGCAAACACTTCAGGAGCACAATCTGGTATCAGAGTACACTATCAGAGTACAAATGTTCTTCAACACTCAGGATTTTAATAACCATAATCTCCCCCTGAGACACACATTCCCCCTCAATAACACAGTGACAGCTCTGGTTGCATTGATTCTGAACACTGAGCTTCACACATAACTTCTGAATAACACTGAAAGCTGAACATCTGAAATGCAGCAATACATCTTCTTTTGGTATCAGAGCCAACACACACATTACATAAGATTTTCTCCCCCTTTTTAGCCACAAAATTCTAACACAACTCAGACTTCAAATAGGGAATAAAATCAAAAAGGTAACACTGATTCTTGAAAACATATTAGATTCAGACTCAGGTTCAGGATCACATTTAGCATAGGCACAACTGGCAGGTACTCTATCTTCCTCACATCCAGTTTGCAGTAGTTGCTATAACTCTTCATGCAAACACACACCTAACTTGCTCCTTAAGTTTTCAAACTGCTTAGCATCCAAGGCCTTTGTGAAAATGTCAGCAACTTGTTCTTCAGTAGCTAAATGTTCCAGCTGAACAATCTTGTCCTCAACAAGGTTTCTGATAAAATGATGTCTGATGTCTATGTGTTTAGTTCTGCTGTGCTGTATTGGATTCTTAGAGATGTTGATAGCACTCAAATTGTCACAAAATAAGGTCATGGTTCCTTGTTCAATGTTGTATTCCTCAAGCATTTGCTTCATCCACACCAGTTGTGAGCAACTACTCCCAGCAGCAATATACTCAGCTTCAGCAGTTGACAATGAAACACAATTTTGTTTCTTGCTGAACCAGGAAATTAAATTATTTCCTAGAAAGAAACAACCTCCTGAAGTGCTCTTCCTATCATCAGCACTTCCAGCCCAGTCAGCATCACAGTATCCCATCAGTTCAGAACTTGAACTGTGTGAATACATGATTCCATAGTCACTTGTGCTATTCACATACTTCAGGATCCTTTTAACTTGTGTTAGATGACTCATCTTAGGATCAGCTTGGTATCTTGCACATACTCCAACAGCATAAGTGATATCAGGTCTGCTTGCAGTCAAGTACAATAGGCTCCCAATCATACTTCTGTATTGACTTTGATTAACTGATACTCCATGTTCATCTTTGGTTAGTTTCAGATGAGTAGCAGCAGGTGTCTTCTTATGAGTAGCAGATTCCATACCAAACTTCTTCACTATGTTCTTGGCATATTTACTCTGAGAAATGAAGATTGTATCTTCCATTTGCTTGACTTGTAGTCCAAGAAAATAAGTCAGCTCTCCAACCAAACTCATTTCAAATTCTGACTGCATTTGCTGTACAAACAATTTGACCATCTTCTGAGACATTCCACCAAATACTATATCATCCACATAAATCTGAGCAATCATCAGACTCCCATTTTCATCTTTCACAAACAAAGTCTTATCAGAACCACCTTTTCTGTATCCTTGAGCAACAAGAAACTGAGTCAGTCTTTCATACCATGCTCTTGGTGCTTGCTTCAATCCATACAAGGCTTTCTTCAACTTGTACACATGATCTGGAAACTTATTATCCACAAAACCCTTAGGCTGTTCAACATATACCTCTTCTTGAAAATATCCATTCAGAAATGCACTCTTTACATCCATCTGGAACAATTTGAACTTGAGAATGCAAGATACACCTAACAGTAGTCTTATGGACTCTAGTCTGGCCACAGGTGCAAAGGTCTCATCAAAATCAAGTCCCTCAACTTGAGTATAGCCTTGAGCAACCAACCTTGCTTTGTTTCTGACCACAGTACCATTTTCATCTGTTTTATTCTTGTATATCCACTTAGTACCAATCACATTCAACCCTTCAGGTCTAGGAACCAGATCCCACACTTCACTCCTTTTGAATTGATTCAACTCATCTTGCATTGCTTCAATCCAAAATTCATCAGTCAGGGCTTCTTTCACATTTTTAGGTTCAAACTTAGACACAAAACATGAATCAGTAGCTGCTGGTTCTGATCTCCTGGTTCTGACCCCTTGATCCAAACTCCCAATTATAAGCTCCTTAGGATGATCCTTCTGAACTCTAATTGATGGCCCTTTATTGGTAGGATCATGTTCTGGATGAACTTCTGTATCTTCAGACTCTGGAAGATTTTCTGCTTCTGAAGTTTGTTCTAGTGATGCTTCAGACTCTGGAACAAATTCAGACTCATGTCTTTCTTTCTCAGCAGACAGATCATTAATCACAACATTTATGGACTCCATCACAACTTTGGTTCTGGAATTAAACACCCTATAAGCTTTGCTGTTCACTGAGTAACCCAGGAATATGCCCTCATCAGACTTAGGATCCAGTTTTCTTCTGTTTTCTCTGTCAGCCAAGATATAGCATCTGCTCCCAAAAACATGAAAATATTTCACAGTTGGCTTCCTCCCTTTCCATAATTCATACAGAGTTGATGCAGTACCCTTCTTTAAAGTGACTCTGTTGTGTATGTAACATGCAGTGTTCATTGCTTCAGCCCAAAACATATATGGTAGCTTCTTAGCGTGCAGCATAACCCTTGCACATTCTGCTAAAGTCCTGTTCTTCCTCTCAACTACACCATTTTGCTGAGGTGTGATAGGTGCAGAAAACTCATGCTTTATACCTTTAGAAGCACAGAATTCTGAAAAGCTCTTGTTTTCAAATTCTTTGCCATGATCACTTCTGATTCTGATAATCCCACTATCCTTCTCTCTTTGTAGTTGGATGCACATCTCTCTTGCCTCCAATACTATCAACTTGCATAGGCCCCATCAAATCCATATGAACAAGTTCTAGTACTTTAGTAGTTACCTGGTGAACTAATCTGGGATGAGACTTTCTTGTTTGTTTCCCAATTTGACAATCACCACAAACATTGTCCTCATTGATCTTTAGATTTGGTACACCTCTGATAGCTTCAGTACTTAGGATTTTCTTCATGCCTTTCAGATGCAGATGACCCAACTTCTGGTGCCAGAGCTTGACTTCCTCTTCTGAGCTCATAAGACAAGAAGTCAGACTTCTTTCTTCTTCAGAAACCCATAAATAACAATTGTCTTTGGATCTGCAGCCTCTCATCTGAACCTTATCTTCCTGATTAGTAACAATACACTCTAGTTTGTTGAAATTAACCTTCAATTCTTGATCACAAAGTTGGCTAATGCTGATCAGATTAGAAGTTAATCCTTCCACCAGTAGCACATCATTAAGTCTGGGCAAACCTTCTCTGATCAAATCACCAATACCCAGAATCTGACCTTTTACACCATCTCCAAATGTTACATAACTTCTGGAGTATGATCTGATATTGCTCAGTAGCTTCTTCACACCAGTCATGTGCCTTGAACACCCACTATCAAAATACCAGTCTTCTTTTGAGGTGGCTCTTAATGAAGTATGAGCAATCAGGCCTACATTCTGAACCTTAGGTTTCCACACCTTCTGAACACTGTGTTTGGGTGCAGCTGGTTGCACTCTTCTAAATTGAAAGTGTTCAGGGTAACCATACAATTTAAAGCAGAATGGTTTGATATGCCCTATCTTTCCACAATGATGACAGATCCATGGATGATTTCTCCTCCTTCTGTTTCTGAAAACTTTCTGGGGTTGCTTCTGAGGTAGCATCTGATCATGCTTCTGAGCTTGCATCTGAGGTCTCTTCTTTGATGTTCCAGCCATAGAATTATGAGTTTGAGTAGCAGGAACAAAACTCATCTGTTTAGGAATCTGAGTCTGATCAACAAAACCTAAACCAGTTTTTCCTTGATGCTGATTCCCCAAAATGTCCTCCAACTTATCAGTAGCAGAGTTCAACATCTTCACTTGCTTCTTCATTTGATCAAGTTGGGAGTTCAGTTGATTCACTTCTTCTTTTAAAACTGAATTCTGCACTAACAGTTCACCTTTTTCAGCCTCTAGTTGTAGAATAGTCTCCTTCTGATCCAAAACTTGTTTGCAAACCTCAGCACTTCTGGTATACAGCTTCTTGTAATTATCAGCTAGTTCATCATATGAGGTTTTAGCAGCTTCAGACACAGATGAGGCTTCAGACTCTGAGTCAGACTCTGAAAAGGTCTCAGACTCTAAAACAGCTTCCTCCTTCAAGATAGCTCCTGACCTCACTACCAGACCAGTATCACACATATCAGATTCACTAACATCATCATCTTCAGAACCATCATCAGACCATGCAACAGCTAGGCTCTTCTTCTGTTTCTTTAGGAAAGTAGGACATTCAGATTTGATATGTCCAAAACCCTCACACTCATAGCACTGCACACCTTTAGCTTGATTACTTTTCTCCTCAGACTTGGTCTTTTTCTCATCAGTTTGTTGCTTCTTGTTATTGAATCTGAAGTTCTGACCTTTGGCTTTGGCTTTTCTGTTAACATTCTTCAGAATCTTGTTGAATTGTTTTCCCAGCAACACAAGAGCTTCTGATAAGTCATCCTCTTCAGACTCTTGTTGATCATCAGCTTCAGAATTCACACTAAAAGCTACACCTTTTCCTTTCTTCTCAGTCTGTTTACAAAAGGCAGTTTCAAAGTTGAGCAATGACCCAATCAGCTCCTCAAGCTTCATAGTTGTAATATCATGGGCCTCTTCAATTGCTGTTACCTTCATATCAAACCTTCTGGGCAGGGACCTGAGGATTTTTCTGACTAACTTCTCATCAGACATCTTTTCACCAAGAGAGTCAAATGAATTTGCCATATCCAGCACATTCATGTAAAAATCCTGAATGGATTCATCTTCCTTCATCTTCAGGTTCTCAAATTTGGTGGTCAACAGCTGCAATCTGGACATCTTTACCTTAGAAGTTCCTTCATGAGTGGTCTTCAGAATTTCCCAAGCATCCTTAGCCACAATACATTGTTTGATAAGTCTGAACATGTTCTGATCAACACCATTAAAGATAGCATTCAAAGCTTTTGAATTTCCCAGTGACAGATCATCTTCAGCTTTGGTCCATTCCTCCTCAGGCTTCAGAACCTCAGTCTTGTTACCATCTTTGTCTGTATACACAGGATGATCCCAGCCTTTAATCACAGCTTTCCAAGTCCTGCTGTCAATAGATTTTAGGAATGCACACATCCTAGACTTCCAATATTCATAGTTTGTGCCATCTAGTAAGGGTGGTCTATTGACATAGCCTCCTTCTCTATCCATGCTTACCAAAAATAAATCCCTCTGGATCTCACCCAAAATACAGGCAGGGTGCCTGCTCTGATGCCAATTGAAATTCTGGCCAGGCAATACCTAAGAGAAACTAACAGGTTCTGAACCAACAGGTTCTGAACAGAACTTAGCAAATCAGTTTGCAAAACAGAGCACAAACAAAAACACACACAGGCAGCAAATTAAAGTGCAGGAAAGTAAAAAGGCACAGAAGTTTGTTAACCCAGTTCGGAGTAAACACCTCCTACTCTGGGGGATACCAATCCAGGAAGGAATTCCACTATTGGAATTAATCCTTAAGACTCAGACACTGACTCCCAGTTCCTATCCCAAGCAATTAATCTCCACCTAGTTTTGAATTCTACCCAACACGTTGAGTATTAGAAAAACCTCTAACTTCCTATTCAAGTAACTGCAACCCAGCCACTTGAACTACCCTTTGATCTTAATCAGTTCTGAAACACTACTACCCTGTTTTTGAATACACCTTCAAAGACAAAACTTCATTCGTACCTAAAGGCTTAGAATGAATTACAACTCAATTAAACACCTAAACCAACTCTAACAGAGTGGTGCACAATAAAGCTAAAAGCTTAAAATACTAAGACTCAATTCTCTAATCTTAAACTCTATAAAATTCGTAAGTCTTGAATAGCAGCAGCCCTCCTCTTTATATAGCCTTCAGTCTTGCAGCATAAATAACAAACTAATCTTCTGCACATGATTTGTTTCTGAAATAAGATTGGTCCAATAAGGAAACAAATAAAACTGTTTTGTATCTTTGAAAAGATTTAAAACAGAAAATACGAATTTTCATAATGTTGAACCAAATCTTCAAAGATATCTTCTCCAATTAACCCAGCATTCTAGAAGCAATTATACAAACATAATTCCTTGCTAAATCTCCCAAGATACGTGCAAAAACAATCCAGCAAACCCAGCTTCTGATGTGGTCAACAGAAGTCAACGCTGGCTTCAAAACCTGAAACTGCTTCTGAAGTGCTACAGTGCTTCTGATGAGCATTTCAGCTTCTGATGTAGATTTCAGCTTCTGAATGGCTTCAAATGAGAAAACTTGTAACTGAAGAAATGTTCAATATAAGGAAATGCTTCTATTCCATACTTTGGTTTTGCCAAACAATGCAGCCAACACTTAAAGACTCAACATTTTCTTTATCTGAAAGGCTTGGCATACATTACATAATCCCTACGTAGTGGGATGTGGTTATCAGAACCAATTTACCCGACTCACTTGACTATGTCTCTTATACATACACTTCTTGCGAATTCAAATTGAAGTCATTAAGCCCTAGACACTCATACTGGACTTCATAAATTTTCTTCGTAGTCCGCGTAATCTTACTTTGACGACATTGGGTCATTTTTATTATCCCCAATTAGTTTCCATTGATTTCTGATATTCATCCTATATCTCCTACGGCGACATTTTACGTATAGTCTTATATCACCATTCCATATAGAATCATCCTTTCACCGAGAGACACCTGATATTGTGCACACATGCAAAAGCAAGGATTATTCCAGCTTCATTTAATATTCTAAGTACAAGCAGGAGTTTCATCTCTAGCACATGCTCCTCTCTTTCCGACATCACGATGTGTTACTTAGCACATTCCTGGTCATTACTTTCACTACGGAATTCTCAAGAGCTCGCGAAGTTTTACGGATTATTCCTGTTCCGCTTCAATTGGTCTACGACGCCACTTATCTTAATAACTTAGAAATCATTCTTCATTACTTGGAGTTTGATGTTCCTCCATCATTTATGTCACGTCTTATTCTTGTGTTCTAGCCGTAGCGTAAATATTTTCTACACCGATAATCCAAACTCATAGGAGTCTAGCCCAAGTGATAAGTGGTATAAGTCGTCTCACATATTATCACATAGTATAATTCGTAGCATATAATTTACATACATAAACGAGCACGTGTACACTACTGACGGGTACACAATACATCACCCCATCTTTGTCCGACTAACGGGACATCATTCTTAATCTTAACACATTTGAGACACTACCACATCAATTGGGAATCTTTCCTTACTCTTAACTCATTTCGTAACATCCGGGATTTGCCTTTCGACTGGCTTGCCAGGTTTGCCCCGCCAATGTTACTCATGTTTATTCTTAAGTATACAACAACCTATAAGGTAAATTTATGGTTACAATCCACCGGCATCACAAACTTATTTCTCGTTCTGGACGTCGAATTCAAAATCCTTATTCTCAACGAAAAACTCTACTTGATTGCTACCCAAATAGCACACTTAGTCTTTAATCCTTTAGTCATAACTTGAAATTACGTAGCCCTTTACTGTGGACTATGAATAACATTAAGTTCGAGACTTTCCGAACTCTTCAGTTAATATTTGTTGACATGACATTGGTACAACGTGAAATTAAACTCATTCGCCACTGCATTGTCGCTTCTGACCAATGCTTCGATTTCAAATATATTACTTCGCAACCACAACCTTTACTGTTGTTACCTCATGGATAATTCTTTCTTGGCTGAACTTATTCTTCAAGCCCACTTGAAATTATGGAGCTAAAATAGCTGGGTCACCTTACTAACGGTGACTTCTTGGCTTTGTACTTATTATGCCCAAACACATCCTTCTAATTTCTTACCACATATTCTTAGACTATTCCAATATTCCTTTTCTCATGGGTTTCGGAGTTTGAAGTATTTCTCAACTTAACTTCCAAAATTTTCCATTAGAACTTGCGATATATTTGGGTCGTCTCTACTTACTGATATTCCGTATATTAAGGATCAAGCACTTAACATCTTCTCATCCTCTAAACCTCAGCTTAGCGTTGTTCATCAATTCATTCTTGGATTACATCTCCGCTGCGCCACTCTGATTCGTAACAACTCTAGTTAGAATTGGAGCAATATATCACTATTGTCACATAAAATTTCATCGACCAATCCTTCTACTTTATCACTTTGTAATCACCATAACAAATTCATCTGACGTTATCATTTCTCTTGTAGATTAAACCATCTGCTTAACTTACAGATCGGTCATCTCCTGACTTTACCTTTCCTTACGCACAAGGGCCATATACTTACTTTCATGAAAATATGCCAAAACCTATATGAAATTCCTGGCAACCTGACTGACAGACGCTGTGCACAATGTGGGCACAACTGTCCGAGCACTTGTCTACTCAGAACTACAATTAAAATAACGCAGTGTAACAAAGCACAAATAAAAGGAACACAACAGAAAGATAAAGTACACAGTGAGTTTGTTAACCCAGTTCGGAGCAACTCTCCTACTCTGGGGGATACCAATCCAGGAATGAATCCACTATTATAGTTCTAGTGAAAAGACCAACGTAAACACACTACTTGACTTTGCACCAAGACCCTACCAGTGTCAACTCTATCTAGGAACTCCTAGATATGAGACCCCGTCTCAATTCCTACCAACAACACAAACAGTATTGTTATCAACTACGCAAAACACAACCAAGAGAAACACACTCTAATAACACATACTCACTCCGTACTTAAAAGCTTAGGAGCAGCTTACAATTACAACTCAAACAAACTCAGTCCTTAGCTTGAATCAGGGAGATACAAGCAAGGCTCACAATTAACAAAAGAAACCCTAAAAACCTTAAACACACGCTTTGCTAACACACACGGTTTTTAGTTACCCTACTAGGGTTTGTCTTCACAAATATATAATACTGAGATAGCACGGGTTTGGGCTTCAAAACAGAGCGTGGACATTGTCCGGTCCAGCTAGAAAATCTTCTAGAAATAATAAAAAGCTTCCAAATATAGAACGATATCTTGTGGAAAAATACCAAGGCAAGACTGCCTTTTACACATCATCAGATACACGCGCCTTGATCAGCAAGCTAGAGGAAAATAAATCTTCACGCAAATCTTTGGAAGATTGCGTACAAAAATAAAGCGCTAGCTGGCGCGAAAAGCACAAGTCACATAATGCCATTCCATATGCTACCGCATTTGTCCCAGCATCTGGCTAGTAGGTGTTTTTGCAAAATGTAGCCAATCTACAAAAACCCAACAATCTCCCCCTTTGGCAAATTTTTTGGCTAAAACACTCTAGAGCCAGTTCTTTGGGAGATACACAGATAATTTCCTTCAAATCAACATAGGCACACAACAAAGAAAGAAAATATCATAGCAGATAATGAGACGAGTTCCAAGGGAGCAATTTGGAGAAAGGTAACTTGCAAGGAGTATCAGAGGCATGCAACAGATAAGACAAACATCTAGCCTCATAGGAACAACCAGAGAGAAATAAACTCTCATATAGTGGAATCACAAAGAGAAGAGAGAAACAACCACACTAGGAAAAAATAAATTTCCACACACCAAAAAAAATAACAGCTCCCCCTCAAAAACATGCATATACTCATCCTCAACACAATGTAACAGTGCTCCCCCTCAAAATATACAGCACTCCCCCTCAACACATGCAACCATACATAACCATGCACACAACCAGCCAAGATAATATAAGCTATAAGCTACACACATGCTACTCCCCCTTTTTAGCCACAAATTCTGACAAATAGCAGATAGTGCATACTCATAAGAGAAAAGCCATAGAAAGTGCATATTACAGACCAAAAGCACACAAGGTGCATAAGAAATTCAGGGCATAGCCCAGTCACCAACAAAAGCAAAAGGAGTACAACAAATGAGATCAGAACAAAACAACAAAATCAGAAATCATCAGAGTCATCAACAGTGTCACCAGCAGAAGCAGCAGTCTTAGTTCCTCCTTCTTCTTCATCCTGCTCACCCTCAGCTTCAGATTCAGCCTTCAAAGCTGCAATAATCCTGTCAATCTTCATCTTCCGAGCTCCAAGAGCCACACTAGTCTCAGTGAGATCTGCAATCATCTGCTTCCTAGTGAGCACACTAGATGTCCGGACAGAAGTACCAGCTAAGTCAGCAGCATGTTCCTCAGACAGCAAACTACAATCCAAAGCCATAGGACCAGGCCTCTTGCAGGGCTCATCAGTACTGATCAAAATATCTGGGTGTTGCTGAAGAATAATACCACACAAGAGGGTGGGAAAAGCAATTGGAAACTTAATAGCAAAAGACTTAGCATGCTCCAAAACCTGATAATAAATGTAGGCTCCATAATCAAAGGGTGACTTGGTTCCCACGGCATAAATCAACTTAGCCAAACCAGAAGCAACAGAATTGGAGTGAGTGGTTGGAGTCCAGTTTTGAGCACAGATCCTGTTCAGAACAGCATACAAGGGAGAGAGTTGAGCAGAAGACAAATGCCTAGGCCAGTGCTTAACCTTGTTATCTGTGATGGCCTTGCAAATTGTGTCCTCAGTGACCTCCAGCTCAGAAGTCTCCTCAACAGATCTCTCAAGGTATGTGTTGACAACCATAGGGGAGAAGTTGACACATTTACCTCGAACAAAAACCTGCCTATACTCAGGATTCCTTGTGTCATCACACTCATCAGAAACATTTACCAGAAATTCCCTGACCAGCTTATCATAACAGGGACCCAGATTTTTCACAGTCTTCATCAGCCCAGCAAATTCCAACACATCAACCAGCTTTTTACATTTGAACACATCTTCCTTCAGATTTCTTTCAAGACCTAGTCTTCTGTGGTATATAAACTTCCACCTAGAAGACCCACTTTCCAAATGAAAAGAGACATTATCCAGAGGGGCTAGAGGGATGGTTAGAGGGATCTTCATACCCTTCATTGTTTTTCTGGAAGCTCCACCAGATGTGGCAGCATCAAGCTCAGCAACCTCAAACTCAGAATCACTAGAGGGAGGGTCTTTCCTTTTGAGGCTCTTCTTCTTCTGATCACTTTGAGCCACCTTCTTGCTCCCAGCCTTGGGAGGACCATACATAGGCTTCTTCCCAGCATTAGTAGTTTTCTTCTTACTTTCTTTGTGACCTTCACTAACAGTAGCAGCAGTTTTGTCAGATTTGCTCCTAGTCCTGCGAGCAACACCTATAGCACCAGTCTTTTCCTGAGGTCTTTCTTCAGGCACAACATCCTCAACAGCAACGGTGTCAGCGTGGTCTAAATTGTCAGTCTCAGCATTATCCACAGCATTCTGAGTCTCAGTACCTTCATCTTGAGACTTTGAAGAATCATGCTCATGGACACTCACAGTATTAGGGGTGGTTGGAACCACCGCTTCAGTCTCCACATTAACTTGTGACAAAGATGCTTGAGCATCTGTCACAGCATCCTTTGTCGTGGCAGGGGGATTAACAGGTGTCTCAGAGCCAGCCGTATCAACAACATTCTTTTCACCAGAAACAGCAGTAACATCTTGTTCCTTTCGATTTAGACCTCGTGTTCACCGCAGTAGAAGAGGTAGCTTTGCTAGATTTTGCAGGAGCCTTCCTTCGTGATGCAGACGACCTAGTACGTCGCTTCTTTGTAGGAGAGCTGAGAATGGTAGTGAGAGGTAGGGCGTCGGTAATGATCGCTTCAGAGGGAAGTTCAGGAGTTTGATCTTGCATAGTTTGATGAGAGGTAGAATCAGACATGGTGATGATTTTGTGTTTGAAGGTATGAAGAGAGGGCGATTTTTGAATGATGATGAGAGCGGCAAAAGAGAGTTGAGGAGTTGAGAGAAGTTAAGGCAAAAGCAATGATGGTAGCGTGTGAGAGGTTTGAAAAAGGAAAGTTGGAGATAACCTCCTTGAATGACGTGCATCAAGCAGTTGAGGAGGGAGAAAATAATAGCTGCACGCCTCTCATAAATTAATTGCTACAATTCCTCAAATAAACATATCCCTAACTTCCGTCTTAATTTTTCAAATTGGTTAGCATCAAGAGCTTTGGTAAAAATATCTGCTAATTGCTCTTCAGTTGCAACATGCTCAAGAGTAACAATTTTTTCTTCAACCAGATCCCTAATAAAATGATGTCTAATGTCAATGTGTTTAGTCCTGCTGTGTTGTATAGGATTTTTGGAGATATTAATTGCACTCAGATTGTCACAATATAATGTCATTGCATCTGTCTTGACATTGTATTCACTCAGCATCTGTCTCATCCACAACAATTGAGAACAACTGCTACCAGCTGCTATGTACTCAGCTTCAGCTGTAGACAAAGACACGCAATTTTGCTTCTTACTGAACCAGGATATAAGATTGTTACCCAGAAAGAAACATCCACCAGAAGTACTCTTTCTATCATCTGCACTTCCAGCCCAGTCAGCATCACAATACCCAAACAACACAGTGCTTTCCCCATGAGAATACAACATACCATAGTCACTGGTACCATTCACATATTTCAGAATTCTCTTTACCTGAGTCAGATGGCTAATTTTTGGTTCAGCTTGGTACCTGGCGCACACTCCAACTGCAAATGTGATATCAGGCCTACTTGCTGTAAGATATAGAAGGCTCCCTATCATACTCCTATACATGCTTTGGTCAACATCCACACCTTTCTCATCCTTTGATAATTTCACATGTATGGGAGCAGGGGTTCTTTTATGAGCAGCATTTTCCATCCCAAATTTCTTGACTATATTTTTAGCATACTTACTTTGAGAGATAAATATAGTATCTTCCATCTGTTTCACTTGAACACCAAGAAAGAACTTTAGCTCACCTACAAGACTCATCTCAAATTCAGATTGCATTTGCTGAACAAAATGCTCTATCATCTGGTCAGACATTCCTCCAAAGACTATGTCATCTACATATATTTGAGCAATCATCAGCTGTCCATTTTCATCTTTCACAAACAAGGTTTTGTCATTTCCTCCCTTCCTATAGCCATGGTTAATTAGAAACTCAACAAGTCTCTCATACCAAGCTCTAGGGGCTTGCTTCAGGCCATATAGAGCTTTCTTCAATTTGTAAACATGGTTTGGAAAACTTGGATCAATGAAACCTTTAGGCTGTTCCACATAGACCTCTTCATTTAAGTACCCATTGAGAAAGGCACTCTTGACATCCATCTGATACAGCTTGAATTTTAGTATGCATGCAATCCCAAGTAACAATCTAATAGATTCCAACCTAGCTACAGGAGCAAAAGTCTCATCAAAGTCTACACCTTCAATTTGAGCATACCCTTGTGCAACTAGTCTAGCTTTGTTTCTAGTGATAGTACCATTTTCATCAGACTTGTTTTTATAAACCCACTTGGTACCTATGACATTCACATTATCTGGTCTAGGAACTAAGTCCCACACATTACTTCTCTTGAACTGAGTTAATTCTTCTTGCATAGCATTTATCTAGAACTCATCAGTTAGAGCTTCCTTAACATTCTTTGGTTCAAATTTAGATATAAAGCAAGAATTTGATACCTCATCATAGTTCCTTCTAGTTGTGATCCCTTGGTTAGGATCGCCAATGACTTGATCCATGGGATGGTTTTTCTGAACTCTGATAGATGGTCCTTTGTTGGGAGCAGTCTTCTCTGGACCAGTTACTTCAGAATCTTGCTTACTACTTGCTTCATCTTCTTTCTTCTCCTCCTGTAGGTCAGATGCTGAGTCAAATGTCGTATCATCTGGCACAACATTATTACCTTCATCATCTACAACAACATTTATAGATTCCATCACTGGCTTGGTTCTGGAGTTGTATACTCTATAGGCTCTGCTGTTTGTTGAATAGCCTAGAAAAATTCCCTCTTCACTTTTAGCATCCATCTTTCTTTTTGGTTCCCTGTCAGCTAAAATATAGCACTTACTACCAAACACATGAAAATGCTTCACTGTTGGCTTCCTGTCCTTCCATAGCTCGTACAAGGTTGTAGATGTACCTTTTCTCAAAGTCACTCTATTATGAATATAGCAGGCTGTGTTCATGGCTTCAGCCCAAAAGAAAAATGGCAGCTTCTTCGCATGTAGCATAACCCTGGCAGATTCTTGCAAAGTCCTGTTCTTTCTCTCAACTATCCCATTTTGTTGGGGAGTAATGGGTGCAGAGAACTCATGAAATATTCCTTCAGAAATGCAGAAATCAGAGAACTTACCATTCTCAAACTCTTTCCCATGGTCACTTCTGATTCTAACAATTCCACAATCCTTTTCTCTCTGAAGTTGTAAGCAAAGATCCTTGAATTTTTCAAAAGTGTCTGATTTCTCCTTAATGAAATTTATCCAAGTATATCTGGAAAAATCATCAACAACAACAAATGCATACTTCTTACCACCTAAGCTTTCGACTTGCATTGGTCCCATTAAGTCCATGTGCAATAGCTCAAGAACTCTGGATGTGGACAGATGTTGCAGCTTCTGGTGAGGCATCTTGGTCTGTTTTCCTATCTGGCATTCTCCACATATACTTCCTTCCTGAATTTGGAGTTTTGGTAGACCTCTGATGGCTCCTTCAGCAATAGCTTTCTTCATGCTTCTGAGATTCAGATGTCCAAGCTTTTGGTGCCATAGTTTTACTTCATCTTCTTTGGTTATTAGACAAGTAGATAACTTTGCTTTATCTTGAGAGACCCACAAGTAGCAATTGTCCTTTGATCTAACACCTTTCATCAGGATGTCCCCTTCACTGTTAGCAACTAAGCATTCACTCTTTGTAAAGTTGACCTTCATTCCTTGATCGCACAGTTGACTAATACTAATTAAGTTAGCAGTTAATCCTTTCACAAGAAGCACCTTATCAAGTTTGGGTAGGCCCTCATCCACAAGATTTCCTACACCCTTTATTTCTCCTTTGGCTCCATCCCCAAAAGTCACAAAACTTGTAGCATAAGGCATAACATTAGTTAAGTAATTTTTATCACCAGTCATATGCCTGGAACATCCACTGTCAAAGTACCAATCATTTCTGGATGAAACTCTCAGAGATGTATGAGCAATTTGAGCAATCTCATCAGCTTCTGGTTCTATTTTTCTAGGATCCACAGTGTTACTTGTGAAATTATCATTTTTTTGCTTCCACTACTTCTTGGTGATCTTCACTGTGGGATCAGGTCTTGGTGAATAAGTCCTGTCTGGGTAACCATATAATTTGAAACAGAAAGGTCTGATATGTCCTTTTCTTCCACATTAGTGACATACCCAACCATAATACCTTCCTTTTGATCTGGGCCTATATCCAGATGCCTGTTGTCTCACCTGATGCTGGGGCATTTGTCTTGACATAGTATGATCATAAGTACTAACAGATGGCACAAACTGTCTCACCGGTAGTTGTTTCTGATGAGGCAAGGATCTGTAGTCAAACCCAATACCTTTAGAATCTCCAGGTTTCTGTCCTATCTCCAGAATTTCGTCTAAAGCATCAGTACCTTTGTTCATCATCCGCAATTGCTTGTTCATGTTGTCAATCTTGGAAGTAAGTAAGATAACCTCATCATTGAGACCTGAGTTTATTTCCAGAAGTTTGTCTTTCTCAGCTTGCAAGAGAGCAATGGTCCTCTTTTGTTTTTCTAAAGTTCTACAAACTTCCTCACTTTTGAGACATAGCTCCTTGTAAGAATCAGCCAGTTCATCATATGTTACCTCTTCATCACAAGATTCATTGTCAGATGTGCACACTTCAGTCAAGGCATTCACATGTTTTGCAGTTTCAGGTTCTTCTTCTGATTCATCCTCATCAGACCAAGAAACAGTCATCACCTTCTTTTGTTTCTTCAGATACGTTGCACACTCAGTTCTGATGTGACCAAATCCTTCGCATTCATGGCATTGCACCCCTTTGCTTTGATTGGTTTTGTCATCAGTTCTAGGTTTCCTCTGATTGTTGACATTTTTATAGATGCTGCGACTGTTGTCCGGAGCATGTGTCCTAGGGCGTCTGTCCATCCTCTTCACAACTTTATTAAATTGTTTGCCCAACAACACAATAGCTTCAGAGATGCTCTCATCAGTATCTAAATTACTCTCCACATCATCTTCATCAGTGTTGGAGATGAAAGCAATGTTCTTGTCCTTCTTTTCAGATCTTTCATTAGCCTTCAATTCAAAAGTTTGAAGAGATCCAATCAACTCATCAACTTTCATATTTCCAATATCTTGGGCCTCCTCAATAGCACATACTTTCATATCAAATTTCTTAGGCAGGGACCTGAGGATTTTGCTTACCAATTTTTCATCAGACATCTTTTCCCCCAAGGATTCAAATGTGTTAGCATATTCTAGCACATTCATGTGAAAGTCATGAACACTCTCTCCTTCCTTCATTCTCAGATTCTCAAATTGTATTGTTAGCAGTTGTAGCCTTGACTTCTTGACCTTTTGAGTACCTTCATGAGCTGTTCTTAGGATATCCCAAGCTTCCTTAGCAACAGTACATTGTTTAATCAACCTGAACATGTTCTTGTCTACACCATTAAACAAAGCATTCAGGGCTTTAGAGTTTCCAATAGCTGCAGTGTCTTCTGCTGTAGACCACTCCTCTTCTGGTTTTAACTCATCAGTATCAACATTATTCGCATCTTTTATTTTAGGAGGAACCCATGCTTTGATCACAGCCTTCCAAGCTCTGCTGTCTAGAGATTTCAAGAATGCTGTCATGCGTGATTTCCAAATGTCATAGTTCGACCCATCCAACAGGGGTGGTCTGTTCACCAGTCCTCCTTCTTTATCCATTAAGCCAGAAAATTCTTTCCCTGGAGCTCACCCACACAGAACAGGGTGCCTGCTCTGATGCCAATTGAAATTCCTGGCAACCTGACTGACAGACACTGTGCACAATGTGGGCACAACTGTCCGAGCACTTGTCTACTCAGAACTACAATTAAAATAACGCAGCGTAACAAAGCACAAATAAAAGGAACACAACAGAAATATAAAGTACACAGTGAGTTTGTTAACCCAGTTCGGAGCAACTCTCCTACTCTGGGGGATACCAATCCAGGAATGAATCCACTATTATAGTTCTAGTGAAAAGACCAACGTAAACACACTACTTGACTTTGCACCAAGACCCTACCAGTGTCAACTCTATCTAGGAACTCCTAGATATGAGACCCCGTCTCAATTCCTACCAACAACACAAACAGTATTGTTATCAACTACGCAAAACACAACCAAGAGAAACACACTCTAATAACACATACTCACTCCGTACTTAAAAGCTTAGGAGCAGCTTACGATTACAACTCAAACAAACTCAGTCCTTAGCTTGAATCAGGGAGATACAAGCAAGGCTCACAATTAACAAAAGAAACCCTAAAAACCTTAAACACACGCTTTGCTAACACACACAGTTTTTAGTTACCCTACTAGGGTTTGTCTTCACAAATATATAATACTGAGATAGCACGGGTTTAGGCTTCAAAACAGAGCGTGGACATTGTCCGGTCCAGCTAGAAAATCTTCTAGAAATAATAAAAAGCTTCCAAATATAGAACGATATCTTGTGGAAAAATACCAAGGCAAGACTGCCTTTTACACATCATCAGATACACGCGCCTTGATCAGCAAGCTAGAGGAAAATAAATCTTCAAGCAAATCTTTGGAAGATTGCGTACAAAAATAAAGCGCTAGCTGGCGCGAAAAGCACAAGTCACATAATGCCATTCCATATGCTACCGCATTTGTCCCAGCATCTGGCTAGTAGGTGTTTTTGCAAAATGTAGCCAATCTACAAAAACCCAACACTATAAACGGTCTTTAGCAACTGTTACGAACCTAATAATGCCCCTGTCAAACGGCTTATACTCTGGTTCCAACTTTACTTTCCATATCTTGATTTCTGTAACCATCTCTTGGTCTACTCTTCATGTATAATCATTAAACATTGCAGAAACCCGACTGAAAGTATATCTGAGGCAACTTAAATTCATGCACATTCTTTTGTGGCAACTTCTAAAAACAACTTATGACTTCTGAAGGTTCACATCTTTCATTTGAGTCTTGTTACTATTCGTTCTATCTTTATCCGTAATGATTTCATATCCATAATCTTTCCGAGACAACTTCGGTCTCCTTAGCTCTATCATGTCCCTTAAGGTACCCCTTCGAGTTCCTACGGGACAATCCGTCCTGAATAAGATTTAAACTCTTATTGGTCCTCTTGAACGCCCAAACATAGGTTACGTCTCTTTGTGCACCCGATTAATCGATCTTAAACTTCTGCACTTATCCACACGGGGTGATCTCTTTCAGCTTCTAGAATATTCGTGGAAGAAAACTCTTCGGTTGAAAACATATAACGCCTTTACATTAATCACAATCTTAACATTTCATATAAACGACGATCTTCCATATATTAAAATCTCGACAACATTTCTCGGCTGAAATTCCGATCATCCTTCAACACTGGTCTACTATAATCTTGTGTTATCTTGAACTTGCCTTCTTCGACCAATCGAGGAAATTCAATACTGTTCATCCAATCAAGGGTGTTCAACTTAATTCGTCCATCAGTGCACTAAATCCCAATGACTGACCATTCAATATCCACCTTTCGTTGAGTAAAATTCCATTTAAGCTTAGTTTATCTCCAATCTTCTTATTATTAGGACACTTCTGAATATCTAATTCACGCTTCGATATGCAACATGTCTTATTGTTACCACTTATTCATCCATCTTAGTTCTTAGGTTGCACACCATCTTCTCTTCTTAATTCCCAAATCTAGCATTTGTGGTTCGGGAGGTGCTGCTGAACTGATGGGATTAATCTTACTTGCGATTCATGCTCAACGACCATACTTGAGTGGTTAGCTTCATCTATCCAAATAACTCACTTAATCCATAATTAATTCTCTTAACCGTTTGGGCATTAAAATCTCGTCCGATTCGAGTTCGGTTCTTCAACACTCTATCTTTGCTGAGAGTCAGAGATTTCAAAACCGACCGATAATTCCTCACTTCGAGTCTCTAGGTTTGGTACTGCAATTCTTCAACTCTGTACTCAGGATTGTTACTTAGTCCACACTTCACTTTAACTCCTCAACTGCGGTTCCAAGTCATCCCTTAGAGTATCCCACGATTTCTTAATCCGTATGTCTTCCGCAGACGAGGCATCGTCCAACGACGTGTCCAACTGGGTTGAGGTGCTTCACCTTACTTCTTAAATATCTCTTAGGTTTCTGAAACTTCGTCATTAAAAGACTTAGTTACCTCACGGTTTGATGGCCACCATTTGGCATGAATACTTCTTCGCCAATTCCGTCTTAAAATTCTGTCACCTTAATCTTCGCCCTTCATAAACTTCCTTCCTCCTTGGTCACATTCAGCTCTCGGACATTTATCCTAACTTTCATATACTAGATTGACTTGATCAGGCTCAACTAGATGTGACATTTAGAACAACATCCGGAACCCAATGGTTCCACTACTTTTATTCAGCTCTCGGACATTAATCTGATACCGGATACATTAAAATTTTCAATAATAATATTACAAACACTACAACTGAATGAGTACGAGTTTGCTCGATTATACATCTATCAAAACATCATATACAAATACTTAACATATACTGAAAAACTTCTGAGCTTGTCCATGGCGAGCAACTGCACTCCATCCAGCGTCTCCGTGTAGAACCGCTTCATGTACCTCTTGCTAACCTGTAAAACCTGCACCAGAAGGATTGGGATGAGACATAAAGTCTCAGTGAGCTCCAGCCCAACCTACTGTTGGCAACCACGGGGGAAACCTAGGGTCGCCATGCCTACTGTTAGCAATCTTGGGGATTCCTACGATCGCCATCATTTTCTACATATTCCGCGATCAAGGGAGAACTTAGGATCGCTACATGTCTTTATCTTTTCATTTATATTTTCATGAACATAACCTTATGCTTAGTGATCGAGGGGGAAGTCTATGATCACTTTCTGTTGTCTGATGACTACTGGTCTTATCTCTTAGTATATAATATATATACATATTCATATTCATCTTTTCATATCATAAAGTTAGAAGTTAGCGTTGAACAAACAATACATTATCTTGGTTCATTTTACGGAGTGCATCCGGGTGGAGTAACCCCGAAGTACATCTCCCATCATACCGGTGAAATTCCTATCATATCAGGCTAACACCGGACTCCTCTTATCGTTGTGTGGACAACTCTCTCGATGAAGTCCCATCCGGCGAATCCCGGAGTCTGCTAAACACAACTTAACTTTGCATGTAGACAACCCTCTCGGAGAAGTCCCATCCGGCGTATCCCGGAGTCTGCTAAACATGCTTAATCTTATAACATACGTGTGGACAATCCTCTCGGAGAAGTCCCATCCGGCGAATCCCGGAGCCTGCTGGACACGTTTAACATATTCTTATATCTTACGTGTGGATAGCCCTTTCGGAGAAATCCCATCCGCCATAATCCGGAGTCTGATGAACACGTATAATCTTTATCATTAAGTTCTTAACTTAAGTTCATATGTATATCTAATACGTTTCATATTCTTGTGCATATCGAATGCATTTCTTTAAGTAATCATTCTTACATGCCTAACCTATAAATAGGTTCTTGACATGACTATTGAATCATTCTTGGACTTATATATATACTTAATCGAATACATAACATTGCTTAGTAAGGGTTTAACCCTAAACTAGCTCCTTAACGTCTCTATGACAACTTATGGATTAAGGTTTCCCTTTCTTAACATTGTACCTATCCTCATCTATATTTCATCTATACATTCTTCAAAGGATAGATCTCTCTATACTTATTAGCGATACTTAGCCATTACATGTCGTTATTAAGTCTGATGTAGTGTCGGATAGCCAGAATGGTGCAAGATTTGATGAAAAACAATGTATGCCCTGCCTACTGTACCATCGTGACACGATTTGGAAATCGTGTCACAATTTTCTACCCAGAAATCGTGGCAGTCTCTGCCTATAAAATCGTGACACGGTTGTAAAATCGTGACACGATTTTACCTGCAGTTGGACAGCATAAGGCAAGTTTAAAACGTGATTTTCACCATTTCGGCTTATCCAAACATACCCAGACATCATAACAGCTTATTGGATCAATTTCTAAGATATAATGATAGTTTACATCATGATTAAGCAAGGAATCACATGAAAAGGAATTTAGGGTACTAATACCTCAAACTTGGTCATAATACTATAAACATTCAAACTTACTCAAAACGGGTTCTAAAACCCTGTGGAGCTCACCTCAAACATTGCTTCCTTCCTTGCCAAGCTTTCCCCCTTCAAATCATAGCTTGATTCCTTCCCTTGCTTCCTTCTCCAACCTTATCTTTGGTCTTCCTTTCCTTCCTTGATTCATTTCCCTTTTCTTGCTTCAATCTCCCAAATTGGTGCTTGCTTTGTTTTGTCCAAAGATTGAGAGTTGAGAGATGGAGTTTGTTGATGATTAGGGGAGAAGAAGGGGAGATGGCGTGAGAGAAGAGGAAGAATGGATGAAAACATGAATGGAAAATATCTTGTTCCATTCTTAAATAATCTCCCCATTACCAATATTTACCATAATGCCATTCACTTATTTACAAAATTGCCATGCTCCTTAATAAGTTCTACGCTGTTAACCGTTACGTCTAAGCGGGATATTACACTAGGTAGTTCAGAAGCTGAACAGTACTTCAGAAGCTGGGCTTCAGAAGCTGAATAGTACTTCAGAAGCTGACTGTTCAGAAGCTGACCTTCAGACGCACTATTCAGAAGCTGTGCTTCAGAAGCACTGTTCATCAGAAGTTGAACCTTTAGAAGCTGCATTTCAGAAGCTCGTTCAGAAACTGGTTTTCTGCGTTCAGAAGCTGCGTTCTTTCTTGTGTCTTGGAGCTGTTTTATTTTCTCACATTATCTTTTGAAGATTTGATTGAAGAATTCTCCTTGCTGGATTTGTTTCTAGAAGGAAGATTATTTTGCGTGAGATATATTGAAGATTGGACATTGTTTTATTTGTGAATATATTTTCAAAGAAATCTTTGGAAAATATATTACTGGAGAATAAATTGCTTCTATTTGCTTCTAAAGAATTCTGGGAATGTTGGTTATTTGAAGGTTGGCTACATGTTTGGTAAAATCAAAGTGCTCAAGCAATGCGTCTCCAGAACCTTTTAAGTCTTCAGAAGCTGAAAATTGCATTTCAGGAGGTTCAGAAGCTGAAAACTGGGTTTACTGTTCATTAGAAGCAGTATTGGCCTTCAGACGCAGAACTGGCCTTCAGACGCAGAAATCGTCTTCAGACGCTGGTACTGTTCATCAGACGCAGAACCGGGCTTCAGACGCACTGTTCAGACGTTGACTGGCGTTGACCTTCAGAAGCTGCCTTCAGACGTTGACTGGCGTTGACCTTCAGAAGCTGGTTTTTTCTGCATTAATTCTGTGCGTATCTTTTGAAGTTTTATTGAAGATTTATTCAGGCATTTGTTTTCTAGAAGGCTGATTATTTTGGTGAAGATCTTGGTGAAGATTGGCTTCGTGTTTATGAATGAATATATTTGCTGAAGGATATTTGCTTTATATGATTCAGAAATATATGTTTCCTTTTTGAGCTTCAAAGAATTTCCGAATTGTATTTTGAAGAAGATATGATTTAGAATTATGTGTGCCTGCTGAAGACTATATAAGAAGACGTGTTGCTGCTATTGAAGACTATGAATCAAAAACCAGAAATTAAGAGTCTTAGAGTTTTTAGTGTTTTTGAGTTTTGTAAGCTTAGGCTTTATTCTGTACACCACTCATATGTTTTGAGTTGGTTTAGTTTGTTTTGATTTGTAATTCACTCTAAGCTTTTAAGTACGAGTGATGTCTTTGATGTATTGAAGAGTGTCTTCATAACTGGTTGTTTACAGAGTTGTTAGTAACTGGATTGTAGTTACTTGATTAGGAAGTAAGAGGGGGTTCTTATACCTAGGGGTTACTGGGTAGAAATCTTAACTGGTGGAGATTAAGTCAGAAGTCTAGGAACATGGGCTGTGTCTTGAGTCTTAGGATTAATTCCTCATAGTGGATTTCCTTCCTGGATTGCTATCCTCCAGATGTAGGTGATGTTTGCACCGAACTGGGTTAATAAATACTATGTGTTCTTTACTTTCTGCACTTTTATTTGCTGCTTCTGAACCAGTTTTATTGTGCTCTGTTTTGCATACTTTGTGCTCTGTTTTACGTGTTAACTCAGTACCTGCCAGAATTTCAATTAGCATCAGAGCAGGCTCCCTGCCTGTTATTGGGTGAGTTCCAGGGAAGACTTTTCTGGCAAGAATGGACAAGGAAGGAGGATATGTTAACAGACCACCTCTGCTGGATGGGACAAACTATGAATATTGGAAGTCTCGTATGTGTGCATTCCTGAAATCCATAGACAGCAGGACCTGGAAAGCTGTGCTAAAAGGTTGGGATCATCCAGTTGTGTTGGACAAAGATGGAAATAAGACTGAAGTACTGAAACCAGAGGAAGAATGGACAAAGGCTGAAGATGATCTGGCTCTTGGAAACTCCAAAGCTTTGAATGCACTATTCAACGGAGTGGACAAGAACATGTTCAGACTGATCAAGCAGGGTACCATAGCCAAGGATGCCTGGGAGATACTCAAGACCACTCATGAAGGAACTTCAAAGGTTAAGCTGTCCAGACTTCAATTACTGACCACAAAATTTGAGAATTTGAAGATGATGGAGGATGAGAACATTCAAGACTTCTAAATGAATGTCCTGGATATGGCTAATTCGTTTGAATCTCTTGGAGAGAAGATGTCTGATGATAAGATTGTTAGAAAAATACTCAGGTCACTTCCTAGAAGATTTGATATGAAAGTGACAGCTATTGAGGAAGCTCACGACATCTCCACTATGAAGGTTGAGGAGCTAATTGGATCCTTGCTGAATTTTGAAACAGCTTTCTGTAAACAGACTGAGAAGAAAGGGAAATTAGTAGCTTTTGCAGTCAATTCTGAAGCTGATGATCAACAAGAGTTTGATGAGGATGATGAAGGCTTATCAGAAGCACTTGTGTTGTTGGGGAGACAGTTCAACAAGATTCTGAAACATGTTGACAGGAAATCCAAATCCAAAGGACAGAACTTCAGATTCAACAACAATAAGCAACAAAGTGATGTGAAGAAGACCAAGGCTGATGAAAAGAGTAATCAAGCTAAAGGTGTCCAGTGCTTTGAGTGTGAAGGCTATGGACATATCAAGTCAGAATGTTCTACTTTTCTTAAGAAGCAGAAGAAGAGCTTAGCTGTATCATGGTCTGATGAAGACTCAGAAGAAGAAGAAGATAGTGAATCTGCTAAGTATGTTGTTGCCCTAACTGGAAGGTGTTGGAACAAAATGTGAACAACTCTATTTTGAATAGAGGGAGATTGTTGGAACAATATGTATGAACAACTCTTTTTAAGGTTTTGATGATAACAAAGTGTTAAAAAGAAAATTGGTATTGCTAATGCTTTGTTCAAGTGTGCAGAAACCATGTTCTTAATGTTAGTTAATCAATATTGGTTATGGAAGAACAAGATAAGAGCAAGAAGGACAGCTCAGAAGCTATGTTGCAAGTTTGAAGGAAAACTGGGTCTGAAGGCTGAGTCTGAAGCCTGAGTCTGAAGAGTGCGTCTGAAGGCAACTTCTAAAGGCTGAGTCTGAGGGTCAACGAAAGTCAACGTCTGAAGAAGTGTGTCTGATGAACAGTGCGTCTGATGAACAGTGCTTCTGAAGGTCAACAAAAGTCAACGTTTGAAGAAGTGCGTTTAATGAATAGTGTGTCTTATGAACAGTGCTTCTGAAGTCTGAGTCTGAGACCTGCGTCTGAAGAGTGCTCCTAAAGTACTGTTCACGAAGAAGCTTCTGAAGTCTGACGTGGAAATTTTCCTTCAGCATTTAATGCCTGCAGTGTCAGAACAACTCCATTGGAACAGTTGTCTCCCTGACTCAAACATTCCCCAGCTTTTAAGGAAAGCAAATTCAAAAATGGCTGCTGCTCTGGTTTTCTGCTGAGTTTAGCTCGCAATCTCAGCCTGGCCTAGTTCTATACTTGCAACAGCTCTTTGCTTAATTCCTGGCTTTCTTCAACAGCTCTATTTTCCTCTATATAAGGATGAAGAATTGAAGAAGAAAGCTGCTAAGACTCTTGAAACAAAACTGTCTGAAATTGTGCTCTGTTTTGCTGTAAAAATACAAGTGTCACCAAAACTCTTAAGAATTCTTACAAACTTGTAATCTTAGAATTTCTTAAGTCTAGAGTCTTATTCCAGAGTTGTATTAAGTGAACACCTCTGATATTTGATTAAGTGTTCAACTCAAACTTACTTTCTTTGTAATTCAGTTTGGTTCAAGTCTCAGTCTGCGTACTGAGCATCTGCAGTCTCATTACTTAGTGTTCTGAGCATTAGAAAGTCTCATTACTTTGTGTTCTGAGCAGGAAGTCTTATTCCTTTGTGTTCTGAGCATTGGAAGCCTCTTGACTTAGTGTCTTGAGCATTAGAAGTCTCTTCCTTTGTGGTTGAGCAACTGGAAGTCTCTTCCTTTGTGGTTGAGCAATTGTAATCAGTCTGATTATAGTTAAAATCTCTTGTTAGTAACAAGGGGACTAGACTACTTCGAACTTGTGGAAGGAACTAGTATAAAAACATTGTGTGTCTCTCTTTCCTTCTCTCTTTACATTTGAATCCGCTGCTTAATTAACTCTGAAAAAGGTTCAGAACTGATCTATATCAGATTCTGAACTTAACCAAGTTTTGAGAAGAAAAGAAACCTAAGTTTTTGAGTCCACACAATTCAACCCCCCTTTCTTGTATGTTTTTCTCACCTTCAGTTGGTATCAGAGCTCCGGTTCTGATATTAACAATTAACAATGTGTCAGTAGGATCCTGAGAAAAACATGTTATCAGAAGGTTCACCTCCACCCCCTCCCAGAAATCAAAGAGGTACTGGAACTTTTGTATCATATGACTATGGTACAGATGATAGAAAATCCAGGTCACACAATAAACCCCCAATGTTTACTGGTGACCCAGAAAAGTTCTCATGGTGGAAGAGCAAAATGTACAGCCATATAATTGGTATTGATGATTCACTATGGGATATTATAGAAGATGGAATCACTATTCCAGTTGATGAAGAAGGTGTTGCTGTCAACAGAAGAGGTTTGAGTGATGCAGAAAGAAAGATATATAGAAAGCATCACAATGTGAGAGGAATCATTGTGGATTCCCTACCTCACAGTGAGTACCAGAAGCTGAGTGACAAATCTACAGCAAAGGCCATCTTCACATCCCTCTGCTCTAACTATGAAGGTAACAAAAAAGTTAGAGAAGCTAAGGCTAATATTCTTGTTCAGCAATATGAGCTGTTCAGAATGAAAGAGGATGAAAATATTAAGACAATGTTCTCAAGATTTCAGACTCTGGTTTCTGGACTTCAGATTCTGAAGAAGAGTTATACCACAGCTGATCATGTGAATAAAATCCTAAGAAGTCTGCCATCTAAATGGAGACCCAAAGTAACTGCTATTGAGGAAGCTAAGGATCTAAATACTCTAAGTATTGAAGATCTTATAAGCTCCCTCAAGGTGCATGAACTGGGACTTAATGAGGATGAGTCTGTTAGAGAACTTAAATCAATAGCACTGAAATCCAAACGAAAGCCTGTTAAATCTCTGAAAGCTATTGAATCTGAAGAAGAAATTCCTGAGGGAAATTCTGAAGAAGATTCAGATGCTGAAGAGCTTAAATGCTTTCCAAAAGAATTCAGTATCTAATAAATAGAAAGAAGAAATTCTCTAAAAGAAGCAGTAACTTTAAAGGATCTGGTTCAAAGAGGGAAAACCAGAAGGACTGCTACAACTGCAAGAAGCCTGGGCATTTTATTGCTGACTGTCCTGAACTTCAGAAGGAAAAGTCAAAAGAAAAATCAAAGAAGCCAAGCTTAAAGTCTAGTAACTTCAGAAACAAAATCAAGAAGAGTCTTATGGCAACATGGGATAATCTTGATAATGAGTCTGAGTCTGATGAAGAAGAAGCAAATCTGGCTTTGATGGCAACTGCATTTTCTGATGCAGAATCATGTTCAGACTCAGATGATGAAGATGAGGTATATTCTGAACTCACTAGATCTGAATTAATTGAAACAGTTAAAGATCTTATGAGCCACCTCAAAAGCAAGTTAGGAGAAATAAAATCTTTGAAAAATAAAACTAACTTGCTGTCTGAAGAAAATCTCAAACTTCAGAATCAAATCATTGAGTTTGATGAAGAAGTTAGAGAACTCAGAGATGAGGCTCATAAGAAATCTGAAGAGATTCCTAATGAACATGAAATAGCTCTTCAGGACTTTATTTTAACTGGAATCAATAGAAGTAAGATTGCTTCTATGATTTATAGTATTTATAGAAACAAAGGTGAAGGCATTGGTTTTAAAAATGATTCATTCAATTCTTCAAATGAATCAAAAACATCACCTTGTTCTAAAAATATTTTGAATGGCACTGAAATATGCTTTGTGCCTGCTTCTGATAATTCTGAGACTCTAAATCTTCTGAACCTAAGGGTAAGATGAAGGCAGATGTTAAAACCTTGCCTAAATCTAAGCCAAAAGGTCCTAAGACTAAGAGTATGAGAAAATCAGACTCTAAACCTGAAAATGTTCAGAGTCTGAAGAGTTCAGATCCTGAAACTAGTAAGTCTCAGAGTCTGAAGAATTCAAACACAAATTTTACAAAGACTGGGTTTATGAAAACTTCAAAAACTACTAAACCAGTCAATACAAAACATTTTCATTCTCAGAATGTCAGGCAAAGCAAGCAAAAGAAAGCAAATCTGTCATCTGCTTCTGACTGTTTAAGAAAGGTCAAACTGAAGCTTGCCTTGTGTCTGAAGCTAACAAAATTAGAGTTCTGAAGAAATCAGAACCAAAGTGCTCAATGGTTTAGACTCTAAACAAATCAGAACCAAAGACTTTCAAGTCTCAGGTTCTGAAGAAATCTGAGTCCAGACCTTTGAGAACTCAGGCTCTGAAGAACTCAGTTTCTAAAACCCATACTTATTCAATATTTAAGGATTCATATCCTAAATATCTGAAAAATTCTGAGTTCTATAACTTCAGACACAAGATGAAAAAGGCTAAACCTTTCAGGACTAACCACAAAGGACCCATGAAAATCTGGGTACCTAAGTCTGAGATCATTTCTATTGCAGATATGCTTGTCATCCAAAGAAAAGGAAAGGTCCTGGTACCTGGACAGTGGATGCTCGCATCATATGACAGGAGACAAGTCTATGTTCCAAACCCTGACTCTGAAAGAGGGAGGAACTGTGGGGTTTGGAGGAAGTCAGAAAGGAAAGATCATTGGTACTGGTAAGATAGGTAATTCTTCCTTGTACATTGATGATGTTTGGCTGGTAGATGGACTTAGACATAATTTACTTAGCATAAGTCAATTATGTGAAATAAGAACACATGTACTGTAATCAACAACAATGATAAATCTGTTGTGTTCAAAGGAAATAGGAAAAACAATGTTTATAAAATCAATTTTTCTGAACTGGTTCAGCATAAGGTAGTTTGCCTTCTGTCTGTGAGTGATGAGAAATGGGTATGGCACAAAAGGTTGGGACATGCTAACTGGAGACTCATCTCTAAGCTTAGCAAGTTGCAACTGGTTAGAGGCCTGCCTAAAATTGACTATCACTCAGATGCTCTTTGTGGAGCATGCCAAATTGGAAATTTTTCTAAAACTTCTCTTAAATCCAAAAACATTTTTTCCACCTCAAAACCATTAGAACTGCTTCACATTGATTTGTTTGGTCCTGTTGGAACAGCTTCAATCAATGGGAAGAAATATGGACTTGTAATTGTTGATGATTATAGTAGGTGGACTTGGGTTAAATTCCTTAGAACTAAAAATGAAACATATGATGTGTTTTACAAATTCTGCAAACAAGTACAAAATGAAACTGATTTGAAAATTTTAAAAGTCAGTAGTGATCATGGTGGGAAGTTTGAAAATGAATCTTTTGAAATTTTTTGTGAAGATCATGGAATTCTCCATGAGTTCTCATCTCCTTGAACTCCACAACAAAATGAAGTTGTAGAGAGAAAGAACAGATCTTTGCAAGAAATGGCCAGAACCATGATCCATGAATCCAAAATTGCAAAGTACTTTTGGGCAGAAGCTGTTAACACAACATGTTATATTCAGAACAGGATCTATATCAGACCTATTCTGAATAAAACATCATATGAACTTTTTAAAGGAAGAAAACCAAGCATTTCTTATTTTCATCAGTTTGGTTGTACTTGTTACATACTGAACAATAAGATCTACCTAAAGAAATTTGATGCTAAGGCTCAAAAGGGTACCTTTTTAGGATACTCAGAGAGATCTAAAGCATACAGGGTGTATAATTCTGAAACACATGTTGTTGAAGAAGTTATACATATTAGATTTGATGATAAGAAGCCTGGTAATGAAATACCAGAGCTGGTTGAGAGTCTTGCAGATTTCAGACTCTCAGAAGAACCTTCAGAACCTGAACAGAGTTCAGAGTCTGAAGAAAGTTCAGAAGTTGAAAATATTGAAGAATCTGAGAAACTCTCTGATAATGACAATACTCCTGAAGCAAATCAAGACCAGCATGGTTCTGAACAAGCTCCTGATGGTTCTTCAGAAGCTAATCCACCCAGAACCTCATTTAAGTACAAGTCTTCACATCCTGAGAAGCTGATCATTGGGAACAAGAACATTCCAAGGAAAACAAGATCAGCATTCAGTCAGAATGAGTCTATGCTTGGCCTACTATCAATGATTGAGCCCACAACAGCTGATGAAGCACTTGCAGATGATGGTTGGATTGTAGCTATGCAAGAAGAACTGAACCAGCTTCAAAGGAATGATGTCTGGGATCTTGTTGCAAGACCTGATCATAAAAACATCATTGGAACAAAATGGGTGTTCAGAAACAAGCTCAATGAACAAGGAGAAGTGATCAGAAACAAGGCAAGAGTGGTAGCTCAAGGCTACAGCCAGCAGGAAGGAATTGATTACACTGAGACATTTGCTCCAGTTGCAAGACTGGAAGCAATCAGGTTACTTCTTTCCTATGTTGTTAATCATGATATCATCTTGTACCAAATGGATGTTAAGAGTGCTTTCTTAAATGGTGTTATTTCTGAAGAAGTTTATGTTAAACAACCTCCTGGTTTTGAAGATGTTAAAAATCCAGACTTTATTTTTAAACTTAAGAAATCTTTATATGGTCTGAAACAAGCTCCTAGAGCTTGGTATGAAAGACTAATCAATTTCTTGATTAAAAATGATTTTGTAAGAGGTCAAGTTGACAATACACTCTTTAGAAAAACTGTTAAGAAAGATATCTTAATTGTGCAAATATATGTTGATGATATCATATTTGGTTCTACTAATGCCTCTCTTTGCAAAGAGTTTTCTAAGTTAATGCAGGATGAATTTGAAATGAGCATGATGGGAGAGTTGAAATTCTTTCTGGGAATTCAAATCAACCAATGCAAAGATGGTGTTTATGTTCATCAATCCAAATACACAAAGGAGCTTCTGAAGAAGTTCCAGCTTGATGACTGTAAGCTGATGACAACACCTATGCATCCAACCTGAACCTTAAGCAAAGAGGACAATGGCTCAAAAGTAGATCAGAAGCTCTATAGAGGTATGATAGGTTCTCTGTTATACTTAACTGCTTCTAGGCCAGATATTTTGTTTAGTGTCTGTCTGTGTGCAAGATTCCAGTCAGATCCTAGAGAATCTCATATGACTGCTGTCAAGAGAATCTTTAGGTATCTGAAAGGAACAACTAATTTGGGACTTCTATATAAGAAATCCTTGAATTATAAGCTAGTTGGATTCTGTGATGCTGACTATGCTGGGGACAGGATTGAAAGAAAATCCACCAGTGGAAACTGTCAGTTTCTGGGTGAAAATCTGATATCCTGGGCCAGCAAAAGACAAGCAACTATTGCTTTGTCAACAGCAGAAGCATAATACATCTCAGCTGCAAGTTGTAGCACACAACTACTCTAAATGAAACATCAATTAGAGGATTATCAGATTCATGCAGATAGCATTCCTATTTATTGTGATAATACTGTTGCAATATGTCTGTCTAAAAATCCAATTCTGCATTCTAGAGCCAAGCATATAGAAATAAAACATCATTTTATAAGAGATTATGTTCAGAAGGGAGTTTTAGATATTCAGTTCATTGATACTGATCATCAATGGGCTGACATATTTACAAAACCCCTAACAGAAGACAAATTTAATTTTATCAAAAAGAATCTGAACATGCACTTTATCTCTTGAAAAATATCCTTGAATCTGAATGAAAACTAAGACTCTGAGTTTATCAGAAGCTAAGACTTATCAGACACTCATTTTTGAGAGTCTGAAGAAAGTTAAGCCCTGAAAACTTCAAAGTCTGATGGTTCAGAACCTGGATTTTCTGACTTCTGAATCTGATAAGTTATCTAATTTTTGGTCAGAATCTGATAAGTATAACCCTGGGCAATGATGATTTAAAGCTTTGAAAGTTATACTTTGTCCCTCCCAAAGTCATCAATATAAAAATGTGTTTTTCTGTTTTCAAGTTCTGAAATGTTTTAACACAGACACATTTTTTCAAATGCTCAATTTGTATCAGACATGTTCAGTCTTTCTAAACTTATTTAAAAAAAAAATTGGTATCAGTTTGGTCTGAAAGAATTCAGCAGCACTGAACCAAATGCTATATCTTGGTATCAGCAGCTATACTTTTTCAGCTTCTGAAATAAGTTCAATAGTGCTAAAACCTTCAAGTTGGTATATGATCTGAACAATTTTGCCTAAAATAGTTCAGTGATACTGCACAAGATATACTGAACAACTGTGTCTGAAACAAGAATGCTCTGATTAGAATGCTCTGAACTATCTTTTTATGCTTCTGAACATCATTCAATTTTTAAATGCAATGTCATATACTCATGTATGATCAAGACTGCTCTGATTCTTATCTTTGCTGCTTGATTACTTATATGATTGCATGATTATCTCACATGTTTTTCAAACTCTCTCAAAATTCTGAAATTTTATTTCTGAAACTTTCTTTTTGTTGATGACAAAAGGGGGAGAAATTTAAAACAAGTATTAAGGCTCCTGAGCTCAGACTATATAAGTTAAATTCTGTCAGTTAATTAACTTATGAGAGGGAGTAAAAGGAATTGCTCCTGAGGGAGTAAAAGTCATATACTCATGTATGATCAAGCCTGCTCTGATTCTCATCTTTGCTGCTTGATTACTTATATGATTGCATGATTATCTCACATGTTTTTTAAACTCTCTCAAAATTCTGAAATTTTATTTCTGAAACTTTCTTTTTGTTGATGACAAAAGGGGGAGAAATGTAAAACAAGTATTAAGGCTCCTGAGCTCAGAATATATAAGTTAAATTCTGTCAGTTAATTAACTTATGAGAGGGAGTAAAAGGAATTGCTCCTGAGCTCTGAACATAAGTTAACTTATGATTGAAGTTAACTTATGAGAACAACTTTTAATCTCTGAAAAGGGGGGGAAAAAGTTCTGAATTTATTTTTGTGAGATATAAATTACTCTTAGTGAGTTAAAATGAATTTTAAATAACTTGGATAAGACTCAGGGAGCTTACAAAACTCATCTTGTGGATTATCAGACTTAGGGGGAGAGCTTACAAACCTCAGAACCTGAGGTCAGCTTGTTATTTATAATTCTGAGTGTTAATTTCACTTTATTGTTTTAAGTTGAGTTTAATTAACTTGGATAAGAATCAAGGGGAGCTTACAAACCTCACCTTGTGGATTGTCAGACCTAGGGGGAGCTTGCAAACCACTCCTGAAGTCAGCTTGTTAATTAAACTTAACAACAATTCTGAAATTTTCACCTGTTTGTTCTTAAACTGAATTTAATTAACCTGGATCAGACTCAGGGGGAGCTTACAAACCTCATACCCTGCAGTCAACTTGTTAATTAAATTAACAACAATTTTCTGATTAATACTTATGTTTGTCATCATCAAAAAGGGGGAGATTGTTGGAACAAAATGTGAACAACTCTCTTTTGAATAGAGGGAGATTGTTGGAACAATATGTATGAACAACTCTCTGTAAGGTTTTGATGATAACAAAGTGTTAAAAAGAAAATTGGTATTGCTAATGTTTTGTTCAAGTGTGCAGAAACCATGTTCTTAATGTTAGTTAATCAATATTGGTTATGGAAGAACAAGCTAAGAGCAAGAAGGACAGCTCAGAAGCTATGTTGCAAGTTTGAAGGAAAACTGGGTCTGAAGGCTGAGTCTGAAGCCTGGGTCTGAAGGGTGCGTCTGAAGGCAGCTTCTGAAGGCTGAGTCTGAGGGTCAACGAAAGTCAACGTCTGAAGAAGTGCGTCTGATGAACAGTGCTTCTGAAGGTCAACAAAAGTCAACGTTTGAAGAAGTGCGTTTAATGAATAGTGTGTCTTATGAACAGTGCTTCTGAAGTCTGAGTCTGAGACCTGCGTCTGAAGAGAGCTCCTAAAGTACTGTTCACGAAGAAGCTTCTGAAGTCTGACGTGGAAAGTTTCCTTCAGCATTTAATGCCTGCAGTGTCAGAACAACTCCAATGGAACAGTTGTCACCCTGACTCAAACATTCCCCAGCTTTTAAGGAAAGCAAATTCAAAAATGGCTGCTGCTCTGGTTTTCTGCTGAGTTTAGCTCGCAATCTCAGCCTGACCTAGTTCTATACTTGCAACAGCTCTTTGCTTAATTCATGGCTTTCTTCAACAGCTCTATTTTCCTCTATATAAGGATGAAGAATTGAAGAAGAAAGCTGCTAAGACTCTTGAAACAAAACTGTCTGAAACTGTGCTCTGTTTTGCTGTAAAAATACGAGTGTCACCAAAACTCTTAAGAATTCTTACAAACTTGTAATCTTAGAATTTCTTAAGTCTAGAGTCTTATTCCTGAGTTGTATTAAGTGAACACCTCTGATATTTGATCAAGTGTTCAACTCAAACTTACTTTCTTTGTAATTCAGTTTGGTTCAAGTCTCAGTCTGCGTACTGAGCATCTGCAGTCTCATTACTTAGTGTTCTGAGCATTAGAAAGTCTCATTACTTTGTGTTCTGAGCAGGAGGTCTCATTACTTTGTGTTCAGAGCATTGGAAGCCTCTTGACTTAGTGTCTTGAGCATTAGAAGTCTCTTCCTTTGTGGTTGAGCAACTGGAAGTCTCTTCCTTTGTGGTTGAGCAATTGTAGTCAGTCTGATTATAGTTAAAATCTCTTGTTAGTAACAAGGGGACTAGACTACTTCCAACTTGTGGAAGGAACTAGTATAAAAACATTGTGTGTCTCTCTTTCCTTCTCACTTTACATTTGAATCCGCTGCTTAATTAACTCTGAAAAAGGTTCAGAACTGATCTATATCAGATTCTGAACTTAACCAAGTTTTGAGAAGAAAAGAAACCTAAGTTTTTGAGTCCACACAATTCAACCCCCCCTTCTTGTGTGTTTTTCTCACCTTCAGAAGGTACAAGTCTGGTGTGAAGGTTAAGGCCTCAGAAGCTTGTTCAAAGTCTGAAGCATTTTTAGAGTCTGAGACATTTTCAGAGTCTGAAACACTCTCAGAGTCTGAAGTTTCATCAGAGTCTGAAGCCAGAGTTGAAAAATCCTCTTATGAAGAACTGGATGACAATTACAAGAACCTATACATCAGAAGTGTGGAAGTTTGCAAGCAATTAGTGGATCAGAAGAAGACAATCTGTCAACTGGAGGCTGAGAAAGGTGAACTGTTAGTGCAAAATTCTGATCTCAAAGATGAAGTGAGCCAACTGAATTCCCAGCTTGAGAACATGAAAAAGCAGGTCAGAATGATGAATACTGCTACTGATGTGCTGGAGGAGATTTTGGAGAATCAGAAACAAGGGAAACAAAGTGGCTTAGGATTTGTTGATGAAACTTTGAACCTCAAACAGAAGAATCCTGCTAAAAGGTTTGTTCCTGCTACTGAAACTTATGATCCCATGGAAGGAACATCTAAGATGAAACCTCAGAAGCAACCTCAGAAGTCTAACAGAAAGAGGAGAAATCATCCATGGTTTTGTCATCATTGTGGAAAGAAGGGGCACATTAAACCATTCTATTTCAAACTGTATGGTTATCCTGAGCATTTTCAGTTCAGAAAAGTGGAACCTGCTGCATCCAGAAACAATGTCAAGAAGGTTTGGAAACCCAAAAGTAATATTGTTGGCTTCATAGCTCATACATCTTTGAGAGCCACCTCTAAGGAAGATTGGTATTTTGATAGTGGTTGTTCCAGACACATGACTGGTGTGAAGAAATTGTTAAGCAATTTAAAGCCCTATTCCAGCAGCTATGTGACTTTTGGTGATAGAGCTAAAGGAGAGATTCTAGGTATTGGAGACTTAATCAGTGATGGATTACCAAGACTGGAAAATGTGTTACTAGTGAAAGGGTTGACTTCAAATCTGATCAGTATAAGCCAGCTGTGTGATCAAGACTTGAAGGTGAATTTCAACAAGAAAGAATGTTTGGTAACTGGTCAAGAAGGTGAGGTTCTGATGAGGGGCTGCAGATCAAAGGACAACTGTTATTTGTGGGTATCTGAAGAAGAAAGAAGCTTGTCCACTTGTCTCATAAGTTCAGAAGATGAAGTCAGACTCTGGCACCAGAAACTGGGTCATTTGCATCTGAAAGGCATGAAGAAAATCCTGAATACTGAAGCTATCAGAGGTCTACCTAATCTGAAGATTAATGAGGAAAGTGTTTGTGGTGAATGTCAGATTGGTAAACAAACAAGAAAGTCTCATCCCAGATTAGAACACTAGGTAACAACTAAAGTTCTTGAACTGTTACATATGGATTTAATGGGACCTATGCAAGTTGAGAGCATTGGAGGAAAGAGGTATGCATTTGTGGTAGTTGATGATTTTTCAAGATTTACTTGGGTAAGCTTTGTAAGAGAAAAATCAGATACTTTTGAGGTATTTAGAGGTTTGTGCACTCAGTTACAAAGAGAGAAGGACAGTGTGATCATCAGATGCAGAAGTGATCATGGGAAGGAGTTTGAGAACAAGAAGTTTTCTGAGTTATGTGCATCTGAAGGGATCAAGCATGAGTTTTCAGCACCTATAACACCTCAACAAAATGGTGTTGTTGAGAGGAAGAACAAAACCTTAGCAGAATCAGCAAGAGTCATGTTACATGCTAAGAATTTACCTTATATGTTCTGGGCTGAAGCAATGAATATAGCTTGCTATATTCACAACAGGGTGACTCTGAAGAAAGGTACTACATCTACTCTGTATGAATTATGGAAAGGAAGAAAGCCTACTGTCAAGTACTTTCATGTTTTTGGCAGCAAATGTTACATTTTGGCTGATAGAGAAAACAGAAGAAAGCTGGATCCTAAGTCTGATGAAGGAATTTTTCTGGGTTACTCAGTAAACAACAGAGCTTATAGAGTGTTCAATTCCAGAACAAAGGTTGTTATGGAGTCTATTAATGTCGTGATTGATGATCTGTCTGCTGAAAAAGAAAGAGATGAGTCTGAAGTGGTTCCAGATACTGAAAGATCAGATGAACAACAGTCAGAAGCACCAGTTGCAGAAAATGAAGTAGAGTCTGAAGCAGAAGAAATTCATCCAGATCATGTATCTACTGGTAAAGGACCCTCAATTAAAGTTCAGAAGGATCATCCCAGAGATTTAATCATTGGGAGTCTTGATCAAGGAGTCAGAACCAGAAGATCAGACTCAGTTACTACTGATTCTTGTTTTGTGTCAAAGTTTGAACCCAAAAATATTAAAGAAGCTCTCACTGATGAATTCTGGATTGAAGCTATGCAAGAGGAATTGAATCAGTTCAAGAGAAGTGAAGTGTGGGATCTTGTTCCAAGACCTGAAGGTTTGAATGTCATTGGCACTAAGTGGATTTACAAGAACAAAACAGATGAACATGGAACTGTGGTAAGAAACAAGGCAAGGTTAGTTGCTCAAGGTTACACTCAAGTAGAGGGACTTGACTTTGATGAAACCTTTGCACCTGTGGCCAGATTAGAGTCCATAAGATTACTGTTGGGAGTAGCATGCATCCTTAAGTTCAAACTGTTTCAGATGGATGTGAAGAGTGCTTTTCTGAATGGATATTTACAAGAAGAAGTGTATGTTGAACAGCCTAAGGGATTTGTGGATCATAAATTTCCAGATCATGTTTACAAATTGAAGAAAGCTTTGTATGGATTGAAACAAGCACCTAGAGCATGGTATGAGAGACTCACACAGTTTCTTGTTACTCAAGGATACAGAAAAGGAGGAACTGACAAGACCCTGTTTGTTAAAGAAGAAGATGGAAGTCTGATGATAGCACAAATCTATGTTGATGACATAGTGTTTGGTGGGATGTCAAACAAGATGGTTCAGCTATTTGTTCAGCAGATGCATTCTGAATTTGAGATGAGTCTGGTGGGTGAGCTTACTTATTTCTGGGACTTCAAGTCAAGCAGATGGAAGACACTATATTCATTTCTCAAAGCAAATATGCAAAGAATATAGTCAAGAAGTTTGGAATGGAGAATGCTAGTCATAAGAGAACACCTGCAGCTACTCACTTGAAGCTAACTAAAGATGAACAAGGTGTTGCAGTTGATCAAAGCCAGTACATGAGTATGATTGGGAGTTTACTGTATCTAACTGCAAGCAGACCAGATATTACTTTTGCTGTTGGAGTGTGTGCTAGATATCAAGCAGATCCAAAGATGAGTCATTTGACACAAGTGAAGAGGATTCTGAAGTATGTCAACAGTACAAGTGATTATGGGATCATGTACTCACACAATGCAAGTTCTGAGTTGATTGGGTATTGTGATGCTGACTGGGCAGGAAGTGCAGATGACAGGAAGAGTACTTCTGGTGGATGTTTCTTTCTGGGGAATAACCTGATTTCATGGCTCAGCAAGAAACAGAATTGTGTGTCGTTGTCTACAGCTGAAGTTGAATATATAGCAGCTGGAAGTAGTTGTTCTCAGTTGGTGTGGATGAAGCAGATGCTGGAGGAATACAACATTGAACAAGGAGTTATGACTTTATTCTGTGATAATCTCAGTGCTATCAACATTTCAAAGAACCCCATACAGCACAGCAGGACCAAGCACATTGATATCAGATATCATTTCATCATAAACCTTGTGGAGGAAAAGATTGTGCAGCTTGAGCATGTGGATACTGAAGAACAGATTGCTGATATTTTTACAAAAGCTTTGGATGCCAAGCAATTTGAGAATATGAGAAGTAAGTTGGGAGTTTGTCTGCATGAAGAATTATAGCAATTACAGAATGCAGAGGGTGAGCAAGCTAGAAGTGAGGGGGATGAAGATGTTGCAAATGTTGATCCTGAGTCTGATAAAAATTTAGTTTTTGTTCTCCATATGAAGACTGTATTTTGTCAAAATTATTTGGCTAAAAAGGGGGAGAAAAACTTATGTCCTACCTCAGAATGTAGCTGTTCAGAATCAGTGTTTGTTTTGTTCAGAATTCAGAGTTTTCAGAAGTTGACTGGTTTGTTCAGAATTCAGAAGCAATACAATAAGAGATATGTAGTTTTGATTGAGGGGGAGTTTCTAACTCAGGGGGAGTGCATGAGTGTTAAGTTCCTGAGTTGTGTGCTGTTTCAGTTTTAGAAGCATTATCTCAGAGGTTACTGCAGTTCAGAATTAAGGGGGAGAGTTATCTGTGATGAGCTGAGTTGCAGGGGGAGTTTACTGGGAGTTTCTTTTCAGAAGCTGGTGTGTTAGTGCTTCAGAGGGAGTTGTTCATATGTGCTTCAGAAACTGTGAAGATCAGAAACTGTGAAGTTTGTGGACTTCAGAATATCAGAAGTTGTGTTGTGTGCTTCAGGATGTGTTGTGATTTTTTTTCAGAAGATAAACTGAAGCTGTTTTGATTGGTTTAACATAGCTTTTATCCGCTGCTATCTCTGTTGCTATGGTTAATTATATGTGTAGATCTTCATGGCTGAGTATATTTTGAAGAGTGAAGAACTTGTTCTTTGTGAAGCATTTGATTTTAGCCAAAAATTTGCCAAAGGGGGAGATTGTTGGTTATTTGAAGGTTGGCTACATGTTTGGTAAAATCAAAGTGCTCAAGAAATGTGTCTACGGAACCTTTTAAGTCTTCAGAAGCTGAAAATTGCATTTCAGGAGGTTCAGAAGCTGAAAACTGGGTTTACTGTTCATCAGAAGAAGCAAACGCAGAACTGGCCTTCAGACGCAGAAATGGTCTTTAGACGCTGGTACTGTTCATCAGACGCAGAACCGGGCTTCAGACGCACTGTTCAGACGTTGACTGGCGTTGACCTTCAGAAGCTGCCTTCAAACGTTGACTGGCGTTGACCTTCAGAAACTGAACTTCAGAAGCTGTTTTTTCAGAAGCTGGTTTTTTCTGCATTAATTATGTGCGTATCTTTTGAAGATTTATTGAAGATTTATTCAGGCATTTGTTTTCTAGAAGGCTGATTATTTTGGTGAAGATTGGCTTCGTGTTTATGAATGAATATATTTGCTGAAGGATCTTTGCTTTATATGATTCAGAAATATATGTTTCCTTTTTCAGCTTCAAAGAATTTCAGAATTGTATTTTGAAAAAGATATGATTTAGAATTATGTGTGCCTGCTGAAGACTATATAAGAAGACGTGTTGCTGCTATTGAAGACTGCGAATCAAAAACCAGAAATTAAGAGTCTTAGAGTTTTTAGTGTTTTTGAGTTTTGTAAGCTTAGGCTTTATTCTGTACACCATTCATATGTTTTGAGTTGGTTTTGTTTGTTTTGAGTTGTAATTCACTCTAAGCTTTTAAGTACGAGTGATGTCTTTGATATATTGAAGAGTGTCTTCATAACTGGTTGCTTACAGAGTTGTTAGTAACTGGAAGTAAGAGGGGGTTCTTATACCTAGGGGTTACTGGGTAGAAATCTTAATTGGTGGAGATTAAGTCAGAAGACTAGGAACAGGGGCTGTGTCTTGAGTCTTAGGATTAATTTCTCATAGTGGATTTCCTTCCTGGATTGCTATCCTCCAGATGTAGGTGATGTTTGCACCGAACTGGGTTAACAAATATTGTGTGTTCTTTACTTTCTGCACTTTTATTTGCTGCTTCTGAACCAGTTTTATTGTGCTCTGTTTTGCATACTTTATGCTCTGTTTTACGTGTTAACTCAGTACCTTCCAGAATTTCAGGGAATATATCTTTGAAGGATTTGGTTCAAGAATTATGTTTTTGCTGAAGCTATAAATAGAGGACGATGTTATTGAAGAAATTACATCAAAACAGAAGCTTTTAGAGAGAGTCATACTTAGGTTTTGAGTCTGTAAGCTTTGTGCTTTTTTTTTGTACACCACTCAAGTTTTTAGAGTTGGTTGTTTTTATTGAGTTGTAATCACTTGAAGCTTTTAAGCAAATGTGACGTACTGAGTTTTTAGGAGAGTGTCTCCATCTTTGATTGTCTGTTTAGAGTCTGATAATCACTGGGGCAGTTATTGACTGAGGGAAGTAAGAGGGCTCTTATATCTAGGAGTTCCTAGGTGGAAATACCACGGGTAGTGATTAAGTGAGAAGGAGCTGTGAAACAGGGGTTGTTGTCATAGGACTTCAAATTGATACTATTATAGTGGATTTCCTTCCTGGCTTGGTAGCCTCCAGATGTAGGTGTGGTTGTCACCGAACTGGGTTAACAAATCTCCTGTGTTCTTTATTTTCTGTCTTTTAAATTCTGCTTCTGAACTGCTGTTTTTGCTTACTTTGATCAGCTCTGTTTTACGGTTCAGAATCAGTCTTGCCAGAAATTTCAATTATCAAAACTTTCTAAAACAAAGGATTTCTCCCATACTTACCCAAAGTGGGTTTTAATCTAAAGGAGCTCACCTTGTTCTCTTGATTAATGGTTTGCCAAGCTTCCTAATCCAAGCCCTAGCTTGATTCCTCTTCTTTCCTTAATTCCTTGCCAAAACCCTAGCTTCAAATTTTCCTTTCCTTCTTGGTCCTCTTTTCTTCCTTAGGCTCAAGATCACAAACCTGTTTGCTTGCATGAGGATTGAGTGATTATAGATGAAGTTTAATGATCATGGAAGGATGTAGGAGGGTGGCGTGAGAGGTGGAGAAGAGAGAAGGGAGAGGAAAATGTTTAGAGAGAAGGAAGTATGAAAAATGAAGGAAATCATGGGGTTTAGCCCTTTTATAAAAATCTTGACACGAAAATTACCAAATTGCCCTTCCTTAAAATATCTCTGATGTGTTGTCTCGACACTGATAAATATTTAAGTCTGAAGCGGGGTGTTACACTCTACCCCCCCTTAAAGAAATTTCGTCCTCGAAATTTAGAATCCCCTTAGGGTCATGCATAAATAGATCTTCATACTCCTGTCTTAGTTATCCCAGATATTCTCTACTAGTTGATTCTCCAATTCTATTTGCTTACCAGGATTCCATGGTTGCTATAGGGTCTGACATAAGGATTACTCATAAACCTCGATTAAACTTGGCTGGTTACAACGGTTTTACAGCCATGGTTTCCAATTATATAAATCGAAAATACTCGCCAATCTCTTCCTTAACTGAAAAACTTGTTGTACATAGCATAATTCTTACATAGTAGGGTGTGTGGTTATCTGAACCAATTTACCAGACTCACTTGACTATGTCCCTTATTCCCAAACTTCGTGCGAACCCAACTTAAAGTTATTAAGCATTAGATACTCTTACTGGATTCATAAATTTCCTTCATTGTCTACACAGACTTACCCTGACGACATCGAGTCAATCTTATCTTCCTCAAATATTACCACTGTTGTAGAGGTCTATCGCACTACCACTTAATTCCACTGAATTTCTTTACCTTTGTCTTTCGTCTCGTATGACGACATCTTCCATATATAATTATATCATACTTCGTATAGAATCATCACTATACCGAAAAGCATCTGGTATCCTTCTTATCACAAATATAACCATCACTTCCACTACGAAATTCTCGAGAGCTCACGGAATTTTTACAAATTACTCGGGTTCCGCTTCAATTAGTCGATGACGTCACTTATCTTAATAATTTTGGAATCATTCTTCATTACTAGAAGTTTGATAATCTACCATCATTCATGTCATAACTTATTTTTGATTTCTTATCGTAACGTTAATATTTCCATACCGTTATATCCCAAGCTTATAGGAGTTTAGTCCAAGTGATGAGTAGTTTACGTCATCTCACATATCATTATATAGTACAATTCATAACACATAATTTTTTCATACATGATCGAGTACGTGTACACTACTAATGGGTACACCGTACGTCACATCGTCTTTGTCCAACTAACGGGACATCATTCTAGTCAAAATACATCTGAGGCAATACCACATCAGTTGGAGTTCTTTTTCTTATTCTTAACTTATGTTTATTCCCTGAGTATACATCATCCCATAACATAAATTACGGTTACATTCTATCGATATTATAAACTTATTTCTCATTACTGATCATCGAGTTCAAATCCTTTCCAAGTTCTTAAGCTAAAACATGTTCGGTAACAACAAGCCTGTTTTGATTAATACCTTTCACTTGAACATTAATGTCCGTTCACAACAGTTACTGATACATGTCACATAACTGGAAAAATATGTTACACTACTATCTGAGTAGCATAAACACTGCATGATAAGTATACATTACTAAACATAACCTGGTACATGTGACATGTTGTCATAACGTGGGTACAATGTGGAATAAACTCATACGCCACTGCTTTGTCGTTTCTAATCAATGTTTCAAATTAAAAAAAAAAATATCCTCTTGCAAGAGAAACATGTACTGTTGTTGCCTCATGCATAATTCTCTTTTGGTTAAACTTGCTCTTTAAGTCCACTTGAAGTTACTGAGCTAAAATAGCTAGATTACCGTATCAGCGGTAAATTCCATTGCTTTAGATTTAATGTGCCAGGAACACATCCTTCTTATTTCTTACCACATATTCTTAAACTGCTTCGATTTCCATTTCTCATGAGTTTCGTAGTTTGAAGTATTCCTCAACTTAACTTTTAAAATTGCCTGTTAGAACTTATAATAAGTTCGAGTCGTCAGTGCTTACTGCTATTCTGCGTTGTAAGAACTAAACAATTAATACCTTTCCTGTGATTCATCTCACAAGGACTTCACAAGCATTCTTGTTCCCTAAGCTTCATCTTAGAATTGTTCATTAACCCATCCATGGATTACTTCTCCACTGCGCAACTCTGATTTTAAACAATTCACTTTGGAATGGAAGTAATATACCACTATTACCATGTTAAATCTCTTGACCAATCTTGTTCCTTTTTAACTTTATAGCTACCAGAGCATAACCATCTTACGTTTGTCGATTCTCTTGTGACTTAAACCACCTGCTTAACTTACCGATTGGTCATTACCTGACTTGTGTTTCCTTCCGGACATGAACAATATACTTGTTCTCACGTAATTACGCCAAAACCTGCAAACAGTTTTCAGCAACAACTACGAGCCAAACAGTGATTCTGTCAAAACATGCCTGAGGCAACTTAAGTTCACACATTAATCACTTATGGCAACTTCCAAAAACAACTTATGGCTTCTGGAGTCTCGCATCTTTCATACACTGAATTCACTGATGGTTCGAGTCTCGTTTCTATTCGTTCTATTCTTATCCATAAGGATTTCGTATCCATAACCTTTTCCGAGACAACTTAGGTCCCCATAACTTTACCATATCTCTTAGGATACTCCTCGAGTTTCTTCGGAAACAATCCGTCTGGAAAAGATTCAAACTCTTACCGGCTCTCTTGAAAGCCCAGTCGTAGGTTACGTCTCTTCGAGTACCTGATTAATTGGTCTTAATCTTCAACACTTATCATTTCCCATTGGATCCTTCTAGTAACTTGTTACTGTATTCACAATTCAAATCGTGATCTTATTATCTGAATGATTCTTCATCACATGGTGTGAACAATCCAAGGTCTGCACCTTCTACCACCTTCGGAAGCTTACCAACATAAGGTGATCTCTTTCAGTTTCCAGAATAATTGCATAAGGAAACCCGTCAATTGAAAACATATAACTCCTTAACACTAGCCACGACTTTAACTTGTGCACCAACGACGATCTTCCTGATACTAGAGCCTCAAAATAATTCTTGGCTAATTTCAGATTATTCCTCAAAAACTGGTCTACTATAATCATGTGTTGTCTTAGACTTGCCTTCTTCATCCAATCATGGGAGTTCGATACTGTTCATCAGTCAGTTCGCTAAATTCCGTCAACTTATTATTCAATATCCTTTTTCCGATCCTGCTAAAATTCACATCTGAAACATGCTTCGACATGCAACAGGTCTTATCACTACTACTTACTCATCCATTTTGGTTTTTAGGTTGCATACCATCTTCTCTTCTTAAGGAGTGCTCCACTGTCATTCTCGTGGTACGAGAAGCATGGGTCGTGGCATGATGGATGTCCTGATCCATATGATCATGGCACGATAAAAGCCCTCGCGGCACGATAATTCTAGCGAGTTCATGCTCTGTAGCTTTATCTGTCCCAAATAATCCGCTTAATCCATAATTAAGTCTCTTAGTTGTTTGTATATTAAAATCTCATCCGGTTTGAGTGTGCGAGTCCTCCAATTCTTACACACTCTATCCCTGTTGTCACTTCTCAAACTACGGTTCCCGTTATGGTTCCAACTCATTCCTTAGAGTATTCCATAATTCCTTACTTCTTATGTCTCCTCACATTAGATTGTTGAAGTCTAGATAAAACTTCACTAATCTTATAAGGTACATCTATAATCTTAGGAGCATCCTTTTTAGAATGTTCTTTTATTAAGAATTCTATCATTTTTCTTCTCAGATTATTATCTGATATAGCTTCTAAAGCTTTAAGGGTTTCATCATGTTCTTCAGTAAGAACATTTAATCCATTCATATCAACGATGAACTTCCAAAAATTACATTGACAATCATTATTGTCACTAGAAGACATGTCTTCTTCAATATCAGAGGATGATTCATTAATCATATCAATTTCATCATCAGAAGAGTCATATTCACTCTCTGAATTGATTAAGAGAACTTTCTCAAGTTGAGAACGAAGATTATTGTCCTCAATGTTTTTAAGGGCCTTTTTGGTCCAACATTGGTTAGCATAATGGCCAGCTTTGCCACATTTATGACAAGTGATATCCATCTTTTTGGATTTCCTTTTCTTATCTGTCTTAGGAATATATATTATCCTTATCCTTTTTGTGAAAATGTTTTCTAAATTTCTTCTTTCTATAAGGTTTTCTATACTCTTGATGAGTTTTCTTTAAGGATTTTATTTTCTTGTTTTTATCAGGGGAAGGTTTCCCTAAATCAAAAGCAAACTGATCGCAGAATTCACCTAATTGGTGTTTTTCTGTTAATCTTTGCTTTTTAAGTTGGTTTTTCAATTTTATGTCATTACATAAATTTAAACCTTCATTAATGCATGTACTAATGATGTGACCATATGTCATATTTTGGTAGTTAATAGTAATACCATCATTGTTATTTCAAAGATTTTGCCTAATTCTTTCGGCAAAGAGATGTGGTAATCCATCCACAAATTTAGATTTCCAGTGGTCCGAATTGGAATTAGAAAGCTGAAAAACCCCTAGATAGGAAGGTATCCTTATACCATCTAAAATGAGTTAAAGATGGACATCTAAGGTTTTGGAGAAGGGTACTAATATTCTCTGTTATAGGAGCAATAGTTCCTACAAAATATTGGAGAATAGAAAGACAAAGGGTGTAAACAGCATCTTCTTCTCTAGTCATAATAGCATCGCTATTATTATCAATTCCTATTTTTTTATGATTAAGAATTTCTTTTCGCTGATCTGTAGTAAGATAATGATCCCACCAACCCTTAAGTTGTCCTACAAATCCGGCAGTGATAAAAGTAGCTATAGAGCTATCAGAATTATTTAACAGTTTACTAACAGTAGCATACATAAACATTCTGTGTATGACTTTAATAATTTGTGTATCATTTAAACCGTCAATATTCCATTCATAAATGGATTTTCCAGAATATGCATTTTGGTAGAATTCATCTTCTTCCAAAAGCAAATCTTGCGGAGAAGGTCTCTTATAATAATTGAAATTCTGGCTGGACACAATCAAAACACGATGCAGGACACAATAATTTGCAAAAACAGAGCACAAACAAAACAAAGCACAAGCAGCAAAGTAAAGTGCAGGAAAGTAAAAAAAGGCACAAGGTTTGTTAACCCAGTTCGGAGTAAAAAACTCCTACTCTGGGGGATACCAATCCAGGAAGGAATTCCACTATACGAATTAATCCTTATGACTCAAGACACTGAACACCCAGTTCCCAGCCTAAGCAATTAACTTCCTCCTAGTCTGAATTCTACCCAACTCTTGAGTATTAGAAAACCTCTAACTTCCTATTCAGGTAATTAAACCCAGTCACTTAAACAACTTCTGAAATCTACCCTGTTTTGAAGAACACACTTCAATACATAAACTGCACTCGTACCTACAGGCTTAGAGTGATTACAACTCAATAAAACACCTAAACCAACTCAATAGAGTGGTGCACAAACAAAGCTAAAAGCTTAAAAACTCTAAGACTCTATTTCTCTGATTTTCTTCAATTCTTCGTAAGTCTTGAAAGCAGCAGCAGCACTCCTTATATAACCTTCAGTCAAGCAGCATAAAACTCAATCCAATCTTCTAAATTGATTTACTTTTGAATTATGAATGATCCAATAAGGAAACAAATAAACCAGGAAAGTATCTTGCCAAGATTCATTCTGAAAAATACGAGCATTCATAAAAACGTGCCAAATCTTCATTAAATCTTCACCAATACAATCAGCATTCTAGAAGACATATGCGTGGATAAATCCTTGTTAAATCTTGCAAAGATTCGCGCAAAAATAACTTGAAAATAACCAGCTTCTGAAGAAGTCAACAAAAGTCAACGTTGCAACAGTGCGTCTGAAGGCATAACCAGCGTCTGAAGCTTCAGACACACTATTCCTGCGTCTGAAGAAACTTTCAGCTTCTGAAGGATTTTTCAGCGTCTAAAAGGCTTCAAATCAAGTTTCTTGCAACTGAAGACTTGTTTTAAACATGGAGATGCTTCTATTTAACACATTGGATTTGCCAAAACAAGCAGCCAACTTCAAAATACTCAACAATCTCCCCCTTTGGCAAATTTTTGGCTAAAACCAATGTTTCACAAATCACAAGCTCTTCAACTCATCATAAACAATCTTAGCAATGAAGAACTCCACAATTAAAAAACATAGCATAGAGATAAGCAGCGGATTCAGGCTATGTTCACATTATAAACCAATCAGTTTCAGCTTCTGAACACTGAAACACACATAACAGCTTCTGAACATCACAGAAACACTTCAGCTTCTCTGATCAACACAAAAAACACTCCCCCTGAAGCACTGCAGTGAATGGCTCTGAAACTTCTGGAACACGCTGAAACACATTATCACTCAGGAATTTAACACCAATGTACTACCCCTGAGACACACACTCCCCCTCAATCACATCTGCACAGCTTTTGTTACAATGCATCTGAATTCTGAGTAACTCTGTTAGCTTCTGAACTCTGAACAAAATAACAAGTTTCTGAACTACATGAATTCTGAATAAGATACACTTTGAACAGCTCCAGTCTGAACTTAAACATAAATATTTCTCCCCCTTTTTAGCCACAAAATTATGACAAAGCACTGGTTTCACATAGGGAACAAAAATCAAACAGGCAACTGCACAAAAATCTTCAAAATTAAACCCAGTTTCAGACTCAGACTCTAGTTCAGGATCACACTTAGCATTAGCAAAGCTGGCAGGTACTCTATCTTCCTCACATCCAGTTTGCTTTAATTGCTATAAGTCCTCATGAAGACAAACACCTAACTTACTCCTCAGATTCTCAAATTGCTTAGCATCTAATGCTTTTGTGAAAATGTCAGCAATTTGTTCTTCAGTATCCACATGTTCCAGCTGAATAATCTGGTCCTCCACAAGGTTTCTAATAAAATGATGTCTGATATCTATGTGTTTAGTTCTGCTGTGCTGAATAGGGTTCTTAGAAATGTTAATTGCACTGAGGTTATCACAATAAAGTGTCATGGTTCCTTGTTCAAAGTTATACTCTTCAAGCATCTGCTTCATCCAAACCAGTTGTGAACAACTACTACCAGCAGCAATGTATTCAGCCTCAGCAGTTGATAATGAGACACAGTTTTGTTTCTTGCTGAACCATGAAATTAAATTATTTCCTAGAAAGAAACAACCTCCTGATGTGCTCTTCCTGTCATCAGCACTTCCAGCCCAGTCAGCATCACAATATCCCATTAAATCAGAACTTGAACTATGAGAATACATGATTCCATAATCACTTGTGCTATTCACATATTTCAGAATTCTCTTCACTTGAGTTAGATGACTCATTTTAGGATCAGCTTGATATCTAGCACACACACTAACAGCAAATGTGATATCAGGTCTGCTAGCAGTCAAGTATAATAAGCTTCCTATCATACTTATATATTGACTTTGATCTACTGAAACTCCATGTTCATCCTTAGTCAGCTTCAGATGAGTAGCAGCTGGTGTTCTCTTATGAGCAGTAGATTCCATTCCAAACTTCTTCACAATGTTCTTGGCATATTTACTCTGAGAAATGAAGATTGTATCTTCCATTTGCTTAACTTGCAATCCAAGAAAGTATGTCAGTTCACCAACTAAACTCATTTCAAATTCTGACTGCATTTGCTGGACAAATAACTTAACCATTTTATCTGACATTCCACCAAACACTATGTCATCAACATAGATCTGAGCAATCATCAGACTTCCATCTTGATCTTTCACAAACAAAGTTTTATCAGAACCACCTTTTTTGTATCCTTGAGCCACAAGAAACTGAGTCAGTCTTTCATACCAAGCTCTTAGTGCTTGCTTTAATCCATATAAGGCTTTCTTCAACTTGTACACATGATCTGGAAACTGATGATCCACAAAACCCTTAGGCTGTTCAACATATACTTCTTCTTGCAAATATCCATTCAGAAATGCACTCTTCACATCCATCTGGAATAACTTGAACTTGAGAATGCAGGATACACCCAACAGTAATCTTATGGACTCTAGTCTGGCCACAGGTGCAAAGGTTTCATCAAAATCAAGACCCTCTACTTGAGTGTAACCTTGAGCAACTAACCTTGCCTTGTTTCTGACCACAGTACCATTTTCATCTGTTTTATTCTTGTATATCCACTTAGTGCCAATCACATTCAACCCTTTAGGTCTTGGAACCAGATCCCACACTTCACTCCTTTTGAATTGATTCAACTCATCTTGCGTAGCTTCAATCCAAAATTCATCAGTTAGGGCTTCTTTCACATTTTTGGGTTCAAACTTAGACACAAAACAAGAATCAGTAGCAGCTGAGTCTGATCTCCTGGTTCTGACCCCCTGATCCAAACTTCCAATGATAAGCTCCTTAGGATGATCCTTCTGAACTCTAATTGATGGCCCTTTGCCAGCAGGAACATATTCTGGATGAACTTCTGCATCTTCAGACTCTGGATGATTTTCTGCTTCTGAAGTTTGTTCTTCTGAGGCTTCAGACTCTGGAATAACTTCAGACTCATCCCTTTCATTCTCAGCAGACAGATCATCAATAACAACATTTATGCTCTCCATCACAACTTTGGTTCTTGAGTTAAACACCCTATAGGCGCTGCCGTTTACTGAATATCCCAAAAATATACCTTCATCAGACTTTGGGTCCAGTTTTCTTCTATTTTCTCTTTTAGCCAAAATGTAACATCTGCTCCCAAACACATGAAAGTATTTCACAGTTGGCTTTCTTCCTTTCATAATTCATATAAGGTACAAGTTGTTCCCTTCTTCAGAGTGAGTCTATTATGGATATAACATGCAGTGTTCATAGCTTCAGCCCAAAACATATAAGGTAACTTCTTAGCATGCAGAATTACCCTTGCACATTCTGCTAATGTCCTATTCTTCCTCTCAACTACACCATTTTGTTGAGGTGTTATAGGTGCAGAAAACTCATGTTTTATACCTTCAGAAGCACAGAACTAAGAAAAACTCTTGTTTTCAAACTCTTTGCCATGATCACTTCTGATTCTGACAATACCACAGTCCTTCTCTCTTTGTAATTGAATGCATAAGTCTTTAAACACTTCAAAAGTATCAGACTTCTCTCTAACAAAATTAACCCATGTGTATCTTGAGTAGTCATCAACCATAACAAATGCATACCTTTTACCTCCTATACTCTCCACTTGCATTGGCCCCATTAAATCCATATGAACAAGTTCTAGTACTTTAGTAGTTACCTGGTGTACTAATCTGGGATGAGACTTTCTTGTTTGTTTACCAATCTGACAATCACCACAAACACTGTCCTCATTGATCTTCAAATTAGGTACTCCTCTGATAGCTTCAGTACTTAGGATTTTTTTCATGCCTTTCAGATGCAGATGTCCCAGTTTCTGGTGCCAGAGTCTGACTTCCTCTTCTGAGCTCATGAGACAAGAAGTCAGTCTTCTTTCTTCTTCAGACACCCATAAATAGCAGTTATCTTTGGATCTGCAGCCCCTCATCTGAACTTTACCTTCTTGATCAGTTACAATACACTCTTGCTTGTTGAAATTAACCTTCAAGTCTTGATCACAAAGTTGGCTAATACTGATTAGATTAGAGGTTAAACCTTTCACCAATAGCACATCATTCAATCTAGGCAAACATTTACTGATTAAATCACCAATACCCAGTATCTCACCTTTTGCTCCATCACCAAATGTCACATAGCTTCTGGAGTATGGTTTGATATTGCTCAGCAGCTTCTTCACACCAGTCATGTGCCTTGAACAACCACTATCAAAGTACCAGTCCTCTCTAGAAGTAGCTCTCAAAGAGGTAGGAGCAATAAGGCCTACATTCTGAACCTTAGGTTTCCACACCTTCTGAACATTGTGTCTGGTTGCAGCTGGTTACACTCTTCTATATTGAAGGTGTTCAGGATAACCATACAGTTTAAAGCAAAAAGGTTTCATATGCCCCTTCTTACCACAATGATGAGAGGTCCAGGTATGATTCCTCCTTCTTCTGTTGAACCTCTGGGGTTGCATCTGAACATGCTTCTGAGGTTGCATCTGAACATGCTTCTGGCCTTGCATCTGGGCTTGCTTCTGAGGTCTCATCTGAGTTTGCTTCTGACCTTGCATCTGGGCTTGTTTCTGAGGTCTCATCTTAGATGTTCCAATCATAAGATTATGAGTCTGAGTAGCAGGAACAAACTGTTTAACTGGATTTTTCTGCTTGAGGTTCAGACTCTCATCCACAAATCCTAAACCAGTTTTTCCTTGTTTCTGAGCATCCAAAATTTCCTCCAACACATCAGTAGCAGTATTCATCATTCTAACCTGCTTTTTCATATGCTCAAGTTGGGAATTTAGTTGATTCATTTCTTCTTTCAATTCTGAATTCTGCACAAGAAGTTCACCTTTCTCAGCCTCCAGTTGACAAATGGTCTCCTTCTGATCCAGAACTTGTTTGCAAACTTCAGCACTTCTGGTATATAGCTTCCTGTAGTTGTCAGCTAGTTCATCATATGAGGTTTTAGCAACTTCAGACACAGATGAAGCTTCAGACTCTGAGTCAGACTCTGAAAAAGTCTCAGACTCTAAAACTGCTTCATTCTTCAAGATAGCTCCTGACCTTACCATCAAACTAGTATCACCCTTACCAGATTCACTTGCAGCATCTTCTTCAGAATCATCATCTGACCATGAAACTAGTTCATCATATGAGGTTTTAGCAACTTCAGACACAGATGAAGCTTCAGACTCTGAGTCAGACTCTGAAAAAGTCTCAGACTCTAAAACCGCTTCATTCTTCAAGATAACTCCTGACCTTACCATCAAACTAGTATCACCCTTACCAGATTCACTTGCAACATCTTCTTCAGAATCATCATCTGACCATGAAACAGCTAGGCTCTTCTTCTGCTTCTTGAGAAAAGTGGGACATTCAGACTTGATGTGTCCATACCCCTCACACTCAAAGCACTGCACACCTTTAGCTTGATTACTTTTCTCCTCAGACTTGGTCTTCTTCTCATCAGCTTGTTGCTTCTTGTTGTTAAATCTGAAATTCTGACCTTTGGTTTTGGATTTTCTGTCAACCTTCTTCAGAATTTTGTTGAATTGTTTTCCCAGCAACACTAGAGCTTCTGATAAGTCACTATCGTCCTCATCAGACTCTTGTTGATCATCAGCATGAGAATTGACGGCAAAAGCTACTCCTTTTCCTTTCTTCTCAGGCTATTTACAAAAAGCTGTCTCAAAATTTAGGAAAGACCCAATCAGCTCCTCAACCTTCATGTTGGTACTGTCATGAGCTTCTTCTATGGTTGTAACCTTCATGTCAAACCTTCTGGGAAGAGACCTGAGGATTTTTCTTACTATTTTCTCATCTGACATCTTCTCCCCAAGAGAGTCAAAAGAGTTTGCCATATCCAGCACATTCATGTAGAAATCCTGAATATTTTCATCCTCCATCATCTTCATGTTCTCAAACTTAGTGGTCAGCAACTGGAGTCTGGACATCTTGACTTTAGAAGTTCCTTCATGAGTGGTTTTCAATATTTCCTAGGCATCCTTTGCAACTGTACACTGCTTGATGAGTCTGAACATATTCTTATCAACACCATTGAATATTGCATTCAAGGCTTTTGAATTTCCATGTGACAGATCATCTTCAGCTTTGGTCCATTCTTCTTCAGGCTTCAGAACCTCAGTTTTGTTCCCATCTTTGTCTAAAACCACAGGATGATCCCAGCCTTTAATCACAGCTTTCCAAGTCCTGCTGTCAATAGATTTTAAGAAAGCACACATCCTAGACTTCCAATATTCATAGTTTGTGCCATCTAGTAGGGGTGGTCTATTGACATAACCTCCTTCTCTATCCATACTTGCCAGAAAACACTACTCTGGATCTCACCCAATCACAGGCAGGGTGCCTGCTCTGATGCCAATTGAAATTCTGGCTGGACACAATCAAAACACGATGCAGGACACAATAGTTTGCAAAAACAGAGCACAAACAAAACAAAGCACAAGCAGCAAAGTAAAGTGCAGGAAAGTAAAAAAGGCACAAGGTTTGTTAACCCAGTTCGGAGTAAACACCTCCTACTCTGGGGGATACCAATCCAGGAAGGAATTCCACTATAGGAATTAATCCTTATGACTCAAGACACTGAACACCCAGTTCCCAGCCTAAGCAATTAACTTCCTCCTAGTCTGAATTCTACCCAACTCTTGAGTATTAGAAAACCTCTAACTTCCTATTCAGGTAACTAAACCCAGTCACTTAAACAACTTCTGAAATCTACCCTGTTTTGAAGAACACACTTCAATACATAAACTGCACTCGTACCTACAGGCTTAGAGTGATTACAACTCAATAAAACACCTAAACCAACTCAATAGAGTGGTGCACAAACAAAGCTAAAAGCTTAAAAACTCTAAGACTCTATTTCTCTGATTTTCTTCAATTCTTCGTAAGTCTTGAAAGCAACAGCAGCACTCCTTATATAACCTTCAGTCAAGCAGCATAAAACTCAATCCAATCTTTTAAATTGATTTACTTCTGAATTATGAATGATCCAATAAGGAAACAAATAAACCAGGAAAGTATCATGCCAAGATTCATTCCGAAAAATACGAGCATTCATAAAAACGTGCCAAATCTTCATTAAATCTTCACCAATTCAATCAGCATTCTAGAAGACATATGCGTGGATAAATCCTTGTTAAATCTTGCAAAGATTCGCGCAAAAATAACTTGAAAATAACCAGCTTCTGAAGAAGTCAACAAAAGTCAACGTTGCAACAGTGCGTCTGAAGGCATAACCAGCGTCTGAAGCTTCAGACACACTATTCCTGCGTCTGAAGAAACTTTCAGCTTCTGAAGGATTTTTCAGCGTCTGAAAGGCTTCAAATCAAGTTTCTTGCAACTGAAGACTTGTTTTAAACATGGAGATGCTTCTATTCAACACATTGGATTTGCCAAAACAAGCAGCCAACTTCAAAATACTCAACAATCTCCCCCTTTGGCAAATTTTTGGCTAAAACCAATGTTTCACAAATCACAAGCTCTTCAACTCATCATAAACAATCTTAGCAATGAAGAACTCTACAATTAAAAAACATAGCATAGAGATAAGCAGCAGATTCAGGCTATGTTCACATTAAAAACCAATCAGTTTCAGCTTCTGAACACTGAAACACACTTAACAGCTTCTGAACATCACAGAAACACTTCAGCTTCTCTGATCAACACAAAAAACACTCCCCCTGAAGCACTGCAGTGAATGGCTTCTGAAACTTCTGGAACACGCTGAAACACATTATCACTCAGGAATTTAACACCAATGTACTCCCCCTGAGACACACACTCCCCCTCAATCACATCTGCACAGCTTTTGTTACAATGCATCTGAATTCTGAGTAACTCTGTTAGCTTCTGAACTCTGAACAAAATAACAAGTTTCTGAACTACATGAATTCTGAATAAGATACACTTTGAACAGCTCCAGTCTGAACTTAAACATAAATATTTCTCCCCCTTTTTAGCCACAAAATTATGACAAAGCACTGGTTTCACATAGGGAACAAAAATCAAACAGGCAACTGCACAAAAATCTTCAAAATTAAACCCAGTTTCAGACTCAGACTCTAGTTCAGGATCACACTGAGCATTAGCAAAGCTGGCAGGTACTCTATCTTCCTCACATCCAGTTTGCTTTAATTGCTATAAGTCCTCATGCAGACAAACACCTAACTTACTCCTCAGATTCTCAAATTGCTTAGCATCTAATGCTTTTGTGAAAATGTCAGCAATTTGTTCTTCAGTATCCACATGTTCCAGCTGAATAATCTGGTCCTCCACAAGGTTTCTAATAAAATGATGTCTGATATCTATGTGTTTAGTTCTGATGTGCTGAATAGGGTTCTTAGAAATGTTAATTGCACTGAGGTTATCACAATAAAGTGTCATGGTTCCTTGTTCAAAGTTATACTCTTCAAGCATCTGCTTCATCCAAACCTGTTGTGAACAACTACTACCAGCAGCAATGTATTCAGCCTCAGCAGTTGATAATGAGACACAGTTTTGTTTCTTGCTGATCATGAAATTAAATTGTTTCCTAGAAAGAAACAACCTCCTGATGTGCTCTTCCTGTCATCAGCACTTCCAGCCCAGTCAGCATCACAATATCCCATTAAATCAGAACTTGAACTATGAGAATACATGATTCCATAATCACTTGTGCTATTCACATATTTCAGAATTCTCTTCACTTGAGTTAGATGACTCATTTTAGGATCAGCTTGATATCTGGCACACACACTAACAGCAAATGTGATATCAGGTCTGCTAGCAGTCAAGTATAATAAGCTTCCTATCATACTTCTATATTGACTTTGATCTACTGAAACTCCATGTTCATCCTTAGTCAGCTTCAGATGAGTAGCAGCTGGTGTTCTCTTATGAGCAGCAGATTCCATTCAAAACTTCTTCACAATGTTCTTGGCATATTTACTCTGAGAAATGAAGATTGTATCTTCCATTTGCTTAACTTGCAATCCAAGAAAGTATGTCAGTTCACCAACTAAACTCATTTCAAATTCTGACTGCATTTGCTGGACAAATAACTTAACCATTTTATCTGACATTCCACCAAACACTATGTCATCAACATAGATCTGAGCAATCATCAGACTTCCATCTTGATCTTTCACAAACAAAGTTTTATCAGAACCACCTTTTTTGTATCCTTGAGCCACAAGAAACTGAGTCAGTCTTTCATACCAAGCTCTTAGTGCTTGCTTTAATCCATATAAGGCTTTCTTCAACTTGTACACATGATCTGGAAACTGATGATCCACAAAACCCTTAGGTTGTTCAACATATACTTCTTCTTGCAAATATCCATTCAGAAATGCACTCTTCACATCCATCTGGAATAACTTGAACTTGAGAATGTAGGATACACCCAACAGTAATCTTATGGACTCTAGTCTGGCCACAGGTGCAAAGGTTTCATCAAAATCAAGACCCTCTACTTGAGTGTAACCTTGAGCAACTAACCTTGCCTTGTTTCTGACCACAGTACCATTTTCATCTGTTTTATTCTTGTATATCCACTTAGTGCCAATCACATTCAACCCTTTAGGTCTTGGAACCAGATCCCACACTTCACTCCTTTTGAATTGATTCAACTCATCTTGCGTAGCTTCAATCCAAAATTCATCAGTTAGGGCTTCTTTCACATTTTTGGGTTCAAACTTAGACACAAAACAAGAATCAGTAGCAGCTGAGTCTGATCTCCTGGTTCTGACCCCCTGATCCAAACTTCCAATGATAAGCTCCTTAGGATGATCCTTCTGAACTCTAATTGATGGCCCTTTGCCAGCAGGAACATATTCTGGATGAACTTCTGCATCTTCAGACTCTGGATGATTTTCTGCTTCTGAAGTTTGTTCTTCTGAGGCTTCAGACTCTGGAATAACTTCAGACTCATCCCTTTCATTCTCAACAGACAGATCATCAATAACAACATTTATGCTCTCCATCACAACTTTGGTTCTTGAGTTAAACACCCTATAGGCGCTGCCGTTTACTGAATATCCCAAAAATATACCTTCATCAGACTTTGGGTCCAGTTTTCTTCTATTTTCTCTTTTAGCCAAAATGTAACATCTGCTCCCAAACACATGAAAGTATTTCACAGTTGGCTTTCTTCCTTTCCATAATTCATATAAGGTACAAGTTGTTCCCTTCTTCAGAGTGAGTCTATTATGGATATAACATGCAATGTTCATAGCTTCAGCCCAAAACATATAAGGTAACTTCTTAGCATGCAGAATTACCCTTGCACATTCTGCTAATGTCCTATTCTTCCTCTCAACTACACCATTTTGTTGAGGTGTTATAGGTGCAGAAAACTCATGTTTTATACCTTCAGAAGCACAGATCTCAGAAAAACTCATGTTTTCAAACTCTTTGCCATGATCACTTCTGATTCTGACAATACCACAGTCCTTCTCTCTTTGTAATTGAATGCATAAGTCTTTAAACACTTCAAAAGTATCAGACTTCTCTCTAACAAAATTAACCCATGTGTATCTTGAGTAGTCATCAACCATAACAAATGCATACCTTTTACCTCCTATACTCTCCACTTGCATTGGCCCCATTAAATCCATATGAACAAGTTCTAGTACTTTAGTAGTTACCTGGTGTACTAATCTGGGATGAGACTTTCTTGTTTGTTTACCAATCTGACAATCACCACAAACACTGTCCTCATTGATCTTCAAATTAGGTACTCCTCTGATAGCTTCAGTACTTAGGATTTTTTTCATGCCTTTCAGATGCAGATGTCCCAGTTTCTGGTGCCAGAGTCTGACTTCCTCTTCTGAGCTCATGAGACAAGAAGTCAGGCTTCCTTCTTCTTCAGACACCCATAAATAGCAGTTATCTTTGGATCTGCAGCCCCTCATCTGAACTTTACCTTCTTGATTAGTTACAATACACTCTTGCTTGTTGAAATTAACCTTCAAGTCTTGATCACAAAGTTGGCTAATACTGATCAGATTAAAGGTTAAACCTTTCACCAATAGCACATCATTCAATCTAGGCAAACATTTACTGATTAAATCACCAATACCCAGTATCTCACCTTTTGCTCCATCACCAAATGTCACATAGCTTCTGGAGTATGGTTTGATATTGCTCAGCAGCTTCTTCACACCAGTCATGTGCCTTGAACAACCACTATCAAAGTACCAGTCCTCTCTAGAAGTAGCTCTCAAAGAGGTAGGAGCAATAAGGCCTACATTCTGAACCTTAGGTTTCCACACCTTCTGAACATTGTGTCTGGATGCAGCTGGTTACACTCTTCTATATTGAAGGTGTTCAGGATAACCATACAGTTTAAAGCAAAAGGGTTTAATATGCCCCTTCTTACCACAATGATGAGAGGTCCAGGTATGATTCCTCCTTCTTCTGTTGAACCTCTGGGGTTGCATCTGAACATGCTTCTGAGGTTGCATCTGAACATGCTTCTGGCCTTGCATCTGGGCTTGCTTCTGAGGTCTCATCTGAGTTTGCTTCTGACCTTGCATCTGGGCTTGTTTCTGAGGTCTCATCTTAGATGTTCCAATCATAAGATTATGAGTCTGAGTAGCAGGAACAAACTGTTTAACTGGATTTTTCTGCTTGAGGTTCAGACTCTCATCCACAAATCCTAAACCAGTTTTTCCTTGTTTCTGAGCATCAAAAATATACTCCAACACATCAGTAGCAGTATTCATCATTCTAACCTGCTTTTTCATATGCTCAAGTTGGGAATTTAGTTGATTCATTTCTTCTTTCAATTCTGAATTCTGCACAAGAAGTTCACCTTTCTCAGCCTCCAGTTGACAAATGGTCTCCTTCTGATCCAGAACTTGTTTGCAAACTTCAGCACTTCTGGTATATAGCTTCCTGTAGTTGTCAGCTAGTTCATCATATGAGGTTTTAGCAACTTCAGACACAGATGAAGCTTCAGACTCTGAGTCAGACTCTGAAAAAGTCTCAGACTCTAAAACTGCTTCATTCTTCAAGATAGCTCCTGACCTTACCATCAAACTAGTATCACCCTTACCAGATTCACTTGCAGCATCTTCTTCAGAATCATCATCTGACCATGAAACTAGTTCATCATATGAGGTTTTAGCAACTTCAGACACAGATGAAGCTTCAGACTCTGAGTCAGACTCTGAAAAAGTCTCAGACTCTAAAACCGCTTCATTCTTCAAGATAACTCCTGACCTTACCATCAAACTAGTATCACCCTTACCAGATTCACTTGCAACATCTTCTTCAGAATCATCATCTGACCATGAAACAGCTAGGCTCTTCTTCTGCTTCTTGAGAAAAGTGGGACATTCAGACTTGATGTGTCCATACCCCTCACACTCAAAGCACTGCACACCTTTAGCTTGATTACTTTTCTCCTCAGACTTGGTCTTCTTCTCATCAGCTTGTTGCTTCTTGTTGTTAAATCTGAAATTCTGACCTTTGGTTTTGGATTTTCTGTCAACCTTCTTCAGAATTTTGTTGAATTGTTTTCCCAGCAACACTAGAGCTTCTGATAAGTCACTATCGTTGTAACGACCCTATTTTCGTATGTTATATTTTTATATATTTTATTTTATGGATTTGCATTTAAAAATATTTTCTCGTAATCGATAAATAATTATGTGGCACAAGGATAAGTTCGTAATCGAGTTTTGAGGGTTTTGGGCGAAATTGGGCCTAGGGCGTGAATAGTATTGGGCTTTTGAGTTTATGAGTAGTAATGATCAAGTGGATGAGATTTAGTGAGCTTGGATTGGATTGAAAGGCTAGGATTGGTCCTTGAGAGTTAGTAAGAATGGATGGCCATGATTGATTGGATTGGATTATAAAGATAACCACAAAGACTTTGTCATCACTATTCTTTGTCTTTTGGAAAGCTGGAACCGTGTAAGAGAAGGGAGAAGAGCAAGAGAAACCTAGGGCAAGAGAGAAGCTCACGAGAAAGAGAAGAGAAGGCTTGGAACTTTCGTTGGTTCATCGATTTCGGGTAAGAGAGTTAGTATTCGTAATCGGGAGTGACTCGAGAAGGGGAGATTGTCGATATCTCCGTACCCAAACTTCTCCTTTCACTTTTCTTTTGGTTTTGTGGAACTTTTCTTAAACAAAACTTGAGTTTGATGATCGTAGTATGTTTCTAGTATGATTTTGTGGATTGAAATTGTGTTTTCGTGTATGTTTGAATTCTTGGAATGATATTGTGTGGATTTCAATATATGGCTGAAAGTTTTATGATTAAAGTTGTTAATGATTATGTTAAGTTCATTTGATGCTAAGTGATGTTGATTGTATGTTTAATTGAAGTTATATGATGTTTATTTATGTTGGGTATTCGAAAATGTTGTTGTTGTTCAAGAAAAGCTTGCGTGAAACCCTAACAATGGTGGTTTTTTGTTATGGCCATCATGTTGTGTGAGTATGTGTTATATAATGCTTAGAATGGCTGTTAGGAATTAATAGAGGGTGTCTAAGGTTTTGAAAGTGGATTTGGACTTAGTAATATTAAAGACTAAGGTGTGGGTATTGATGAATATGTTTGAATGGATAAGTTATCAAAGTGTGTGGGTTTTCCTTTGAAACCCTTATGTGCTTGAGATTTTGGTGTGATTGCTTGGTTTTATTGAGATTGTTGAACATGGTTGAGTATATACATGTTGTGTCTTATGATTTGGCCATGAGAGCCTAGTAGTTGTGTTTGTTGTTGTTGTTGATGTTGTGATAATTATCAGAGTGCTGATAATTTAGTGGTTGTGTTTGTTGTTGTTGTTGTTGTGATAATTATCTGAGTGCTGATAATTAGTTGTGTTAGTAAGTATCATATATTTTGCTAAGTGAATCATCATGCATTTCATGATTGTATGATACCCGGTGCGGGTTATTCGATGATATCCGGTGCGGATATGAAATCCAAGAGTGCTTGGTTATCAAGAGTGCTTGGTAAGGATATAGGTTTATCAATCCAAGAGTGCTTGGTTATCAAGAGTGCTTGGTAAGGATATAAGTTTATCCGAATGAAATCCAAGAGTGCTTGGTTATCAAGAGTGCTTGGTAAGGATATAAGTTTATCCGAATGAAATCCAAGAGTGCTTGGTTATCAAGAGTGCTTGGTAAGGATATAAGTTTATCCGAATGAAATCCAAGAGTGCTTGGTTATCAAGAGTGCTTGGTAAGGATATAAGTTTATCCGAATGAAATCCAAGAGTGCTTGGTTATCAAGAGTGCTTGGTAAGGATATAAGTTTATCCGAAATGATTTGGTACCACATGCATTAGAGAACACATTTGAGGCATGCATCCTTTGTGACATTAGTGATAATTGTGATTGATGAGTTTTGTGGGAACTTATGTGTGCATAATGGTTGTTGAGTGATAATTGTTATTGATGAGTTTTGTGCTTGAGGAATTATGTGTGCATAATGGTAATTGATGATTGATAATTTCCATCTGTTTGACTTAATTGCTTAAAGTGTTGATATGTTTTGAGTACTTGTGATTAATGAATAAATGTTTGACGATAATTGATGATGCATGTGCGTGAGTCAGAATATGCATGATGGGTAAAGTGTAGGTACCCTACTTATTATTGTGATGTTTATATTGTGTTGATTATGTTTTACTAACACTCTCTGTTTTGTGTTATGTGCTGGATCTTTGGGGATCCAGATTTTCAGGAGGACGAGCATATCGTCGAGGATTAGCTGTTGTCGTATAGAACTTGCGTAGTGGTGAGGGCATAGCTTAGCTATCCTTACTTTTTTGTACTAGGTGTTGTATCCTAGTTAGAGTTTAGGGCTCTGATATTTGTAACACTACTTTGGGTATCTGAACGTATATGTACATATTTGGTAATGGTCTCTGTTGTAGATTTGGATGTTAATTTTTCTAATGCTGTTGGTCTGATTTACTGCACAACTTTCTGCATAATTTTCTGCATAATTTTCTGCACAACTTTTCCAAATTTGAAACAAAAACTGGTACTGATCGGTACAGAATTGGCCTTGGGTGTAAACATGAAAGTTTTAGATAATTTTGTTAGCTTTCCAGTGGCTTTGGTTTGACGTGAAAATGACTTTTAGTTTTTGAGTTATGATGAAAATACTCCAAGGAGGTCTTATTGAAATTGTGTTGTGACAGCATTTTCTGTTTCATGTTTTGGTGTCTTTTTCGCACGTCTCTGTTTTAATTTGGTCTTTGGTATAAACATGTGAAATGTTGTAATGTGTTTTGAAAACGGGAAAGAAAATGATGCAATCGATTTTGTGAACATTGATATAGAAGGGGTATGAGCTGATGAGCTAGAAGGGGTATCCTGTTAGAAGGGGTATCCTGTTAGAAGGGGTATCGTCTCTGTTTTGCTGTTTGTTATTTTTTTTTTTTCGCTGCTGTTTGTGAATCAAATATATTTTGATCTGTTGATGTTTATGAAAATGCGTTTTCATTATGTTGTAACTTCCTATGTCCTTAACGTTTTTTTTATTAAAGTTAATAATCGGCGGTTAAGGGTTAGGGTGTTACAATCGTCCTCATCAGACTCTTGTTGATCATCAGCATGAGAATTGACGGCAAAAGCTACTCCTTTTCCTTTCTTCTCAGGCTATTTACAAAAAGCTGTCTCAAAATTTAGGAAAGACCCAATCAGCTCCTCAACCTTCATGTTGGTGATGTCATGAGCTTCTTCTATGGTTGTAACCTTCATGTCAAACCTTCTGGGAAGAGACCTGAGGATTTTTCTTACTATTTTCTCATCTGACATCTTCTCCCCAAGAGAGTCAAAAGAGTTTGCCATATCCAGCACATTCATGTAGAAATCCTGAATATTTTCATCCTCCATCATCTTCAGGTTCTCAAACTTAGTGGTCAGCAACTGGAGTCTGGACATCTTGACTTTAGAAGTTCCTTCATGAGTGGTTTTCAATATTTCCTAGGCATCCTTTGCAACTGTACACTGCTTGATGAGTCTGAACATATTCTTATCAACACCATTGAATATTGCATTCAAGGCTTTTGAATTTCCATGTAACAGATCATCTTCAGCTTTGGTCCATTCTTCTTCAGGCTTCAGAACCTCAGTTTTGTTCCCATCTTTGTCTAAAACCACAGGATGATCCCAGCCTTTAATCACAGCTTTCCAAGTCCTGCTGTCAATAGATTTTAAGAAAGCACACATCGTAGACTTCCAATATTCATAGTTTGTGCCATCTAGTAGGGGTGGTCTATTGACATAACCTCCTTCTCTATCCATACTTGCCAGAAAACACTACTCTGGATCTCACCCAATCACAGGCAGGGTGCCTGCTCTGATGCCAATTGAAATTCTGGCTGGACACAATCAAAACACGATGCAGGACACAATAGTTTTCAAAAACAGAGCACAAACAAAACAAAGCACAAGCAGCAAAGTAAAGTGCAGGAAAGTAAAAAAAGGCACAAGGTTTGTTAACCCAGTTCGGAGTAAACACCTCCTACTCTGGGGGATACCAATCCAGGAAGGAATTCCACTATAGGAATTAATCCTTATGACTCAAGACACTGAACACCCAGTTCCCAGCCTAAGCAATTAACTTCCTCCTAGTCTGAATTCTACCCAACTCTTGAGTATTAGAAAACCTCTAACTTCCTATTCAGGTAACTAAACCCAGTCACTTAAACAACTTCTGAAATCTACCTTGTTTTGAAGAACACACTTCAATACATAAACTGCACTCGTACCTACAGGCTTAGAGTGATTACAACTCAATAAAACACCTAAACCAACTCAATAGAGTGGTGCACAAACAAAGCTAAAAGCTTAAAAACTCTAAGACTCTATTTCTCTGATTTTCTTCAATTCTTCGTAAGCCTTGAAAGCAACAGCAGCACTCCTTATATAACCTTCAGTCAAGCAGCATAAAACTCAATCCAATCTTCTAAATTGATTTACTTCTGAATTATGAATGATCCAATAAGGAAACAAATAAACCAGGAAAGTATCTTGCCAAGATTCATTCTGAAAAATACGAGCATTCATAAAAACGTGCCAAATCTTCATTAAATCTTCACCAATTCAATCATCATTCTAGAAGACATATGCGTGGATAAATCCTTGTTAAATCTTGCAAAGATTCGCGCAAAAATAACTTGAAAATAACCAGCTTCTGAAGAAGTCAACAAAAGTCAACGTTGCAACAGTGCGTCTGAAGGCATAACCAGCGTCTGAAGCTTCAGACTCACTATTCCTGCGTCTGAAGAAACTTTCAGCTTCTGAAGGATTTTTCAGGGTCTGAAAGGCTTCAAATCAAGTTTCTTGCAACTGAAGACTTGTTTTAAACATGGAGATGCTTCTATTCAACACATTGGATTTGCCAAAACAAGCAGCCAACTTCAAAATACTCAACAATAATATTTTTCCAAAGGTTTAGAAGAATAAATTGGATTTATTTCGGATTTATTAATATCCTGATTTTTAAACATAGCAGTTAATTGGTCAATATTTTCAAATTCTTCATTATCAGAATTTTCAGATATTTCTGAGATTTCTTTCTCAGTTAATACATTCAAAGGCATTTGTTTTAATTTTTGTTCTAAAATATTAACGAATTCGTTAGTATCTTTGTCCAACTTAAAATCTTTTATAAAGGTAGGAGGTTGGACAAAAGGACTTTCAGTATCAACAGAATTAGATGTTGAAGCAGCCGTAGAACTCTCAGGTTTATCAATTTTTTCCAAAATTCATTTTTGTTGATTAACCTGTTTATCCAGGAGCTCTTTTATACTAGCTAAATCTTTTTCTAGAGTAACATATTGGTTCCCTAAGCAAGTGAAAAAAGCATTAGTATAATTTTGCGCTTTTATAATAAAATTCAATTCTTGATACAGTGCAATCTTTTGACAAAGAAATGGAGTATACGCACTAGCTTCGATATTTTTTCCCAAACTTATCTCATGCTCAAGAGGAAAAGGAGATTGTATGATATTGCCACTTGGAGACATAGTCCATTTTTTTATTTTAAAACCAAAATTTCATTTTTAGTTTCACTCATAAAATAATTGCAAAACCATTTTACAAAAGGAATATAATCCTGTTTTTTACTTAGATCTTTATAAAATTCTTCTTTGAACATAGTTCTATGCCAAGGTTCAAATTTTTTGAAATACCATTTTCTAAATTCATTGTATCTAGGCATCATAAACTCATCATTGATGAGATTTTTGAAATTACTACCAGGTGTAAAATCCATAAAAATATTTAGTTTAGATGAAAACTCATCTCAGATTGTGTAGGCGATTTCCTAACTTGATTATATATTCCTTGAGGAATATTATTATCGCTTATAACAATATTTTCAACGGTTTCAAAATGTTCTTTAATTTGAGAAGTTGAAGCTCTAGAAGTATTGCTAGGAGCATTAAAGCCATCATTAGCTAAATAATGAGCAGAAGTAGAAGATAGACTTCTTGGTATGCGAAAGGATCTTGTTGAAGCAAATTTTACTTCTATATCACCTTCAATAGTTTGAATGATTTGATCGATATTATTATTAATAATAGGTTCAGGATCTGTTTCCTGCTGGAGATTCCAAGTCTCAGGGAAATTTATTTCATCCCATTTTATTAATCTATTAGTAGCAACATTAGACCTAAGTAAATTAGTATTAACTAATGTTGTAGTTCCTGGTAAACTTATTTTCTTAGCTTTAGGATTTAAAGTGTTTAGAAATTTATAATGAATTCTATAACACACAACCATTATTTCACTTCCTGGTTTAAAATTATAACCATTAGTGTGAACTTTTAGTTGCATAGCATCATATAAATTTTGATCTATCATAGACAGAGTTAAATTAGGTTTAACATCAAACCAAACTGGTCCATGACAAAGACTAGTTTCTATAACAGCAGCTAAAGATTGTTTGAAATCTTTACATCTACCATCTCTAACATAAGCCATGATGCTAGAATCTAAACCAAGTAAAGTTAAAGGTCTAAATGATACTTGTATTAATCCAATATGGACAAAATTATAAGTTCTAAAAGATTTTAAATCTTTTTTGTTTAACAAAGATATAGACTGAATATTATCAGCAATCCGAACAGTTTGCTCAATAGTCTTAACAGCAAATCTAGATGCTATATCAAACATGTCAATATTATAAATTTGTTTTGGAGGTACGGACGGCATAGTCCATTTATTAATTTTATCCAAATTTGGATATTCAACAAGTTCTTGGTTTTTAACCAAATTATCTTGACTATTATTATCAGAATTATTATCATTCATAATGATAAAATACAATAAGTGTTATGGTTAGTTGTCCTTACAAGTAAAATCTAGTAAATATGAATTATTTATAGATCTAGTGTTGGTAAACCCAAACAGTCATAAGTTATGCTATTATTGTGTCCATTCTTGATCAAAGCAAAAAATTTCAAGCTCAAAAATTGCCTAAATACTCCCTACCACCGGGAAAAAGAAACGGCACAGAGCGAAACACACCAAGATCAAACATGGAGTTAAGGAAACTCATAACTTATTTTTGTCTGAATAAAACAACAATAAATCCATAAGTAAAACTTACTTACATGGTTTTACTTATCAGTTCAACAAACTATAACAACGTTTGATATCATCGCCTTTTAAAATTCAGGTATAATTATATATATATATTAACCCTACATTTTATATATAATTATTTTTAGTAGACTATAGTTTGTATGTATTATGATACTGTAAAATAGTTCTGATAAAAAAACTGTGCAAAATAGTTTTACACCGATGTAATTTTTGATTTCATTCAACATATATTACAAATAAATTTTATCTAATATCATTGTATCCTTTCTTTAAAAAAATATTCAAAAATTTATTAAAATATAGATCTAACCCTCTAAAATCTTCCAAAATCCCCTACTCTCGATTTTTAAATTGCTACTACCTCCGTCCCTAATTATAAGACTCTTTTGAGAAAAAAAATTGTCTCTTTTTATAAGACTCTTTTGGTATTTCCAATTACATTAATTATTTTTTTACCAACATACCCTTATTATTTTGCATTTCTTGAATCAACAATAAATATTATGTTGAAAACATAAACTAACTCTATCTCTTAAGGATAAAATTGTAAAAACAATAGTAATTATATACAAATTTAATACTACTATCAACTTTCTTAATTTCCATGATTTTAGTAAAAAGGTCTTATATTTAGGGACGGAGGTAGTACTAATTTTGAGTTAATTCCATTCATTAATGACACATGTGAAAACTGAAAAAAAAAATGTAAGCTATGATGTTGTCATAGCAGAAGTATGGTATTAATTAATGGGTCTTGTTAACGAGTTTCTTCTGAGCACTCTTTAAAGATTCTAAAAGAATAAATTATTTTATAAAAAAATCAAATAACTTGATTTTCAATGCATTGATTACACATATTTTTATAAAAAAATTATCATTTAAAGGTCTTAAACAATGCTCCAGAGACACTCGTTAACATTTTCCTTAATTCATTACTCTTCCTTCATTTCATATTTATGTGTCGCAAATTCTTAGAAAGTATTTTTTTTTTCAATTTTTTAAAGTAGATAATTTTTCTTTAAACAAAATTGATTTCTCAAATTAATAATCTATCCACTTTAAATTATAAACCACTTCAAAAAAAAATTCTTCTAAATTATAAGTGTTAATATTTTCATTAAAATAACAATAAAAAAAATTACGATTTCTGTTTGGTTTCCTTATAATTTATTTTATTTTTTAAGTATTACATTGATGGGTTCAGAGATACTTATACACATTGTGTTGGAGAGCTATTGATCTAGATCCTCAAAATATCTTAAAGAAAGCGATATGGTTTGCGAGTCATCTAAATTTTTCATCTGACAAAATTAATTTTGTGTATTCATGTTCGATTTTGTTTGAATAATTTAAAGTGTTCCACATACACAACACAACAACAACTTTAAGTGGTATTTGGTGAAAATAACTCTCTCTGTCTAATGTCCCACACCTGTCTAATGTCCCACACCTACCTGCCTTTGACTTTACTAAAAAGTGGTCTGCATTTGATTTTCAACCCTTCCATTTTCACCTTTAGAAAAAGCCAATTATATCTTCATCACTTGAGATTTGATTTTCATCTGACGTAAGTCAATAATATGTTAGTAGATGATTGTGGAATGAAAAAGATGAAAAAGCTAAAATGGGTTTATGAAGTCAATTATTAAGGAAGAAAAAGAGAAATTTTGTATTTAAAATATTTTTTTACACTTTAAAAATATTAACTATACACAAATTCTAAAACATAATTACTTTCATAAATAAATAAACAACACACCAGAGAGATACATATGTTTATAAATGAGATTTTTTAATCTCAACAATCTATTTTGTATTGATGGTTGATAAGTATTCCTCTCATTACATAAAAAAGATATTCCAATTAGACATGTCAAAATTATATATAGTATGGTTAATGGACCATGGAGCTAGAGAGAAAAGAAAAGGAACGCAGCCTTAAACAAGAAAAAGGATGGAAACTAACGAACGGTGACACTGGCAATGTCAGAGACTTCTACAAGTTTATCTTCTTTTTCATGTAAATAATTTTCATTGATATAGGCATCAGAGATTTTTAGGTGAATAGGGTAGCCTTGACTATCCCAAAAACTTTATTTTACTAGACTCTAACCCGTGCGATGCACGGGTTTTGTATAGCTTCATATATAACTATCAAATGACTATATTATTACTTTTATAGTTATATTCAGTATTATGTTATCAAACTATCTCAAAAAGTAACAAAAATAAAAGATGGACTGCAATAAAAATGACAAATCAAAAGAAAAAATATATACAAAAGCTAGCACCAAGAAATTGATCCTAACCGCAAAAGTTGTTAATCGAAAGAAAAAAAATAAGGAAAAGGAATTGTTATTTAGTAACCGAAAGAAAAAAAAATAAAAAGGAACGTTACGTGGTAATTGAAATAAAAAATAATAATAATAAAAAGGAACCGCTAATAATGAAAAGGAACTACTATCAAAAAAGGAATTGCAATGGCGTTAGTGACTTTTAAAAAAATGACATTTTCATGTGTTATTTGATTCAATTCCTTGCATATTTTTTTTTTCATAAAAATTAATTAGGTCCGTCAAAAAGGGTGGTGTTATGGTTATTAGGTTCAATTGCAAGATGGTGAGAGAGATGAAAGTGAGTGAGAAATGATTTAGGAATTGTGAGATTGAAAGAAAGAGGACCCGAGATTTGTGTTGAATACACAACATTGAAACAATCACATGTCATAAAAAACATCAGTACCTTGGTGGTAAGAGTTGTGAATTGAAAGCATGTGGTACCTGGTTCGATCCTCATCCGAAGTTTTTTTCATAAATTTTTATAACTAAAAAAGTAGGGCTAATCATTAGGGTTAGAGCAACACTACTTAACATTTAGTATGAAAAAAAGAATAATGAAGAAAAAGCTAAAATTCACACAATCACATAACAAAATCAATAATTTTCAAACCATAATGTCAAGGATTCAAAATTAACAAAATTAAGACAATCAATATCAACATTGGTCATAATTTTTTGTCAATTCGATGAAGATGGTGTGAATCGGTGAGAGAAAGCGAGTTATCGGCAATGACATTTACGGCAGTTAGTTGTTGGTGAGGTGGCAGTTGCGGCGGCGGCGTGATGTGTGTGGATCAGTGAGAGAAAGTGATTTTCCGGCGGTGGCAGTTACGGCGGCATGTGTTGTTGAAGTGGCAGTTGCAACGGTGGCGGGATGTTGTTATTGGGGTCACCGGCGGCGGTGAAAATGAAGTTGAATCGCATGATGTGTGTGAATGACGTTCAATTCGTGTTCAAATGATGTTGGAATTCAGGGTTGTGAGAATGACTTAAAGTGACCTCGCATTTGTGCTAGATAAATAAAATGAAAGCAACTATAAGTCACAAAAAACTTTAGTGATCTAGTGATAATGGTTGTGATCTACCAGAACTTGGTCTGGGGTTCAACTCTCAGCAGGAATTGTTTTTCATAAAATTTTTTCAAAACCAAAAATTAGGGTTAGGGTTAGCTATTTTAGGGTTGCAAAAGTGTTTATCAGACTGCCTAGGATTTATATATAAGTGATTTGAACGAATAAGTTCATTTGCATCCTTCAAAAAAAAAAACTTCATTTGCATCTTTAGCTATCCAATAATATATCATCAGCTATTCCAAATAAAAATCTATTTGTCAAAAATTAGCTTAATTAATTTTAAAAAATTTATCATGGGATAACATTTTTTTAAGTTTAGGGTATATATATTTGTGACATTTTGTGAAGATAGAAAATAACTTGATTAATGATTTTTGAATGAGCTGTTTCAATTTTCAATCTATTGTCAGTTACATATGATAGTGACTTTGAATACGAATTTTTTGTCGGTTTGTATTTTTTTTTTTATGTTTGGATACCAGAACGGTTTCTTGTCATGGCAAACTGAGGCGTTGTCTTAACAATACACAACAGTTTTGATCACAAACAGGAACAAGGTTCAGAAATCCGTAGTATTAAATTCCTTTTAGGAACGGATCTCGAAGCCTACAACTACAAAATCAGATAAGTGTTGCTTATGTGACTCTATTAAAACGGTTTTTTTACCTTCCAAAATTTAAGCGTTGTCCTAGAGTCAAAATGTTGGAGTGATTTGACCGTTGATTTAATTACTGTGATCTTACCAAAGAGGTACCCTTTGTTGGTTGACAAGATAAGTACAAAGCGAATCTAGAGGGCGGGGGTGAATAGATTCCATCTTAATTTTTTTTTTTCAGAAGCACAATTTTATAAAATGTATTTTGTGTATCGAATGCCTATCGTAAATTATACAATTGCTTCGACGATGTCTAATAAAACAATGAAAACAAGATAATTTAATTATGAACAAGGAATTCATAATTGAATTCTTATTATTTAGTCAAACTTAATACACAAGTTTATTACAAAACCAAATACAATTCAAACCAAACCAAAACTTATGCAAAAAATCACTAACAAAAGAAACAACAAGATTTGATATATGATGAATTAATTGAAAAGATAATATCAAATATGACAAGTGATTGGGTTATGTAAATAGGCTTACAAAAATTTATTTGAGAAGCAAGTTCTAAAATAGTAAATCACTTAGCACATTTATCAATTAACCTAGTCAAACCTTATCATATACCAAATTGTAAATTGCAAGAGATATGGAGAAAGGAGAAGAGAATCTCATATTTATAGATATAATGGGTGTGTTTGTTTGTTGAACTTGGGTGAAAATGGGGTTTTGAGACGAACTTTGAAAATTTACCGAAAAATCTTTGGAATTGATGTTTCCTTAAGTGATTTAAAAGTGATTTTGGGGTGAACAACGTGTTTTAAAAATTGATTTCTAGGTGGCTGACTCTCCTATTATTGTGACACGATGAGGGTCTATCGTGCCACGATATTGAGCCCAGAACTTGAGTTCAGGTGCTGGAAATATCGTGTCACGATGGAGGACCATCATGCCACGATGAGACCCAGAATTTGGTGTTCTGCACTGGAAATATCGTGCCACGAGGGGATGTCATCGTGCCACGATATGGCCAGGTCAGAAACCCAAATTCTGCTTTCAATTGGTCTTTTTACCATTTTCTGTTGTGAATTCGGTTTTGGTGTAAACATGAAAGTTGTAGATATGGATGTTAGCTTTCATATGTCATTGGTTTGACTTAATTTAGATGTCTAGAACTTGAGTTATGAGAAATATACTACACATAGGTCATGGCACAATTTCGTGAAAACTTCCGCATACTTTTCCAATGAATCATGAAACACCCTTATAATTAACAATGAGTACTAGGGGGCTTTGAGAGGTAATAAATGTTTGAGTAAATGATGATGATACATGTTATGTATTAAGTGATGATGTTTTAGTAAATGATGATGATACATGTTATGTATTAAGTGACGATGTTTGAGTGAATGATGATGATACATGTTATGTATAAAGCGACGATGTTTAATCATATGAGAATATATGATAGTGATGATGATGTTGTTGTCGAGTCTTATGTGTACTTGATGTGAGTCGATTATATGATCATGCATTCATTCATGAGTCAAGTCCAGTGACGTTGGCATATTTAGTATGCAAAGTGACGATGACATATTTAGTATGCAAAAGTGACGATGGGAGTACTCGGTAAGTTCCGATATCCAAAAAGCAACGATGTTTGGTACCACATGCATATAGAGTCGTTTAGGAACATTGCATAAGTACGAGTCTTATGTATTAATGTGTTGATGAGTATTTGTGCATCTAAGTGATAATTGTGGATTGAAAATGTGATGTGATGTGATGAATTGTCATAATCGACTTGATAATTGGTTATTGATGATAGTACAAATTGAATGACTATAAATGATGAGTTGATATGATGGTGTAGTTAGACTTGTATGAGAATATGATTATGAGATACAAGTTCTTGAATTTGGATAATCCAATTTGTTATGTTTGAATAATGTGATGATATGAATGTTGTCTGAACTACACTTGTTTATTATTTCTTATTAATGAATGTATATCTTACCCTCCAGTGACTTTGTTGTCGCCTCATCCCTTGTGGATGTAGATTTGCAGGATTGAGTGCTTGCTTCCGGTGAGTCGTGATGGGTTGTGGCTTGACGCCTAACTCATGTTTTATGCTTTGCTTGGAGACGTCTAGAGTTAGGATGCTCTGATTAGGATATCGTCTGGGATTTTATTTTTCGTACTCTGTTGGATTTATTTTGAGCGATCTTTATGATCCAAATACTTATGTATTTATTTTGAGATGTTTTGAGATGACCCGAGATGATTATATGTATGTTGAGATATTCCGTTGCGATATGTTTATTTATATTGATGAGATTTTCATATTATATGTTTATTATGAGTTTTATGAAGAAATGTAAGGTTTCGATTGCATGCTAGATGTTTATTTATCGTGGTTTAGTAGTCTCGAGGATCAAGTCCTTACACCTACTTTTGCTTTAGATCTTTTATGCTCCACCAAGATCCTTGAGAGAAACAAATTCATACAACATCATATTGCACCCTAACAACCTAGATCTCAAATCCTACAAGTGTTATTTGAAAAAATGTTTAATCATAAGAGTTTGTAGAGAGAGAGAGAGAGAGAGAGAGAGAGAGAGAGAGAGAGAAGCCTTGAGAGAGTGTTTGCAAAATTGTTTCAATGATGAGAGAATGACTAGAGACATATATATATATATATATATATATATATATATATATATATATATATATATATATATATATATATATATAGTTGAGAGGGATAGGAACAAGTTTAGCTTAAACTAAAACAGAAAATACGCATTTGATTCAAATCATTAAAATCTTGATTTGAATCAGTACTGCAAAAATGAGTTCTGGGTTGCTATGAAGATTGATTCGATATCTTTGAACTTTGATTCTAATCATTTTACTTCTTATATAAATTGATTCTAATCAATTTGATTCGATTCAATTTACTTTTTACAAAAATTGATTCGAATTTCATAAAAAATAGAGATATTTGAAAGAAAATTGATTTGAAAGCGCCAAACACTTTACTAACATGGTTCAAAACAAATCAAGCTCTTACTAACATACTCTGCTTGAAATTTGTAACCTTACCCTCTACTATAGTGTTGGTTCAAGACAAATCAAATAGAGATAAAGTCTCATCCATACTGCCAGTATTGAAGTCTCTAGTACATAAGTATTGTGTCCATCCAAGCCAACTTTTTCCTCTGGATAAAAGCATTTTAGATGTGCCTCTTCAATGAAGCATTCGGTCAAGCATAAACCTGTTGGAACAAAATAGGTTTTAAACAATGCCTCTTGAGTTTTGATGATAACAAGGTATTAAAAGTTCAATTGGATATGCTAATATTTGTTCAAGTATGCAGGACCATAGACAAAAATTTACAAAGTCTTAATCATGTATTGGTTATGAAAGAACAAATGAATAACAAAGAATTTACAAGAGAAGCTTGTTGCAAGTCAGAATCTGAAGTCAGTCAGAATCTGAGAGACTCCGAGAAGCTGGAAGCCTGGAACAAGAAGCTGAAGACTCAGAATTTGGTAGCAAAGTTCAGGAAGTTGAAGTCACTGCATACTAAAGTCTCTGCAAGATGAGCAATGGAAGTCCTGATGGATCAGAAGTCAATGTATGTCATTGTCAAGAAAGGACAATAGTACAACCATGATCTCCAACATCCTCACATGCTCTGTTCGTACTCTGCAGCTTTGTCTCCTTGGTAAAGAACGGTTCATTCCATATATAAGAAAGGTTTCAAATTCCTTCCTTCATAGTACGTGAACCAAATCAAGCAACAAATCAACAGTGATTGATCAAGCTTCTCCAATGACTCTTATGATGATTTGGCACTCACTTCAACTTCTCTTTTCATCCTCTATATAAAGGCTTGAAGACTTGAAGAAATAACAAGATTCTGCAAAATTCTAACAAGTGCCAAAACTCTGTCAATTTGAATATTCATAATGCACTTAGAATTTCTTATAAACTTTCACATCTTAGAAATTCTTAAGTCATTAGAGTCTGACCTACGTTGTATTTTGTGGAAACCTCTGATAGTATATCAAGTGTTCAATCCAAACATTTTACTTTGTAATATCTGTTTGTTAGAAGTCTCTTTCTTTGTGCTTGAGCATTAGAAGTCTCTTGATTTGTGCTTGAGCATTAGAAGTCTCTTGCTTTGTGCTTGAGCATTGAGAGTCTCTTTCTTTGTGCTTGAGAATTTGTAATCTTGGTGATTATAGTGAAAAAGGGGACTTGACCACTTCCGGGTTGTGGAATGAACTAGGAAAATTGCTTTGTGTCTTTCTTCTATCTCTCTCTTTAAACATTGTTTCAGATTCTGATCCATCAGAAGCTGAACTTTGAACATTGTTAAAAAGAAGAAAAAGTAAACACAATTCAACCCCCCTTTTTGTGTTTTTCTCACCTTCAAAACCATGCTTCTAAAGATCCTCCACTCGGAAGCCTCCATTTCAACACAAGTCAAGCCTATGTAGTTAGTCACATGAAATGTGCATCAGTTTGTACCCTCTGGTACACAATCAACGTCATCATGATAAGAACGTGGAATATGAAACATGTAGTGAGGACTCTTCATGTAAACTATATGATCATTGCGTCTAATCAAGATAATGGTCACCAATACTCTTGTATAATCTGATGGTCTAACTCAGAGTAATACATCCTCCAATTTGTGCCTCAAATTTTAGCGCCTAAATATTATATTGCGACTCAACATTCTAGGTTGATTCAATTCCTACTGTAAAGCCTAACTAGACTTTCGATGCACGGGTCCTATGACTGTAAAACATACCAATAAGTTATATTAGATATTTTCATTGATGTTGAATAAATCATTGTTTTCCCCAATTTTTTCATCACTAATACACAAACCCAATAAGAAAACATTCTTCTTTCTTCAATGTCTGAATATGAGGCACCACTTCGATATCATCATAAGATGTAGGACCTTTGACGTAATTTAGAAGCGATCTCAAATAAAACCTTTCACTTGATCCGGGAGGCAGAAAGTGAACTTATTGACTATAATATATAAGAATGAAGTATATCACATTATAGATTTGATGTTAAATAGGTCGTATAATACAATTGTATTAACATTAACCTATTTAGTCCTAAATTAAAAAATACTTCTCTTTGAGCCATATTTGGAGTTACATTAGTATATCCATCATCTTCATCAATTATCAATATTTTAAACACTCCTCTTGAAGTAACTCTTGAAATTGCATCATATAACTAACCATGTGTAAACACTGACATTGATAGATATATTCCAACATGTTTAAGCAATTGCTCTTGAATCTTATTAATAATTATTGCAAATGAAACAGATAAAAGAAATTGTCTCCGTTGAAATTTGAAAGGAATTTTTACATTAGAAGGTATCAAAGATAACCTTGGCATAAAAACTTTATCGTCGATATTACTTCGTGATACAACCTTTCCTTCAAGCACTGTATTTTCTCATCTTTGTTACAATCAATCTTGTTCCATTGTTTAATCCTAAATTTTGATCTATATTCCTTAATAGCATGACTGACACTCCAACTTTTATTCTCAACTTGTGATTTGTAAGTCCCAAAGTAGTAATTGTGTTCAAAAATTCGATGTTGAATCATTAACCAAGTTGTAATCGCAACTTATGATTTGGAATTCCCGAAGTAATAATTGAATTATATAGATCACGGACCTTTGCTTCGGAGGGATGAGTTATATGAAAACATGTAGAGGCATGCATAGATACCTTATATATATGTACGCGCGCATGAACTCAGAGCACCAAAACATGTGCACATAGAGAGCACCTCAATAATGTGAATTTCAAAGAAAAAGTCTGCTATCACTCGATGCAATCTCAATCACCACTAAACAGATAAGATTTCATGCAGTAATAAGCATATAGCATAATGAGATAGTATTGAGAGATTCCTCATATATATTAGAGTTTTGCAAAACTAAATATGCATATAAGGGAAACTTCATAACTATACCAATGTGTGGACAACACTCCATATCCCATCTCATTCGTCATTTTCTGCACCACCATGTCAAAATTAAATTGGATTAAAAATCTGAAACAACAGCAATGTCATAGAATTGGATATTGTTGGACTTGAAAAATTATAGCCTAGTACTATTAATATAGACTAATACTGTAAGGTAAGTTGAAGTGGGTGCATCGAGATACACCATGCACATGTTAAAAAGAGTTTCTAAAGCTAAGGGTATAATGTTAAACTACAGCTCATGCTTTGGAATTGATGGCATAGAGCCTTGTTATGCATTTGTGTCTAATGCTATTAATTATTGGATTACTTCCATGCGTGGCAATGTAGTTTTGGCGGACAAATTTTTGAAGTAGTAGAATATATGGCGGGATTATTAGAGGCTTAACTATAGGTTATTTTAGTAATTTTGTGCATTAGGGTTAGGGTAAAAGGGTTGCTTGACCAGAAAAAATTTAAGAATAAGAGATTAAACCCGAAGAGTTATACTCCCTCCGTCTCTTTTTATAGGAATAATTTACAAAAATCACGTGTATTAAGAAAAGTTGTTAAAGTAATAAAGTTGTCTCAAAAGTGTGTGACTATTACTAAATTATCCTTAATTAAATATATATTTAATGTTAACTTTTCATATATCAAGACAAATTGATAGTATTAATAAGGGGTATATTTGGAAAAAGAGTAATTAATGCATCTAGAAATTTGTATATGATCTTATATTTAGGGACAAAACTTTTTTGTAAACTACTCCTATAAATAGGGACGGAGGGAGTATGTTATATGTAAAGTTCTTACCATTAAGTTGACACATCGAACAACCCAGTTCTTAATACTTTATGGCCTTAGGCAAAGTTTGAGTAAAAGACCCCTTACATAATACATCATAATTTTTTTCATAAACTTTGACTGAGACACACATTAATTATGACGGTTGACATTTGAGCTATGTCGGCACCCTAAGTCTTTATAATATGATGTTTTGAAATCTCAGTTATGCTGACACCACAAAACGTTGTGTCTCAAATGCACCTTATCTTATATATTATTAATAAAAAGAATAACAAAACAAAAACAAAATTTTTTGCGCGGGAGGGGGGGTTAACACAACCAAACACAGCTAAACAAAAACGATAGGTAGACATAACAAGCATTATATAAGTTTCATTATATGATTTGATAATTCAGTTTTTTTGAAGAAGTTAAATTAGCCCAAACTTCTCAAAGAGCTTCATTATCATTCATCACCATAAATCCATAACAATATTATAAATACACTTCCCTCATACCCAATAACATGACAACCTATTTAATTTGTCAATAGAATATGCTATGTTACTTATAAAAAATCACACAAGACCAAATTTGATGTCCCAAGCATGAAACTTTCATGATGAAAGTCATTATATTATGAGAGCTAAATTCATATTCAGGTTAGCTTAAATCTGAAACACCAAAAACATCCTCAAATGTTGGACTCTGGGAAGGAGTAGAGATTCTGTATTTTACTTTCCCTTCTGCATATTACGTCTTACTTCCCAGTTTTGCGATTTTGGCTACTGAAATAATAGATATGTAAAAATGAAATGTTGGTGAATTGTAAAAAAAACCGTTGATGGCCTCCTGGGCTGAAGTTCTTTATAAATATTTGGGCCCTCTTTGTGCTTTTTATTATATATACCCCATATAAAACAATTCTTGCCATATACACACCCTGCCACTAATTTTTTTTTCATCGCCTACGGGCATGGTCCCTAGGCCGCCACACCCCCACCCATGCCTAGGGCCTGGCCATGACTTTGGATACAACTTAATAACAGAAATTGAGAAAGTTGATACTAGTATTAAATTTGTTGACAATCGATATTGATTTACAAATCTAACCTTCAATAGAGATAATAAATTTATGTTTCTCATTTTCAAAAGAGATATTATATGGTTTTGCTTATACTTGGTACTTTTCATTGTCATTAAAACTTCAATGATTTTTAAACTTAAGAGTATTTCTTATAATGAGTTATTTTCATTTTAAGTTTTTTCTCTCTCTTTCAAAATATTCTGTTTTGGTTTTGACATAATGAGTTCTCATTGCTTTACTTTAGCTCTTATCCTCATTTTCTGATTGTATTTGTATCCATTTATTAGGATAATTTAAAAAATACGCTCCCCAAAAAACACGGGAGGCTTGAATCTTCCTCCCGATAATGTATTTTGAATCAAAATCATCTATATACATTTCAATGCCAACGAAAATTCTGTAAGAGTTCCTCAAACACATCAATATTACTTAAACATGCATGGAGGGCTATACCTATTTGATTTAAGTCCAATGTTTTATATTCATAGGACATGGGGGACTATAAGTATTTGATTTGAGTCCAAAGTTTTATACTCCTTAAATAAGGGGGGCTATATGTATTTAATTTATGTTTTTATTTATATTGTAGGTATAAATAATATTGAACATTTGTATTCAATATATCGGATATATTTAATAATATATCCATTAAATTTTATTTATAAAAAATCTAAATTTATATTCGTTAATATTTCCTTAATATTTTCTTTTCATTTCTTTTGTAGTTGACGTTTGGAGCCATCAAGAAATGTTAAATCTATCGTTGAGAAGGCCTTTTTTCATTACTTTATCTTTAATTAATTTATCTTTAATTAATTTATCTCCACTTCAATGTGTTGTAAAATTATGGTACTCCTGTTGAACAAGTTTGATCATATCGGTTGCTAATTTGGATATAATTATGTCGTTATCAGACTTCTTACTTTAAGTACGTGTTTAATTATTATGTTTATATGTTTTTACAAGGAATGTGTGTTAAGAACAATTTATTATAGATGGTATGTCACTAACTTGGTGGCCACTAGAGTTTCTTCATGGATTCACATGGATCTTAGTTGGTTTAACTATAAGTCTTGTGCCGAAACAACTTCCAAGAACATGGTAATTGAGACTATTTACTATTCTTATATTTTTTGTTTCTGGTATTTTATGTGCTTTGTCCTTATCTTTTGCACTTAGCAGCAAAGAACTGTCCCTTAAGGTAGCTTTAGATGTTCTATCTTTTTTGGGAGTACTTTTGCTGCTCTTTTGCACTAAAAAAGTATGTAAAGATGAAGATGTTGACAAGGAAATAGATGGAAGTCTCTATGCCCCTTTGAATAGTCGGGTCCGTGATGCTGATCCTGTTAGTCATATACGTGTAACCCCATTTGCCAAAGCCGGACTCCTTAGTCGGATATCATTTTGGTGGTTGAATCCACTGATGAAAAAGGGTCAAAAGAAAACACTTGAGGACGAAGACATCCCAATGTTGCAAGAGTCGGATAGAGCAGAAGTATGTTATTCGTTATTTATAGATCAATTGAATAGAAAAAAGCAGAAGGATCCATCATCTCGATCATCGGTGTTATGGACAATCGTTTTGTGCCACCACAGAGAGATTTTGATATCTGGATTCTTCACATTTCTCAAGGTACTCACTCTTTCTTCTTGTCCTATAATATTGAATGCATTTATACTGGTGGCTGAGGGTAATCAAAGTTCCAAATTTGAAGGTTACTTTTTGGCCATCTCACTTTTGTTTATCAAGATTTTAGAGTCCCTATCTCAAAGGCAGTGGTATTTTCGCTCAAGAGTTATTGGTATGAAAGTTAGATCGTTACTTACTGCATCTATTTATAAGAAACAACTGAAATTATCTAATGCTGCTAGATTGATTCACTCTAGCGGTGAGATAATGAACTATGTGAATGTGGATGCGTATAGAATCGGAGAATTTCCGTTTTGGTTTCACCAGACATGGACAACAGTCCTCCAACTATGTATTGCATTAGTAATTCTTTTTCGCGCTTTTGGACTGGCTACAATTGCATCGTTGGTTGTGATAGTTTTGACTGTGCTTTTAAATGCTCCACTAGCAAAGTTACAACATAAGTATCTAAGTAAACTTCTGGTGGCCCAAGATGAAAGGTTGAAGGCTAGTTCTGAGGCTCTGGTGAATATGAAAGTGCTAAAGTTATATGCATGGGAAAAGCATTTTAAAAATTCCATTGAAATCCTAAGAATTGTTGAACAAAAATTGTTATCTTCAGTGCTATTACAAAAGGCATACAGTCTTATGCTCTTTTGGTTTTCACCTACTTTGGTCTCTGCTGCTACCTTTATGGCTTGTTACCTCTTGAAAGTTCCTCTCCATGCAAATAATGTTTTCACATTTATCACTACTGTGCACCTTGTGCAAGATCCTATTTCAACCATCGGAGATGTTATTGGAGTGATTATTCAAGCAAAGGTTGCTTTTTCTCGGGTTGTGAAATTTCTCGAGGCACCTGAGCTTCAAACTACTAGTGTCAGAAAGAGCTGCTATGATGAGAAGTTAAAGGGCTCAATAAAAATCAAGTCTGCAGATTTTTCATGGGAATATAATATATTGAAGCCGACAATACGAAATATTAATGTAACGGTTAGAGCAGGGAAAAAAATAGCTATTTAAGGAGAAGTTGGCTCAGGTAAATCAACTTTATTAGCAGCAATTCTCGGAGAAGTACCTAATACCAAGGGGAAAGTAAGCTTTTATTCCTTCTATTTTATGCTTATTGATAACATTCCTATACATTGTTATACTTTAATTTATTATAACTAGATTAAGTTGGAGTGTATTTTCATGTCTTTTATTCAAGACGTAGATAGTGTTCGTTGGTGTTAAATTCTCTTTTGTAATTTACAGATTGAAGTTTATGGAAAATTTGCTTATGTTTCTCAAACAGCTTGGATTCAAACTGGAAACAATACAGGAAAATGTTCTGTTTAGATCACCTATGGATGCTCAAAGGTATCAAGAATAACTTCATAGGTCTTTGTTGAAATATATTTTACTTCCTTTAATTATTATTCTATTTTAATGGTTGTTTATTTTTCATTTTGTCACTGCTTAATTAAAGAGTTGACTAGTTGTATTCTCTCCTATAAAAGGAGCATCATTCTCATTGAAATAAAGAACTCTCAAGTTATAGAGTATACATGGCATCAGAGCCCCCGATTTTTGGGGGCCTTGCTTCCGCATAAACACTAGCCGCCATCATTACGACTCCTTTTTCTTTTCTGGTTTTTTTATATCCAGCAAACACTGTTCACCGAAGTACTGTTCATGCCGCGGCACTGTTCACGCATTTACTTTTAATATCGCTGGCACTGTTCATACCGTGGTTACTGTTCATGTGCACACTATTCACAGCGACAGTACTGTTCACTACCGCGGTTACTGTTTATGAGAAGAAAAAAACTCAGAATCGTAGCTTGCAGTGTCTGAGTCTGATCAAAAGTGAAAATTCAAAGGGGATGAGTAAATCTAAGACCAGAAGAGAGAAGGCGCGGCAAAGGGTGATGATGAGTAAGACAATTTTCAACTCGTCAACTGAAGGTCGTGCAATCTTCCTCAAACTCACTTCCGTCCACTAATGAACAATTGTACAAGCTTCTTGAGTCTCAAACAACTTCTCGTATGTTTTCTTTCGGTTCCATTGCCCAAAAAGGTAATTTTTTAGAGTCAGCCCTCCTTAGTGTCAAACCAAGTCGTACCTGGATTGTTGATTCAGGTGCTACTGATCATATGACAGGAGAGTCTAGTATGTTTTCTTCATATAGTCCTTGTGCAGGTAATTTAAAAATTAAGATTGCCGATGGTTCTCTTTCAGCTGTGGCAGGAAAAGGTTCTGTCATTATTTCTCCATTATTAACTCTTCAGAATGTTTTACATGTCCCCAATCTGTCGTGTAACCTATTGTCTGTCAGTAAATTAACCCGAGATAAAAGGTGTCAAACTCATTTTTTTGATACTCATTGTTTGTTTCAGGATTCAATCTCGGGGAAGACGATTGGCAGTGCTAAGCAGAATGGAGGACTCTACTACCTTGAAGATGAACTTGAAACTAGACATCAACTTGGACAAATAAGTTCTTTCTCTGAATCTTTTTTTGTTTCAAATAATATGGATGATGTTATGTTGTGGCATTTAAGATTGGGTCACCCAAGTTTCAAATATTTAAAAACTGTATTTCCGAAATCGTTTGTTGATCAAGATTTCTCTTCTTTTCAATGTGAAATTTGTGAACTTGCAAAACATCACCGAAGCTCTTTTCCTGCCCAAACATATAAACCTTCAAAACCTTTTTCTATTATTCATAGTGATGTTTGGCGGCCTAATAGGATTAATTCTTTATCCAACAAAAGATGGTTTATCACCTTTACTGATGATCATAGTAGAATTTGTTGGGTATATTTATTAAAAGAAAAATCAGAGGTAGGACAAATTGTCAAAAGTTTTATTAAATTGGTGCAGACTCAGTTTAATTCCACGATACAAGTTTTCAGAACTGACAATGGAACTGAATATTTTAACACAATTTTGGGAAATTTTTTTATGGAATATGGGATAGTTCATCAAAGTACATGTGTTAACTCACCCCAATAAAATGGAATTGCAGAGAGGAAAAATAGGCACCACTACAAGAAAACAGCAAAATAGCGTCGAATTTCAGCGTCGGCCCCCGACACCGACGCTACTAGCGTCTGACTAGAGTCGGCCTAACCCACTCTACTTCAATTTCTAGTTTTCCTTTATTTTTAAAAAGATTTAGAGTCGGCCTAGCCGAGGCTAAAGGCTAGGGGACCCACATATGACATTTTAGACCATATTTAGAGTCGGCCTGTCTGACTCTATTATTTTAATTGATAAAAATTTAATATAATAAAATTATTATTCCTCTTTTTTTGCTCAAATGGGACTCACATAATGTTTAGATTAGATATAGAGTCGGCTTAGCCGACGCTAAAATTTTTGCCAATAAAAATTTAATTTCTATATAAATTATTATAAAAAGTTTTTTATTCAATCAACAAAAATACTACCCTAAATTTTTTCCCTCTCTTTACTCAATAAAAAAAGCCCCAAATATTCATCACTCTCACTAATTCATTTTCATTCTCCCTCCCACAATTTCACTCTCCCTCCCACAACTCTAAACCCTAAACCACATTTTATTCTCCACCAAATTTCAATCTCACTTTCCCCCAAAATCGTTTGTGATTCCAAAATTGATTCTAAATCATTCGCAGATCCAAATCCTTCATCCATTCCGAAGTTTTGTTTTCCATTTTGAATCTTTCGTGATTCCCTCTAAATCTCACAAATCTGCGGTATGTAGCTCCTCTGTATCAATTTTTCTTAATTTCAAGTCAATTTTTCTGGTTTTTGACACATATTGCTTCATTTAGGGTTTTGATTTTTTGATTTGATATTGTGCTTGTTTAGATTTGATATTTCTGATTTAATTACAAGTTGATTCTTAGCTTTGGTCACTGATTCTTAACTTCGATATTTCGAACAAGTATTGTATTCACTGATCGAGCATGTATTGGATTGTTTGAGCATGTTTAGGCTTCATTGATCGGACATGTTGATTCAACTTCAAATGGATAATCTAGGTTACTTGATTTAAGCTCGATTTGAGTTTATTATGATGGTGGTGTAGTGATGAGACTATGTGTTGTTGATTTGAGTTTATTATACTGTTTGATAGTGTATGTTTATTGAATTGTTGATTTTATAGAATTTTTTGTTTTAGTTTTCAGGACAGTGTTGATTCTTCTTGCTGTAAGATTTAAGGGGAAGAGAGTTAGTTTCTCAAGCAACTTCTTTTTGTAAGATTTAAGAGGTAGTGAGTGTTGATTTTGCTGCTGCATACTTCATTGTGAATATTGATTATGGTTTTACCATTTCAGAAGCACCATATCCAGTCCAAACTGGTCGTGGTTCTTTGCCTAGCATAGTACACAGGGATCATGATAATCCAGCTTTGATCCCTTACTTGATTTAGCACTAAATTTTAAGTGAATTTGTTTCCCTGATTGGATAATTTGTCGGTATGTTACAACCATGCTCAAATGCTGACGAGACATTGAACACTTTAAAATACTCAAACCATGCTCGCAACATTCCGAACAAGGCAACTGTAAGTGTTGTATTCACTTTCTCATCTCACTCTTCTGTGCATGGCCTCTTGTATTTTTTTTTTCTTTCACAATTTGGAATTTTCACATTTCAGATTAATCGTGATCCAGTGGCCGCTGAAGTGTAGAAAATGCATAATCAAATTGAACAGTTGCAAGCTGAGCCTTTTATTTTAGAGGCGATGAAAGTGGACCATTTGAGGAGATTCAGGTGCATCCTTATTTTACGGAGTAGTTTCTGCAATTCATGATGCTGCTTCACATTTTGAGGCATTAGGAAGCATTGTGAACGAAGTCCACCACTTCAATTTTCTCTATAACTCTGATTTGAATGATTTATATTATTAGAATTCATTCGCTAGTTAACCCTTTTCATCTGCCCATTAACTTACAAGTGTCACTGCCACCCTGTTCGCTTGGGTTGCCAGCATACTATGTGCTTGCTCTGTCTGAATCATCCTTTTCGAAGTCTAATCTAATTTATGATTGAGTGTTTCTGTCGACTTTTCGATTTAACTCGATTTCCTGTTGTAGTTTGTGGTTTTGTTCATATGTGTTCATCTTCTGTTTGTTACTGCTTTTGGTTGTGTTGTTGTAGTTCAATTTATATGACTTGTAATGCTTACCATAAATTTTGAATCAGGATTTGTTATTTTGTTCTAATTTTACATAATCTTTGTAAAAATTGATAAGTTTTAGTAGTGATTCAATACTCATGGTGGTTAGATTTATACGTTTTTCAAATTTTGAAGTCATGTATGTATCATATGTATCCAGGGTGTTTTATAATCATATTTCCCTTCCTTCTTGTGCAGGGGAAATATACTTAGTTTCCTGCAGCCCCCAACAAAAGCAACGTTGGTAGCTACAGGTGGTAGTGATTCCAGAGGATTTTTCTGGAAGATCGGCAAATGAAATAAGGATTCTGATCTTGAAGTTATTTGCAACATACATAGCCTGATGATGAATGGATATTTATTTTTATATCTTCGAAAGTTCTTGTGATCATGCTACCTGCTATCTTCTGCAGCACATACAAACTCTGTATCTAGTTTAGCTTTTAGCTATGATGGACAGTTTCTTGCATCCGGAAGCATGGATAGAGTTGTTCAAGTTTAAGATGTATATGGGAATCTAAAAGGCGCCCTTGATGGTCATAGAGGTGACATAGAGGTAAAGTGATATTCTTAACTTTGTTATGCCTTAATTAGTTGCCAACTGGTATGCATGGTTGCAATGGAAAAGTTGCTTACATTGACACTGAAGGAACTTTGTATGTTTTTTACTCTTCACTTTTAAAAAACGATAACTTATGTTGCCTTTTCAATTGATATTCACTTATCGAAGTTTAATGTTCATTCGTACTTTAGTCGGTCTGATCGAAATGTTCCCATAGCTGAGAGGTTTGGCATGGATCTTGGGGTTGTATTAGACAATGTATGCTTCCTTTATTTCATATACTATATGTATCATGATTGGATCCCGATGGTGAATATTTAGTGCTGAATGCTTACCTATTTATGTTTTTGACTGCACAGGATTATCTATGCTCGTGCCTACACTTACGAGCAACAGTATAACCTTCTCCTTGGTTTGGCTGCTAAAATGTCTGAAGAACCATTCACACTTCTGGTGAGATGTTACTAATGGAGTAGAATAGAGTTATCTTCCGTTGCAATATCAAGTGATGTGGAGGGTTAACAGAATATATTTATTTGGCAGATTGTGGATTTTGTGATTGATCTGTTTTGTGTTGACTTCACTGGAAGAGGATAGCTTGCTGAGTGACAGGTCTGTGAGTCTGTCATATAGATGCACAAACAGATTTTTAATCTCTACGTCTGCTTTTACTGAAATGAAAAAGCTTTTTGCAGCAAAAATTGGCTCAGATGCTTTCTCGATTAATCAAGATAGCTGAGGAATTCAACGTTACTGTTTATATGACAAATCAGGGTAATTTCACTCCCAATGTTGCTGCTTTTGTCATTTCTTTAAATTTCCTAGAACTCCAATCTCATTTTTTGTCCTATGATAGTTGCGGCATCATATCTTTGGTTATGCCTTATTTGTGTGTTTAGGGACAGTATTTGTGCCGAGTGTGAGGAGAGATAAGTTTGACCATTTAATCTTATATTCGAATGAATGGATCCATATATAGTTTGTATTGTAAGTATTAGATTTTTCCATGTGTCATGCTCTCACTTGATATATCAGATCCCTTATATATAATTCTTTTTAATAAATGTTGTATGTTGTAGGATCTGATAGTTGTTATTACCAATCCTAGATATGATCTGTGATTTTGACATCCTTTTCTTTCTGCATTATTTTTTCAATGAGGGAGTGACTGACGAATTTTCTAGTAGCCATTCTAGTACTTGTCCGTTCAATTCCCTTACTGCCTTCTTCAAAGTTTGTCGTACTAATGTGTTTCTGTCTGTCAATGCTCCTGCATCACCTTGAGTTCTGATATGCAAATAGAAACCACATTTTCGTTGTGTGATTCTTTGAACTTCAAAATATGCAGGATTCACGAGGAGCAGGTCGAAAAATGGCAGGAAGAAATCAAAGAATTGCGTGCACGTGATGCCTCAAATGAGGAAGTCAATGCTCTTTTGCAAAATGCTCGATACGTACTTCAGCTCACTCATAATGATTAGTCAATGTAGTTGCCTCATGTCATGTCTAGATATATGCAAAATCTCTTGCCCCCTTAAACATTATTAATTAGGTAAAAAGTACACTTTGATAGACGAGGTGTGAATTGCTAACTCTGGGAATACTTAGGCTGTTTTGGATCATTCCAATTCATTTCTGCTGGGCTGTGTTTTACAGTTTATCATTAGATTCAACTTTATGGGACCCATATAAACAATCTTAGGTTGAATTCACTAATGAAAGTGCTTACAAACATGTGAACTTAAAAACTCATACAATTATAAGAGTCTTTTTTTTTTTTTTTTTTCTATTGGAGGATTCACTATTATCCCTACGCTATCATAGTGGGCGATGGTATATTATACAGAACCATTTGGATATAGTAAGTTACATATATGCTAAGTCAACATTTTTTTTAAAACGAAACAAAAAATAACATGTTTATGTTAATGCAATATTACAGTTTGCTGCTGATTTGATGTGTTAATTGGTTTATTAGCATCATAGGCAAAACATGATACGAAGTGAAGCACCGATTAAATATTTTTTTTTTTATAAATTGACTATAGCGTCGGCCAAACCGACTCTAAATTATGTTGACTATAGAGTTGGTCAGTCCGACTCTAAATGATATTGCTGACTTTGGTCTAGTTGACCTTAGTGTCAGCCATTCCGACGCTAAATGATTTAGTTGACTTTATATATAGTGGCCTAATTTAGCGTCGGTTGAGAATAGAGTCTGACTTTAACTCGGCGTGGCCGACTCTATATTAGCCTCGGATGCCATAAATCCGACGCTACCCAGTAACTTCGACTTTTTTAGCATTGCCCCGACACCGACGCTAAATCCATGTTAGCGTCCGTTTTAACCCTGTTAGCGTGGGTTTTTGGCCGACGCTAAAACACTGTTTTCTTGTAGTGCACCTTCTTGAAGTGGCTAGAGCCTTACTTTTTTCACTAAAGTTCCAAAATACTTATGGGGTGAGACTGTTTTAACCGCTGCACATTTGATAAACCGCATGCCATCTCGTTTTTTAAACCTTAAGACTCCTCTCGAAACATTTTTAAAATTCTTTCCCATTGCCTCTAAAAATATTTGGATGCACTGCATTTGTCCATGAACACAAACAAATAGGCAAACTTGAACCTCGTGCTATTAAATGTGTCTTTGTTGGATATTCCCCCACTCAAAAAGGGTATAAATGTTTTGATCCCAATTCTAAACGGTTGCTGGTAACTATGGATGTTACTTTTTTTGAAAATAAACCTTTTTTTGAGAGCAATCATCTTCAAGGGGGGAAATCAAATGAAGATTCATCTTATTTTTTTGAGAATTTAATTCTATCAGAAAATATGTTTATATCACATAGTTCTAGGTCGTTTGCACCTAAAGAAAATGCCCCAGATAATGTAAGTGAACCTACTCCTTTCATGAGTGAGGATGTCACAGAATCAGGAGCAACAAACCAAAATTTTAACAAAGACTCTTTGGAACCTAAGGATAATCAAGAATTAAGTCAAATGTCACTACATGAACATCCTTATAATGAAATAGAAAGAAAGTTTGGAGAAGGTGAAGGAACTCGGAAAGGAGTAATTTATGAAAGAAGGAACCATGCTAAGGTAGTAGAAGACTTGATTCCTCAGCACAGTCATGTATCTGAACCGAGGGAGAATCAACCTACAAATATAAAGAAAGGTAAAATTCCTCCTGATATTCATGATCCTATTCTTGATGTTCCAATAGCTCATAGGAAACCAGTTAGAGCTTGCACCAAGCACCCCATGTCTAGGTTCGTATCATATTCAAATTTATCCTCTTATTTTTCTGCATTACCTCTCACTTGTCTTGTATAGAAATTCCTAAGAATGTACAAGAAGCTAAGCTCTAAATGTTCCAAAGTGGAAGGAAGCTGTGTTTGAGGAGATGAGAGCACTTGAGAAGAATAACACTTGGAGTGTTATGACTTTACCAGCCGGAAAGAAAACTGTGGGTTGTAAGTGGGTGTTTACAGTAAAATACAACTCTGACGGTTCAGTAGAAAGATATAAGGCAAGGCTGGTTTCTAAAGGGTTTACTCAGACCTATGGCATGGACTACTCAGAAACTTTTGCTCCTGTTGCAAAGTTGAACACTGTTAGGATCCTCTTATCTCTTGCTGCGAATTTGGATTGGCCTCTACATCAATTAGATGTAAAAAATGCGTTTCTCAATGGTGATCTAGAAGAAGAAGTGTACATGGATGGCCCTCCAGGCTTTGAAGAAAAATTTGGGTCAAAGGTGTGCAAATTGAAAAAATCTCTTTATGGTTTAAAGCAATCTCCAAGAGCATGGTTTGAAAAGTTTACTCAATCAGTAAAGAAACACGGATACACTCAAGGGGAATCAGATCACACTCTATTCATAAAGTACAATCCTAGTGGAAAAATTACTATTTTAATTGTTTATGTCGATGATATTGTTCTTACTGGAGATGATGTGACAGAAATGGAAAGACTAAAGAGCAACCTCGCAGCAGAATTTGAAATCAAAGACTTGGGATCCCTAAAGTACTTCCTTGGCATGGAAGTAGCTAGATCAAAGAAAGGAATAACGGTGTCTCAACGAAATATGTTCTCGATCTCTTCAAAGAAACATGTATGAGTGGATGTAGACCTGCAGATACTCCCATGGACCCAAATGCAAAACTTTGGGAAAAAGGGTACACACCTGTCGACACAGGAAGATACCAAAGGTTAGTTGGGAAATTGATTTACTTGGCACATACACAGCCTGACATTGCTTTTCCTGTTAGTGTTGTTAGTCAATTTATGCATGCCCCTTATGAAGAACACCTTGACGCCGTCTATAGAATTCTGAGATATTTGTAGGCTGCCCCCGGAAAAGGCCTATTCTTTGGAAAAACTAGTAATAGGAATGTGGCTATTTTTACTGATGCTGATTGGGCAGGATCCATTACAGATAGAAAGTCGACTTCAGGTTATTGTACCTATGTATGAGGAAACTTAGTAACATGGAGAAGTAAGAAGCAAGGTGTAGTTGCTAGAAGCAGTGCAGAGGCTGAGTTTAGAGCAATGGCCCAAGGAATTTGTGAGGGTCTTTGGATTCATCGAGTTCTAAAGGAGCTAAAGATGACAGTAGAACTTCCATTGAAATTATATTGTGACAACAAGGCCGCAATAAGTATAGCCCATAATCCAGTTCAACATGATTGAACAAAGCATATTGAAATCGATCGTCACTTTATAAAAGAGAAAAAAGATTCTGGAATTCTTTGTCTACATTTTGTGCCTTCAAATCAACAAACAGCTGATATTTTGACCAAAAGCTTAGCAAAGACAAGTTTTGAGCATCTCATAAGCAAGCTGGACATGATTGATATCTACGCACCAACTTGAGGGGGGGTGTTGAAATATATATTACTCCCTTTAATTATTATTCTATTTTAATGGTTGTTTATTTTTCATTATGTCACTGCTTAATTAAAGAGTTGACTAGTTGTATTCTCTCCTATAAAAGGAGCACCATTCTCATTGAAATAAAGAACTCTCAAGTTATAGAGTAATTTCTACAGTCTTCACTGATGAAGGACCTTGAGTTGTTTCCGTATGGCGATCTAACCGAGATAGGAGACAGAGGTGTTAATCTAAGTGGGGGTCAAAAACAGCGAATTTAACTTGCTCGAGCTCTTTATCAAAATGCTGATGTATATCTCTTGGATGATCCTTTCAGTGTTGTTGATGCTCACACTGCAAAAAATTTGATCAATGTAATCATTTCTTCCTTTCTTAACAAACTGCAATTACATCATAAGATTCATTCTTTTTTGAAAAATAACATTGAAACTTGATAGGAATACATATTGGAAGGACTCACCGGAAAGACAGACCTTTTTGTGACTCATCAAGTTGACTTTCTCCCATCATTTGATTATATTTTGGTAATTTCTTGTATCTTAAGGAATGTTTGTTTTTATATATCTTTTTTCAATCTATGGTTTGCATATCACTTCTTGATACTCAATGTTGATTTTTTCTGCCTCAATTACGGTACGAAACCTAGAGGAATGTGAATAGGGTTCTTTAGAAATTATTGTAAATCGTTTCCTTTTAATTTGCACACTTGGTTCTTCTAATTTTGAATTCTTTGAACTAGCAATTATATTTTAGGGCTCAAAAAACCAGGTTCTTATACCATTCAGATCCATATAATGATTTACCTATCTCCTTTTATCATTGCTTAAATTCAGTGTTTTTATCATATTACTTACCATGTTCCTGCTTTTTTTTAGTATATTTCTTTTCTTCTACTACTTTTTCAAGCCTCCTTGTACTATTTCAAGGCTTTTCGAAGAAAAATATTTGATTTGATCATAAATATTGATATTTGACCTTTTAATTCTTATTTCTTGTTCAGACATTTTTCTGTCATTAATGTCATCTTCGACTTGTGTACTCAAATTTCTTAATGAACAATTCATTTTTTCTCACCACAGTTGATGTCAGATGGAAAAATCCAACAAGCTTCTACATATCATGATCTACTAATCTTTAGCCAAGAATTTAAGGACCTTGTTAATGCACACAGAAAGATTGGCAACCCTAATCATCTTTTAGATGTTACTTCAACCCCATTACATTCAAAGTTTAGTCGAGAGATCATGAAACAATATTCCATAGAGAAGTCGTCTAATGCTAAAAATGGTGATCAATTAATTGAGCAAGAAGAGAGAGAAAAAGGAGACACAGGGTTGAAGCCTTACTTGCAGTATCTCAATCAGAAAAGAGGCTACATATACTTCTTCGTCGGTTCTCTTTCTTATCTGATATTTGTGATCTGCCAGATATCGCAAAACTCATGGATGGCTGCTAATGTTGACAATCCTCAAGTCAGCACATTACAATTGATTACAGTTTACTTGTTGATTGGAGTTAGTTCTATGGTTTTCATTATAATCAGAGCTCTACTTGCAGCTGCTTTGGGAATTCAATCAGCTAAGGTTTTATTTAGACAGTTAATAAATTCTCTTTTTCATGCACCAATGTCTTTCTATGATACCACACCTTTGGGAAGGATACTTAGTAGGGTAAGCTTATTAAATTATTTTTACCATACATATGTAATCGATGAAATAATATATTTTGACTAATGTTTAATTAACTTCTTTTTTTTTCTTTAGGTATCATTAGATCTAAGCATTGTGGATCTTGATATCTCTTTTAACCTCACATAATGTATAGCATCCAATATAACTTACTATTCAGGTCTAATAGTTTTAACATCGGTCGCTTGGCAAGTCTTGTTTGTGTGTATACCAATGGCTTATGTTATTATTCATTTACAGGTAAATAACATATCCAATTTAAATCATACTGTGGCGATGAAATGGTGTATTCATTTCTATCAAATTTTATATTTTTTATCGTTTTGTAATGTGCTTTTATTAACTTTTGGCATTCCTTTATATTGTAATAGAGACACTACTATGCATGTGCAAAAGAACTTATGCGGATGAATGGCACAACAAAATCCTCCGTAGCTAATCATGTAGCTGAAACTGTTGCTGGAGCTATGACCATAAGAGCTTTTGAGGAAGAAGATCGGTTTTTCAACAAGAATCTCTATTTAATCCATGTCAATGCTACTGCTTTCTTCCACAGTTTTGCCTCAAATGAGTGGTTGATCCATCGGGTAGAAACAGCGTATGCAGTTGTTCTTGCCGCTGCAGCATTTTGCATCGCTACACTTCCATTAGGGACGTTAACATCTGGTGAGACATCAATTATTGTTTAGATCTAAACATAATTTTTTTTTACCTTTCTTATAATCATGAAAATCATTTGCTTTTATCATTAATGCATTTATATACCTTATTATGCAAGTTTCTTATTTTCATCAACCATTGCTCCAGGTTTTATTGGTATGGCCCTTTCTTATGGCCTTTCATTAAACAGTGCCTTAGTATATAGCATTCAATACCAATGCATTCTAGAAAATTATATAGTATCAGTAGAAAGAATAAATTAATACTCTCATATACCAAGTGAGACCCAAGAAGTGAGTGAAGGAAATCATCCTCCAATTAATTGGCCAGATGTAGGAAAAGTTGAAATAAAAGACTTGAAGGTAATTCGAAATTATTTTTATAATGTGAATCATATTGTTCAGAGAAAATATGAGATGAAATGAAATAGAGAATTTCTTTGTTTATATAATGCCAGATACAATACAGGCCTAATGCACCACCTGTACTACATGGTATCAATTGTACCTTTGAAGGAGGGCACAAGATTGGTATTGTCGGTAGAACAGGCAGCGGAAAATCTACTCTGATAGGTGCTTTGTTTCGTCTTGTGGAGCCGGCGGGAGGCAAAATTATAGTCGATGGAATAGACATATCATCTATTGGCCTTCATGACTTGAGGTCAAGTTTTGGTATTATACCTCAGGATCCTACCCTTTTCATTGGGACAGTTAGATATAACTTGGATCCTTTATCTCAACATTCTGATCAAGAAATATGGGAGGTAATTATATTTAATTTCTAAATATTTCAAAAGTTTGTTTTTCCTAGCAAATATGGATTAATAGTTACTTCCATATGCAGATTCTCCAAAACTGTCAGTTACGAGAGTCTGTCAAAGATAAAGGTGGCTTAGATTCCTCAGGTAATTATAATTCATTTCAATGTTGCAACTAAATTTTCCGCAAGAACATCTTTTGAGGAAGGATTAAAATGTTATGCAGTAGTCAAAGATGGATCGAACTGGAGCATTGGACAAAGGCAACTATTCTGTTTAGGGCGCGCACTTTTGAGGAGAAGTAGGATATTGGTGCTGGATGAAGCAACTGCATCAATTGATAATGCAACTGATTTAATTCTTCAAAATACCATTAGAAAAGAGTTTGCAGATTGTACTGAGATCACAGTAGCACACAGGATACCAACTGTGATGGATTGCAATATGGTTCTTTCCAAAAGTGACTACGTTCGTATCAAATGTCGAATAAATAATTAGATTAATCCTTAAATGATACTGCCATATTTGTTTTCTTGAGTAATTAGAAATATACTAATGGTTCATATATTTTTCGACAAAAATGCTAAAGGTTCTTCAATAAATGCAACTTATATTTTCTGTTTGTCAAATTAATCCCATTAGTACATGATGTCAAGATTAATTTCATTTAAAAAATATGCATTCAAGGACTTTGGCATAAATATTTTACATTTGGTTATTTATTTATTGATAGTCCTTTAGTAATTAAATTAAATAATTTGTTTTTCATACTAATCCATAGTATGTTGACAAAGTAATTGTTTTACCATTTTTAGTTTTGTGACAAAATTATGAGCTGTAAGATATAGAGTGATTGTTGAATTTCACATTTAATTTTTTAAGACAAACAATAGGCAAAAAGAACTGTTGATTATTTACTTGTTTCCTTTTAATAAAATGAAATTTCTGATTATTTTACAGGAAAACTGGCTAAGTATGATGAGCCAATGAAGTTAATGAAGAAAGAAAAATCGTTGTTCAGACAACTTGTAAAGGTGTATTGGTCTCATTTTCAGTAGTGAAGACTGGTTTTTTTTACCAAAAGATTTGTTATCTGTTTTTTATATGCCATAATTAGCAACAGCCAAAATGCCAATAAAGTGTAGAATCTATTTGTATCTATTTATCATGATCTATAATTTTTTAATCAAATCATTGTACAATAATGTTACATATCAACAATTACATTCCTTTCATGTTTTATGCTTACATGTTCATCTTTTGTGGCTGCATTGCCAAATTGGATGAAAACTGACAGTGTACCAATGCATTTCATCTGATGAAGATTATTGATGATTGTTGATTATTCTCTATTTATTATGGTTGATTTAGTTTTCTTATTTTTCTTTCATGAGAGATTCTCTCTTGTATATAAGCTTGCATACATCATTGTAAATCATTCAAGTTATTCATTCTAAATTATTCAAGTTGGTATCAGAGCTCTCTGGTTAGGTACCTTCTGTTGTTTTGGTTTAGGGTTTCAGCCGCCGCGAGCGGTGACCCACTGTTGTTTTTAAACGCAGTCAGAGTGACTGCCACCGAAATCACCACCGTTGACACACAACATACCACCGTGATCGGGACCCTCCAATCTGCCCTCATCCGAAGTTTCTCCGCCATCAGGTTTCGCACGCGCCGCCTCCGTCAGCACACCCAACCTGGCGCGTGTGTGTCACGCGCCACCCTCTGAACGCCTGTTTGTGGCGGCGCTTGTTTCAGTAGACTCATTTTTTGTTCCTGGTTTTGTTGGGACACCTTCCAGTTTTTGGGTCTCACTTTTGAAGTGCGTTTCAGTGATTTTTTGCTTCAGCTGTGTCTGTTCTTGAGGTGTTTTTCTTCTTGCTGCAACTGTTGACCCGTTGAGAACGTCTTTTGTGGTGTCCTTGTTGTTGGCTTCCTTTTGGTAAATTATTGTTGTGTTTTGCATCCATTGTGCATATCTGCACATTTATCACTATTGTTGAACAATTTACAGTTTGCTTATTCCATTGTTTGTATTTGATGGCTGCCCAAAAGGTTTCAACTTCGGTTACATTGGCTCATTTTAGTAATTCTACAATTTGCTTATCTCATTCTATGGGATCATGGATTTTAGATTCGGGTGCTTCTGATCATGTAGTTGGTAATCTGTTCCTTATTTATAATTTGTCACCTCCTATAATACCTCACAACATTACTCTTGCTAATGGTTCTACGGCACAAGTTACTGGTATCGGTCAAGCTTCACTCTTGCCATCTCTACCCTTGGATTATATGTTATTTGTACCTGGCTGCCCCTTCAATTTGATTTCAATTAGTAAGCTTACTCGTTCTCTCAATTGTTCCATAACATTTACTTATGGTTCTCTCTTTATAAAAGACCAAAGTACAGGAAATAAAATTGGAGCATGCTCTGAACGACAAGGTCTCTATTACCTTGAATCACCTTCACCAATAGTATGCAATGTTTTTGCATCTCCAGATATCATTCATCATCGTTTGGGTCATCCAAGTCTAGATAAGTTAAAAGTGTTGGTTCCACAACTCTCACATTTAAAGTCTCTTGATTGTGAGTCGTGTCAGCTTGGCAAACATGTTCGGACATCTTTTCATAGCAGTGTTAATAAAAGATCCAAGCATGCCTTTGATATTGTGCATTCTGATATTTGGGGTCCTATTCATGTGCCTTCTAATTTAGGATAAAAGTATTATGTTACTTTCATCGATGATTTCTCACGATGTATTTGAATAACCTTATTGAAGGATCATTCAAAATTGTTTGGTGCATTAAAACTTTTTGTTTAGAGATAAAGACTCAGTTTGGGAAAACAATCAAAGTTTTGAGAAGTGACAATGTCAAAGAATACTTTTCTGCGGAATTCAACTCCTTTTTTATTTCTCATGGTATCTCACATCAGTCTAGTTGTCCGCACACACCACAACAAAATGGTGTAGCTGAGCCGAAACATCGTCATCTAGTTGATACATCTCGAACCTTATTGATCAATGCTCATGCACCTTTAAAATTTTGGGGTGATGCGATTCTCACAACCTGTTATTTGATCAACCGCATGCCATCATCAGTCATGGATAATGAGATTCCACTTTCTCTCTTGTTTCCTAAGGACCCCTTGTATTCTGTCCCACTTCGAGTTTTTGGCTCTACTTGTCTTGTTCATGATCTTTCTCCTGGTCGTGATAAGTTGTCTCCACGAGCCGTCAAGTGTGTGTTTTTGGGGTACTCCAAAGTTCAAAAAGGGTATCGATGTTATTGTCCATCTACACATCGCTATTATGTCTCTGCAGATGTTACTTTCTTTGAGGATACACCTTTCTTTGCCACACCAACTACATCAGATTCTACTTCTCAGGTGCTACCAATTCCTCTATTTGAAGCATTTGTTCCTACTCAGAGACCTCCACAGTCACATAATCGTCCTGAGTTTCGCCTCTATGGTGCTACTTATGAACGTCGACATGTCGCAGTTCTAGAAAGTGCTCCTACAGAGACTACCCCTACTATTTCTGATGATTCAGGTTCTGTTCCAATCCTTTCTCCCATTGTTGACCCACCTGATCCTTCAATTGACTTACCTATTGCTCTTCGTAAAGGTAACCGGTCTACTTCTAATCCTCATCCTATTTATAATTTTTTGAGTTATCATCGTCTGTCTCCAGTGCATCATGCTTTTGTGTTTGCTATATCTACTGTCTCTATTCCTAAGACCGTCAAGGAAGCATTATCTCATCCAGGATGGAAACAAGCAATGATTGATGAAATGAATGCATTATAGTCTAGTAGTACATGGAAGCTTGTTCCACTTCCTCATGGGAAATCTAAAGTTGGTAGTTGTAACGCCCATACTAATTTAATCTAGAATATTAGCATGCGCATTAACTGATACTGGATACATCAAATTTTTCAATAATAAAATAATACAACTCAACTGAATGAATACAATTTTGCTCGTTATACAACTGTTCAAGTACCACAAAAATACGTATACAATGTTTGATAAATTCCTGAGCTGGTACTTGACGAGCAACTGCACTCCATCCAGCGTCGTCCTGAAGAACTTCATCATGAACCTCTTGCATACCTGTAAACCTGCACCAGAAGGATTGGGATGAGACATAATGTCTCAGTGAGCTCCACCCAACCTACTGTTGGCAACCTCGGGGAACCTAGGGTCGCCATGCCTACCTTTGGCAATCTCGGGAAACCTATGATCGCCAAGCCTTAACTCTTCCCATATAGGGTATACCTGCCTGTTCCTGCTATCCTGTGTAGTCGTAAAACTGGACTACTTCCTACTAACTTAGTGATCGAAGAGAAACCTAGGATCACTGCTTGACAACTGATAACCTGATAACCTAGTGACCAAGTGGAAACCTAGGATCACTGCCTGAACCTGATAAATGTATAGTCATGAAATCTAGACTATAACCTGATAACTTGGTGATCGAGGGGAAACCTAAGATCACCACCTGATACCTGCATGATAGGTATTTCCTGCCTGATAACATAATAAAGTATATACTGATATTATTATGTTAGATGTTAGCGTGTAACAAACATTATTATCTGAGTTGATTTTACGGAATGCCCCCGAGTGGAGTAACCCCGGAGCACATTCCCCTGATAACCGGTGAAAATTCCTATAATAGGCTAATCATCGGACTCCTCTTGCCTGTGTGTGTGGTTATCCTCACGGAAAGTTCCTCCCATTCCAGATATACTGGAACCCCATGCGCTCTCTAACTGCGAGAACCCAGAAGACACACTAAAACTTATGTGTGGTTATCCTCGCAGAAAGTTCCTCCCATTCCAGAAATAACTGGAACCCCCTGCGCTCTCTAACTGCGAGAACCCAGAAGACACAAAGTTTATCCTGATAATTAATTATTCCTTATATATACATATATATATATATATATATATATATATATATATATTCCTGATAATTTCCTGAACATATATATATGTGAGTCGTCATGTAGGCTCCCTAACGGGCTGGCCTATCCAGAATAAATCTGAAGTGTACCTGTGTCATGATTCATCAACATACATATATACAATCTGTATAAATCCTATTAATAACCTTGTACCACTATCTAGGGTACATCTTATCCTGAACTGTTACGTGTACCCTCAATGTCACTCTGACGTGAACGATTGAGGGACGTCCTGATGTACATATAAATGTACCCTGAAACTGGGGGAAAGCCTGGTACCTCTAACTACGGTACACTATAACCTGCCTGGTTAAGGGTATCTTGAAACTAACCCTTAACATAACTGATACTATTCTTATCAGAATCCTTGAATGTTAAGAAACATTCCTAGTACCCTTGTACCTTCAACTGAATACCTCTCAGTTCCTGTTAACCTATTAAAGGTTCTAGACATATCGTTGTCATATGTCTTACTTATGGGCTTACTATCCCATCTATAATAACTTCCTGAAATCCTGTGGGCAAACTACCCATCACTCTGTATGATACCTATGCATTTCCTAGATTAATCATTGAAAGATCATGAGTATCTTTATCCCAAAGCATATCGAAGATCATTGGCATGGTACAGTTATTTGTTAACAAAATGAGGTTCTGGGCCACTTCGCTTTGCGACCCCTGACTTTGCTTTGCAAACTCCTGCGTCTGATCCTTCAGACTCTGAACATTCAGAGTCTGAACCTTCAGAACCCGGTATTCCTGAGTCTGAAGCTTCCCAGAGCGTCCAAAGACTTTGCTCTACGAACTCAGCTTCTGATTACTTTGCAAAGCGAAGTCTAGGCGATGGTTAGGCAGTAGCAAAACTCTGCTACTTCGCAGAGCAAACTCCTGGTCGCTCTGCGACTGTAGCAGGACTTATAATTTTCTGAAAAACATGTTTCAATCTTAAAAACCTTGATACCCAACTGCCCAATGATCATTGAAAACATGTCAGGGACTCATTTTGAACTATAAAACAAACTGTATCCAAGGATTAAACTGGAATCAATCATATGTATCAAGAAAGTGGAAAACTATCCTTTTTCCTAAACCTTAGCAATTTGTTGTGAAACTCACATAATAATGACCCAAAAGGGTTAAGCTTCTCTATGGAACTCACCATGTAGTTGCTGGTCTTGCCAAGCTTCCTTCTACCGAAACCCTAGTCTTGGAATTCTTCCTCTTTCCTTAAGCTTCCACTTACTTCAAACTTTCCCAAAACTTGCTTGCTTTCAGCACAAGAAATCAGGGAAGGAAAACTGGTGGATCAAAGCTGCTGCTGATGCAAACCGAAATCTAGAGGAAGAGGGAGAGAAAATCTGACTTAGTGAGAGAAGTAAATGGGGAAGAATGAAGAAATATTCAATCTTATCCCTATTTATGCCCCTTCCTCTCAAAATTACCATTTTGTCCTACTCACTCATAATTCCTCTGTTACTGATAAAAGTTACGTCTAAGCGGGATATTACACTCTACCCCCTTAAAGAAATTTCGTCCTCGAAATTTAAAATTCTCCTGAGATCATGAATGAATAGATCTTTTCTACCTCTTTCTCTACTAGCCAAATCTCTAATTCAATGCTTATTGGGATTCGATGGCTACTTTAGGGTCTGACATGTAGATTATCCATGCGCCTCGATTTAACCTGACTGGTTAAAGTTGTTCCCTAGCCATGGTGTCAATCTCTGTAAGTCAAAATATTTGACAATCTCTTCCTTAACTGAAAGACTTGAGGTACATTACACAATTCTTACATAGTAGGATGTATGGTTGTCTGAACCAATGCCCGACTCACTTGACTATATCTCTTGTTCACACACTTAGTGCGAATCCAACTTAAGGTTATTAAGCATTGGATACTCGTACTGAATCCTTATCTTTGACTTTTGCCAAGCAAGACGACATCATACAGTTACAATCGTACCATTCTTTATATAGAATTATCCTTACACGGAAAAGCACCTAATATTGAGTATTCTCAACTGGAAGTAAAGACTGTTATAACCACTTCCACCATCCCTATACAAGTAGGAGGCATCACTTTTAGTTCTTGTCCCTTTCTTTTGACATCCTAGTGTAACACTCATCTCAACCGTAAGCATTACTTCCGTTCCCACTACGGAAATCCTTAAGGCTCGAGAAATCTTATAGGCTACTCGTGTCCGCCTTAACTAGTTGACGACAACGCGTATCTCTGTGATTTAGGAATTTTCCTCCTTACTAGGATTCTGACAATCTTGCATCATTTAAGATGTACTCTGGTCGTAACGGGGTGAGTAAAACTGGTCTCATGATACCCGTCTACAACTTAACTCACGTCATTCAAAGACACTCCTTGTTTTCAAAAGAAAACTATACTCTGATTGCTACCAAAATAGCACACTTAATCTCTCAATCCTCTATTCATAACTTGAACTTACGTAGCCCTTTACTGTAAACTACGAGTGACTTTTGACCTGTATAGAATGTTTTTCTTTCCCTATCGGTGAACATTAAGTTCAAGGATTTCCGAACTCCTTAGCTAAGATATGTTTGATATCAACAAACCTGTTCTGGTCAATACCTTCTTACTTAAACATTCCTGACTGCATACCACGGTTACTAATACATGTCACATAATCGTAAATCTGTTACACTACTATCTGAGTAGTATAAACACTGCCTGATAAGTACGCATAATACTAAACATAACCTGGTACATGTGACATGTTGACATAACATGGCTACAATGTGGACTAAACTCATATGCCACTGCATTGTCGTTTCTGATCAATGCTTCAAATTCAAAAATATCATCTTGCAAGTGCAATCTTTACTGATGTTGCCTTGTGCATAACTCTCCTTGACTAAACTCACTCTCTTCAAGTTCACTTGAAGTTATTGAGCAAAAATAGCTAAATTACCGTATTAGCGGTGACTTCCCTTGCTCTAGACTTATTGTGCTAGAAACACATCCTTCTTATTTCTTACCACATAATCTTAAACTGCTTCAATTTCCATTCCTCATGAGTTTCGAAGTTCACAGTATTCCTCAGCTTAACTTTTAAAATTTCCTGTTAGAACTTATGATAAATTCGAGTCGTCACTGCTCACTGCTATTCTGTGGTTCAATAAATGGGCACTTATTGCCTTTCCTGCGATCCATCTGACAAGGACTTCACAAGCATCCTTGTTCCCTAAGCTTCAGCTTAGAATTGTTCGTTAACCCATCCTTGGATTACTTCTCCGCTGCACGACTCTGATTTTAAACAATTCACCTTGGAATAGAGGTAATACACCACTATTAAATTTCCTGGCTAACCTCGTTCCTTAATGACTTCGTAGCTATCATAGCAGAATCATCTTACGTTTGTTAATTCTGTTGTGGCTTAAACCACCTGTTTAATTTACTGATTGATCATCACCTGACTTTGTGTTTCCTTTCGGACATAAACCATATACTTACTTTCGCGAAAATACGCCAAAACCTGTAAACAGTTTTCAACATCTGTTACGAGCCCAACAGTGCTTCTGTCAAAACAGCTTATACACTGGTTCTAGCTTTACTCTCCATATTATGAATTCTGTAACCATCTTATGGTCAGCTCAACATGTATAATCATTGCAGAAACCCTACAGAAAGCATACCTGAAGCAACTTCAGTTCACACATTAATCATTGGTGGCAACTTCTAAAAACAATCTATGGCTTCTGGAGATTCACATCTTTCATACACTGAATCCACTGATGGATCGAGTCTCGTTCTATTGTCATCCGTAAGGATTTCACATCCATAACCATCTCCAAGACTACTCAGGTCCACATAACTTTACCATATCTCTTAGGTTACTCCTCGAGTTTCTTCGAAAACAATCCGTCTGGATAAGATTCAAACTTTTACCGGCTCTCCTGTAAGCCCAAACATAGGTTACGTCTCTTCGAGTACCTGATTAATTGATCTTAAACTTCAACACTTATCATTTCCTATTGGATCCCTCCAGTAACTTGTTACTGTATCCATAATTCCAATCTAATCTTATTATCTGAATAATTCTCCTTAGGTCTTCTCGACCGTTGCCCTCTTCATATGGTTTCGAACAATCCAAGGTCTGTATTTTCTACCATCTTTGAAAACATACCAACATAAGGTGATCTCTGTCGGCTTTCCTGAATACTTGTGTAAGGAACCCATCAAATGAAAACACATAACTCATTAACATTAACCACAACCTTAACTTTAACTTGTGCGTTAGCGACGATCTTTCTGATGTTAGAGCCTCATAATAGTTCTTGGCTAATTCCTGATTATTCCTCAAAACCGGTCTACTATAATCCGACAACATACGATTCAATCGTTACTTCATGCCCTTACCAGGGGTCTACTTCACTTATCGCTAAGCTTGCGTTTCTCATACAAAGCATCTTGATGACTCATAATAAAGGAAGGTAATCTGTTCATCTGTCCAATAATTCGCTTAATCCATAAATAAGTCTCTTAACTGCTGGATATTAAAATCTCATCCGGTTTGAGTGTGCAAGTCCTTTGATTCTTACACACCCTATCCTTGTTGGCAGTCTAGAGGTTCCAGTAATCGACTGATAATTCTCATTACGAGTTTTTGGGTTTGAAGGGTGAATCTGAAGCCTGATTCTGAGTCTGAAGCTTCGCAGAGCAAGGTACTAGTCGCTCTGCGATCGTAGCAGAACTCAGAATCCTGAAACTTGCGTTTTAACCTCAAAATCTTGGTTCCTAGGTTGCAAATCATTCCTCAGAGTATTCCATAAGGAGTCATACTCATAATCTTTTCCGAGACAACTTCGGTCTCTAAAGTGTCACCATAATTCCTTACTTCTTATGTCTCCTCAGACGAGACATCTCTCAATGACGCGTCCATCTGTTTTAAGGTACTTCACCTTATTCTTAAATATCTTTAATATTCCTGAAACTCTGCCATTAACAAGCTCCGTTACTTTACGGTTTGACAACCACCACTTGGCATAGAATACTTCTTTGCCAATTCCTGTCTTAAAAAATATGACATCTTAATCATCGCTCTTCATTCCTCCACGGTCACATTCAGCTCTCAGATATTTGTCCTAACTGTCATATACTAGATTGAGTTGATCAGGCTCAACTAGATGTGACATTTAGAATCTTTGAACTAGCTCCTAAGCCCTTAATCTTACTATCAGACTTATACCTTCCAGTCAGAGCAACAACATACTTTGCAGACTCACTCTCTACATCTTCTTCAGAATCTTCATCAGACCATGAAACAACCAAGCTCTTCTTCTGCTTCTTAAGAAAAGTAGGACATTCTGACTTGATATGTCCATAACCTTCACACTCAAAGCACTGAACACCTTTTGCTTGATTGCTCTTCTCCTCAGTCTTGGTCTTCTTCACATCAGTTTGTTACTTACTCTTGTTGAATCTGAAGTTCTGCCCTTTGGTTTTGGATTTTCTGTCAACATGCTTCAAAATTTTGTTGAATTGTCTTCCCAGCAACACAAGTGCTTCTGATAAGTCTCCATCATCCTCATCACACTCTTGTTCATCCTCAGCTTCAGTATTAACAGCAAAAGCAATCCTTTCCCTTTCTTCTCAGGCTGTTTACAGAAAGCAGTTTCAAAATTCAGCAAGGATCCAATCAACTCATCAACCTTCATAGTGGAGATGTCATGAGCTTCCTCTATAGTTGTCACCTTCATGTCAAATCTTCTAGGAAGTGACCTGAGTATCTTTCTCACTATCTTCTCATCTGACATCTTCTCTCCAAGAGACTCAAAAGAATTTGCCATATCCAGGACATTCATGTCGAAATCTTGGATGCTCTCATCCTCCAACATCTTCAAGTTTTCAAAATTTGTTGTGAGTAATTGAAGTCTGGATAGCTTGACCTTTGAAGTACCTTCATGAGTGGTCTTGAGTATCTCCCAGGCATCCTTGGTTGTAGTGCACTGCTTGATCAGTCTGAACATGTTCATGTCCACTCCATTGAATAGTGCATTCAAGGCTTTAGAGTTTCCAAGAGCCAGATCATCTTCAGCCTTTGTCCATGAAGGGAAATCGACATACAAGGTGCAGCGGAAGTTTAAAATTTTTGATTTCCTTTCCTTGGATCATTACGAATATCACATGAATCAGTGATAGAATTGTTACCTCTTAGTGCAGAAACTGTTTCTTTGATCACAGCTGAGCAAGTAAGCAAAGCCTCTACTCGTCCACACGAACGGCTTCCTCTGGTTCCCGGTGCTAGCCAAGCGATCAGAGGTTAGGGAGAGAAGTGGGAACACGTTTTTGCTTTAGGGTTACACGAAAAAGCACTAGCTGATTTCAGCACTAGAGCTTCTATTTATAGAACTCCTTGCTGCACAAAATCAGCTTGAGCTTCAAAAGCCCATTAGCCCATCAGCTTCCGCTAACTAATTAGCGCCTATTGCTAAACGTACCCCATCATATAAGTCTTACTTATATTTCTCCTTTTTACCGTTCTATTGTGTGTGACCCTATAGGTTCTTGTAACGTTGGCAATAATATTAAATCCCATTAATATTATAAACAGTGAGCGGTATCTAGCAACACATCACTGCTACCCAAGTGACAAGAATGTCAAGTGATCTGACAAAACCTTTCCATGATAATATCAATGTGTACGATTACTCCTTTGTCCTAATATCTTTATTGAACACAAGGCATAGATTACGTCACCCTTGCTTAGCTCAATATTTATATTTCTTGATCCCGAAATATACTGAACAACGAATAAGTCCAATATCTCATATTGACTTAATTCGGCATGGCCATGCATTTTTCCAGTCATATTCCATCAAGAGGCCTAAAGATATATCTCCTGTTATGAGGAGGGACAAATCCCATCTAGGACACTCATGTCCCTCAGCATGATTCGTCAAGTGCCCATTAACCAACGTTATAGTCATCTTGTTACAGACAACGTTTGAATGGCAATAAAACACTTGAGTCCACATCTAGGGATCATAGTGGTTTCAGGTCTAAGAGTGATATACATTATTATCATTGTGAGAATAACTTATGACGATTTCATAACATACTATGTAGTATTCTCACGATGGGTCAATCCAGTATAAATATTACTCCTAATACTTATACCTATGTATAGACTTAATATCTCATATTCATGACCCATGAGATGTGGTCATCAGTCTACATACATAATAGTCTCCATGCTTTAATATTATCCCAATTCATATTAAAGCTCGACTACGGATACCTTTAAGAATAGTGTTCTTTCATTGATGTAATCTCATGATTAAGTCACACTTAATATTCCATCACATGAACCAACTATTCTAGGGACTTTATTTATCTTATAACAAGTGTAATAAAGAATGCCATATCTTATTCAATAATAAAAGTCATGATACATATAAAAGTTTAACATAAACTATTGGCCTCTAGGGCTTACACCAACAATCTCCCACTAGCACTAGAGCCAATCAGGCATATACCTAATACCCATAGATCTAGTGTGACCATCATGCTTCTGCTGAGTTAAAGCTTTAGTCAGTGGATCAGCAACATTGTCTGATGTTGGTACTCTGCATATTTTCACATCTCCTCTATCGATGATTTCTCGAATGAGATGATAGCGCCTAAGTATGTGTTTGGATCTTTGGTGAGATCTAGGTTCTTTAGCTTGTGCGATTGCTCCATTGTTATCACATAACAATTCAATGGGATCCACAATGCTTGGAACTATACCAAGATCAGAGATGAATTTCTTGATCCAAACAGCCTCTTTTGCGGCATTAGATGCAGCAATATACTCGGCCTCAGTTGTAGAATCAGCGACTGTTTCCTGCTTTGAACTTTTTCAGCTAACAGCACCGCCATTTAAGCAAAACACGTATCCAGATTGCGATTTGAAATCATCATGATCTGTCTGAAAACTAGCATCTGTGTAACCAATTACAGAGAGCTCTTCTTGACCTCCATAGATCAAGAAAGTATCCTTAGTTCTTCTCAAGTACTTAAGGATGTTCTTAACAGCAACCCAATGACTGTTACCTGGATTAGACTGGTATCTGCTCGTAGCACTTAAAGCATACGAGACATCTGGTCGAGTACATAACATAGCATACATGATAGATCCAATTGCGGATGCATATGGAACATTGATCATTCGATCCCTTTCTTCAACAGTTGAAGGGGATTGTGCTTTTGACAAACTTATACCTGATGACATAGGTACAAGTCCTTTCTTGGACTCATACATATTGAAACGTCTCAAGACTTTGTCTATGTATGTACCCTGACTTAAGCCAAGCAATCTTTGTGATCTATCTCTATAGATCCTGATTCCTAATATGTAGGAAGCTTCACCTAAGTCTTTCATAGAAAAGCATTTCCCTAACCAAGATTTAATTTCTTGTAGTGTAGGGATGTCATTTCCGATAAGCAATATGTCATCCACATATAATACCAGAAATGAGACTATGCTCCCACTAACCTTCTTGTAAACACAAGGTTCATCTTCATTTTTAATGAATCCATATTGTTGTACAGTTTCATCAAAACGAAGATTCCAACTTCTGGAAGCTTGCTTCAATCCATAGATTGATCGCTGCAATTTGCATACCTTTTGGATGTTATTAGGAATGCCAAATCCTTCAGGTTGTGTCATGTACACATCCTCAAGGAGATTTCCATTAAGGAAAGCAGTCTTAACATCCATCTGCCAGATTTCATAATCATGGTATGCAGCGATATCAAGTAAGATCCGAATGGATTTAATCATTGCCACTGGTGAAAAGGTTTCATCATAGTCTACACCATGAATTTGTTTGAAGCCTTTAGCAACCAATCGTGCTTTGTAGGTGTTTACCTTTCCGTCCATGTCAGTTTTCTTTTTGAAAACCCACTTGCATCCTATAGGATTAATTCCTTTAGGTGCTTCGACCAAGTTCCAAACTTGATTTGTGTACATGGAATCCATTTCAGATTTCATGGCTTCAAGCCACTTCTCAGATTCAGGACCAGTAATGGCCTCTTGATAAGTCATAGGCTCATCTTGATCCATGAGCAATACGTCACATTCTTCTGATATGAGATACCCATATCTCTCAGGTTCTTGACGTATCCTATTTGACCTACGTGGTTCTTGTGTTATTGGAGTAGGATTTTCTGTCACAACAGCTTGTGTATCCTGCTCTTGTTCCTCCATTGGCGTACTACTTTGTGGGTCTTGAACTTCTTCAAGATCTACCTTTTTACCACTAATTTCTTTGGAAACAAATTCCTTCTCAAGGAATACTCCATCTCTAGCGACAAACACTTTGCCCTCAGATGGTTTGTAAAAGTAGTATCCTTTAGTTTCTTTAGGATATCCCACAAAGAAACATTTGTCAGATCTTTGTTCAAGTTTAGTGGACATTAGTCGTTTCACATAAACTTCACAACCCCAAATCTTTAAATGTTTCACATTGGGTTTTCGACCACTCCATATCTCATATGGTGTCTTTTCTATCGCTTTGGATGGAACTTGGTTAAGTGTGTAAGCTGCAGTTAATAAGGCGTGTCCCCAAAAGGAGTTTGGAAGATCAGCATGACTCATCATAGATCGGACCATGTCTAACAAGGTTCGATTTCTCCTTTCGGAAACACCATTCCATTGTGGTGTTCCAGGAGGTGTGAGTTGGGATAAGATCCCACACTCTTTTAGATGATCGTCAAACTCTTGGCTCAAATATTCGCCACCTCGATCAGATCGAAGCATTTTGATTTTCTTGCCAAGTTGGTTTTCTACTTCATTTTGAAATTCTTTGAAGAAGGTAAATGATTCAGATTTATGTTTCATTAGATACACATATCCAAATCTACTAAAGTCATCAGTGAATGTAATGAAGTAATAAAACCCTCCTCTAGCAGGTGTGTTTAGTGGTCCACATACATCAGTATGTATGAGTCCCAAAAGATCACTAGACCTTTCACCTGTTCCGGTGAATGGGGTCTTTGTCATCTTTCCCAATAAACAAGATCGACATGTCTCATATGATTCTAAATCAAAGGAGTCCAAAATTCCATCTTTATGGAGTTTGGAAATGCGATTTTCGTTTATATGGCCTAAACGACAATGCCAAAGATAAGTTGGATTCAACTCATTAGGTTTCATTCTTTTCGTATTTATGTTATAGATTGGCATATCAAGATCAAGAATATAAAGTCCATTACTCATAATGGCATTAGCATAGTGAATATTATTCAAATAAATAGAACAACATTTGTCTTTTATTGTAAAACAAAAACCGGACTTGTCCAAACAAGAAACGGAAATAATATTCCTGCTAATTGCAGGTACAAAATAACAGTTCTCTAACTGTATTAAAAGACCACTAGGTAAAGTCAATTCATAAGTTCCAACAGCTAAAGCAGCAACCTTTGCGCCATTGCCAACTCGTAGATCGACCTCCCCTTTTGCCAATGTTCTACTCGTTCTCAACCCCTGCACATCAGTACAAATATGAGAACCACATCCAGTATCTAATACCCATGATGTAGAAGTAGACATGTTAATTTCTATAACAAAAATACCTGAAGAAGTGGAAGCAACTGTTCCATTCTTTTTGTCTTCCAGATATTTTGGGCAGTTGCGCTTCCAGTGCCCGGTCTTACCACAGTAGAAGCACTTGCCCTCCTTAGCCACACCTCCAGTAGGCTTCAAGGCTTTGGTTGATGGCTTAGCAACTGTTTTGCCTTTGCCATTTCCCTTAGACCTTTCAGGATTCTTATTATGCTTTTTGACCTTTCCATTGTCAGCTTGCTCTTCATAAAGAGTCTTAAGGTGTTCGATCACATCGAACGCAGCCATGTTCTCGTGTTGCTTCTGAAGCTCAGAGGTCATAGTTGCAAGCATGATGCAAGCGACTTCCACGGCATCATTGACATGCTTACTACAAGCATCTCTCTCAGCCCTGGGAGCATTTGCAGCTGGTGCCTCTTTAGGAACAGGTTCATCAAGCACATACAGCTTTTTCTCATGTGTGAGGACAATCCTCAAGTTTCGGTGCCAGTCTAAAAAATTTGTTTCATTCAGTTTATCCTTCTCAAGGATTGATCGCAAAATGTTGTTTGAAGTGCTATTTGCCATCTACAATTTAAAATATGCAAAATAAGTATCATGAAAATAACATATTTAATTTGGCCTTTAATTAAATACGCTCCCACTATTTTATTCAAATCAAATGACCTTCAAACATTTAATTCGGAAAATCCCGTTGGAAGATTTTCTAGCGGGTTGAAATCCTTATTTCACCTTGTTTTGAGTCAGCTAGGGCTGATCACCCAAAACTCAGCTATTTAGGTAGGAACATTTCCAATTGTATCTCATACAACTTTCAAATCAATTGGGCGAGTAACTCTTACTCTGATCTATCATATAGATATTTCCCAATTCTTGCTTCTAAATTTATTCTAATCATATTAAAATTAATTTAGTTAAGTTAAACCCAATAGAATAACAATCGGGTAAATGAAATTACCGCACCGCGACTTACAAACATAGAACATGTGCTTCGCTAGGGCAGAACCCACACATTCGATATTAGTCTTGAAGGGTGTTATTCTTTTGGAAAGCATTAAACTTAATATATCACTTTGAAGGATTTTATTTAGTTTGATCTCACCTCACCACGGCTTATATATCATATATATTCGCACTCCAATCATTCAAGCATGCATAACAATTATACAAAGTAAAAGTGACATGATCATGGCCTCCTAACGCTATGATTCTCTCAAGCCAATGAAAGAATCTAAACTAATCCTAGAAACGACCTTGCTTCTCCAAGCTGGACTTCTAGGGCTAATCCAACGTCAATGGTCCTATTACCTCCTTGTATTCTAATTACATTACTTATAAAGAAACTCGTTTTACATACGAGGGATTGGATGAGAAGAGAATGTACATATAGAATTCAAGAGAGAGGCACGACACGCAGGCCGTATTTCAAAAACCAAAATAAAAGAAATAATAAGACTAAGGCCATAATCATTCACACAACAACAATAAAACACCTTTTATTATTATTAACACCTCATAATTAAATAAATTAAATTAAAACTCGGCGATTGATCACACTACGCAGATTAGTCGGGGGTTCCGCTGCCCGGTCAGCGGACGGGGTCCGGGGCAGCGCCCCGGAAGCTAATTCAATATGAACGATTCACTTTGAATTCTGGTGCTGGAAAAATCGTGTCACGATTCTGGCATCGTGTCACGATTTTATAGGCAGAAGCAAACAATTTGCTGGGCGCAAAATCGTGTCACGATTTTATAGGCAGAAGCAAACGATTTGCTGGGCACAAAATCGTGTCACGATTCTCTAATCGTGTCACGATTCTGAACCAGGTTTCAGCCCTTTTCGTAACCCTAATCATGACGGCACAACACTTGCGGCGTTATGAACCCCGTTGTAACAGTATGATCACACCAATCAAAGTACTCTGATTGTTTATCCAATATGGTGATCGAACTTAGAATGCTTCACCTGATACGGTTCCGAAGCTCCAGTTTACAATCATCCAATATGAACAAATATCATCTGACTTGATTTAGTGAACGATCATCACGAGTATATCACATGTACTTCTGTTACACAGAATTTATCAATCATATTTCTGTCGATATGGATAATCGAAAGTATTGATGCTTCACCAGAAAACGGTTCCGAAGCTTCAAACAATTCGAAAAGCCATGCACAGAAAAGTGATACGATTCAATTATGTGCGTATGTGATCGAGCAACACATCTCCGTCGATATGGATAATCGATATATTGATGCTTCACGTGATACGGTTCCGAAGCTTCAAACAAACCGAAGGTCCATGCACGGAAACGTGATGCCTTGCCAATTTTAATTTGTCTTTATTATTCAATTGTATTCGATTATGTTTAATCCAATTAAAACATAAAGCAGTAAACAAAACAATCCGATTCATGGTTTCGTAATTGGCTCTGATACCACTGAAGGGAAATCGACATACAAGGTGCAGCAGAAGTTTAAAATTTTTGATTTCCTTTCCTTGGATCATTACGAATATCACATGAATCAGTGATAGAATTGTTACCTCTTAGTGCAGAAACTGTTTCTTTGATCACAGCTGAGCAAGTAAGCAAAGCCTCTACTCGTCCACACGAACGGCTTCCTCTGGTTCCCGGTGCTAGCCAAGCGATCAGAGGTTAGGGAGAGAAGTGGGAACACGTTTTTGCTTTAGGGTTACACGAAAAGGCACTAGCTGATTTCAGCACTAGAGCTTCTATTTATAGAACTCCTTGCTGCACAAAATCAGCTTGAGCTTCAAAAGCCCATTAGCCCATCAGCTTCCGCTAACTAATTAGCGCCTATTGCTAAACGTACCCCATCATATAAGTCTTACTTATATTTCTCCTTTTTACCGTTCTATTGTGTGTGACCCTATAGGTTCTTGTAACGTTGGCAATAATATTAAATCCCATTAATATTATAAACAGTGAGCGGTATCTAGCAACACATCACTGCTACCCAAGTGACAAGAATGTCAAGTGATCTGACGAAACCTTTCCATTATAATATCAATGTGTACGATTACTCCTTTGTCCTAATATCTTTATTGAACACAAGGCATAGATTACGTCACCCTTGCTTAGCTCAATATTTATATTTCTTGATCCCGAAATATACTGAACAACGAATAAGTCCAATATCTCATATTGACTTAATTCGGCATGGCCATGCATTTTTCCAGTCATATTCCATCAAGAGGCCTAAAGATATATCTCCTGTTATGAGGAGGGACAAATCCCATCTAGGACACTCATGTCCCTCAGCATGATTCGTCAAGTGCCCATTAACCAACGTTATACTCATCTTGTTACAGACAACATTTGAATGGCAATAAAACACTTGAGTCCACATCTAGGGATCATAGTGGTTTCAGGTCTAAGAGTGATATACATTATTATCATTGTGAGAATAACTTATGACGATTTCATAACATACTATGTAGTATTCTCACGATGGGTCAATCCAGTATAAATATTACTCCTAATACTTATACCTATGTATAGACTTAATATCTCATATTCATGACCCATGAGATGTGGTCATCAGTCTACATACATAATAGTCTCCATGCTTTAATATTATCCCAATTCATATTAAAGCTCGACTACGGATACCTTTAAGAATAGTGTTCTTTCATTGATGTAATCTCATGATTTAGTCACACTTAATATTCCATCACATGAACCAACTATTCTAGGGACTTTATTTATCTTATAACAAGTGTAATAAAGAATGCCATATCTTATTCAATAATAAAAGTCATGATACATATAAAAGTTTAACATAAACTATTGGCCTCTAGGGCTTACACCAACAGTCCATTCTTCCTCAGGTTTCAGCACTTTAGTTTTATTCCCATCTTTATCCAACACAACTGGATGATCCCAACCTTTTAACACTTCTTTCCAGGTTCTGCTGTTAATGGATTTCAAAAAGGCACACATTCCAGACTTCCAATATTCATAATTTGTGCCATCCAGCAAAGGTGGTCTGTTGACATATCCTCCCTCCTTGTCCATAATTGCCAGAAAAGTCTTCCCTGGAGCTCACCCAATAACAGGCAGGGTGCCTGCTCTGATGCCAATTGAAATTCTGGCAGGTATGGTAATAGCACAAAAAACAGAGCACAATGAATGTTAAAACAGAGCACAATCACACAGTATCAGAAGCAGCAATGTAAAGTGCAGAAAATAAAAGGACACAGATATTTGTTGTTGAGTCTTTTGGTGTTGGCTGCATGTTTTGGCAAAACCAAAGTATTGAATAGTAGCATCTCCATGATTAGAACATTTCTTCAGTTACAAATTTTCTCATTTGAAGCTGTTCAGAAGCTGAAATCAACATCAGAAGCTGATTCAGGTTCTGATGCCCGCGTTGACTTCTGTTGACTTCATCAGAAGCTGGTCATTTTCAAGTTATTCTTGCGCGAATCTTGGCGAGATTTAACAAGGAATTATCCATGCATATTGCTTCTAGAATGCTGGTTGTTTTGAAGAAGATTTCATGAAGATTTGGCATGGATTTATGAATGCTCGTATTTTTCTGTTATAATCTTATGAAGATATTTTCCTGGTTTATTTGTTTCCTTATTGGATTTCTCATTATTCAGAATCAAATCTAATTCAGAAGATTTGGAGCATAATTAAGAGCTTTGCTGAAGATTATAAAAGGAGGAGTATTGCTGCCATTCAAGACTTACGATTTTAAGAGTATTATTCAGAGAATAAAGTCTTTGTTTTTTAACTTAGAGTCTATTTGTGCACCACTCATATGCTTTGAGTTGGTTTAGGATTAATTGAGTTGTAATTCATTCTAAGCCTTTAGGTACGAATGGAGTTTTGTTGTTGAAGTGTGTCTTCAAAAACAGGGTAGCTTTCAGAACTAGGTTTTAGTTCAAGGGTTGTTCAAGTAGCTGGGTTGCAGTTGCTTGAATAGGAAGTTAGAGGATTCTAATACTCATGCGTGGGTAGAAATCTGACTAGGTGGAAGTTAATTGCTTGGGATAGGAACTGGGAGTCAGTGTCTGAGTCTTGAGGATTAAATCCAATAGTGGATTTCCTTCCTGGATTGGTATCCCCCAGAGTAGGAGGTGTTTACTCCGAACTGGGTTAATAAACCTTGTGTGCCTTTTTACTTTCCTGCACTTTATTTTGCTGCTCTTGCATTGTGTTGTGTTGTGCTCTGTTTTTGCAATTTACTGTGCCCTACGTTTTGTTCAGAACCTGTTGGTTCAGAACCTGGTAACTCTGTCTTATTGCCTGGCCAGAATTTCAATTGGCATCAGAGCAGGCACCCTGCCTGTGTTTTGGGTGAGATCCAGAGTAGTGTTTTCTGGCAAGCATGGATAGAGAAGGAAGATATGTCAACAGACCACCCCTATTAGATGGCACAAACTATGAATATTGGAAGTCTAGGATGTGTGCTTTTCTAAAATCTATTGACAGCAGGACTTGGAAAGCTGTGTTAAAAGGCTGGGATCATCCAGTAGTTTTGGACAAAGATGGGAACAACACTGAGGTTCTGAAGCCTGAAGAAGAATGGACCAAAGCTGAAGATGATCTGTCACTGGGAAATTCAAAAGCCTTGAATGCAATCTTTAATGGTGTGGATCAGAACATGTTCAGACTCATCAAACAATGTACTGTGGCTAAGGATGCTTGGGAAATTCTGAAAACAACTCATGAAGGAACCTCTAAAGTCAAGATGTCCAGACTCCAGTTGCTGACTACTAAGTTTGAGAACCTGAAGATGAAGGAGGATGAAAATATCCAGGATTTCTACATGAACGTGCTGGACATGGCTAATTCCTTTGATTCTCTTGGGGAGAAGATGTCAGTTGAGAAGTTAGTGAGAAAAATCCTCAGGTCCCTGCCCAGAAGATTTGATATGAAGGTGACAGCAATTGAAGAGGCACATGATATTACAACTATGAAGCTTGAGGAGCTGATTGGGTCATTGCTCAATTTTGAAACTTCCTTTTGTAAACAGCCTGAGAAGAAAGGAAAAGGTGTAGCTTTTAGTGTGAATTCTGAAGCTGATGATCAATAAGAGTCTGATGAGGATGACTTATCAGAAGCTCTAGTGTTGCTGGGAAAACAATTCAACAAGATTCTGAAGAATGTTAACAGAAAAGCCAAAGCCAAAGGTCAGAATTTCAGATTCAATAACAAAAAGCAACAAACTGATGAGAAGAAGACCAAGTCTGAGGAGAAAAATAACCAAGCCAAAGGTGTGTAGTGCTATGAGTGTGAGGGTTATGGACATATCAAAATTGAATGTCCTACTTTTCTTAAGAAGCAGAAGAAGAAAAGCCTAGTTGTTGCTTGGTCTGATGATGATTCTGAAGAAGATGCTGGAAGTGAATCTGGAATGTGTGATACTGGTCTGGTAGTGAGGTCAGGAGCTATCTTGAAGAAGGAACCTGTTTTAGAGTCTGAGACTTTTTCAGAGTCTGACTCAGACTCTGAAGCTTCATCTGTGTCTGAAGCTGCTAAAACCTCATATGATGAACTAGCTGACAACTACAGGAAGCTGTATACCAGAAGTGCTGAGGTTTGCAAACAAGTTCTGGATCAGAAGGAGACTATTTTACAACTGAAGGCTGAAAAAGGTGAACTGTTGGTTCAGAATTCAGAATTGAAAGAAGAAGTAAACCAACTTAATTCCCAACTTGAGAACATGAAAAAGCAGGTCAGGATGATGAATACTGCTACTGATGTGTTAGAAGAAATTCTAGATGCTCAGAAACATGGAAAAGCTGGTTTAGGTTTTATTGATCAGACTCAGAACCCCAAACAGAAGATTCTTGTTAAAGAGTTTGTTCCTGCCACTAAAACTGATAATCCTATGATTGGGACATCTCATATGAGACCTCAAAAACAAGCCCAGATGCAAGCTCAGAAGCAACCTTAGGAGAGAGTTCAGATGCAAGGTCAAAAGCATGTTCAGATGCTACCTCAGAAGCAACCCCAGAAATTTTTCAGAAACAGAAGGAGGAGAAATTATTCATGGATCTATCATCATTGTGGAAAGAAAGGGCATATCAAACCATTCTGCTTCAAACTTTATGGCTATCCTGAACATTTTCAGTATAGAAGAGTTGAACCAGCTGCTATCAGACACAATGTTCAGATGGTGTGGAAGCCCAAAGTTCACAATGTAGGCCTTATAGCTCATACTTCTTTGAGAGCCACCTCAAAAGAAGATTGGTATTTTGATAGTGGGTGTTCAAGGCACATGACTGGTGTGAAGAAGCTGCTGAGCAATATCAGATCATACTTCAGAAGCTATGTGACATTTGGAGATGGTGTAAAAGGTCAGATTCTGGGTATTGGTGATTTGATCAGAGAAGGTTTGCCCAGACTTAATGATGTGCTACTGGTGGAAGGGTTAACTTCTAATCTGATCAGTATTAGCCAGCTATGTGATCAAGATTTAAAAGTGAATTTCAACAAGCTAGAATGTATTGTTACTGATCAGGAAGATAAGATTCAGATGAGGGGCTGCAGATCCAAAGAAAACTGTTACTTATGGGTTTCTGAAGAAGAAAGAAGTATGACTTCTTGTCTTATGAGCTCAGAAGAGGAAGTCAAACTCTGGCACCAGAAATTGGGTCATCTGCATCTGAAAGGCATGAAGAAAATCCTAAGTACTGAAGCTATCAGAGGTGTACCTAATCTGAAGATCAATGAGGACAATGTTTGTGGTGATTGTCAAATTGGGAAACAAACAAGAAAGTCTCATCCCAAATTAGTTCATCAGGTAACTACTAAAGTACTAGAACTTGTTCATATGGATTTAATGCGGCCTATGCAAGTAGAAAGTATTGGAGGCAAGAGGTATGCTTTTGTAATGGTAGATGACTACTCAAGATTCACATGGATCAGTTTTGTTAGAGAAAAGTCTGACACTTTTGAAGTATTTAAAGACCTGTGCATTCAGTTACAAAGAGAAAAAGACTGTGGCATAGTCAGAATCAGAAGTGATCATGGCAAGGAATTTGAAAACAAGAGTTTTTCAGAATTTTGTGCTTCTGAAGGTATAAAACATGAGTTATCTGCACCTATCACACCTCAGCAAAATGGTGTAGTTGAGAGGAAGAATAGGACATTATCAGAATGTGCAAGAGTTATGCTGCATGCTAAGAAGTTGCCATATATGTTTTGGGCTGAAGCTATGAACACTGCATGCTATATCCATAATAGAGTTACTTTGAAGAAGGGAACAGCTTGCACCTTATATGAATTATGGAAAGGGAGAAAGCCAACTGTGAAATACTTTCATGTGTTTGGGAGCAGATGTTACATCTTGGCTGACAGGGAAAATAGAAGAAAACTGGATCCTAAGTCTGATGAGGGCATATTTTTGGGATATTCAGTAAACAGCAGAGCTTATAGGGTGTTTAATTCTAGAACCAAGGTTGTGATGGAGTCCATAAATGTTGTGATTGATGATTTGTCTGCTGAGGAAGAGAGACATGAGTCTGAAGTTGTTCTAGAGTCTGAAGCATCTTCAGAAGCAGAAAATCAAGCAGAGTCTGAAGAAGCAGAAGTGCATCCAGATCATGATCCTGCCAATAAAGGGCCATCAATTAGAGTTCAGAAGGATCATCCTAAGGAGCTTATCATTGGGAGTTTGGATCAAGGGGTCAGAACCAGGAGATCAGAACCAGTTGCTACTGATTCATGTTTTGTATCTAAGTTTGAACCCAAAAATGTGAAAGAAGCCCTGACTGATGAATTTTGGATTGAAGCAATGCAAGATGAGTTGAATCAATTCAAAAGGAGTGAAGTGTGGGATCTGGTTCCAAGACCTGAAGGGTTGAATGTGATTGGCACCAAATGGATGTACAAGAATAAAACAGATGAAAATGGTACTGTAGTCAGAAACAAGGCAAGGTTTGGTTGCTCAGGGTTATACTCAAGTTGAGGGACTTGATTTTGATGAGACCTTTGCACCTGTGGCCAGACTAGAGTCCATAAGACTGCTGTTGGGTGTATCCTGCATTCTCAAGTTCAAATTATTCCAGATGGATGTGAAGAGTGCATTTCTGAATGGATATTTGCAAGAAGAGGTATATGTTGAACAGCCTAAGGGTTTTGTGGATCCTAAGTTTCCAGAACATGTGTACAAGTTGAAGAAAGCCTTGTATGGATTGAAGCAAGCACCAAGAGCATGGTATGAAAGACTGACTCAGTTTCCTGTTGCTCAAGGATACAGAAAAGGAGGTTCTGATAAAACATTGTTTGTGAAGAATGAACATGGTAGTCTGATGATTGCTCAGATCTATGTTGATGACATAGTATTTGGTGGAATGTCTCAGAAGATGGTCAAACTGTTTGTTCAGCAAATGTAGTCAGAATTTGAAATGAGTTTAGTTGGTGAGCTGACTTATTTTCTTGGTCTGCAAGTCAAGGAAATGGAAGATACAATCTTCATTTCTCAGAGTAAATATGCCAAGAACATTGTGAAAAAGTTTGGTATGGAATCTGCTGCTCATAAGAAGACACCAGCCGCTACTCATCTGAAGTTGACCAAAGATGAACATGGAGTATCAGTTGATCAAAGCCAATACAGAAGCATGATTAGGAGTCTATTGTACTTGAATGCAAGCAGACCAGACATTATTTTTGTTGTTGGAGTGTGTGCAAGATATCAAGCTGATCCTAAGTTGAGTCATCTGACACAAGTGATGTTAGTCAAAAGCAAGTATCGTTTTTATATCGTTCCACAGGGATTAACGTGATATCATAAACCGTTCAACGTCGATTATCGTCTTAAGTTAGGGTTTAACCTTTTTCTTTACTACACTACTCAACATTTAAAAACATAATAAATAAATAGTAGAGTAATAGGACATAGAAGGTGTTAGGATTAACGTTCATCAATCAAACATCGTTTGTATTCGATTGATCATAAATACGGATTCTAGCTTTTTCTTATATATGACATTATCACGTATTGCTCAACAACGTCATTGATTTCCCAAATGACGTCGTGAGATCGATCTTATCGTTTAATCGATGATTTCTCAATCTATTAAACGATTCGAAAGCTTTACGATCCAATACTTAAATGTAATTATCAAAACCAAATCCCATTTCTAGAATTTCTTATCTTGATAGAATATCATTCTAAACCTAGATTCAAAAGTCTTTTTCAACAACATTTAAATCAAATATAAGAGTGAAAAGCAAGAAGAAATTCAATGGTATATAAAAATGCTAGAATCATATATTTAATAATCAAAAGTTTACAACATGGAATGATTGATTACCTATTAATCCCAACAAAGGAGATTAGTTGATCATTGTCATGATAACTATTGCAAAATAAGAAAGGAAGATGAAGATATATTAAGGCTTGATGTCTCAAAGCTTCTTAATGTATTCTTCAATCCAAATCACTTTGCTATTTGAAGTTTTTCTCCTTCTATGCCTATTCTCTCTCTTAGATAACAAATATTTTGAGCTCTGGAAAATGAAAATTCTGATAAAAAACTAACTCTCTAAAAAATGAGCTTCAAAATATTTAAATATGCTGAGAATTTGCACGCTCGCTACAAGCGACCAGCCTGTCGCTTGTAGCGAGGAAGTCAACTGGCCAATCAAAGAGCTCCACGTCATCCATCAGCATTAAACCGCCCTCTGGTCGCTGTAGCGACAAGGTCTGTCGCTACAAGCGATGGAAGCTTGAAATTCCCTGCCTAGGCTCGCTTCAAGCGTCCAGTTCATCGCTTCAAGCGATGAACCCTTGTAAATCCCTGCCTAAGCTCGCTTCTAGCGATGGAGTCTGCGCTTCAAGCGATGGCTTCCTGGAAATCCCTGCCTATCCTCGCTACTAGCGATGGCTTCTGCGCTTGTAGCGATGGCATCAAAACAAACTTCATTTCTTTGCATCAATCAGGTCCAAGCATGTATTTCCTGCATAATCACATGGGGTAAGGCTTAGGATCACAAATATTGCATTTTTAACACAAATATGCTCTAATCCTAAGGTAACTTGTACAACAAGTAATCATAAGTGCCCTAAATTGTACCAAAAGATAACAACTTTTAGGCACTTATCAAACTCTCCCCAACTTACATTTTGGTTTGTCCTCAAACCAAAGAATCAAAAGGAAATTTTCATAGCTTTTAAACCACAGTATTGAGCAATTTGCAAAGGATTCAAAAGTGCGAAGAAATAAACATCAAATGAGTGATTCAAATGTGATTGCGCAAGCTAAAGTTCAGTTTCTCATTAAACAAGATACATACTGTAAATGTGAACTAGTTCTAAACACAAAGAATCAAATCACACAATCCTAAACAAGCAACATGTTTAAATTTGAACCAAACCTAACACACTTCTATATAAAGTATATGAACAATTTGAAATCTATTGTGAGGATATGAACACTCATCCAACAAACATGATAACATTCCAATTAAATTATGTGTCCATCTAATTATCATTTCCAAAAGCATAAAAGGCATTGATCAAAAGGTCTTTAAGGATTGTAATTGGGCTAGGTTACAAAAGAATTGTCATATGTAGCATATTTGAATTCAAATGGCCAAGCAAAAGGAACATTCAATCTAATTACAAACTTACTTCTCTTTCCAATACAACTCTTGGTGAATTTCATACTTTCTTTTCTTGATTGATCTTGACAACTTTTTCTTTGAATTATTGCAAACCTTTTCATTTTTTCTCTTTTCTTTTTCTTGGTTTGCTTTTCTTTCTTTTTTCTCTTTTCTTTTCTTTTCTTTTCTTTTTCTTGTTGTCAAGATCAATTATCACATTCACCATTACATTGACATAAACATAACCTCCCTTTCTCCCCAACTTATTTCAATGACACCCTAATCGAATGTTCCTTTATCATTATGGCAAAGGTCAATAAAAACGATGGATAAGGGTTCACAAGAAAACAACTATCAGAATTCAATAAAGAGTTAACTATGAACTGAATTTTTTTACAAACTCCGGCAATTTAAATAAGCAATTGAGCTTATTAAAATTGACAATTCACAATTAACAATTCTGATTCAATAGGCTCAGATGGGTTAACAGATACTCACACTTCTCACAGGGTAGGTTCATTTGGTCAAGTATTTCACTCAATTTCAAAAAATTGCCTTGATCATTTCAATGCTTTTATACAAATTAAAACAACAACAGATTTAACATAAAATAACTGAGTTAAACATGAAATGTTGGTCTCCTACATATATATACAATGGTTGAGGATTCCTCACATTTTGGCTAGTTCTATATTGGTTCAAAACTAAACAAATGCTTGCTTAAAACTGAATAAATTAACTTGTGTGTAAAGAACTTATTCACATTCAAGAATATACCTAGAAAAACAAGAAAACGAGTACCTTAGCTGCGCGCTTTAACACTCATTCTATCATTATCACTCAAATGATTCTAAGCTCAAGCACTGGCTTTTGAATCTTTCATCTTTCTTTCAACATTGTTGGGATATTTTCAAAAAATTTATAACCAAAAATAAATAACAAAACATAAATAAAGCATACTATATACTCTAAACATGTAATACCCAAAATAAATAACAATATAGCATAAGGTAATATCATCCATGGTACAAAAAACATAATCAAAACAAAGTACAAGGCATAATAAAAATGTTATAAAAGTACAAAGCTTAATAAATAAAATGAAAGGGATGATAAAACAAAATCTGCAGCTCAGTCTAAATCATAATCTTCAGAATCCATCAGGTCTGCTGCCATACGGTCAATGCTATTTGTAGCCGCCGAGGAGTCATCGCCAAGGTCATCATCAACATCAGCATCGTCATCACCATCATCACCGGCATCCTCATCACCAACATCTGCTGCAGCTGCCCCTCCAGGAAAGAAAGGCATGTCCCCAGGCCAAGCTATATGCTCAGAGAAGAAGGCTGGCGTCCATGTGCTTTGGCCACTGCCATGCAGATGACTCTGAATAGTCGTGAGTGCTCGGTGATTAGACGCATTCTGCGCCATCAGAAAAGAGCTCACCAAAGAGGGGTCCCAACTAGAGAAATCCAGCTGAGGAAAGGTCGGGCCCTGAGGGTGGCTAGGGTGCTGTGGTGGTGGTGGTGGTACACTAGAAGGTCCGGCTGATGTGGATGGTCCGGCTGAGGAAGAAGGTGGGGCAGGAGGTGTGGGGGTGGAGCAATACCTATTGATGTACCTGTCATCAATAGGATTCTTTATCTCTTCATCTACCTGGTTGGGCATGTGTACCCTAGCCCTTCTACAAAGTCCCATAATCAAACCAGGAAAGGTCAGTGGGCATTTGGGTTTGCCTGGGGGTAGGATGCCGCTCTCAGCTACTACCCTCATCTCATTGGCTATAAGCCTTGCAACGTCAACCTGACGGTTGCTAAGGATATAGTGGAGAAGGGGTGTAACGTCGAGGGTGGTAGAAGAGGTGTGTGATTTAGGCCGGATATTATATAAAATTAGGGTAAGGACTACCTGAGCAGGTGTAGTCATATCCTCTTGAAAGGCTCTGAAAGGCTTACCCGAAGCCTTACTCAAATCGTAATGCTTCCCCTCCTGGAAGATGTCTCGTGCAATCAGCTCGTGATCCCAATTCCCGCTCCTTTGGTGCTCATGGAAGTCACATAGCATGGTTGGTGCTAGTGGGTTATCCTCTTCACATAGCTCCAACGGCTTACCCAAATATGCATTTATGGACATACGATCAAAGGCAATGGTACGCCCTCTCACGTATGTCATCCATGTAAATGGGTCAGATGGGTCTGCTGGGATTGCATTTGCATAGAATTCTCGCACGATGTCGTAGTTTATCTTCCTCGGCGGAGTACACAGTATCCCCCATTTCCTTTCATTGAGCATGTGTGCTATCCCTCCGTATTCTCCCTCTTCTGAAATCTGGAATTGCTTCTCAGACCAGATTCTCCTTGTTTTCAGCTCCTCATACCGCTCTTGATTCCTTAGGCTTAGGAAGTGTAACGACCCTATTTTCGTATATTATTTTTTTATATATATTATTTTATGGATTTACATTTATAAATATTTTCTAGTAATCGAGGAATAATTATTTAGCGCGAAGATAAGTTCGTAACCGAGTTTTTAAGGTTTTGGGCCTAGAGGGTGAATAGTGTTGGGCTTTAGTTTATGAGTAGTAATAATCCTATGTGGATGAATGTAGTAAGCTTGGATTAGATTGTATGGCTAGGATTGGTCCATGATGGCTAGTAAAGATGGATGGCTAGGATCTATTGCTAGGAATATAAGATATTTTGTGAGAACATGAATAGTGCCATTCCTCTTTTTCTTTGTGAAGAAAACGTGAAAGAAGAAGAGGAGAAGAACAAGAGGAGAGCTAGGGCAAGAAAAGCAAGAGGAAAGCTTGAGATTTGCTAGGTTTGAGAAGGTAAGAGAGTTAGTATTACATTATTACAAGTGATTGAGAAGGGGAGAATGTCTATTTCTCCATCCCAAACTTCTCCTCACTTTGTCTAGGTTTTGATAGAGAGTTTTTATGGTTTAAAGTTGTAAATGATTATGTTTTGCTTGATTGAATGCTAAGTGATGTTGTTAGCATGATTTGTTAGAGTTATTGTGTTGGAGTTCATAAGAAAAGTTTTTGAAAGTTATTGTTTTGAACCCTAATTTCTATGCTTGATGCAATCTTTGCTTGTGATGGTTTTTAAATGATGTTTTATGATGGAATGTTGTTTTTAACAAGTTCTGGAACTTGGGTAACCTTGGATGGGCTAAAATGGTGGAAAAATCACATTTTTATGACTGTGTACTGATACGGTCGCTTGTAGCGACGGAACCTCGCTTGTAGCGACCAGGCAGGATTATTCCCTGCCTATCCGCGCTTGTAGCGACCACACTGGCGCTTGTAGCGACCAGGCTCGCGTGTAGCGACCGAAGGTTCGCTTGTAGCGACCAAGCAGGATGATTCCCTGCCTATGCTCGCTTGTAGCGACCAAAGGTTCGCTTGTAGCGACCAACCCTGGACAGGCCAACTTCGTTGAGTCGTTCTGGAGGTCCTGGTGCGCGCGGAGATGTCTTTTTGATACTGTATTTTAATAATACATTTTTGGAAACCTTGCCCACCATTTTAATCCATTCCTAATGTTTTTCTAAAGATTATTTGTTTCAAGAAAGTTTTGGAGTAAAACCCTAATGTGTGTGTGGGTTATCAAAGTGTGTGGGTTTCCCTTTGAAACCCCTATTGTGTGAGACTTTGATGTGATTTGATTGGTTTATTTGAGATTGTTAATCATGGTTGAGTAATACATGTTATGTCTTATGATATGGCCATGAGTGCCTAGTGTTGTGTTTTGTTGTTGTTGTTGTGATAATTATCAGAGTGCTGATAATTTAGTTGTGTTTATCAGAGTGCTGATAATTAGTTGTGTTTATCAGAGTGCTGATAATCTAGTGTTTGTGTTTGTTGAATCATCATGCATTTCATGATTGTATGATATCCGAGTGCGGATAAGAAATCCAAGAGTGCTTGGTTATCAAGAGTGCTTGATATTATCAAGAGTGCTTGATAAGGATATAAGTTTATCCAAATGATTTGGTACCACATGCATTAGTGAATGCATTTTGAGGCATGCATCTTTTGTGACATTATGTGTGCATAATGGTTGTTATGTGGTAATTGTTATTGATGAGTTTGTGTATTGACAATTACATTGTTGTATTTTAGTTATTGATGAGCCTTTGTGCTTTGTGTTTGATATGTATAATAATGCGTTATTAATACATGTATATTGTTTTGTGATACTAACACTCTCTGTTTTGTGTTATGTGCTGGATCATTGGGGATCCAGATTATCAGGTTGGCGAGGCTATCGTTGAGGAATAGCCCTTTGCTGTTAGGAGCTTTTGTAGTGGTAAGGGCATAGCTTAGCTATCCTTACATTTTGGTACTAGGTGTTGTATCCTAGTTAGAGTCTAGTGCTCTGATATTTGTAACACTATCTTGGGGGTATCTGAACTCGTATGTATGAATTTGGCAATGGCTTGTTGTAGAATTGCCTCTTTTGAAAATATTATGTATATATTTTTGTGTAATATATGCAAGCTTAATTATAAGCATTTGTTTTGTTGTTTTCCGCTGCTGTGTTTGTGAATCAAATATGTTTTTGATTTCAGGTGATGTTTTATGAAAATGAGTTTCTCAATGTTGTAACTTCCTATGGCCTTAACGTTTTCTTTTATTAAAGTTAATAATCGGCGGTTAAGGGTTAGGGTGTTACAATAGTTGGTATCAGAGCAGGTCGATCCATTGGATCAATTAAGTTTAGTATACCCTTTGTGTAACATGTGTTTTCTTAAACACTTTGTTCTCACTTGTGTTATGTGATGTTTGGTAGTGTGTGGATATGGCGCAACGAGCACTTGCTGATGCGATGGAGCGGATGGCGGATGCCATGGCTCAGGATGCTGCTAGTAGGACTGCGGATAGAGCCGCACAACAAGCTAGAGGAGGCGGAGAAGATGAGTTGAGACTCGAGAGGTTTATGAACAACAAACCGCCTATCTTCAAGGGAGGATACGATCCAGATGGAGCTCAGACTTGGTTGGAAGGGATTGAGAGAATTTTTGGAGCTATGCGTTGTCTAGATGCGCATAAGGTGTTGCTAGGAGCGTATGTTCTCCATGATGAGGCTGATCATTGGTGGGGAAACGCTAGTCAGAGGTTGGGAGCTGGTGGAGCTTTAGTTACTTGGGCTCGTTTCCGGAGAGAGTTTTTAACCAAGTATTTTCCGGCAGACGAGAGGAATCGTAAGGTGATTGAGTTCATGGAGCTCAAGCAAGGAAGTTTATCTGTTTCTGAATATGCGGCCAAGTTTGAAGATTTGTGTCGTTTTGCTCCTCATTACAACACGGTGGAAGCTGAGGAAGACAAGTGTGTGAAGTTTGAAAATGGGCTGAGGCCGGATATAAAGCAACTAATTGGGTTTAGCGAGATCAGAAATTTTCCGATGTTGGTGAATAAGAGCCGGATATGTGATAAGGATGGTAAAGCTAAAGCTAATTACTACAAAGCTGCAAATGAGAAGAGGGGAAAGGACATGGCTAGAGGTAAACCGTATAGCAAAAGTGGAAAGAAACCTGATGAAGGTGGGAGTAGTGGTAACAAGTTTGGAGGTAATAGGAATTGCTTTAAGTGTGGACAACCGGGACATCGTATGTTTGAGTGCCCGAAGAATGATGGAAAATGTTTCAAGTGTGGTGATCCTAACCACAAAGCTGATCAGTGCAAGAAGGGTGTTGTGTGCTTCAATTGCAAGGAAGAGGGTCATAAGAGCAACGTGTGTAAGAAGCCTAGAGCGGCTGGAGGAAAAGTGTTTGCTTTAGATGGTGGCGATGCGAAGGCGGACAACTTGATCAGAGGTACATGCTTTATCAATAATACTCCTTTGTCTGCTATTATTGATACGGGTGCTACCCATTCGTTTGTTTCTATGGATTGTGTTAAGAGGTTGGGTCTTAAAGTAGAGAATATGATGGGACGCATGGTTATTGAAACGCCTGCGAGTGGTTCAGTATCGACTACTCTAGTTTGTGTTGATTGTTCAGTCATTATGTATGATCGACTCTTTGGTATGGATTTAGTCTGCATTCCGTTGAGCGGAATAGATGTTATCTTTGGTATGAACTGGTTAGAATTTAATCGGGTTCATATCAACTGCGGTGAAAGGACGGTTACATTTCCAAGACCGGAGCCAGAGTTGTGTTCGAAGCTCATGTGTTGTCGAGAAGTGGTAAGATCAGTGAAGGCTCAAGAGGATGTGTTTGCTATGTTTGCTTCGTTGAGAGTGGAAGAGAAGATTGAGGTTGATGCGTTGCCGGTGGTGCGTGATTTTCCAGATGTTTTTCCAGATGACATTTTGGATTTACCACCCGAGAGAGAGGTTGAATTCGCAATTGACGTAGTACCTGGCACTAGTCCAATTTCAATGGCGCCGTATCGTATGTCAGCTGCTGAGCTAGAAAAGTTGAAGGAACAATTGGAGGAATTGTTAGAGAAGAAGTTTGTTAGACCGAGTGTATCGCCATGGGGTGCGCCGGTTCTGTTGGTGAAGAAGAAAGATGGTAGTATGCGTCTGTGCATTGATTATCGTCAGTTGAATAAAGCAACTATCAAGAATAAGTATCCACTTCCGAGGATAGATGATTTGATGGATCAGTTAGTGGGAGCCTGTGTGTTCAGCAAGATTGATTTGAGATCGGGATATCACCAGATAAGAGTTAAGGCGGAGGATATACCGAAGACTGCTTTCAGGACAAGGTATGGTCACTACGAGTATGCTGTTATGCCTTTTGGAGTTACTAATGCACCTGGAGTGTTTATGGAATATATGAATCGTATATTTCATTCCTTTTTGGATCGATTCGTGGTGGTCTTCATAGACGATATTTTGGTATACTCGAAGACGGAAGAAGAACATGCCGAGCATTTGAGGATTGTGTTGGAAGTGTTGCGCGAGAAGAAGCTTTATGCAAAATTTTCTAAGTGTGAATTTTGGTTGCATGAAGTTAGCTTTTTGGGTCACGTTATTTCGAGTGGTGGTATAGCAGTGGATCCTGCTAAGGTAGAAGCCGTGCAAGATTGGGGAACGCCGGAGTCTGTTACTGAGATCCGAAGTTTTCTTGGTTTGGCCGGTTACTATCGGAGGTTCATTGAAGGATTTTCAAAGTTGGCGTTGCCGTTGACGCAGTTGACTAGGAAGGGTCAAGCTTTTATTTGGGATGATAAGTGTGAGCAGAGTTTCCAAGAGCTGAAGAGGAGGTTGACATCTGCACCTGTGCTAATTCTGCCAAATCCGAAGGAACCGTTCGTGGTTTATTGTGATGCGTCGAAGATGGGTCTAGGTGGTGTGTTGATGCAGAGGGGACAAGTTGTTGCTTATGCATCAAGACAGCTGAAGATTCATGAGAGGAACTATCCTACGCATGATTTGGAGCTAGCTGCTGTTGTGTTTGTTCTCAAGATTTGGAGGCACTACTTGTATGGATCAAGGTTCGAGGTTTTCAGCGATCACAAGAGTCTGAAGTACTTGTTTGATCAGAAGGAGCTCAACATGAGGCAAAGAAGATGGTTAGAGTTTCTTAAGGACTATGATTTCGAGTTGAGTTATCACCCGGGTAAGGCTAATGTGGTAGCCGATGCGTTGAGTAGGAAGTCTTTGCATATGTCGTCTCTGATGGCGAAAGAACTGAGATTGATTGAAGAGTTTAGAGACCTCAGTTTGGTTTTTGAAAGGACAACCAGAAGCGTGAAGCTAGGAATGTTGAAGTTGACGAATGATTTTCTTGAAGAGGTTGTGGAGAAGCAAAAGTATGATGTGAGATTGATGAAGCTTAAGACGCTCATCGAGCAAGGGAAAAAGGTAAATGTTGAGATCGATGAGAAAGGCGTGATGAGGTGTCAAGGAAGGTTATGTGTACCTGATGTGCCTGAATTGAAGCGGATGATTTTGGAGGAAGGTCACAGAAGCAACTTAAGTATTCATCCTGGTGTTACTAAGATGTATCAAGATCTGAGGAAAATGTTTTGGTGGCAAGGGATGAAGAAAGAGATCGCCGAGTTTGTTTTCGCGTGTTTGACTTGTCAGAAGTCCAAGGTAGAGCATCAGAAGCCGTCGGGGCTATTGCAACCTATGTTTATTCCAGAGTGGAAATGGGATAGTATTGCGATGGATTTTGTAAGCGGTTTGCCGAAGACGTCGAAAGGTAACAATATGATTTGGGTAGTTGTCGACAGGTTAACAAAGTCTGCTCATTTCATAGCTATCAAGACCGGTATGCTAGTACCGAAGTTGGCTGAGATTTATGTCGAGCAAATCGTGAGATTGCATGGAATACCGTCAAGTATTGTATCAGATCGAGATCCCCGTTTTACTTCAAGGTTTTGGGAGAGTTTGCAAGAAGCGTTGGGGACTAAGTTGCGGATGAGTTCTGCTTATCACCCGCAGACGGATGGTCAGTCGGAGAGGACGATTCAATCATTGGAGGATTTATTAAGATCGTGTATTTTGGAACAAGGAGTGAGTTGGGAAGCTTGCTTACCATTGATTGAGTTTACGTATAACAACAGTTTCCATTCGAGCATTGGTATGGCACCTTTTGAAGCGTTGTATGGGAGAAGATGTAGGACACCTTTGTGTTGGTTTGAATCGGGAGAAAGTGTGGTGCTTGGACCTGAGATTGTGCAACAAACAACCGAGAAGATCAAGATGATCCAAGAGAAGATGAGAGCGTCGCAGAGTCGCCAGAAAAGCTATGCCGACAAGAGGAGGAAGGATATAGAATTTCAGGAAGGAGATCATGTGTTTCTAAGAGTTACATCGACTACGGGTATTGGAAGAACTTTGAAATCGAAGAAGTTAGCATCGAGATTCATTGGTCCGTATCAGGTTTTGAAGAGGATTGGGAAGGTGGCGTATAGGATTGCGTTACCGCCGTCGTTGTCGAATCTACATGATGTTTTTCACGTGTCTCAATTAAGGAAATACGTATCGGATCCGTCACATGTAATTGAGTCGGACGAGATACAGGTGAGAGAGAATTTGACGGTTACAACGGTACCCTTAAGGATTGAAGGACAAGAGATGAAGAGGCTCAGGAATAAAGAGATTTCATCGGTGAAAGTCGTTTGGGGAGGCCCAGCCAGTGAGTATGCGACGTGGGAGCTCGAGAGCAAGATGCGGGACTCCTATCCAGAGTTGTTTTCAGGTATTTTCGAGGGCGAAAATTCTTTTTAGGGGGGTAGAGTTGTAACGACCCTATTTTCGTATATTATTTTTTTATATATATTATTTTATGGATTTACATTTATAAATATTTTCTAGTAATCGAGGAATAATTATTTAGCGCGAAGATAAGTTCGTAACCGAGTTTTTAAGGTTTTGGGCCTAGAGGGTGAATAGTGTTGGGCTTTAGTTTATGAGTAGTAATAATCCTATGTGGATGAATGTAGTAAGCTTGGATTAGATTGTATGGCTAGGATTGGTCCATGATGGCTAGTAAAGATGGATGGCTAGGATCTATTGCTAGGAATATAAGATATTTTGTGAGAACATGAATAGTGCCATTCCTCTTTTTCTTTGTGAAGAAAACGTGAAAGAAGAAGAGGAGAAGAACAAGAGGAGAGCTAGGGCAAGAAAAGCAAGAGGAAAGCTTGAGATTTGCTAGGTTTGAGAAGGTAAGAGAGTTAGTATTACATTATTACAAGTGATTGAGAAGGGGAGAATGTCTATTTCTCCATCCCAAACTTCTCCTCACTTTGTCTAGGTTTTGATAGAGAGTTTTTATGGTTTAAAGTTGTAAATGATTATGTTTTGCTTGATTGAATGCTAAGTGATGTTGTTAGCATGATTTGTTAGAGTTATTGTGTTGGAGTTCATAAGAAAAGTTTTTGAAAGTTATTGTTTTGAACCCTAATTTCTATGCTTGATGCAATCTTTGCTTGTGATGGTTTTTAAATGATGTTTTATGATGGAATGTTGTTTTTAACAAGTTCTGGAACTTGGGTAACCTTGGATGGGCTAAAATGGTGGAAAAATCACATTTTTATGACTGTGTACTGATACGGTCGCTTGTAGCGACGGAACCTCGCTTGTAGCGACCAGGCAGGATTATTCCCTGCCTATCCGCGCTTGTAGCGACCACACTGGCGCTTGTAGCGACCAGGCTCGCGTGTAGCGACCGAAGGTTCGCTTGTAGCGACCAAGCAGGATGATTCCCTGCCTATGCTCGCTTGTAGCGACCAAAGGTTCGCTTGTAGCGACCAACCCTGGACAGGCCAACTTCGTTGAGTCGTTCTGGAGGTCCTGGTGCGCGCGGAGATGTCTTTTTGATACTGTATTTTAATAATACATTTTTGGAAACCTTGCCCACCATTTTAATCCATTCCTAATGTTTTTCTAAAGATTATTTGTTTCAAGAAAGTTTTGGAGTAAAACCCTAATGTGTGTGTGGGTTATCAAAGTGTGTGGGTTTCCCTTTGAAACCCCTATTGTGTGAGACTTTGATGTGATTTGATTGGTTTATTTGAGATTGTTAATCATGGTTGAGTAATACATGTTATGTCTTATGATATGGCCATGAGTGCCTAGTGTTGTGTTTTGTTGTTGTTGTTGTGATAATTATCAGAGTGCTGATAATTTAGTTGTGTTTATCAGAGTGCTGATAATTAGTTGTGTTTATCAGAGTGCTGATAATCTAGTGTTTGTGTTTGTTGAATCATCATGCATTTCATGATTGTATGATATCCGAGTGCGGATAAGAAATCCAAGAGTGCTTGGTTATCAAGAGTGCTTGATATTATCAAGAGTGCTTGATAAGGATATAAGTTTATCCAAATGATTTGGTACCACATGCATTAGTGAATGCATTTTGAGGCATGCATCTTTTGTGACATTATGTGTGCATAATGGTTGTTATGTGGTAATTGTTATTGATGAGTTTGTGTATTGACAATTACATTGTTGTATTTTAGTTATTGATGAGCCTTTGTGCTTTGTGTTTGATATGTATAATAATGCGTTATTAATACATGTATATTGTTTTGTGATACTAACACTCTCTGTTTTGTGTTATGTGCTGGATCATTGGGGATCCAGATTATCAGGTTGGCGAGGCTATCGTTGAGGAATAGCCCTTTGCTGTTAGGAGCTTTTGTAGTGGTAAGGGCATAGCTTAGCTATCCTTACATTTTGGTACTAGGTGTTGTATCCTAGTTAGAGTCTAGTGCTCTGATATTTGTAACACTATCTTGGGGGTATCTGAACTCGTATGTATGAATTTGGCAATGGCTTGTTGTAGAATTGCCTCTTTTGAAAATATTATGTATATATTTTTGTGTAATATATGCAAGCTTAATTATAAGCATTTGTTTTGTTGTTTTCCGCTGCTGTGTTTGTGAATCAAATATGTTTTTGATTTCAGGTGATGTTTTATGAAAATGAGTTTCTCAATGTTGTAACTTCCTATGGCCTTAACGTTTTCTTTTATTAAAGTTAATAATCGGCGGTTAAGGGTTAGGGTGTTACAGGAAGCGGCTCGTGTCATGCGGTTGAGGGTTGGCTCTAGGACGAGATGACGAACTCTCAATGTTCCTTTGTCTTTTGGATGAGGTTTTGGGTGCCATTCCTACACAAGGATTAAAACAGATAAAAATTAGGTAGGATACAAGTCAGGTTCAAATCAAAAGAAGAATAAAACAAATTCTGGGTTTCGTCACTACAGCGACAGCTTGGTCGCTTGTAGCGAGCGAACCCAGAAATTGTTGGTTTCCTGCGCTACAAGCGCTGTCTAGCGAGGAACACCCATTTACAAAATTCATGATTTTCTGGATTTAAACCTACTTGTAGCATGCGAAATTAACCCTAAAGCAAATATAAATGAATAAAAATCACTTAAACTTCCTAAATCATCAAAAACCCTAAATTATTTTGAATTTTTACAATTAGGTTTTTTCAAAATACGAATTTTATGAACAAGAGGATGAAAGGGGAGTTTTCTAAGTGATTTAAGTTCATTTACTAAAGCTTAAACTATGGCTAATCATGGGTATAACAACAGGGCATAATCTTAAGTTTAAAAATTTCAAAACCCTAAACCCTAAAAATTTTAATACGCATGCAGGCATCAATAATCAGTAAAGAGCATATAAATAGTGACAGAGACTGACGATTAACATACCTGGAGGTTGTTAAGATGAAAGATTGCACAGGTACAGAGTTGATTTGCAAGATTTTTCAGAAATTTCGAAATAGAATGCAGAAATGGAAAGCAAAAGGGAAATGGAATGTTACAGAAGTAATAATGTGCGAAAATAAAAGATAAAACGGCTAGGATATTAATGAAAGTGGTTGGGAGGTAGGGAAAGAGTCACTAGTGGCCTGGGAAATATAAAACTGGTTTCTGCTACGGTCGCTACAAGCGCGCGACCTGTCGCTACAGCGACAGGCTATAAGCTTATCGCTACAAGCGTTGGCTGGTGCTACAAGCGCAAGGTTTGGAAGCCATCGCTACAAGCGACAAGTATGTCGCTACAGCGACGTAGTCCAAAGTTCATCGCTACAGCGATGAATCTGTCGCTGTAGCGACCATGACAGGAAACAGAAAAATAAAATTTTGAGTTCTTGCCACTATCCCTACATGCATAAATAACTGTACAAAACTAAAATAACACTAAAAATGCAACATACTTACAAAATTGGGGTGCCTCCCAACAAGCTCTTGTTTAACGTCATTAGATCGACGCCTGATTCGCTTATGCTTAAGAATCGATGAGTGAAATCGTCGTCGTGTGCCGAACAACTTCACCTCCAAAATATGGCTTCAGCCTCTGTCCATTCACTGTCCATGTTGACTTAGTGATAGGATCCTCTAATTCCACAGCTCCATAAGGTTTGACCTCCTTGATCATGAACGGACCGGACCATTTGGACTTCAATTTACCCGGAAATAGTCTTAGCCTTGCATTGAACAGCAACACCATTTGACCGGGCCTGAATTCCCTCTTCATGATCTTCTTGTCATGATACCGTTTGACCTTTTCCTTATAAAGCTTGCTTGACTGATAGGCTTGGTCACGCATTTCTTCTAGCTCATTCATCTGAAGCTTTCTCTTCTCCCCCGCTTGCTCTTGATCAAAGTTCAAAAACTTGAGCGCCCAAAACGCTTTGTGCTCCAACTCGACCGGCAAGTGGCATGCTTTCCCATACACCAACTGGAATGGTGTGAAACCCGTAGGATCTTTGTATGCGGTCCTATAGGCCCACAATGCTTCGTCCAGTTTCATCGCCCAATCCTTTCTTGATGATGACACGGTCTTCTCAAGTATCCGTTTGATTTCACGGTTGGATACCTCGGCTTGACCGTTGGTCTGTGGATGGTATGGTGAAGCTACCTTGTGCTTTACCCCATAGTGCTCAAGTGCTTTTGCTAACTGTTGATTGCAGAAGTGAGAACCTCCATCACTTATTAGCACTCTTGGAGTTCCAAATCGGGAAAAGATGTTTCTTTTCAGAAACTTGACCACCGTCTTGCTATCGGCTTTCTGGGATGCTATTGCTTCTACCCACTTTGACACATAGTCAACAGCCACCAGAATGTACTCGTTGCTCAAGGAGGATGGAAATGGCCCTACAAAGTCAATACCCCAACAGTCGAAGACTTCGACTTCAAGGATACTTTGTAGAGGCATTTCATTCCTTTTTGAAATCCCTCCAGTTTTCTGGCAACTCTCGCATTCCTTCACATGTTCGTATGTGTCTTTGAACAAAGTGGGCCAATAAAAGCTAGCTTGAAGAAATTTTGCTCCAGTTCTTTCTCCACTATAATGACCACCATATGGCGAGTTGTGACAATGCCACATGATGTCCTTGGCTTCTTCTCTTGCAACACATCTTCTTAACAAGTGGTCTGCTCCAATCTTGAAGAGGTACGGGTCATCCCAAATGAATTGAGTGGCGTCTCTCAACAACCTCTTCTTCATTTGCCATGTGTAATCCTCCGGTATGAACCCCGTTGCTTTGTAATTGGCCATGTCAGCGAACCATGGTCTTTCTTGCACCATAAGCAACTTCTCATCCGGGAACTCTTCAAGGATGTCCCTTTCATTCTTCGTTATCTCATCGTTCACCAATCTTGACAGATGATCAGCTACTAGGTTCTCAGTCCCCTTCTTGTCCTTAATCTCCAAATCAAACTCTTGGAGTAGCAACATCCAACGGATGAGTCTCGGCTTTGAGTCGGGTTTGGTAATTAAGTACTTGATAGCTGCATGGTCAGTCCAGATAACAATTTTTGAACCAATGAGATACGAACGAAACTTTTCTAATGCGAACACTATGGCAAGTAATTCTTTTTCAGTGGTAGCATAATTGACTTGTGTGTCATTTAAAACTTTACTTGCATAGTGTATAGCATGAAAAATCTTGTTTTTGCGTTGACCTAACACCGCGCCTACCGCATAATCACTTGCATCGCACATAAGTTCAAAATCATATGTCCAGTTTGGTGCGGTGATTATGGGTGCGGATGTTAAGTTATCCTTTAAACTATTAAAAGCATGTAAACAATCAATATCAAAATCAAAAGACTTATCTTTGTTGAGCAAATTGCTCAATGGCTTTGCAATTTTTGAGAAGTCTTTGATGAATCTCCGATAGAACCCGGCATGGCCTAGGAAACTTCGGATTCCTTTGACATTGACTGGTGGTGGAAGCTTTCCTATCACGTCGATCTTAGCTTTATCAACTTCAATACCCTTGGAGGAGATCTTGTGACCAAGGACTATTCCCTCGGTTACCATGAAGTGACACTTCTCCCAATTGAGCACCAAGTTGGTTTCCTTGCACCGTTTCAGTACCGTGTCCAGATTCTTCAAGCACAAATCATATAATGACCCGAAAACTGAGAAGTCGTCCATAAACACTTCAATGCTTTTCTCTATCAAGTCTGCAAAGATGGCTTGCATGCATCGTTGAAATGTTGCTGGAGCGTCACATAATCCGAACGGCATGCGTCGATATGCAAATACCCCAAAAGGACATGTGAATGCAGTCTTCTCGTGATCGTCTGGATTCACCGAAATCTGATTGTAACCCGAATATCCGTCAAGGAAACAATAGAAAGATTGTCCTGACAGCCTCTCTAGCATTTGATCCATAAATGGTAGAGGAAAATGATCCTTTCTAGTTGCTTTGTTAAGCCTCCGGTAGTCGATACACATCCTCCAACCGGTTACGGTTCTTGTCGGTATGAGCTCGTTCTTCTCGTTCGTGATTACCGTCATACCTCCCTTCTTAGGGACAACTTGAACCGGACTAACCCAAGTGCTATCCGAGATCGGATATATCATGCCGGCTTCAAGTAGCTTAACTACTTCTTTCCGGACTACTTCCTTCATGTTTGGGTTTAGCCGTCTTTGAGGTTGTGCTACCGGCTTATAATCCTCTTCCATCATGATCTTATGCATGCAATAGGATGGACTTATCCCTTTTAAGTCGGATAGTGTCCAACCTATTGCTTCCTTGTTGGACTTCAAAACTTCTACCAATTTTGTTTCTTCATGGTTTGACAAGGAGCTACTAATGATGACCGGTTTGGTACCCTCTTTATCAAGAAACACATACTTCAAATGTGAGGGCAAGATCTTCATCTCCGGCTTCACTTCTTCAACTTTAGCTTCATTCGTCAATTCCTCGATTTTGGCTTTGTGAGGAGGAATTTCCTTCAACGAATCGAGCTCCTTCAAACACTCTTCAAGCTCCTTCTCATCTTCTTCTCCTATGATACTTAGTGCATTTGTCAAAACTCTTTCAAGATGTGTCAAATGATGCAATTGGTTTCTCGTATCAACTATCAATTCTTCCGTTGCATCCATCTTGAAGCAAGCACCTTTATCACTAGGATACTTCATCGCTTCGTTGATGTTGAAATTGACTTCTTCATCGTCCACACGGGCTTTCATTAAGCCTCCGTCAAGATCAATCATCATCCGTGCCGTTTGCATGAAAGTTCTACCAAGAAGTAGCGGCACATCATCATCCTCCGGTATGTCCATCACTACAAAGTCGATGGGGAACAAGAACTTGTCAACTTTCACCAACACGTCTTCAGCAATTCCCAATGGATGAGTGTAGGATTTGTCGGCCAATTGCAAGGTTAAGTTAGTTCTTTTCACAACTATATCACCAATCCTTTTGACAACGGATAATGGGATTAGGTTGATACTTGAACCCAAATCAATGAGTGCCTTGCCGACATTAACATTGCCAATGGATACCGGTAGTGTAACTTTGCCCGGATCTCTTTCCTTCCTTGGCAATGTTCTCTGGATGATTTCACTACAATTCGCGTCTAGCTGAATTGTTTCTTCTTCATTAAACCTCCTCTTCTTAGAGAGAATTTCTTTCATGAACTTGGCATAAGTCGGCATTTGCTCTAGGGCTTCCGAGAACGGTATGTTGATTTGTAAACGCTTGAATATGTCAAGGAACCTAGCAAACTGCCTTTCTTTCTCTTTTTTGGCTGGTGTAGTTGGGTACGGTAGATGTGGTGTCGGTGCATTCTTCACTACTTCATGATTCTTGCCCTTCTCCTTCACCACATCCTTCTTCCACACTATGTTCTCATTTTCAACTACATCCTTATTATTTTTTTCAACTTCTTCCTCTCTATTTACACCTCCTGTTTCCTTCTCATGTCCTTCATCATCATCCTTCTCCTCATTCTCAACAATTCTTCTCTCTACTTCAAGGTTATCCCCTATACCTTTACCAATTACCTTCCCGCTCCGAGTAGCAATTGCCTTGCAATTTTCGTTGTCTCTTGATGCAAGGACTTCCTCATCAAAATGACTTAATTGTCATTTCGATGATGATGCATGATCCTTTGGGTTGGTTTGTATGTTGGCGGTAAAGGTTCCGCCTTGTTGAGTAGCTTGAGATAGTTGTTGTGCCAACTGGCCCACTTGCGTTTCCAGATTTTTGATGGAAGCATCAGTGTTCTTTTGGTTAGCCATTGACATCTGCATGAATTGATTGAGGGTTTCATCGGTGGTTTGGTTGCGGTTTTGTTGTGGAGGTTGATATTGGTTATAGTTTTGGTAAGGTTGTCGGTATTGTTGCCCAGCTTCTTGCCTCCAACCTTGGCCATAATTTGGATTATTCCCTCTTGGGAAGTTGTTTGGATGGCTTTGGTATTGGTTTTGAAACTGTTGAGGCCTTGGTTGATTTCCAACATAGCTTACCTCTTCTGTAGGTGGCGGACAAAATCCGGTTGGGTGATCTCCCGAACAAAGCTCGCATGATGCGACTTGATGTTGTTTTCTTTGTTCGTTCTGGATATCCTTCATTTGTTGAGGAAGGTTGGCCATCTTCTTTGTCAACTCTTCCACTTGTTGCGTGAGCAATTTGTTTTGCGCTAGGATTGCATCATTAGTCCCCAAATCTAGGATTCCCGCCTTCCTTTGGCCTTGGCTTCGGTTATGGTGAGCCTGGTGATCATTCAATGCCATTCTCTCAATAATAGCAACAGCATCTGCGGCGCTCTTGGCCATCAAAGAACCACCAGCAGCAGCATCAAGCAATAGCTTGGATTGTTGTTGCATCCCGTTCCGGAATAGATGAATTTGTGTTTGGTCATCAAATCCATGATTAGGACATCTTCGGAGCATTGACTTGAAACGCTCCCACGCTTCACATAACGTCTCACTAGAACCTTGTGAGAACACAGCAATAGTTGTCTTCGCCTCCATGAAACGATTCTGAGGGAAGAACCTCTCAAGGAATTTCTCCTCAAGCGTGTTCCAATTCGTCATTACCGTCGGTGGCTGGTCCAAATACCACTCCTTAGCTTTGCCAATCAATGAATGAGGAAACATCCTCATGAATATAGCCTCCTCGTTGTTTTCCGTCTCACCAAGGGTACCGGCAATCTCGTAAAATTTTGTGAGATGTTGAAACGGATCTTCATGGTCCAATCCTGAGAAGGGATTAGCATAAAGTATTTGTAAGATCCCCGTCTTCATCTCGGTTTGCTTGGTAGTCCGTGGCGTTTTCCCCAATTGTGCCAAACGGCGTGGGCTATTATGACATGGCATCCCACGACCGCCTGAACCTGATGAACCATTTCCTTGTGCAGCCATTGGTAACTCTTGGCTTGGACTTAGACTATGTGAAGGACTTGAAACAGAAGCTTCCTCTTGTTGCCTTTTCTTTGCTTGCTGCTTCTTTTTCCGATTCTTGCTATTGTTTCTACGAGCTGTTCTCTCTATTTACGAATCAAAGAGCAGTTGGTCCTCCGATACTTGACCTCGCATATACGATTTCAACAATCTGACCAAAAAGAATTAGCAAACAAGATGGATAAGGAATAATAGTTATATACATAAAAGAATTTTGTGCAAAATTGCTTAAAACCATAATTAAAGTTGCAATGATTATAATATCATGGCTTTAATCCCCGGCAACGGCGCCATTTTAATGTTAGTCAAAAGCAAGTATCGTTTTTATATCGTTCCACAGGGATTAACGTGATATCATAAACCGTTCAACGTCGATTATCGTCTTAAGTTAGGGTTTAACCTTTTTCTTTACTACACTACTCAACATTTAAAAACATAATAAATAAATAGTAGAGTAATAGGACATAGAAGGTGTTAGGATTAATGTTCATCAATCAAGCATCGTTTGTATTCGATTGATCATAAATACGGATTCTAGCTTTTTCTTATATATGACATTATCACGTATTGCTCAACAACGTCATTGATTTCCCAAATGACGTCGTGAGATCGATCTTATCGTTTAATCGATGATTTCTCAATCTATTAAACGATTCGAAAGCTTTACGATCCAATACTTAAATGTAATTATCAAAACCAAATCCCATTTCTAGAATTTCTTATCTTGATAGAATATCATTCTAAACCTAGATTCAAAAGTCTTTTTCAACAACATTTAAATCAAATATAAGAGTGAAAAGCAAGAAGAAATTCAATGGTATATAAAAATGCTAGAATCATATATTTAATAATCAAAAGTTTACAACATGGAATGATTGATTACCTATTAATCCCAACAAAGGAGATTAGTTGATCATTGTCATGATAACTGTCATACCCCATTTTTTGACTTATATTTTTTATGTGTTTTATTTGTTATTAAAACGTTTATTTATTTTTACCTTTTATTATTTTATTATTGCTATAATATTTTATTTGCATTTTTTATCATTTGTTAAGCATTACTATTACTATTATCATTATCCTTAATATTATTAATGTTATTGTTATTTTTCTTTAATAATATCATCATTATTTTATTACTATTAGTTTTTATCTTTAATATTATTAAGTTTTGTTTAATATCATCATTTTTCATTGTTATTATCATCTACTATTTTCCTTATCATCATCATCATTTGCATTTTTGCATTTTTTATCATCATTATTATTATTATTATTTATTATTGTTTCCCCATTTTTTACCCTTTTATTTTAATTCAAAAATCAAAAAAAGTGGAGTTCGCAGTGCGAAATCACCTTCGCACTGCGACCTCTGCGAATTTTCTGCAGAATTTTATACTTTGATTTATCCTTTTTGTTTTCAACTACAATGGTTATTAGTAGCATTATTACTTTTATTATTGCTGTTTTGTGACTGATTTGGTGCAGCAAGGCAAGATTTAATGTGTGACATTAAAGGTAAAAGGAAAGAATGATTTTCTTCCAACCTCTCATGTGATCAAACAAATTGGCTATCCTTGGTCAGCTTTTGTCCCCCCAAATTGACCACTCACCCAACCTAAACTTGCCAGCCAGCTGCTTGATCCCTTTCCTTCCCTTTTTCCCTGCCAAAACCAGTCAATCACAAGTGGTTTTTGTTGCAAAAAAGCTGTTTGATGTGCCCTGTTTTGAGCTGGATTTCTCCTCCCACACATAAGCCCACATGCTAATTTTGATTCCCCCAATCTCCCTGTACACGGCAGTACACGTTTTGATTGTTTGACCTTCCAAGATTGCAAGGATTGATCCCAAGAATCATCCTTTTTGCAGCTGCCCTGTTTTACAGTTTTTACCATCATTACCTTCTAGAATCAATGGCATTTGTGGCTGAGATCAGTCAAGACCTTGCCCCTTGGCACAAGGCAGAGCAAATTCTATCCATTAGCATTAAATGCAAAGTGTTCTAGCCTGAATTTAGCCCAAATCAGCTAGTGTTTTAGGATATTGTTCATCATTGTTCATCATTACAAGGATTTGCATTTATGCCTATAAAAGGAATGGCAAGGCATAAGGATCAAACACATTGAAACCAGAAAAAAACAGACCAATTCAGAGAGCCAACACACACGAAATTCACACAAAAATCCCTTGCATTGCAGCACAAAGTCAGTCCATCACAAACACTTAGAACTTTGTTCATAACCTCTCACAAAGCAAGCAAGCCACTTCCAATCTTGTTCAAGCATTGCCAGGAGTTCTGTAAGTCTCCTATAATCTTTCTTTTCTATTGTATTTGCTGTTTGCATATCTTGCTTTGTCCAATTTCACTTTGTGAACCAAAAACCCCTTTTGAACCTCAAAAAGGACCTCAAAGGGGCCAAGCTTTAAAACTGTGATTTTCCACCCTTTTTTCTTCTATTTTGTCAAGTTTTTTAACCTCCTTTAGGTTCTGAATCTTGCTTAGAAGCAGTTTCTGAACTTCTGTTCAGAAACAGCTTCTGAGTTGAAAAATTCGCATACTTCGCAGAGCAAAGTATTGCTCGCACTGCGAACACACCAGAACCTGACTTCGCAGAGCCAAGTTCTGGTTGCTCTGCGAAGTATATGAAACTCAGAACATGAATCAGGCATTCAAATGTCAAATTTTTGGGATTCTAGCCCTTGATTCAGAACCTAAAGAGGGTTAAAACCATTTTGGTCCAAATCCAATTCATAATCATGCACAACTTTGAAGATTTCACAAGTTCGTGCGACAAATTTTGAATAACTTGTGAAACAAGTTATGTCCTTTAATACTTTCAAAACCAAGTTTAAGCAACAAGCTGAGTTTGTATATTTCAAAACAAACTTGAACAACCATGTTGTTCATGATTTTCAATCCAAACGCGAACTTAAGCCAAGCTTGCTCTTTCTTTTAAAACCAAGCTCGAGTTGAGCCGAACTTGTGAACTTTCCAATTTTTTGCATGTTTTATGGTTGTGTTTGCCATTCAAACTTGAACCAAACTCGTTCCTAAGTTTCAATAACTTAAGCAACAAGTAACGTTCATGATTTTTAATAAAATCGAACAACAAATTTGTTCGTGTTTTTCTTTTCTTTTACAACCTTCCTTTTAAAGCTTTGGTCCCCTTTGAGGTTTCTCCGAGTGACAAAACCAAACTTGAATGAAACGGGAATGGCTTGACGTATGTCTCCCCAAACCTCGGTTGCACGAATGTGTGACGTATGTCTCGTCGCTCGGGCAATCGTCATTCCACCCTTGACGCGTCTAGCACGCTAAAACCTTCCCATGGCCCCCTTGTGGCCATTTTTATCCTTTTTTGGCTCTCGTGGTCAATCCGAACCTTTCGCGCCTTGCGCGTTTATTTTTTACCTTTTTACGCCTTGCGCGAATTTTTCGCCTCTGCGCGTTTGTCTTTTGTTTATTTCTTTTAAAATATTCACGCCTTGCGCGAGCTTATCGCCTAGCGTCCATCTTTCACCATTTTAAAACTTTGTACGTCTTCGTACGTTTTTTAAAACCTTTGTTCAAGTCCGAGTGGAAAACTTTTTCACCAAATCATTTACTTTTATGCATTGTCGTCAGTGGCCAGTTCGGCAACAACCCGAACAGCTGACTTTTATTTTCTTGTCGTCAATGGCCAGTTCGGCAGCAACCCGAACAGTTGACATTTACTTTCATTACACTTTTTCTTTTTTTCAAACTTTTTCGCTCGGACGCGATCAAATCTTTTTAAAACTAAAACGAACCAACATACAAACATTTTCTACCAAAGAACTACGTACGCTTTGAATTCTCCGACTACCGGGAGATACGTAGGAGCAAGATCGACATCTTGTCAAGCCCATTAATAAAAAACCTGTTTTTCCCTTTCGTTTGTTTTTATCTCTTTCTTCATCCCGCATTATGTTTTTATATATTTCCTTTTGAACAAGTATAAACACGTAAGTAAAATATCGAAGCATTTTTAGCCTAAGCCGACTAAGAGGTTCCCGTTGAGTACAACGGATGTGAGGGGTGCTAATACCTTCCCCTTGCATAATCGACTTTCGAACCTAAAATCTTTTCTCAAGGTAATTTAGAACTTTTTTCCTTTTTTCCCCGAAAAATTAAAAGTTCAGTCGTAATTTAGAATTAGTGATTCAATGCTAGTCCATAGCTTGACATCCGAAATTCGCCGCGACAATAACTATTGCAAAATAAGAAAGGAAGATGAAGATATATTAAGGCTTGATGTCTCAAAGCTTCTTAATGTATTCTTCAATCCAAATCACTTTGCTATTTGAAGTTTTTCTCCTTCTATGCCTATTCTCTCTCTTAGATAACAAATATTTTGAGCTCTGGAAAATGAAAATTCTGATAAAAAACTAACTCTCTAAAAAATGAGCTTCAAAATATTTAAATATGCTGAGAATTTGCACGCTCGCTACAAGCGACCAGCCTGTCGCTTGTAGCGAGGAAGTCAACTGGCCAATCAAAGAGCTCCACGTCATCCATCAGCATTAAACCGCCCTCCGGTCGCTGTAGCGACAAGGTCTGTCGCTACAAGCGATGGAAGCTTGAAATTCCCTGCCTAGGCTCGCTTCAAGCGTCCAGTTCATCGCTTCAAGCGATGAACCCTTGTAAATCCCTGCCTAAGCTCGCTTCTAGCGATGGAGTCTGCGCTTCAAGCGATGGCTTCCTGGAAATCCCTGCCTATCCTCGCTACTAGCGATGGCTTCTGCGCTTGTAGCGATGGCATCAAGACAAACTTCATTTCTTTGCATCAATCAGGTCCAAGCATGTATTTCCTGCATAATCACATGGGGTAAGGCTTAGGATCACAAATATTGCATTTTTAACACAAATATGCTCTAATCCTAAGGTAACTTGTACAACAAGTAATCATAAGTGCCCTAAATTGTACCAAAAGATAACAACTTTTAGGCACTTATCAACAAGTTAAAAGGATCCTGAAGTATGTGAGTAGCACAAGTGACTATGGAATCATGTATTCACACAGTTTAAGTTCTGAACTGATGGGATATTGTGATGCTGACTGGGCTGGAAGTGCTGATGACAAGAAGAGCACCTCAGGAGGTTGTTTCTTTTTGGGAAATAATCTAATTTCTTGGTTCAGCAAGAAACAAAACTGTGTTTCATTGTCAACTGCTGAAGCTGAATACATTGTTGCTGGGAGTAGTTGCTCACAACTGGTGTGGATGAAACAGATGCTGGAGGAGTACAACATGAAACAAGGTGCTATGACATTGTTTTGTGACAATTTGAGTGCTATCAACATCTCTAAGAACCCAATACAGCACAGCAGAACTAAACACATTGATATCAGACACCATTTTATCAGAAACCTTGTGGAGGACAAGATTATTCAGCTGGAACATGTAGCTACTGAAGAACAAGTTGCTGACATTTTCACAAAGGCCTTGGATGCTAAACAGTTTGAAAACTTAAGAAGCAAGTTAGGTGTGTGTTTACATGAAGAATTATAGCAATTACTGCAAACTGGATGTGAGGAAGATAGAGTACCTGCCAGTTGTGCCTGTGCTAAGTGTGATCCTGAACCTGAGTCTGAGTCTGATATGTTTTCAAGAATCTGTGTTACTTATTTTGATCTTAATCCCTATATGAAGACTATTGTTTGTCATAATTTTGTGGCTAAAAAGGGGGAGAAAATATGTTTAAGTTTAGACAAGAGTTGTTCAGAGTGTGTGTCATTGATTCAGAAGGTGACTAGTTTTCAGCAGAAGCTAAGCATTATGTTAAGTGTTCAGAACCTTTGCAGCAAGAGATGTCCAGATATGATTGAGGAGAAGTATGTGTCTCAGGGGGAGTACAAGATTGTTATATACCTGAGTGATAATGTGTTCCTGAAGAGTGGTCCTGAAGATCAAGTGTGCTCTGATACCATTTATCACTGCAGTTCAGTAGTAAGGGGGAGTTTGTATGAGGAGCTGAGTTTCAGGGGGAGTGTTTGTGATGATCAGGAGTTGATCAGTATCATATGTGTGCTTCAGTAGCTGTTATGTTGTGTAGAACTGAAGCTGGTTTGTGTTAATCATAGCTGTGTCCGCTGCTTATGTTTATGTTATGATTAATAATTGTGGAGTTCTTCATTGATTCAATATTTTTATGGGAAATTGAAGAACTTGGATGGTTTTAGCCAAAAATTTGCCAAAGGGGGAGATTGTTGAGTCTTTTGGTGTTGGCTGCATGTTTTGGCAAAACCAAAGTATTGAATAGTAGCATCTCCATGATTAGAACATTTCTTCAGTTACAAGTTTTCTCATTTGAAGCTGTTCAGAAGCTGAAATCAACATCAGAAGCTGAATGCTCATCAGAAGCACTGTAGCACTTCAGAAGCTGATTCAGGTTCTGATGCCCGCGTTGACTTCTGTTGACTTCATCAGAAGCTGGTCATTTTCAAGTTATTCTTGCGCGAATCTTGGCGAGATTTAACAAGGAATTATCCACGCATATTGCTTCTAGAATGCTGGTTGTTTTGAAGAAGATTTCATGAAGATTTGGCATGGATTTATGAATGCTCGTATTTTTCTGTTATAATCTTATGAAGATATTTTCTTGGTTTATTTGTTTCCTTATTGGATTTCTCATAATTCAGAATCAAATCTAATTCAGAAGATTTGGAGCATAATTAAGAGCTTTGCTGAAGATTATAAAAGGAGGAGTATTGCTGCCATTCAAGACTTACGATTTTAAGAGTATTATTCAGAGAATAGAGTCTTTGTTTTTTAACTTAGAGTTTATTTGTGCACCACTCATATGCTTTGAGTTGGTTTAGGATTAATTGAGTTGTAATTCATTCTAAGCCTTTAGGTACGAATGGAGTTTTGTTGTTGAAGTGTGTCTTCAAAAACAGGGTAGTTCAGAACTAGGTTTTAGTTCAAGGGTTGTTCAAGTAGCTGGGTTGCAGTTGCTTGAATAGGAAGTTAGAGGATTCTAATACTCATGCGTGGGTAGAAATCTGACTAGGTGGAAGTTAATTGCTTGGGATAGGAACTGGGAGTCAGTGTCTGAGTCTTGAGGATTAAATCCAATAGTGGATTTCCTTCCTGGATTGGTATCCCCCAGAGTAGGAGGTGTTTACTCCGAACTGGGTTAACAAACCTTGTGTGCCTTTTTACTTTCCTGCACTTTATTTTGCTGCTCTTGCATTGTGTTGTGTTGTGCTCTGTTTTTGCAATTTACTGTGCCCTGCGTTTTGTTCAGAACCTGTTGGTTCAGAACCTGGTAACTCTGTCTTATTGCCTGGCCAGAATTTCATTTGTTAACCCAGTTCGATGTAAATACCACCTACGTCTGGAGGATACCAATCCAGGAAGGAAATCCACTATGAGGAATTAATCCTAAGACTCAAGACACAGACCCCCTGTTCCTAGTCTTCTGACTTAATCTCCACTAGTCGTATTTCTACCCAACACCTGAGTATAAGAAACCCCCTTCTTACTTCCTATTCAAGTAACAACCCAGTTACTAACAACTTCTTAATAACAACCCAGTTTATGAAGACAACTTCAAAATAACAAAGACATCATTCGTACTTAAAAGTTTTGAATGATTTACAACTCAAACAATCTAAACCAACTCAGAACATATGAGTGGTGTACAAATAAAGCCTAAGCTTAAAACTCAAAAACACTAAGACACTTAATCTGAGATTTCTGATTTTTTACTCTCGCAAACTTCAATAGCAGCAGCACGTCTTCTTAAATAGGCTTCAGCAAGCAACATAATTTTGAACTCAATCTTCTTCAATTGATATGATTCTGAATTATTAAAGGCTCAATAAGGAAACAAATATTTCTGAACTCTATCTTGCAAAGATTCTTCAGCAAATATATTCAAACATAAAACACGAAGCCAATCTTCTCAAGATCTTCAGCAAATTAATCAGCCTTCTAGAAACTAAAACCCTGAATAAATCTTCAATAAATCTTCCAAAGATACGCACAGAAAGAATCAGATTTAATGCAAAGAAATCCAGCTTCTGAAATCAGCTTCTGAAGGTCAACGCTGGTCAACGTCTGAACAGTGCGTCTGAAGACCTTGTGCATTCTCTAAAAAAAACACGCCCGAGCGTGATGAGACGCTCGGAAAGAAGTGCGGAGTCGCCACCAAAGTTTTTATTTGTAAAGGGGAACGTTGATAAACCCCTTGAGTTTTTTATTTTTAAAGGGAAACGATAATAAAACCCTTAGCGATGTGGAAAGGATGATCATCGCAACCATTATCGGGTTCGGGAGTCGATTATGCAAGGGGAAGGTATTAGCACCCCTCACATCCGTTGTACTCAACGGGAACCTCCTAGTTAGTTAAGGCTAAAGTGTTTTTAAAGTTTTGCTTGCTATGCTTGAATATATATAAAGGGAATAAAGAAAGGGGAAAAAAATTATTATTGTGCTTGACAAGAACGGGGTCTTGCTCCTACGTATCTCCTGGTGCGATGGAGAATTCAAAGCTACGTAGTTCTTTGATAGAAAACGTTTCTTTGTTGGTTTATTTTAAAAAATGATGCTTCTGATCGTATTCTTGCGGTTAAACGTAGCTTGTATGCTCGCGCGTGGGAGGTTTAAGTGTTTGTTTGTATCGCGTTTGAATTGATAAAAACATGTTCGTTTACGAAAAAGGGTTTGAATTGACCACGGGGGGGCAAAAATTAAGTTCAATTGACTACGAGGAGTCAAGAATAAGTTCAATTGACTCAAAGGAGTCGAGAATTGATTCAATTGGTCACGGGGGACCAAGAAAGGGTTCAATTGACTCAAAGGAGTCGAGAATTGATTCAAATGACTACGGGGAGTCAAGAAAGGGTTCAATTGACTCAAAGGAGTCGAGAATTGATTCAAATGACTACGGGGAGTCAAGAAAGGGTTCAATTGACTCAAAGGAGTCGAGAATTGATTCAAATGACTACGGGGAGTCAAGAAAGGGTTGGATTTGTTTTATGCTTTGAAAATAGAATGACGATTGTCCGAACAACGAGACATATGTCAAGCATTCGTGCAACCAGGGAATGGAGAGACATACGTCAAACCATTCCTTTTTTCATTCAAGTTTAATGTTGAAACTAAAAATGTATTTTTGGTGAAGTTTGAAAAGAATGACGATTGTCTAAACAACGAGACATACGTCAAGTGTTTGTTTAATCGGGGAATGGAAAGACATACGCCAAACCACTCCTTTTTCATTCAAGTTTGTTATTGAAACTTAAGAAATCCCAAATAAGAGCAAAACACTTGGTTTTTGAAACTTATGAAAAAAGTTTGTTACTCAAATTGTTGTTTGAAACTTATAAACAAGTTTGTTGTTCAAGTTTGGTTGAAATTCATGAACAAGGTTATTGTTCAAGTTTGGTTGAAATTCATGAACAAGGTTATTGTTCAAGTTTGGTTGAAATTGTTATTCAAACTTGTGAAATTTCAAATATATGCAAAAACTCTTGTTATGTTTTGAACAAAAATAAGTTTTAATCCTTTTCAAGAAGATGCTCAAAGAAAAGACAAGTTCTGAACCTTAAAATTGCCCAGAAAACTGCTTCTGAACCTTAAAAAAAATGCCCAGAAGTGCTTCAGAAGCTGAATTTCAGAGTCTGAGTGAACAGTACTTCAGAAGCTGAATTTCAGAGTCTGAAGTACTGTTCAGACGCACTGTTCAGACGTTGACTTTTTGTTGACCTTCAGACTCACTGTTCATCAGACGCACTGTTCATGGGTTGACTTTTGTTGACCCTCAGACTCTGAACTTCAGAGTCTGAAGCACCGTTCAGACTCTGAACTTCAGGGTCTGAAGCACTGTTCAGACTCTGGTTTCAGAACCTCAAAAAGGGTGAAAAACTTTCGAATTTGGTAATAAAAAGAAGTAAACCACTTCTGTTTTAGTGTTTTGCAAACTTTGGGATTTCTTTGAAGCTTTAAAAGATGTTTCTTAGTTCAAAATGAGTTAAAAAACACTAAGAAATGCAGAAAACTAATGTTGAATCAAACAGGAATCAGAACAAATGCAAACAGCAATGCAAATGAAAGATAAAAGTTTAAAATGACTTACAAATTCCTAGCAAAGGCTTGGGATGCAAGAAATAGTAAAGGACCTTGAATGATTGTGATTTCTTGTAATGGAAGTAATGAAGAATAAGAACAGCAATAACATATGATGTTTTGTTGGTATTCTTTCTTCTGGGTGATGTTATTTATGGAGATTTAAATGCTGTTTGGATTGTTTGGTTGGTTTATGATGGTTTGCAAAACAAGAAACAGAAAACAGAGCTTCTGGTTTACACAGGTTGTTGTGTATTTCTGGCTACTTTTGGTTCTGGATTGCTCTAAATTTCTCTAAAACAAACTGCTGAATTGCTCTAAGATTGGATTGAATTGTGTTTGAACAAACTGGGTTGAAACTGTGTGTTAAAACTGAGTTGTGTTTAAACAAACTGTTTGAATTGCTCTTGAGATTGTATGAGAATTTCTGTCAAAAGAACTGTGTATTTTTAGCAAAAGAAAACTGTGTGAATTCTATATCAAAGAACTGGTCCTTAATCCTTCAGCATTGCATTGCTTATATAGGCAAATTGAGATCAATTGTAATGATGAAAATCCCTAAAAACAGGGCTGCTTTGTGGGCTATGACCAGGACATTTGGCTAGCATTTAATGCAAAAGGAAGGAGGTGACCCTGCCTTGTGATCATGGTGAAGACTTTGGCTAAATTCAGAACCCAATGGGGCTGAATTTGACAGGAATTGCTGGAAACAGGGTGCTGTCTGTGCAGGTTGCAACTTGTGGTGCCCTTTGGTATTGATCTTTGCAATTTTGAGAAGACAAACAGGAAAAGGTAGTGTGCTATTTGCAGAGCTTGGGGAGAAACAATGGACAAGTGTGCTGCTCTGAGAAGAAGGAAGAAATGCTGGAACAGGGTCAGCCATTTCAGAACCTGGGCAAGCTGTTTTGCAATCAGGGCAAGCTGTTTTGCAGCTTAAATTGACTGGTTTTGGGTGAAGAAGAAAGGAAGAAATGCAAGGTGGTTTGTGTGCTGGAACCCAGGGTCAGGGTGCAGAGAAATTGGGGAAGAAGGAGTGCTACCCTTGGGGCAGTCACTTGCTTCTGACTGTTCATGCCTGGCACGTGCTAGCTCTTCTCTTTTTTCTTCTTTCTTCTGCGTCTGAAGGAACGTACCCAGCACATGTTCTTCTTTCTTTGTTTCTTTTCTTTCCTTTTCTTTTCTTCTTCTGATCAAACGTGCCCTGCACGTGTTCTTTTCTTCTTTTTTTGTTCTTTTGTTTGAAAATAAACTTAAATAATAATAAAAAACAATAATAATAGTAATAATAAAAATAATAATAAAAATGATAACAATAATAATAATAATGATAAAAATAATAATAATAAAAATAAAAAGAAAGATAATAAATAATAATAAACTTTTTATTATTATTTATTATTTATTTATTTTTAAGAACACAAAAAAGTTGACTTTGTTTGTGTTCACTTTGACTCCTTTTTTTTTTGTTTTGTGTTGACTCTCTTTTTTTTAAAAAAAGCTAGGACAAAATTAGGGTACAACAGACCTGTTCAGCGTCTGAAGACCATTTCTGCGTCTGAAGGCCAAAACTGCTTCTGAAGATCCATTCTGCGTCTGAACCTCCTCAAAATCAATTTCTTGCTTCTGAAGACTTATATAACTACTGAAGATGCATTGCATGAGCACTTTGATTTTACCAAACAATGAAGCCAACACTGAAATACTCAACACAAATATCCAACATTTTTTAAGTTCAATATTCTCCATTCTTAATTTTTCACAGGTTTGTTCAAGAATTTGATAATTGTGAAAAAGATTATCGAAAAGATGTTCAGTTTTTTCACAAGATGAGCAAGGTTCAGGATTTACCTCTTTACTGTCTGAATTTGCCATTAGGCATAGGTTTGCTTGTTCATCTTCGTTTGTTGGTTCTTCTGTTTCATCACATGTGGTTAAGAAGGATTTTTTATTAGATTGATAGTTGTTTGATTTTCTTTTGTTTAGTGGACATTCAGATTTGTAATGTCCCAATTTGTACCATCCATAACAGACAACTTTTTGTCAACTTCTGTTTTTGAGTTTTCTTTACTTGCTGGAAAATTTCTTTTGTATTGATCTCTTCATTGTATCATTCTGTGAAGTTTGCGAGTAAGAAGAATAATTTGATCTTGACTATCTTCTTCGTCAAACTCTTGTTGTTGATTTTCAAGATTTATTTCTTCTTCTTGATTTTAAGATTCTTGATTTGTTTTGAATGCAATCATTTTGCTTTTGTTTGAGGATTTATCCTCTTGTAGAAGAACTTCATGAGCTTTTAGAGATCCAATTAGATCTTCTAATCTGAGTTTGGTCACAGATCTTTCGCTTCTTTTATGGCAGTTATAATGTGTCTCCAAGATTTTGGAAGACATCTTAGAATTTTTCTTACTCTTTCAAGAGTGGTAAATTCTTTCAAAGAGAGCGCGACTCGTTCATAATGTTTGTAAACCTTCCATACATTTCATATATGGTTTCGGTTTCTTTCATTTCGAATAGTTCAAATTTGCATACACCAATATCAATTCTTGTTTCTTTCACATGACTGATACCTTCATGGTGAATTTTTAGCGTGTCCCAAATTTCTTTGGCAGTTTTGCATTCTTGTACTCTATCGTATTCTTCCCTGCTCAAACCAATGGTTAGAAATAATTTAGCTTTAAAATTTAATAGAACGTGTTTACCTTCCTCTTCTGACCAGTCTTCTTGATTTTTGATATTTAGATCTTCATCATATGGAATATAGTTTCCATTCTATACTACATATCACATATGGTTATCTTGTGATTGCAAGAATAATTCCATTTTTCCTTTCCAGAAGTAGTAGTCAGCTCCCTCAAAGAGGGGTGGTCTGGTTGAGGATTCTCCTTCGGACATGAATTTTACTTTAGAAATTTTTCTCTTTCTTGGATCTTTTCCTCGTATACTGTTAAGTGCTCAAACCTTAGAAACAGAGCTCTGATGCCAATCGAAGTAAAATAATATCACAAGAAAGGGAAGTTTGAATTGTGATGTAATTAAAAATTACCTATTAAAAATCTCATAAATAAACCTTAGTAGATAATATTTGGTTAGTCAAGAAATAATCAAAATTTGTGTGTGTGTGAATGATAAATATAAAAGAGATAAGAAAGAAAGATCACACACAAAATTTGTCCTGGTTCACCAAACGTGGGCTAGTCCAGTCCCCACAATACTTGTGAGATTTTCCACTAGATAGTTATGACTTAATCTCAACTCCTTCTTTCTTTTAGATCTTCTTTGATCTTTACAACAACTTCTTTCAACCGTTACAGGTCTAGACACTTGCTGTTACGAGCAAGCTTTTACACACTTTGTGCCTTCTGCACAATATCAATTTCTTTACAATTGTAAGTTGATTTGGAAAAGTATTAATCTCCTTTAAAAGATATAAAAGAGCAGCTTGCTCAAACTAAGATTTTGTTCTTGATTGGTTTGCACTTGAAATAAAAGAGGTTATGAAATGAAGTTTGCCTTTTGTTATTTCCTCAAAAAGTTGTATGTTTTTCTTGTTGTAGTCTTCTATTTATAGAGGAAGATCTCTTCTTATCTTTCCTCAAACTTGCAGGCCAAGGCTTATGTAAAACTTTGAGATGAAATTGATCTCTGCCAGTTGAGATCGATCTCTATGAATGCTGAAGTTTTCCTTAGTGTTTGTTTATTTGATGCATGATGTGTGAGCCTTGTACAACTCATTGTCTTAACATTCTTTGATGTAAGATCAATCTTGCACCCAAAGAAATGGACTTTTGTACTAGGTAGTAGCTTTCCTTGTCATGTTGTGAAGTGACCATAAAAGAGAATATCCAAAGGATCATAGATTTACATGGTATTACTTTTGTCATACTTCCTTGGTGTCTTGTCGCAAATATATTGGTCATTCTTATGCCTTGTTGGCTGAATCCTTTTTGCACATGGAATTAAATATGTTCATATGCTTATTTGAAGTAAGCTCTTATGATTAAAATTCTTTGTCATGACATATATCATTCTTCCATTGTTTATTGCTTCCTTAAATGTGACAATCTTGAAACTTCCATGGCCTTGTGCGTTTTTGCTTGTTTTGAATATTCCAACACTTTTGAGACCATTAGTTGAGATCAATCTCTTCAATCATAACTTTGTGCTTCCCTCGATAATCATATAATGTTTTATACCTTTTGGCTTAAAAGATACACTCAAGAGCACAAGTTAAATAACAATTAGGATCAAAATTAATAAAACTTAATTTAATATGTTTGTTATCTTTAAAACTCAAATTAGGGATTTTGATTTTATCTCAACAGATCCTCCTCCTCTATTACTAGAGGAAGCTTACGCAAACCAGAGTCTTGAATTTTGACTAACAACTCCAACACAATTTCATGACAGTACCAACATAGACAAACCCGTAATGGGTTCAATAGCATGTCTGATCTACAAACCAGTCGTATCACCGGTTCCTGGATAGACCGGTCTGAGCCAAATTTTAAAACTATACGTTGAAATAAGCTTCAAAATACCGATCCACAAACCAGTTGTATCACCGGTTCCCGGATAGACCAGTCCGAACAATTGGTTTGAGCCAATTTTTAAAACTATACATTGAAATAAGCTTCAAAATATTATAATGTTTATTTGATGGATGGGGTAATTTATATTTTAGTTATATCTCTGGCTCATGATATATGTTCCAGTTGTTACCAATTATTTATCATGTTTCTCTTTGTATTGATGTTTTGATTATTAATAAAATGCATCTGATCTCTGCATAAGCCTATCTTATTTTCTCAGAAAAATATCAAACTTGATTGATTTGAAATACTTTAACTGATCCAAAAACAACCATATTTAGTTATCATACGACTCCTAAAATATACTTGTCAAAAAAAGCATTAACTAGTAACATCTAACAAAGACTTAAACAAAGCATTAACTAATAACTTCTAACAAAAAATTAAACAAAAAAAATGTGATAAATAAAACTGTAGGAAGCATACATAATCTATGGTTAGATGCACATTACTACAAACAAAAATGCCCTAAAACTATTCACAAGAATTGTTACTATAAAAACTATTCAAAAGATTATTGTCAGGTAAGACACTAGCATCCTTTCCAGAAGAACCAGCATCACTTATCTTGGATGGTGATTGCTTTCTTTTAAAAACTCCCCACAAATAATACTTTGATTGAAATCCTGCAAAATGAGCAACTCAAAAATTTAGACACAATTAACAAATAATGAAGTTTAAATGAAGCAGCCTATATGCAATGTAATGTAACTCACTCTTATATTCGCTCGGGAGCACCGTTGACGGGAAAATTAAAAGCTCGGCTTTTACAACCGAAGTCCTTATGGCCAGGTCACTGGAAATCATTTCATGAACTAGTTGGTCAAAATATCTCTCAACTCTGCAAAAAAGACATTAACTTTTAATTCAATACTAGTTTCAATATGAGCATGGATAGAATTGTTATAAACATATCTTATTTCTACATTGTTTCTTATTTTCAAGATATATATTTGTAAAAAACAATAAACACATTCAATAATAGTGGACATAACTGTCGGTGTAACTTAATTTACGCTGAAGTCCATTAATTTTTTAAAATACAGTTATGAAAGTGGAATGATGTGACAAAATAGTGAGTTTTTATCGGAGGTCAGTATAAATCTAGTTCACACTGACAGTGCATATCCTTTGTATCAAATCAAACATATTCTCAAGTTTGTGCAAAATGTCACCTTTCATTCTGAGGAAAGAAATAAAGGCCAATGCTCAGATTATTTGTTCCAAATTTCCTGAAACTCTCTGGCCACACAGCTGATCTTTGAAGCAAGTCTGCATATAGCACATCAGGGAGATGTCTTGTCTCCTCAATAACTTTAGGACATGCTAATGTGGACAAATGTCCCATTAGTCTTGTGATTTTATCTTCGCCTTTGTGGTAAACCTGCAAACTTCCCCTATTGGACAGAAAATTCAATTTTAGACAATGCTTCCGCTGTAGCAGCTACAAAAAAAATTCATTAAAAAGACGGTAAGAAAAGTCACAGAAAAACAAATTTTTTACCTCCAGATTGGATCAGCAATAGGCTGTGGATGAACATCAGTTACACATTCCTCCTCACTAGAATCAACTTCACTTTCTGAATCTGAAGAATCTGAAGTGTCTTGATCCGGATAATTTGTGTCTATCACCTCTTCTTCGCAATCCTCACAATACCAAATAACCTCATCTGTGAAAATCACAGGCCCGTCTAAACAATACCTGAAACGGAAAGTTGAGATTTATAAGGTGAAATGGCATTTAAGAATGTGAAACTAAAACTTCATAAAATGTCAAATCTGCATGTGTAGAAAAATATGATGAGAAAAATTGAATAGCATGCTAAAATCTGTTTCTGATGCAGAAATGGAACAGAATAGGGATTTCTTAAAAAGACATTCGATACTTCGCTGATCCGTATCGATGGCGTATCAAGTACAATGTGGGACCAAATGAGTTGTTCACTGCTTCACATGAGTTGTTCACTAACTAAAAAAAAATAGAACGAGGTGTTCACACAGTGATTTTCTCTTACAGAATAGATGCATTTGCTACGTGAGTGTGATGATGAAAACAATAAAATCTTATTTCTGCTTTATCTAACAAATTAGGACGGGAAAGAAACAAAACAGGATCATGGTATTGAAGCGAAGCAATGTGCATCGGTTCAATATTCTCTGGAGTCATATTTCCAGATTGAAATAGGAAGTGGTTGCATCTTGCATGCGCAGCAGAATACGATGATTAAAATCTGCTACAAGTACATGCAATGAAGTAGATAGAAAGAGTAAGTAACAAGTACCTATGCAGAGCACATTCTTCACATTTGTTACAATATACCAACGTCTCTTCAAAGCCTACATCACCACACGTAAGACAAACAGGTATCTGCAACAAGTTGGCAAAGTTTTAATGCAATGATTCAAATAAGGTAGATAACAACAAAAAAGGCACATATTTTAAAGAAAAAAAAAGTACAGTATCAGTTGATACTTCCATTGGAAATCAGAACTACCTGAGGCAATTTAGTTGACCCAGACTCAGTTTCAAGAACATCCATCTCAACTTCAGATTGGGAACTTTCATCTTCAGATTCGGTTTCATCACTGGCCTCTGAAGCGGTATCAATCTCCATTGAGACTGATGGTAGCAGTGGAATATTTATCTCCTCAGAAAGATGTTGGCGCTCATAACATACTACGGCTTCCGATACTTGAGGTTCAGTTTCAATATGTAGACCATGTTCAGTTAGGGGTTCAAAACTTGACAATGATGGATCTGGTGGTGCGGATGCAAGCGGTTCTATAACTATTTCGATCGCTGCAGAATCAGAATTCACAAGTTCGGTTTGGTTGTCATTTATAGAACCAGCAGGGTCGTGCAACTCCATTGAGATTGAATGCTGCTGATCATTTGAATCAAAAACATGATTCTGAATCTCATTATGAACTTTTCTTTCAGACATTTCTGTCTGTGTAACTGCTACATGTGTGGATACTTCAGAAGCAATAGGAGACTGTGGTGGTGATTCAAACTCAGGTATTTCAACTAGACAGTTGGCAAAATTTGACAGAGCATTGACCCCAAGTTTTGATGATTTCACAGGCTTTTTTATCCCGTTATTGATCTTCATGCACTTACCTCCTGTTGCTCCCTCAATCTTGCGCTTGGAACCATGATCCTTTGCATTTGTGTTATCCCTGACATTCCTTTCAGCCCTTTCAGCTGGAACTTTCTTGTTCTTGAAACTAGGACCTTCATTTTTCAAATTTGCTACCTTGAAACCACGAACTTTAGCACCAGTGAGATACTTGAGATTCCTTTTAGTACGTCTATGTTTCTTTGATAGCTCAAGTAGTTCTGATAACTTTTTTCGATGTCTCTTTCCCTTGTTATGTTGTTCCAAACACTTGTGACCAATCACACGATTACAAATTTTACAGTGTACATGTTGTGGTAAGCACTTCTTATCAGCATAGTCTTCAGGTGCTTTCTGTGGTAACTGACTCTCATCGGCATAGTCTTCCAGCATTTGCCCTGGCAAGTGGCACTTACTATCAGCAAATTCTTCCGGATTTTGAGGTGGTACGGGACTTCTATCAGCAAAACTTTTTCGCGTTTGTTGTGGTAAGCACATTTTATCAACACAGTCTTCCGGCGTATGATGTCGCAAGTGTCTGTTATCGGCATAGGGTGTCGGCATTTGATGTGGTAAGGGCCTGTTATAAGCATAGAGTGCCAGTGTTTGATGTGGTAAGGGACTGTTATCAGCATAGGGTGCCGATGTTTGTTGTGTCAAGTACTTGTTATCAGCATAGTGTGCCGGTGCTGGATGTGGTAAGTACCTGTTATCAGCATAGTGCACCGGCATTTGATGTGGCAACTGCCTGCTATCAGCATATGGCACCAGCAGTTGATGTGGTAACTGCCTGTTATCGGCATGTTGTGCTGGCGGTTGAGGTGGCAACTGCCTGTTATCAACATATGGCAACGATGGTTGGTGTGGTAATTGTGTGTTATCAGAATCAGAATATTGTGCCGGTATTTGATGTAGCAACTGCCTGTTATCAACATATGGCGCCGGTGGTTGATGTGGTAACTGCCTGTTATCAACATATGGCGCCGGTGGTTGAGGTGCTAACTGTCTGTTATCAACATATGGCCCTGACGGTTGATGTGGTAATTGTGTGTTATCAGAATATTGTGCCGGCATTTGATGAAGCAACTGCCTGCTATCAGCATATGGCACCATCGATTGACATGGCAACTGCCTGTTATCAGCATATTGTGACGGCATTTGAGGTGGCAACTGCCTCTTATCAACATATGGCACTGGCAATTTATGTGGTAACTGCCTGTTATCAGGATATTGTGCCGACATTTGATGTGGTAGCTGCCTGTTATCAACATATTGCTCCTGCGCTTGATGTGGTAACGGCCTGCTATCAACATATGGTGTCGGTGTTGGTTGTGGTAACTGTCTGTTATCAACGTATGGCGTCGGCATTTGATGTAGTAACTGTCTGTCATCAACACACGGCGTCGGTGTTTGATGCGCTAACTGCCTGTTATCAACACACGGTGTCGGTGTTTGATGTGCTAACTGCCTGTTATCGACACACGGCGTTGGCGCTTGATGCGGTAACTGCCTGTTATCAACACATGGCGGCGTTGGTGTTTGATGTGGAAACTGCATGTTATCAGCATATTGCGTCGGTGTTTGTTGGTAATTGTAGTTAAACTGTCCCTGACTGAAATCATTGATTGGCATATCATTCCAACCACCTCTATAATTGTTTTGAAAATTTCCATTCTGCAAATAAGCATTCAAACATGAAGCAATGGGTTAGATATAAAACCAATCATGTCTTTCCCCTAACAACTTAAACGTTTGAAACAAGTGATTTATGACACTGTGCATAGATAGCTATCGTGGCAACATTCAAAAACAACTATCTCGACCTTCTTACAATAAGGTTCAAATACTATACTATTTGAATAATTCTACGATTCAGAAACAAACCACATTTAATTTAACTTCTAAACTAGTACCAATTTTAAAACGTGTTCACATTCAACTAAAAATGTTGGAACATCATCATTACGAGCATTTAACTTAACTTCTAAACAAGTCCCCATAAAAAGTCTCAACATTTCGACATTTACTACAAGCATCTTTTTTCTCTTTTTTTTTTTTTTTGGATAAAGTTAATACAAGCATCTTCATTTAGATATTGTCATTTTCGATATACTTACCTGACATTGACACACATCGAACTGTCTAATTTTAGACAAATCATTCAGATTTCACAAAATTTCAAACAAGTTTCACAATACAAAACATAAAGTCAATCTGTTTCTAATAGAGAAATTTCGGTTAACAAAAACCTAGGATGAGTTCAACTACAACCATCAACCTACCATATTTTTCTTCTTTTAAATAGTTGAGTCAAGAGTAAGGAACAAGAATGACTACTTTTAAAAGTACCGAAAACAACAATTGCAACATGTAATATCCCGCTTTACAAAAAAATTCGATCATTTAACAACCAACATTCATATCATGCACTCCAAAAAACCCTGGCAGCATTGTGATTTACAGGCTTATTAAAAAATCTAAAATTTCATCTAAATCAATGCCCTTAATTTATTGAGAATTTAAGGAAAACACAAAAGTCAGAAATAACAATGCTAACTCAACATATACATTCAAATCAATGTCCATAGTTTTGAATAACAACAGATTCAAAAAACAAAAAGATCTCAAAACCAAACAAGAAACTTTGACTACTTAAAACCCCTTTCCAAAACCCTTAGCCCATGGTTGTTAAACGCGCGCTATAACTCCCAAGATTGTACGATCTTGCGATTCAACCAGCCACCACCGATCTGGAGCGGGTGGGAGATCGGAATTCATGGCAGATCGCGGAATTGCAGAATCGGCGCTTTTCTGCGTATCTGGGAAGGTGTTCGACCCGGTTTGAAGGGTGGTGACCCGACCCGACCCGACTTAAACAGTTTGACCCGGCACCGTCCATCATGAATATGACCCGTTCTGGCTAGATTTTAACCCGGTTTCACTCTAAAAGGTCAGATTGTACCATTAATTTCGTAATTGGGACTTGAGTTGGTGTGTAATTGAATCATTAGGTTAGGAATTGGCAATTGGGTATTTCTCTGAAATTGGGATTTTATTTCATCTTCTTCTCTGAAATTGTAATTCTTTCAATGATTCATTCAATGAATCAATTCCCTCCCATCTTTCATTTCTTCTATAAATTCCTATCATTCCTTAACACTTCTCATCTCACTTTGCAATTCCAAAAAAAAAAAAACCAGTCCTACAGTGACCAATCAGTTTTCACGTGTTTTTTTTTCCAAACCCAAATATGTCTTCATCAATCCCTGTTGCTGGTGCTTCCACATCTGCACCCATGGGGATCAGAATGTTTTGAACGATTTGTTGAACTAGTTTTTTATGATGTTTAAGAAATTTAAGTTTTAAGATGATGTTTTTTTTTAGGAAAGTTTTTAGGTGATGTTTGTTTAAGACAATGAGAATGATGATTAATGAAAGTTTTATTTTATGAAAGGTTATTTTTCTTAGTTTCTTTTATAATTGTCTAATAGTTGGGATCTTACGATCTTTGTTACGATCTTACGATCCACGCTCTTTCTATACCCCATCGATCTTTAGTAAGATCTCGATTTTGACAACCATGCCTTAGCCTTAATCATTCGTCCTTAATCATTCGTGCATTATTATTATTATTATTTACCCTAATTCAGAAAGAATTCAAATTCAACCTTAATCCTTAACATAAAGTGACACTACAATCTATAAATTCATTGCAGAACAAAAAAAACTCAAAACCAAACAAGTCACTACTTAAAACCCCTTTCCAAAATAGTTCATCATGCATACATTATTTACCCTAATTCAAAACTAATTCATTCATATTCAACTTTTTCCCATAACCCAAATTCAAAAAAGCATCTTTTTAACAAAATTCACTCTAAACAACAAAAGGGTCATTCATATTAAAAAAAGAGAAACTACAATCTATGAATTCACTTTGAGATGCATAAACTCAAATTCAAATCTACAAGAAAAAATAAACCTAATTCAGAAGGCATTCATTCATATTCAAAATTCTCCCAAAACCCCAATTAAAAAAACAAATCTTTTTAACAAAATTCACACAACAAAAAAAAAGGGTCAAAGAAAATAAACAAAAAAAATCTTTAAATTCATCGTACTATCATTAACAAAAAAAAGAGAAGCTACAATCAATTAATTCACTTTGAGATGCATAAACTCAAATTCAACACTACAACAATAAAAAAGACCTAATTTAGAACAAAAAGAACAAATTCAGTCACATTAAACCTTTCATCAAAACCCTAATTTCAAAAACAAAACAAAAAAATACATATTTTAAAATTCATCGTACTATCATTGGAATAAACAAAATTCTAAAAATTCATCTATAAATTCACATTGACAATTATACAAACAAAAAAAAAACAAAATTCTTAACATTCATCGTAATATCATAAAAAAAAAACTAACCATTGTGTGTGTTGGATTGAAGAGTTTCTCAAATCGAATAATTGATATGGCTATGAATCAGCAAAGATGGTGTTGAGAATGTAGAGAGAGAAAGTGGGTGTATAGATAGAGAGAGAGAGAGAGAGTGCAACATGCGACAGTGTTTTAAAGTACGGAAAGTCACGAACGAACATTAACTAGGGTTTAACTATGTAACCCAAATCTTTGTCACACTAATTTTTGGAAAATATATTTTAAGTACGTTGATATTTTTGACAAAAATAAAATCTAAATTTGTCATTCTTATTTTAAGTTAAAAAACAAATTTGTCATTGATTTATATATAGGACAAAACTTATGTACAATTCTATATGTGCTTTTCGTATGGTTCTTAACTAAAAATACAAATTTTTTGGATATAACAAACTTTGAGAAAATTAAGAATTCAAGGAAATCATGGTGAATTTAGTTAAGAACCATACGAAAAGCACATAAGGAATTGTACCTAAGTTTTTTCCTTATATATATCTCTAGTATATATAAAGAAAACTAGACTTCAACTCGTGCGATTGTTTAGAAAGTCATAATTAAAACACACTACACATCTAAAAAATGTAACATAGACTACACCTTAACTTCAAAACACCAAGTAAAAATGGCTCCCTCATAACATCCCTACACAAACAGCATGTCTTTGATGGTATCTTTTATATCAGTAAATTATGTCTTTGCAGTCCAATATAAAGTTTAACGTCATATTTCCCTAGTCATGGATGTTACCCAATATGAGCATATTTCAAAAGTGCACCGTCTACAAAAAGAATGCAGGAAAAATTAATTAAAACAAAGAACAAATTAGCAAAACAAAAAGCAAATACATGGTTCAAAAATAAAATAGAATAGAAAATTGTAAAAGAAGAATTAACATAAATTGCTGCTACGTTGAACTTATGGTTTTTTGTTCCTGTTCATACTTTCTGCTCCAAGAATTAGCATTTAAGGGGATTAATTTTATTTAGTTATCAGTTAGAATACGATTAAATTCTTCAAAAAAAAGTAGAATATGATTAACGAAAAGGATACATAATATAGAATCCATTGACTACCTTCATTCCAATTTTGGTGTGTTGAGTCTCTTAAATAATGGACATTATTACTTTGTTGTAAAAAAACACACACAACAATGAGTTGTGAGCAGCAAATTTGTAGATAGAAAAATTAACATATGAATAAAATCAAGTTGACGTAGATTGTTCTGTCCGACACAATATTGTATTTGACCGTCACAATAAGCCGAGGATAATTAAAAGAAATCCAACATTATAAATGGTTCTCCAAAAAATCAAAAAAAAGATGCAGAGAAAAATCAGAGGGAAAGTGGCATCAACGATGCTATGAGAGAACCAAACCATAAGGAAAGTCAGATCAACAGCCATAAGAAACATCATTTTAAAAAAATAAAACGAGAATGAGAAGTAGAAATAGTTCAAGAACATACCAAATAACACATAAGCCATAAATATCTAATCTGCATGGCTTGTCTGCTGCCACGCCTATTAAAGACAAAAGCAGAACAATTAAATAATTGTTACTTTGTAGAGCTTAACAGGATCACCATATCAAAGTAAAAAATAATTCACGCTACACTATAAAAGTTCAAAGTAACAAATAAAATAGGAAAAGAAATCGAGAATCTAATGTAGAAGAAGATGAAGGTACAAACCTTGTGCAACAGAGACACTCATATTTAGTAAAAAATCCAAACAGGAGCAGAACAATGATGAATTTTAGAGATAATCTGTCTATAACAACCGCATAAACAGCATGCCTTCAACAATCTATTTATCTGCATTTTGTAGGAACTTAGCAAAAATAAATGAATGCTTTAAACTGATTCATATAAACGTCAATTGCAAGAACATATTAATATATAATATCAAAACAAAACAGAATAAGCACCATTACCTTATCCTCATATTCTCAAAACCTGCAAAAGAAAGTTCATTTCGGAAAAATTACCTTTTTTTCTTTTTTGAATCATTGTATGCATGCAGTTACTAATTTATGTGTTGAAGTTGTTAATTGTTGAATTATATTTGGGGAAAGAAAGAAAGTGGGGGGCGGTAGTGGGGTAGTGGCAAATAGGAGTTCTTGTTTTCATTCTCTTTAATTGCATATCTCATTTAACGGTTAATTGCTGAATCAGATTTGGGGAAAGAAAGAACGTGGGGGCGGTAGTGGGAAATAGGATTTCTTGTTTTCCTTCTCTTTAATTGCATATATGTTTTGGAATCAAACATGTAGACATTATAAACATTAATGTCGTATTGGCAAATCATTGGATCTAGACCATCTTCAACCCGGTTTGTTATGAAACGATCGAAAAAAAAACAAAAGAAAAGGTGCAAAAATTACACCAATTTAAGTTATTAACTTTATTTTGTTACCAAATAATATTACCAGTTTGTGTTTCCGAATTCCTTCTTTCTCAACCTTCATATTCGATTACATTCGTGTTAAAAGAACAACTAAAATAGGCAAATTGAAAATAGTAAACATGTTTCAAAAGTCAAAGTGAGAAAACAAAGTAATGTTATAATCTAGTGTAGTGATTTTTGCAAATAAAAAGGCAGAATAAATAACTTCAAGTAATTAATATAATATAGGAGAAACAAAGAGGTAGACAAAATTACACTAAAATTGTATCGATAAAAGTATATGAAAAGGAACTGCTATCAAAAAAGGAATTGCAATTACGTTAGTGGCTTTTAAAAAAATGACATTTTCATGTGCTACCTGATTCAATTCCTTGCAGACCTTTTTTTTCATAAAAATTAATTAGGTCTGTCAAAAAGGGCAGGGTTATGGTTATTAGGTTCAATTGCATGATGGTGAGAGAGATGAAAGTGAGTGAGAAATGATTTAGGAATTGTGAGATTGAAAGAAAGAGGGCCCAAAATTTGTGTTGAATACATAACATTGAAGCAATTGCATGTCATAAAAAACATCAGTGCCTTGGTGGATAGAGATTTTGGGCTGAATTTTTTATAATTCCAATTATACCCTTAAACAAATTTTCCTATATTAATGTTATATTAAAAAAGATAAGGATTTATATTATATTTGTTAAATTATTGTTGTTATTGAAAAAAATAGACATGGTTTTTTGGGTTTGTTAAAATTTGAAACTCACAAATATTTGTACTTATAATTTTAATTAAAATCAAAATTTCATATAAAATACTGTCATAATTTACACGTGTTAGCACAATAAAAAGAGCGGAAAGACGGGCACGTGGTTGCCCTTCTTTTCGCTAGTTATAATAAATAAAAGGACTAATTTATGTTCAGTATGAAAATATTAGAGATTATTTTGGATTTTATTTTTATCCGTTATTAATTTTGATTGTGAGAAAATTGTAAAAGATCAAATTCGGTCTTTACTCTTTTTTATAATAATATTTTTGCCCCTTTTTTTTTGTATTTGGATGAAGTGTCAATCACCACCCAAAATGAAACTCATACATTCCAAAAAAAAAGTTTTGATAAATCATGCAACGCCATTAATCAATGTGTTACATCAGCAAAAAACATAACCCGAAAGTGGGATGTGATGGAAAATTCAGAAAAAGTAAAGTTAGGGTAAAAATATATTTTTTAAAAACAAGGGACAAAAAGTGTATTTAATATATGTTTTTGAATAAAATCATAGATATGGTGTTGAAATTGTTTTAAGATATATATTTTATTTAAATTGGATTTAAATAAAATCAAGGATATGGTCTTAAAATTATTTCAAGAGATATAATTTATTTCAATCTGATTTAAATAAAATCAAAGATATAGTAGTGAAATATGGATCCCTTAGAAAACTTTGCGTAATTTGATCAATCGTCAAATTTTAATTTAATTTATTTAATTAAGAGAATTTAACAATAATATTATTAATAATAAAAATGTGTTTGTTTTTTTTAAGGAAAAATGTGTTTGTCATTGTCTAGTGAATGGTTATGGCCCTAGTTCTTTTTATTTTAATTTATTTTAGGAATTTTAAAATATGGTTTGTGTGTCCTGCCTCTTTCTTGAGTTAGGCATGACATTCTTTTTTCATTCACTCCCTCGTATGTAAAATGAGTTTTCTTCAAATGTAATGTAATTAGAATAGAATACAAGAAGATAATAGGATACATGATTTAAGAACAACCTTGAAAGTCAAACTTGACGAAGCAAGATCGTCGTCCCAAGGATTAGTTTAGGTTCTGTCATTGGTTTGAGAGAATCATCACGTTAGGGGACATTGATCAAATCACATTTCTATATGTATAATTATGATGCATGTTTGTATGATTGGAGTGACGATTGTATATGATACATAAGTCGTGATGAGGAAGAGGTCAAACTAATTAAAATCCTTCAAATAACATATTAAGGTGAATGCTTTTCGAAAAGACAACACTCGTCAAGACTAATATTGAAATGTGTGGGATTCACCTCCGTGACCACACTTTCTATACTAGTAAGTTGTGGTAAGGTAATTTTATTTAGCAGGCTGTTATTCTTTGGGTCTAACTTAACTAAATTATTTTAATAAGATTAAAATAAATTTAGAAGCAATTTTTAGAACAATTTTTTAATATATTAGAGTAAGGAGTTACTCACCCAAATAATTTGAAAGTTGTATAAAATAAAATTGGAAGGAGTTCCTACCTAAATAACTGAGTTTTGGGGGATCAACCTTCGCTGACTCAAAACTAAGTGAAATATGAATTTCAATCCACTAGCAAATCTTCCAAAGGGATTTTTTGAATCAAATAATGAAGATCATTTGGTTTGAGTAAAATAGTGAGAGCATATTTAATTAAGGGCCTAATTAGATATATTTTAATCATGATACATTTATATATTTTTCGTATTTAGAATTTCTTTGCATATACTTTTACAGCGAAATGTTTTTGATCTTACCTGATCAGAAATGGACTACCGGTGTAGTTTGACTAGTTGTGGAATGCAGTTGAATGGAACGGCGGGGGGTATGTACCTGCAGGCACTCTGACACTCAAGTCAGTATAAGATCAGAATAGAGGTTTAGAGAGTGAAGAGATTCTAACCTTGGGGATTGCTAAGTGTCCCTTTTATATAGAGGTGGGTGGTGCCGGTGTCGTTGTATGGCACACGTGTGGCTCGACGGTTACGAATTCGTAAGAATCGTAACTTTCGAGGAGAGATTTGCGGGAACATGGAAGGAGACGTTACTGATTGTTTTAATCAGTCTCTGTTTGCTTCGAGAACCCCCCTCGCGGAGAGGAGGTGTGTTGCGAGTAATTTACCAGATGTTGGATCTGGGTGTTTTTGTATTGGGCCTAAGTAAATAGGCCTAGTGAATTCGCTCGCTCCAGAACAGAAGCCCCCCAAGTCGTTGCTCTTGATAAAGAGTGATGACTTTGAATGTGCAAAGACTTTGTTCGTAGGGAATTTTTTGGAGGTGATAACCTCTAATGTTTGAAAGAAAAATGTTCGCAAGGAACTAGTTTGCATGATTGGCAAACGCTCACAAAGGAGCGAACTGACCCGTTTTGGAACGGTGCTGTTCACAAGGGAATGTGATGTTTCCTCTTAGCATGGGTTTATCGAACATATTCCCATGGTCGCTTGAGGAGTTCAGATTGAGGAAGATCAAGAATAATCAATTGAATCTTGAAATTGAGTAAGATCAGAAATGATCAATTGAATCTTGAAGTTGACGTTGAGGAAGATCAAGGATGATCAATTGAATCTTGAAGTTGAGAAAAATCAAGAATGATCAATTGAAAGCTGATCAGAGACCTTTGCTCGCTGGGACCGTTGGGAAGCTCGTTTAATCGTGATTGAAACGAGCTAGTCGAATTCGGGGAAAATGAGTTTGTTCATCAGTCTGATCATCGATCACTGCTTCGGTGAGGTCACGAGATTCCTCCATCAGATAGTTGGTCGTCTGTCCATCTGCATTTAATGCCCACGTCTCGAGGACGTGAGTGAGGGGACAGGATGTTTGGGCTTTGGTTGCCACGTGTAAAGGCTAGTAACGTACTTGAGTACACAGACCTTTGAGTGCGTCTTGGTAACTGTTCTCGAGGTTCTATCATCACCGTTGATTTAATCTGACGTTTGGAACTCTAACAGGTTTGATCAGAGCCGTTGGATGTTTGATGAGATGTGATCTGAACCGTTGAGCCGTTCCCTTGAACTGGGTTGTAGGTGAAGGGCTGCACCGGATCAGGTTGTTGTGTTCTGAAGGGTTGCGAAGGAAGTATAAGTAGCCTCAAATGTTTTTGGAAAACATTTTTGCCATTTCTCATTCTGCAAGCTTTGATCCTCCAGAAGTTCTTGAAAGTTTCCAGTGAAGTTTCGGTGCGTTTTGGTCCTTCATCTCTTCAACATTCAGTCCACGAAATCATCTCCGCTTAAAGAGGTATGAAGACTTCACCATTTCGCTTTCTTTTTTCCAGTTTTAGCCGTTTTGTTTTGATGATTCAGTAGGCTAGTTGTTTCCTGGTAGGAAGTTGGTGGATTCAACCGTAAATGGTGGTGGTTTCCGCCGTGGGTGAACATTTTAGGATTTAGAATCCATTTCGTCTGTTCGTGAGCCACCGGTGGCAGGTTTTTAACCTGTTAGAGGTTTAACTTGTCGCCACCGTGAGTGGTGTAGCACCGCCGTATGCGGAGGTTCTTTTGCTTTTCCTTTTGGTTTTGCCTCCAAGTTGTTATTTTTAAAAGTTTTTTCGATCTTTTCGTTCGGGAGGATGATGAGCCCTTCCTCACCATGACCGGACTGAAGGTGGAGGAAGGGTGGATTTGAATGCGAAATTCATCTTTTTTTCTTCCACCTCTTTTTAGGTTAGACATGGCAGGAAACCCCAATAGGAACGAGGCCAAGGCGTATGGCCCGTCCTGGATAGGGGATGAACAGTTCAGGGCGGTGTCAGCATTTGCGCCGAAGGGTACGGCAGAAAGATTGTTCAACAATATTGGACGTAGTGAGGATTGGGAAATTTTTCTTCCGAGTGTGTCCAACTGGATATGCTCACGATACACGGGGAATATATTTCCTATGTATGAAGTCATATTTAAAGACATGGGGTTTAGTCTCCCTTTCTCGTCCTTTCAGCGAGCGATCTTCCGATGGATGAAGTTATCTCCCTCGCAGCTCCATCCCAATTGTTACCCTTTCATGAGGGTGTTCGAGCTGGTGTGCCGGCACTTGGAGATCGCCCCTTCTGTAAACTTATTCTTTACCTTCTTCACCGTCCAACGAGGGACTAAGAAAGGCAGGGGACAAGGATGGGTCTTCTTTCGTAAGACTAGGAAGTTATTCACCATCTTCGTTGGTAAGGTGAAGAGTTTTAAGGATCGGTTCTTTTTGGTGCGGCCGAAGACGGATGTCGCGTTGAAGAATGTCATGAAGACGGTGAGGAGAGCCCGTGAGGACGGTGGTGAGGACCGATTCAAGGTTCCTCAAATCTCTTTTTATTGGTGTGAGGACCACTATGGCTACAAGCCTGGAGATTTCTACCCTGGCTACGATGGCCTCACTGCGGAGGAAAAGGGGAGTTACAATAAGTTGTGGGCTTATGTAAGCTCCTTTGCACCAACACAAGTGTTGAGGGAGGATGGGGCCCCTCTTTTTGATTCTGATGGGCGGCGGGCGACTGAGCACCGCTACATAAATACGCACGATCTCGTGCTTACTGAAAACCCGATGGAGTTGCTCGATATAATTTGTATTCGTAGTTTTGCATTGATATTTTTCTTCTAAGTCTTTGATACTGACATGTTTTCGCTCTTTTTGTTCTCAGGGAACATGTCTGCGATGAATAAGCTGATTAGGCGCTCCAGCAAGAAGGTGGTCGGTCGTGGAACTGTGCGTAGGAAGAATGTTCACAGTGTGAACAATCTAATTGCTGGAGTTGCGGGAGGCTAAACTTCTCATATGCCTGGGCAGGTGCTGGAGGACGACCCCGTGGAGGAGGTTGGTGAGTCCTTCATGCGGAAAAGGGTGGAATATGCTGGATAAGGAAGACCTTTGCCTGCCACCTCTTCCTTTGCTTAGCCTGAAGGCGGGGACCTACTTCAGCTGCCGAACGTGTGGTCCGACCCAGATCGTTATGGCTCTCATTCTTCCCTCTGCCTGAGTAACCCTGAGTTGAAGGTTACTCAGGACCTCGGTGTCGCCGGCCAGAGCAAAGCTATAACCGAAGGGGTCATCGCTGCAATGAAGGCCTTGGAGATTATTGTGGCCCTGAACAATTCTTCGACTGAGGATGTGAGTTGGGCGGATGTGTCGGTCAAGGAGAAAGATGCCTTGGTGGCTAAAATGGCCAAGTTGGAAGCTGACCTAGCTGCTCGCAAGAATCAGGTGGATGAGAATGACCGCAGGATCGCCTCTTTGGAGAAGAAAGCGGAGGGTGATCTCGTGGAGCTGGAAGAGTTGAGAGAGGCTCGCCGCAAGTGGGATGAGGATAAGAAAGAACTCATGGCCGCTGTGAATCAGAGTGCCAATGAATCTGAGGACACCGCCTGCTTGGGCCGTGCTGGACTGGTGGCCAGGATTAACGAGCTGGAGCAGGGTCTAATGGAAGTGGCCAGTCATGCTTTTGATAATGTTGTGGAACAGGTGAAGGTTTTGAACCCTGGGGTTGAGTTTTCGACTGAAGGGATTCATTTCCTAAAATATGTTGAAAATGGAGTTCTTATGTCCCCTCCTGAAGAAGAAGATGGGCATGTCGAAGAAGCCCAGGTCAAGATGACCCTGTAATTTTCAAACAATTTTTTTGTGTTGGTTTGTAATCGTCTTCGTGCCACAACATTGTGCGCCCTTCGTGGTTATCATCCTTTTTTTGTACAATTCTATTTTGCTTTTAATTCCTGCTCGCTTCTTTACTTTATACTCTGCGAAAATGTATGTTTAATTTTCTAAGTATAATGTGCGATTGGAGTGCTCGTTGCGTGAGGCTTTTATAAGGCTTTTATAAACAGAATAAACGGGAGTTCCAAATAAAAGGCACAGACTCAAATTTATTTAACAGAGTGGTGGCCCGCCAATGGCGTGGCTCCACGGATCTCACAAAGTTTAGAAAATGGTAAATATAAGGGGAAGGTACATTGAACACAATAACCGTTATTCTCCCTAACAACTTTGAATTCCACTGTTTGGATGCTTCAGATTCAGAGTCTCTTTGACAGCTAATGTGCACCAAGTGAGTCATGGTCCACCTGATGCAGTTACTTTGTCCTTTGATCCTTAATTTTCGCACAGATCGCCCTTTCGGGTTTTCGACCTATCAGGATGATTTTTTTTCTGTTTTATGTCTCTAATTTTTGCCTGGACCGCCCTTTCGAGTTTTCAGTCCACCGAGACGCTCATTTTTGTCTAAGCCGCCCTTTCGGGTTTTCGACTTACCGAGCTGTTCTTTTATTTTTAGACAAAGTATTTCTTGACTGCATCGGCATTCACAGGACGGGGAAGCTCATCACCATCCATAGTCGTAAGAGTTATTGCACCACCGGAGAATGCTCTCTTGACGACATATGGGCCTTCATAGTTAGGCGTCAATTTGCCCCTGGAGTCTGGTTGAAAGGATAAAATCTTTTTGAGCACCGGGTCTCCTTCTCGAAATTCACGGGGACGAACCTTCTTGTCAAAGGCTTGTTTCATCCTCTTTTGATATAGCTGTCCATGACACAAGGCAGTCATGCGTTTTTTTCAATCAAGTTCAGCTAATCATACCTACTTTGGCACCATTCAGCCTGAGACAACTTGGCTTCCATCAGAACTCTCATTGACGGGATCTCAACTTCCACAGGGAGCACTGTTTACAGCTGTAAACTAAGGAGAAAGGGGTTGACCCGGTTGAAGCGCGCACTGAAGTACGGTACCCATTCAAAGCACACGGTAACATGCAAGTCCTGTAAGTGGCTACCATCTTCTGCACTATCTTCTTGATGTATTTTTTCTTTTTTTTTGTTTTTTTGTTTTTTGCTCTTTCCTTTTTCTTGTTGTATTTTTGTTGTTTTTTCTGTTTTGTTTTTTTTGCAGATTTAATGGCACCGTTCATCTGGGATTCGACCAGGAATATTGTAATGGCAGTTCTTCGGAACCCAAGTTAATCCTTTCATACACTAATAACCGAGAGATCTTTTCAGGAATCCCTCCATCCTCCTCCTCTTCAGCTTCGTAAACAGGAAACTCAAAGTCGGGAGAGAGCATAGGGTTACAGTGTTCAACGGGTTTATTGATGTTCAGTCTACATATGATTGATGATTGATTTTAGAAAATGAGTGAAAAATGCAGACCTTTTGAAATTGATTGAAAATATAATAAAATATTTTTTTTTGGGTTTTTTGTGTTACCATTTTTCAGAAAAAGCAATAAAATAAAAATAAAAGTCGCGAAAGAAACGACAATTTTTCATTGATAGTAGTAACTTGAAAACAAAAGTAGAGCCCTACATGATTTCACTTTCGTATTGGGCGAAACGAAAGGATTTTTTGAAAAGACAAGACAACGAAAACACATTACTTGGACCCATGAGTAACTGAGAGAATGTCAACAGCGACCCAATTGCGGCAAATCCTTCATTGTGTTTGCACGACCACACCCATTTTCTCTCTTCTGTTTGCACGAGTGTTGTAGATGCGAGTTAGTTTGTAATGAATGCGCCGGGCCACTTTCTTTAACGGCGGCAGATTAACCTTTTTGTGATGAAACAGAGGATGAGACTCGATTTGGAAACTATGAATGCAGTATGATGCATGATTATGCTTATGCGAAAAAGAGAGAAAAACTTGTTATCGAAGAACCTGTCAAAGTAATTGTAAACATCATGGTTTGAACATTTCATTTGAGCATCAAGACATTACAAAATAGTTCTTTTTTAGAAACCAAGCCAAGGGACCAATTCAAAAGTCCTTTAGTGGAAGCTAGATTTTTAAAAAAAATCTAAAGACTCCTAGCTTCCTAACAAATCAGGGCTCTTGAAGGTGTACTTCCTAGTGCTCCTCTATGATGTTTAAAAAAACTTGTTTAAGTCCTTCGATAATTGGATGAAAAAATGTTTATGAATGAGTGCATGCATGCATGGTTATGCTAAAGAACGGAGAAAACATATGGTGAGGTTAAGTCCATAAGATTGGAGTCGAGGGTGAACACGTCATTTGGTAAGGACTATGGTTTCATTTGTACCTGTATCACGGGTTCTACCAAGTTCCCAAAGTCTTTAACCCCTTCCAAATATCATCGGGTTACGAGATTGACTCCCGGTCCAACAACATTTGTAAGAAAGTCTCGTTTGAGTGTAGTATCGTGTATCAACTAATTCAAGATTACTCTTGGTTAGCCACCGCACTACGTCCTAAAAGGCCAAGATGGGTTAAGTGTAACTAAAGGTCCTCAACTTCATAGGTCACTTGAAAATAATAATGCCGGACATGACTACTCATGCCGACATAATAATACTTCCAAGATTCCTCCATTGAGCAGGGTTATCACATGTGCCACATCCGAAATTTACTCTCGGAAAGACACTTTGATTATACCACCATCCTATCTTATGTTTCCCTCAAGTCGGGGTGTAGGACTTATCTCACCACTCACGCAAAAGAAAAAAAACACATATGCACATATTTACACTCTTATTTCTATTTTAAGCAAGTTATATCACAAAATAATTAAATAAATTCAAGTTAGGCTCAACCCTCTTAAGCGTCATCCCCAGTGAAGTCGCCATTTCTGTCGCGGTGATTTTCGGAGATCAAGCTATTGATTAGCGTTGGCTCACTAATTTTATTTCACGACTGAACTTTTAATTTTTCAAAAGAAAAGGGGAAAAAGTTCTAAATTACCACATTTTAAAAGATTTAGGGTTCGGGGGTTAATTACATTTAGGGAAGGTGTTAGCACCCTAAACGTTCGTAGTACTCTACGATAACCTCTTTATTTATTTATTTATTTATTTTGGCTATAACTTGCTTATTTTTTTAAAAGGAAAGAAGGAATTAGAGTAGTGAGAAAAAATTGTTTTTTTTTTTATTTTTTATGATTTGGAAGGACAAGGTCCTTTGCCTACGTACCCGTGAGGGATCAAAACCTCGTAGTTCGGGGTAAAAATGACGATTGATTTGTTTTGTATTTTTTATTGGTTTTAAAAAAGTTTTAAAGATAAAATAAAGGCCAAGTGGCAAAATGAGATTGGCTTTTGTTTTTTAATTTTGAAAAATGATTTAAATGTTATTAAAATAGATTAATGATTTTTTAAGAAAGTGAAAGAAAAAAAAAAGGGCACTTGATTGAAAATCAAGGTTTATTTAAGAAAAGATTTTTTTTGAGTTTTTGATTACTTGCATGTTTTTGTTTTTTTAATGAACTAAGACTAAAAAAACATAACGAAAAGCTAAACGCGATGAATTTTCGTGGTGACGTTGGATCACCATGAAACCCTTTTGAAATGAAACTAACCTAATATTTTTGTATTTTTTGTAAAGCGAAATAATAAAATAAAAAAATAAAAGACATAAAGCGGAATAAATAAAGTGTGGGTGTCAGTGCATATTCTCATTTATATTTTTACATTGTTCCTAAATACATTCTAATAAAAATGACAAAATAAATAATGAAAGTAAAATTACAAATATAATAAAATAAATATGTTGAAATAAGGAAATGAAAAGGCAAGAGATGCAAAACAAAGAAATAAACATGTCACATAAAGGTAAAAGAATGCATGAGATGTTGAATTATAAAGCATTAAAATGAATAAAGTGAAGAAAAAAAAATGCATGATAATTAACCTAAAGAAAACTACAAAATGGAGAAAATAAAATAAAGTAAAAAAAAGGAAGAAAATGCAAAAGATAAAGAGAACAATAAGATGAAATGCATGAGGAATAAATAAAGGATGAGAAATGCAATAAATAAAAAGAAAATGCAAGAAAAAGAAATAAAACAAATGAATAAAAATAAAAGGAAAAGAGGGGTGCAGAAGCAGGGAGATGGGTGTGCAGAAAGAACCCAGAAGGGAAGAGGGAAAGAAAGGAGATGGGCCGAGTTGAGCCCAAAGCAAAAGGGCTGAAGAAGAGGAAACCGGACTGGTTCGGTCTGAGAGAACCGAACCGGTTCAGTGTCTATATAAATGCCCAGAGACCGGTTTTTTCTCATTTCTCCTCTTCCTCTTCTCTCTCTACTCCTCCTTCTCTCTCTACTCACGCTCTCTCCTCTCTCCATAAGAATTTGGTCGGACAGAGGTTCTCCGGCGCGGCGGTCGCCGGCGGCGCCACCGCGCCGGAGTAAAAAAAAAAACTCCTTTTCAATTTTTTTTTACATTTTTAAACATCCATTTTCTTCCTCTTCTCAAAAACCAAATCGGATTTCTCTAAAACTTTTTAAAAATTGCTAGATCTAAACTTGAATTTTTTCAACAAAAATCACCTCGTTTTGTTTTTTGATACGGCTTTGGTCTTGTGGCTTCTTGGTTACGGCTTTGTTGTTGTGCGGATTTGGGTTTGTGGATGGTGGCCGAGTAGTTATAGTTGTGGTGGGGGAAATGTGTGGCTGGTTGTGATGTTAGGTATTGATGGTGGTGGTTCGGTTATGAGTGTGTTGTTTTGACCCTAGTACTGTTTGTGCCGGCTGTTTGGTTTTGTGGGGTTTGTAGTGCTAGGTGGTTGGGCGTGTGGAGGTTGGGAGTGGGGAGGAGGCCGTAGGTGAAGCTGGCCGTTTTGTGGAAGTGTGTGTGTGTGTGTGTGTGTGTGTGTGTGTGTGTGTGTGTTTCTGATTGATTTTGTGTTGTGTTGGAATTTTGTGTTGGCTTCTGACCAATTCTTTTGGATGTTTGTTTTCGGCCTCCCCCTTGTTGTGCTGCTTGATAGTGTACTAAATACACTAAACTGTCATTACTGACCATAAAGCAGTTTAAATGACAAATTAAAACCAATAAAGTCTCTGATCCAAGTCTCCTCTAAAAAGGTCAGATGTTTAAAAAAAGGTAAGTAAATAAAAAGGAAGAAAAAATAAATAATAAAAATGCTAAATAAAATAACAATAAAAATATTTAAAAGAATAAAAATAAAGATAGAAATAATAATAAAAAAAACAAAAACAAAAAGACGGACTCGAATGAAACTAAAAAAAATGAGGTATTTTAAAATACCTCTCTGTCGAAATTTCGTCTGAGACGGCGAAAAATTCCGAACCAAAAAGACGAGTAAAAAAAGAAATTTTAGGTCAAAAATTGGGGTATGACAACCCGCTTCGAAACTTAGATCCAAGCCCACTAGATTCACTGTGCCCCAATGATTTCTTACCATAGGCCCGATCCCCATCATCTTCTTCTTCCTTCAACTCTTCCTCCACATCTTTCGTCATTCTCATCATTTGCATCTGATTCTGCAGATTAAGAGTTCTCACCCTACGTCGGATTGGCTGCTTCAATCCACTCATAAAATATCCCAAATCAGGGGCGGAGCCAGGAATTTAAAGTCAGAGGGACCAAATACAAGGAACATAATTTGATTAAAAGAATAATTGTTTAAATATAAAAGGTATATAAGAAACTCTAAACTAATATTTTCTTATTTGTTAAAGAAATTTATAACTATATTTAGTATAAGAGACATTAATCGATAAATATATTTAACATACAAAAAAATAAAAAAAAAAATAGTAGTGCATATGTTCTAGGGTTAAATATGGACTATTTTGAGGACTAAAAATAATTCGTTTGACTATTCTTATAAAGTGCAATATTATGGCGGATTAAACTTACACTTAAAATTTAATAGGAACTAAACTTAAAAACTTATAATTTTGTAAAAACTAAAAACATATTTAACCATATATTTTGTATGTAACTTTGAAATTTATTTCAAAAAGAGAATTTGGAAATGAAAAGTGTATTTCTATGGACACACAAAAACGACAATCGACTAACCAAACAAATGAGCTCAAGTGGTTAACGAGTACCACCAAAGAATAAGTTGTTCAGGAGAACCTGAGTTTGATTCTTGAGTGGAACAAATCTTGTCCGGTCTTTACTTACCTTCTGATCGAACACTAGATTACCATGATCCCTTTACCATGAGAGCTAGAGGGTTAACACAAAAAATAAACGAGATATATCATTGTGGTTAATTTTATTTAAAATGTGTTGTGGAAATGCCTGTATCGATATATTTTAACAATAATTGGGGGGACCATGATCTAATTATACTTGATGAAACATATTAATATTATTTAGTTGCAGCGTATAAAAAAATTATTGAAAATGTGGGGGGGACCATGGCCTCTGTAGCCCCCCCCCCCCCCCCCCCCCCACACACACACACAAGGACCTCCGCCTCTGTCCCAAATACTGATCGTCAGGTAATCGTCCCACCTGAGATGAGAGAAGCTCAAAAGCTTCCACGAACTCCTCCACGCTTCCGGTTTGCTTCAATGTTGATAACTCTTCGAACGGATTCTCCAAACGTCGGCCACCATAACGAGCAATCAGCGACTTCTTCAATTTTTCTCATGTCAACTGATCCTTCGTCTCCATCAACAGGTTGAACCAGTGAATGGTTGCCCCTTCCATGCTCAAGCGAGCTAACTTCACCCGCATCTCCTCTGAAGTGTTTTGGACATCAAAATAGATCTCAGCTCGCGTAATCCACGCGACTGGATCATCTCCCTCAAAAACCGAAAGTTTCACCTTCTTCCGGAGAGTCGAGACTCATAGTGATCATCCACCGATTTCTCGCTTCCATTAGAGTTCTCGTTCACCTTCTGACTAATCTGCTTACTGAGCTCACTCAGTACCAAGCTCTGTTGCTGCATTTGCTGAGCTATCGACGTACTCTGTTGGTGCATCTGTAACGCCAACGCTTGCAAGGTGGATTTCACTTCACCCATCTGTTCCTCCAACAAATCACTACGATCACCCATCTTCGGATTTCGTTATGGCGTCAGCGGTGTAACGATCCGGTAGGTCAGACCAATTGATAGGTCTCAAATCACAGAGTGAGTAATAAGATAGAAAATAGAAGTGTAATTGTATAATCTGAAATTGAAGAACAGTTACAATGATAGAAACTGGGAAAAATAAAGGATAACAATTGATAACAAACTATCAATCCAATGCACTAGGCTCTCTACAATTCACTGAACGTGAAATGTTCATCTAACAAAATTCTTAGATGACCTGCTCTCTCTCCTCTAACTAACTTATATAGACCTCATCACACACCTCATGCATCCCATGCATCATTCTATTATTCCTGCCACATCATCACTTATTAACTCCTTTCCCACGTTTCCTTTCATACTCTCCATACTTTGGGCTTGGGGCCACTGTCAAGGCCCAATTCCTCATTCAGGCTCCTATCATACTCTCACTCCCACTAAGTAAGCCTTCCAGAAACATAATTACTGAAAATACAACACAAGGTAGAAATAATATATCACTCAAATATGTAGACAAACTCCCAACTAAATGTGCAAGTAGAATATTGAACTATTGAAGAAGAAAAAACTATCCATCTGTATTCTGAAAATCACTGAAATTAGTATTTATAGTTTGAAGGATTAAAGTAAGCAGTTTAATTAGGAATTAAAATAAGATTATTGATTTCCCCTCATGAAAACCAGAGAACTACTACATATATATGTTATTATCTGATTATGTTAACAGTACAATAACATATAACATAGCAATTATTATTGGTTTTTCCTAGCTAAATAGTAAACTAGGTCATAGTTCAGCTACAATATAAACTGTTGAAGCCTCAAGGAGAGGCCATTTGAGATATAATATAAGCAAAGATTGTTCCCTCAAACCTTTCCTAAACTTCAGCATAAGCCATTAGCTATACATCATTTTTGTTTTTGTTTTTGTTTTTTCAGAGGTTTCAATATATCAATGCAGGCATAATTGGTATACCTTTGCAAAACATATATACATCTAATGCATTAATTTTTTAAATGTCAAGGAAATATCCATTTATAGAGAAATAAATAAACATGGTTCAACCTAAACAGTCATTAGAAATTGATTTCTAGGCTTATTATAGTTATTTTTAACCAAGACTAAACTTCAACACAAACCTTGCATCATTGTTTTGGGTATCAGGCTAAGCATGTTACATTGCAAACTCAAAAAAGGATCACCAAAAAGGGAAAGGATGTTTCAATATTTTAGATGTTTGAACATCCACGCAAACATGGTGGTAACCATGTGGTAACCAAGCCTAAGCTTCAGCACAAGTCCTGCATCAATTTCCTTTTTTGAGATATCAATACTTCAATCCAAGCACAAAAATATAAGAGGATCACAAGAAAAGGAGGGACCTCACTTCACTACATTAAGGATAAACACACATTCATGTAATCAGACTTTCGCCCTGCCCAATCTTAATCACACTACTTGCATTTCAATTTTGCAAAATCAATCTAAAACACAAAGTCAAAATACAAATTGTCGGGTCAAGATTGGATGGTCCATATCTGCATCAACAAGAATGTGCGAATGCAAGCAATTAATTTCACAAAGCGAGAGGTGATTTCAGCTTAGGTATAGCACTCTAGTTATATTGATACAATCATGTTATGATGCACCAATATAACTAAGATTTCCAAAGAAAAATCAAATAACTTAATTCCTCATAAAAATTAAGGAAGATAGAATCAAATATAATGCCACAAATCCAGAACTGCAATTTGCGATCCATGCAGTCACAAATTATCTAAAATCAACACAATTCATGTCAGATCAAACGATTCATTATATCATAAACTACACAAATCAATTTTCAACTGATAAAATTTCATCAACTGTCAAGATCGCAACAAATGAATCTATTTAAGAAATTCAACTACAAGAAAAAACATCATATAAAAAATCAAAAATCAAAACTCAATCAACAATCCATAGTCACACGATATTATAAATTCAACAACATTCATATCGGATCAAACGCTTCATTATATCATAAACTAGACAAAATCAATATTCAACCGATAACTTCATCAATGGCCAAAATTGCAAGGAAAACAAATCCATTTCCCAAACTCGACTACTACTAGAAACAACCACATTCTCCAATTCCTTCCTCTTAACATACTGATTCAAAAAAGCAATCTTAGCAAGTTTTAAAAGCAAAATAACCCAAAGCAGAAAAATAACCACTATGAAGAACCCTAGGACTCATACCTCTTGCCAATCCAACCAACCCTTCTTCCTTCAAAATCTCCCTAACTGTATCCTTAACCCCTCCGTACAAAGAAAAATTGCATTTATATGATTAAAAAGTCTTGTGAAGTAAAGTAACTAAACTCCTCATGAAAATTAAGCAAATTGATACTTAATTCAATTGTTGCCTAAGAAATCCAGTGCTTCATAGATTTGAAATTGCATCAACAAACTTATACTTAATTCAATTGATCCTAGAATATTGCTTCTTTTGTGTGAATTTCTTGCAAAACTCAGAAAAACATGTTGCATTATAAAATGTGAAATTGTTTAGTCTATCGAAATTATGGGGAAAGAATTGCGGAACTAATTGAAGTTGTCCAATCATGAAATGAAATGCGGTTTTGTGGAGATGGATTTTTGTGAATCAAATGGTAATTCTGCAAGCAGAAGCAGTAGTGTATATCACAAATGGATATTCCACAAATGGGCATTATGAACAATTTGAACATAGATATTCCACAAATGGTTCCTACTCAAAAGAAGAAAACTACAAACTGATGGATGCAAACTGATTGTATATCAACTATGCAAAATCGGACAAAAATGCTAAGTTAGAAAACAGACTGTTCGGTCAATTGATCAAATGGTCCATATATGAAACAACATGAATTTGCAACTGCAAGCAATTCAATGTAAAAAGTGAGGGGTGAGTTCAGCTTAGATATAGCACTCTAGTGGCACATTTGATACAATCATATGATGCACCAATATAACTAAAATTTCCAAAGAAAAGTCCACTTGTATGATTAAAAAGCGTTACAAAAATCAAGTAACTTAATTCCTCATAACAATTAAGGAAGATAGAACCAAATACAATGCCCCAAACTCAGAACTGCAATCAGTAATCCATACAGACACAGAGTATCTAAAATCAACACCATTAATGTAAAATTAAACAATTCATATCATAAACTACACAACAATTTTCAACCTATAAAATTTCATCAATGGACAAGGTTACAACAAATGAATCCCTTTCCCAAACTATAGAAACAACCACATCATATCTATAATAAAAACTTGCAATCAACAATCCATACAAAAAATCAACAAGATTCATATCAAACAAAACAGGTTCATTATATCATAAATTACACAAATCAATATTGAAACTATAGAATTTCATCAACGGTCAAAATCTATCTAGCACCAATACCTCAGATTGAAGGAGTGTGTGGTGTCATTGACACGTCACTAAGACATGGTTACATTCAATTATTCCATTTTCTCATATTACTCAGTGTCGCATCCGGTGTCCAAGTCTGTGTCAGAGCTTCATAGATCAAAATCGCAACGAAAACGAATCCATTTCCCAACTCAACTACTACTAGAAACAACAACATCCACATCCTCCAATTTCTTCCTCTTAACATACTCTTTCAAAATAGCAACCCTAGCAGTTTCAAACGCAAAATAACCCAAAGCCGAAAAACAAGCACTATGAAGAACCCTAGGACCCATTCCTCTAGTCAAACCAACCCACCCCTCTTCCTTCAAAATCTCCGTAACGGTATCCTTAACCCCGCCATACATAACCTCCGCAACCTTCCCAACCGCCTCATTCCTCGCCTGCGTCATCAGCCTCGTCTTCACAACATCCAAAGGCGTAGTAATCGACGCAGATATCGCCCCCGCCAACGCCCCACAAATCACACTCTGCACCGGCTCCAAACAATCTTTCTTACTATTCTTCATAAACGCTAACTTCAAATACTCAAACGACGAATAACTTATAACCCCAGCAGGCAAATTCCTCAACAATGTAGCTGAGTAGCCTCTATACAAACCCAAAACACCTTCATTCTGTAAAATCTTAATCAAAACTTCATATGATCTACCTTTTGCACCCGTCTGCATCCTCTGCGTTATTAATTCCTTCGGAACCATAATCGCAGACGACAAAACATTTCCTAAAGCTCCCGAAATCGGAGGAATTAAAAACTTTGGACAATTCTGTTTAGACAAAAATGACTTACCAAACTCACAGCTACCAAAGTAAACAGCCGATGAAGCCGTCGACCCGACAACTACAGCGGAGAAGCCGCTGTAGAAGCCGAGAATGCCATTGTTGGTGAAGGTTTTGGAAATGGCGTCAAGGGTATTTTTGTAAATTTGTGAAGCGCCTTTGGTTTGCATTTTGGTTTTGATTGTGTCGAGAGGATGAAGGCAAGCGTAGGTGAATGCTCCGGCAATTCCGCCGGCACATGCGCCGATGAATGCGCGTTCGAAGACGGTTAGGGTTTTGAAGAGGGGTTTGGTTGGACCGGAGTTGAACCGGGTTGGGTCGGAGATTGAAGCGAAGGGGTTTGGGTTTGGAATGCCATTGAAATTGAAATCGAATGAGAGATGGTTTGGTTTTGAAGATGGAAGAGCAAGAGAGGATGAGATTTTGGACTCCATGGAAGGTGGAGACATACCAATGGGTTGCAAGAGAAATTAAACAACTTCATCTTTTCGTTTTTTTTATCCCAATATTTATTTATGGATTAATATATCTTTATCCTTTGTAAAAAAAAGTTTGAATTTCAACCCGTAATATGAAGATTTTTTATTTTGGACTTTGGTGTCATCTAACAGAGAAAACCTGCTGACGTGACACGTTAAGTGTATAATCTTAATGACGTGGTATGCTGACTTAGACTTTTTTATTTGTTTTTTAATTTTATTTCTCCTTTGGATTTCTTTTACTAAAAACTTAATATAAAGAATTAAAAATATTAAAAAAAAAAAAATCTCTTTTCTCTTCTCCCCCGCCCATCCCTCTCCTCCCTTCTCTCTCCTTCCTTCTCTTCACCCGTCCCACACTTCATCTTTGTCAAATCTCTTCTTCGTCATAACTCAAACCTTTAACACCCATCAATAACTCAAATCTCTTATATCTTAGATTTCTCTCTCTCTCTCTCTGATTTCTCACTCTCGGATCTCTTTCTCTCTGGATTTATCACTGACAAATACAATGACTACAAACTCAAATTAGATTTATAATTAACAATACACAAGCAAACTCATTCCCCAACAACAACAAGATTGATGTTGTGTTCGGTTCTTGTTCACAAATTGGAACTTTTGTGTTATTTAGTATTGTTAACCTTGAGAGAAGAAGATGAACTCAATATTGGATACTTAGTATTGTTAGAGCCTTCAAATTGGGGCTTCCTGGGATGTGTTGTTGCTATTGTTGTTCACATTTTTTCAGCTTGGTGTTGAACAAGACTCACTCAGATCCGAAGCAGAATCAGTTAGATGATGTGAAAAGGGGAGGAAAGGGACGGGGGCCTTGAGCATTGGAAACGAGGGAGGAGGAGGAGGAGTTAGTGTGGATGGGATGATGTTGTTGCCATGCACAAGGAAATTTGGGTCTCAAACCCTCTTTGTTTTAAAACTTTGATCATTGGAACAGATAACATTGGAAGAACGTGATGAACAAAATGATGAATGTTTGTGTTCTGGGTTTGTTATTGATTATTGGAAGAACATAATGAATTTTTTTAATCCTTTAAAATTAATCAAAAATGTTTGTAAAAATGTTTTTTGATTTAAAAAATACATTTTAATTAATGAAATCCATTTGAAAAAAATAAATAAATTTGGTGACATGTAAGTGAATTATACACGTGTACCCAAAAAAATTAAAAAGAAAATTAATTACACACTCAGCGTGTCATGTCAGCGGATTTGCTCAGTCAAATAACACCAGTTTCCAAAATTAAAGAACCTTCGTATTAAAAGGTTAAAATTCAAACTTTTTTTTTACATGAGTAAACCAAAAGAAGAAGAGAGTATAAGGTTTTCCATATTCACTCATCATGACTACATTATCATCACTAGACTTCACCATATTTCAATCCAAGCTCAATATCAATTCTTCCATCACCAAAATTGTGTATCATCATCAAATCACCAAGTTGTTGTAATTTCCTTATGTTCCTGCTGGTTGAACAACAGTACCAACCCCCTGAGCGATATATTGACTCACGAGCTTGGCTAGGGTTTTTTCTCTGTTGGAAAATGAATGTGATGTCTTATGAATCGTTGCAGCCCCCCTTTTATACGTCCCCCCATCCTAGGGAAATGAGGGCGGCTCTTGCAGGATTCTCCAGCCACCTGGAGCGGTGACCTGGTCCTCGTCCGAGAAGCCCGGTCTACGATGGGAACGTGGGAAAGACTTGGTAGACGGATCCAAATGTGGCCGTTAGCTCGGGTTTTGACATGGTCAGCTCGCTCAGGGTGTGGTTCGGGGGCCTGCTCCATACCCGAGCTGTTTCTGCGGGTGCATGATCTCGCCCACGTGGCGGGTACGTGGGCAATGAGGTCCAGTTGGCTGGGGTGGACTGCCACGCGTCGTGAGAGGAATAAGATGACGGTACACAGCCCCCCAAGCACAAGTCTCGAAGAGGCGAAGTGATTAATAATATGCTCGGTTTTAACTTAGTGGCCGACTACAAAAATCGTCCAGTGGAGCCGAGTGAGTGTCTGATATGTGGCGTCATGAAATACCGGCCTGTAGTGAGAGCTGGCGGTCTGTTAACTGCTTCAGTGGTTGTTCCCCACCCTAGTGTCCTGCGGGTGCCTACACCCTATCAGCGCGTGGGTCATTTAATTGAAATCCAACGGTGGATGGGCAACGACCGTTCGTACTTACATCTGGACCTCGCATCATTTCAGACCGCGCTCGCAACTCGAGGCCCTCTGCTTATAAATAGGGCTTGTCTGTTCCTTCGAACATATCCGTTCCTTTCGAACATATCCGTTCCTTTCGCACCTATCACCTGCAACTGCCTTCTGCTAGCACGCCGGCGAACTTTGCAACCTACTTCCTATTTGTAAGAACAGGTAACCTCCTTACTCCTCTCATTTTACGCTTACGCTTCATAAACATTTGTAAAGAGGGAAAAATGGTAGTGATACGGGAGTGTGATAGTGAGGGTAACTCAGTGGGTTCTCCCCTCTTGGAGGAGCGACACAAAGTGTGGAATGCGGCCATTCGGGCCGCCCGAAGGGCGGATGGGACGGTAGACTGGGCGCTCGTGGATCGACAATACTTTGGACACCCCCTCGTCGCTTCTAAGGTGAGCTCTGACAGCGACGACGGTGTTGCCCCCCTCTTCTCAGAGTTAAGTGCTTCCAGTAGCAGTAGCCATGATAGTGATGTAGTTATTCTCTTTTCTTCAGGACCTGGTGAGCGAGAGGGGAAAATGGCGAGATCTGGAACGGGCGCCGAGTGGGTGGATGAGAATGTGGCCGCCCAGTCCTCCTTGTTCAGCACCGGAAAGAGGGTGGCGGAGTTCCGGGAGAATCAGGCGGTGTCCTCTACGGGAGATGAAGCGGATGTTGTCACCGAACCCTGCGTCCAAGGGGAAAAGGTCTACATGCGTCGTCCACGAGGGGTGCCAGATGAGGCGTTCTACATGTACGCCTGTGCCATCACGGATTTGGGAGTAAGGATTCCCTTCACGTCCTTCGAAGTTGCGCTCCTTAAGGCCATAAACGTAGCGCCATCTCAACTTCACCCTAACGGCTGGGCATACGTCAGAGGCTTCGAAGTTTTATGCCAAGGTTTGGGTTTGGCGCCCACTGTGGGCGCATTTCTCTCCTTCTACTGTACCAAGGGAGTGGGGAAAGGTTCGTGGGTGTCCATTAAGAGTGGGGAAAGGTTTGGGTATGGATGACGTGCAAGTGCGGGACAATCTAACCATTGAGACTGTGCCTGTACGAATTGAGGATCGGGAAATGAAGAAGTTAAGGGGCAAGGAGATTCCTTTAGTGAAAGTGGTTTGGGACGGAGCTGCCGGAGAAAGTGCAACATGGGAGTTAGAGAGCAAGATGCGAGATTCTTATCCGATGCTGTTTGAGTCAGGTAATTTTCGAGGACGAAAATATTCAAGTGGGGGAGAGTTGTAACGCCCCGGATTTACTTGGAATTATTTTCAGTTATTTTAATTGATGATGCGACGTATGTGTGATGTCTTGTTGTGTTTGTGATGTTCTTGGTGTTTTGGTGCCTTGTTAGAGGGTAGTGACCTTAGATTATAAGGAATATGAGTTTGAGCGAATTAGATCCTTAGAAGGCATAGCCCAAATGTGAGAAATATTGATATTTATTAGTATATTGGTGGTTGGGTTTATTTAATTGAATAAAGAAAAATTATAGTATTTAATTAAATAATAGTGTTAATAATTTAATTGGATTATTAGTAAATTAAACTAATTAATTAGAATTATAAAATAAGAAAGGGCATTTGTGGCATTTAGGATTTAGGGGTATGTTATGATGAGAAGAGGAATAAAAACATAACATATCGTGAAAACAAAATTGGGAGAAAACCAAAGAGCGAAGAACGAAACTGAGGCAAGAGAGACCGGAAGGGATTCTACGGGAAGCGATCAATAGAGTTTAGAACCGGAAAACCTAAGGTAAGGGTGGGGTTCTTACATTCTAAGGGATTGCATAATGATGGGGTATGGTAGACTCTAGGTATATGTGATTGTATGGATTTTGATCCTTTTGTTCAATTCATGAGGTCTGTGATTTTGATGATGAAATTGGCATGATACATGCTGTTGTTGTGCATTATAATTGTGGTTTGTGATGTATGTTGATGTGTGTGATTCCATGAATTCGTATTTTGTGACATCCCGTTATTTGTTAAATACTCTGATATATTATGTGCTTATTCGCGCGGGGAAATCGGGGTGTTACAATTGGTATCAGAGCAGGTCGGTCCATCCGGCCAGGTTGTCGAGTCTTTAGTTTAGTGACAGTTGAGTACTGTCCTTAGACATTTCTAATCAATTATTTGATGTTTTGTGAACACAGAAGATGGCTGGAAGGAACGACACTGCTATTGCTGCATCTTTGGAAGCTATGGCTCAGGCGATGCAGCAACAGCCTAATGCTGGTGGAAGTAATGAATCCCGCATTCTGGAAACATTTCAGAAAAACCATCCGCCTACATTCAAGGGAGGGCACGAACCTGATGAGGCGCAGGCTTGGCTCAAAGAGGTTGAAAGGATCTTTCGGTTAATGGACTGTACTGATGCGCAAAAGATACGCTTCGGCACCCACATGTTAACAAGTGAAGCTGATGACTGGTGGGTCGAGACCCGTCAAAGATTGGAAGGTGGAGCTGAAGAAATTACTTGGGATGTTTTCCGTAGAGAATTCCTGAGGAAGTACTTCCCGGAAGATGTTCGTGGGAAGAAGGAGGTCGAGTTTCTGGAATTGAAGCAAGGAGAGTTGTCGGTGACAGCGTATGCTGCTAAATTCTCAGAGCTGGCAAAGTTTTACCCTCACTATAATGGGGATGGCGCTGAATTTTCGAAGTGTATCAAATTTGAGAATGGGCTGCGTCCGGAAATTAAGAGGGCTATTGGATACCAGAGGATTCGCCATTTTTCAGATTTGGTGAACAGCTGCAGGATTTATGAGGAAGACAGTAAGGCTCATTATAAGGCTATAAATGATAAGAAGAGCAAGCATCAACAGAACCGTGGAAAGCCTTACCATACTCCAGCCGACAAAGGTAAACAGAGGGCTACCGATGGTAAGAAGATCAGTGGGGGAGATGCCCCTGCTGGTGTCACATGCTTTAGATGTGGGAAACCAGGTCACAAAAGTAATGCGTGCAATGTGGACGAAAGGAGGTGTTTCCGTTGTGGTAAGGTTGGGCATGAGTCAGCGGATTGTAAACACAAAGAGGTTATATGCTTCAACTGTGGCGAGGAAGGGCACATCAGTACTCAGTGCCAGAAACCGAAGAAGGAGCGATCAGGTGGTAAAGTGTTCGCTTTAGCTGGGACTCAGACATCAAGCGAAGACCGCTTAATCAGAGGTACCTGTTTCATTAATAGTAACCCTTTAATCACTATTATTGATACTGGTGCTACGCATTGTTTTATTGCTGCTGACTGTGTAAAAAGGTTGAATCTAGAATTGTCCTCTATGAATGGAGAGATGGTCGTTGATATTCCAGCTAAGGGATCGGTGACTACTTCTCTGGTATGTTTGAAGTGTCCTTTGTCGATCTTCGACAGAGAATTTGTTGTGGACCTAGTTTGTCTACCGTTGGATGGTCTTGATGTGATCTTGGGCATGAACTGGTTGGAATACAACTATGTTCACATTAATTGTTATAACAAATCAGTGCGATTTTCTACTCCTGAGGCGGAAGGAGCAAATGAATTCTTATCTGCCAGGCAAGTGTGTGAGTTGATGCAGGGCGAGGCTTCGGTGTTTTCTTTGATGGCGTATTTGTCTGTGGAGAATCAAGCTGCAATTGATGAGTTGCAGGTAGTGCGTGACTTTCCCGAAGTTTTTCCCGACGATATTCCAGATGTGCCGCCAGAAAGAGAAGTTGAATTTACTATTGATCTTGTACCTGGTACCAAGCCTGTTTCTATGGCACCGTACAGGATGTCGACATCTGAATTGACTGAATTGAAGAAGCAGTTGGAAGAGTTACTTGAAAAGAAGTTTGTGAGACCGAGTGTTTCACCTTGGGGTGCGCCGGTGTTGCTAGTAAAGAAGAAAGATGGGAGTATGAGACTCTGTGTCGATTATCGACAGCTGAATAAAGTGACAATTAAAAACAAGTACCCACTTCCAAGGATAGATGACTTGATGGATCAATTGGTGGGTTCCCGAGTGTTTAGCAAGATTGATTTGAGGTCAGGGTATCACCAAATTCGGGTTAAAGATGATGATATTCAGAAGACGGCTTTCAGAACTCGTTATGGACATTATGAATATTCTGTAATGCCTTTCGGTATTACTAATGCGCCGGGGGTATTTATGGAGTATATGAACCGTATTTTCCATACTTACTTAGATCAGTTCGTGGTGGTATTTATCGATGACATTCTGATTTACTCTAAGTCAGAGGAGGAACATGCCGAGCATTTGCGGATTGTATTGCAAGTGTTGAAAGAGAAGAAGTTGTATGCGAAGCTGTCCAAGTGTGAATTCTGGTTGCATAAGGTGAGTTTTCTCGGACATGTTATTTCTGGTGATGGTATTGCTGTAGACCCGTCAAAAGTAGATGCAGTGTTGCAGTGGGAAACCCCGAAGTCGGTTACGGAGATTAGAAGCTTCTTGGGTTTGGCTGGTTATTACCGGAGGTTTATTGAGGGCTTCTCTAAGTTAGCACTTCCGTTAACCCAGCTGACTTGTAAAGGCAAAGCGTTTGTGTGGGATATTCAGTGTGAAGAAAGTTTCATCGAATTAAAGAAGAGATTGACGACTGCTCCAATTTTGATATTGCCTAATCCTGAAGATTCATTTGTAGTGTATTGCGATGCTTCTAAATTGGGTTTAGGTGGTGTACTGATGCAGAATGGTAAAGTGGTAGCCTATGCGTCGAGGCAGTTGAGAATTCATGAGAGAAACTATCCTACTCACGATCTGGAATTAGCTGCAGTGGTGTTTGTACTGAAGATTTGGAGGCATTACCTGTATGGCTCTAGATTCGAAGTATTTAGTGACCATAAGAGTTTGAAATATTTGTTTGATCAAAAGGAATTAAACATGAGACAGAGAAGATGGTTAGAGTTGTTGAAAGACTACGATTTTAGCTTGAATTACCATCCTGGTAAAGCTAATGTTGTAGCCGATGCTTTAAGTCGAAAAACTTTGCATATGTCAGCGATGATGGTTAAAGAGTTAGAGTTGATCGAGCAGTTCAGAGACATGAATTTGGTTTGCGAAGTAAAACCCCAGAGTGTGATGCTAGGGATGTTGACAATTAACAGTGATTTCTTGGATGATATCAAGGAAGCTCAGAAGATGGATGTGAAACTAGTAGATTTGATGGTTGGTGAAAATCAACCCGAAGGTAGTGATTTTAAGTTAGATATGCATGGTGTGTTGAGGTTCCGCGATCGAATTTGTATTCCTGATAATGCAGAGATGAAGAAGATGATTTTAGAAGAAGGTCACAGAAGCAATTTAAGTATTCATCCGGGAGCTACTAAAATGTATCAAGACTTAAAGAAGATATTTTGGTGGCCAAAAATGAAGCAAGATGTTGCGCGGTTTGTGTATGCATGCTTGACGTGCCAAAAGTCGAAAGTAGAACATCAGAGGCCAACAGGCTTGATGCAACCGTTAGATGTTCCGGAGTGGAAATGGGATAGTATATCTATGGATTTTGTGACAGGATTACCGAACACTCCGAGGGGGCATGATGCTATTTGGGTAATTATTGATAGACTGACGAAGTCGGCTCATTTTATTCCGATCAATATTAGTTTTCCTGTATCAAAGTTAGCAGAGATTTATATTCGCGAGATTGTGAAGTTGCACGGAGTCCCGTCGAGCATTGTTTCGGATAGAGATCCGAGGTTTACTTCAGATTTTTGGAAAAGTCTACAAGAGGCATTAGGTTCTAAGTTGAAGTTGAGTTCGGCATATCACCCACAAACTGATGGACAGACGGAGAGGACCATTCAGTCGTTGGAAGACTTGCTGAGGGCGTGTGTTCTCGAACAAAGCGGAACGTGGGACAGTTTTCTACCACTGATCGAGTTCACTTATAACAATAGTTTCCATGCTAGTATTGGTATGGCACCTTTCGAGGCATTGTATGGTCGGAGGTGCAGAACGCCGTTGTGTTGGCATGAATCTGGTGAAAGAGTTGTGTTGGGACCAGAGATTGTACGAGAAACTACTGAGAAGGTGAAATTAATTCGTGATAAGATGAAGGCTTCGCAGAGTAGGCAAAAGAGTTACCATGATAAGCGGAGGAGAGATCTTGAGTTTCAAGCAGGAGACCATGTATTCTTGAGAGTATCACCAGTGACAGGTGTAGGTCGTGCCTTGAAGTCGAAGAAGCTTACTTCTAAGTTTATTGGACCATACCAGATTTCTGAGAGGGTTGGGAATGCTGCGTATAGGGTGGCCTTACCACCGAACCTATCAAATTTGCATGATGTGTTTCACGTGTCGCAACTCCGGAAGTATGTTTCAGATCCATCTCATGTAATTCATATGGATGACGTGCAAGTGCGGGACAATCTAACCATTGAGACTGTGCCTGTACGAATTGAGGATCGGGAAATGAAGAAGTTAAGGGGCAAGGAGATTCCTTTAGTGAAAGTGGTTTGGGACGGAGCTGCCGGAGAAAGTGCAACATGGGAGTTAGAGAGCAAGATGCGAGATTCTTATCCGATGCTGTTTGAGTCAGGTAATTTTCGAGGACGAAAATATTCAAGTGGGGGAGAGTTGTAACGCCCCGGATTTACTTGGAATTATTTTCAGTTATTTTAATTGATGATGCGACGTATGTGTGATGTCTTGTTGTGTTTGTGATGTTCTTGGTGTTTTGGTGCCTTGTTAGAGGGTAGTGACCTTAGATTATAAGGAATATGAGTTTGAGCGAATTAGATCCTTAGAAGGCATAGCCCAAATGTGAGAAATATTGATATTTATTAGTATATTGGTGGTTGGGTTTATTTAATTGAATAAAGAAAAATTATAGTATTTAATTAAATAATAGTGTTAATAATTTAATTGGATTATTAGTAAATTAAACTAATTAATTAGAATTATAAAATAAGAAAGGGCATTTGTGGCATTTAGGATTTAGGGGTATGTTATGATGAGAAGAGGAATAAAAACATAACATATCGTGAAAACAAAATTGGGAGAAAACCAAAGAGCGAAGAACGAAGCTGAGGCAAGAGAGACCGGAAGGGATTCTACGGGAAGCGATCAATAGAGTTTAGAACCGGAAAACCTAAGGTAAGGGTGGGGTTCTTACATTCTAAGGGATTGCATAATGATGGGGTATGGTAGACTCTAGGTATATGTGATTGTATGGATTTTGATCCTTTTGTTCAATTCATGAGGTCTGTGATTTTGATGATGAAATTGGCATGATACATGCTGTTGTTGTGCATTATAATTGTGGTTTGTGATGTATGTTGATGTGTGTGATTCCATGAATTCGTATTTTGTGACATCCCGTTATTTGTTAAATACTCTGATATATTATGTGCTTATTCGCGCGGGGAAATCGGGGTGTTACATAAGGGGGCTGGACGCCTCAGTTCCCGTCTTCATGGGCCAAGGCGGCGATGAGGGGTTTCCGCTATATTGGTCCGGCGACCCCCTATCTATATCGGGCTATGACTACGACAGGCTGAGCGACGCGGAGAAAGACGTAGTCGATTTCCTGGAGCACATGGAGGTTCTGAGCGTAAAGGAGCTTATCCACAGAGAACATGATCCCGTGGCTCTTGGCGAATACATAGGTAGCACTCGTACCCATTATGGGCGATGTCGTTCAGTAGTTAAGTTTGCGTTTTAGCTGACATGAGTTCTTTGATTTTTAAGCAGATTCGATGGCGCCGAAGTCCGCAGCGGAGAAGAAGCTGGCCCTGGAACGGGCGAAAAAGAAAAGGGCTGAAGAAGGCGACGTTCGAGGGAGGAGTGACCCCGCCGGCCTGATGACGCGGGAGAAACGCAGAGCCGTGGACGCCGGTGACACCGCAGTACCAGTGGAGGCGAGCGCCATCGACGCCATCCCATCCCGGGTCGTAGCTGCGGCAGACGCCACGATGCTGCCCAAAGGGAAGAGGAAACGGGCGGATGAGGGCCAACCCCCTCAACCCCAGACCTCCCAAGAAATGGAAGCTGGTAAACCGAACTCTTGTCCTTTTGTTTATAACTCTCTTCGTACTTCTACTGTGGACTAACATTTTGCTACCCGCCTTGTGACAGATACCCCCCCTTCGCTATGGGATGCCAGCTTTGATTATGAAGGGTTTATGCGGGAGAACTTCAACTTTGAATACGACAGGATGAGACTTAAAACCATGGAGTTCTCCCAAGTACAGAAGATGATGGGCGTCCACCTCCTAAAGGGCGCCCTACTGGGCCAGGTGATGACGGAGGAGTTCTTCGCCCTCGAGCGGAAGGAGAAGGCGCATAGGGCGGAGCACAAGAGCGCACTGGCGCAGATGCAAAACGCCCTCAATGCGTTTGAGGAGGCAAGGAAAGCGGCGGAGGAGAAACTCGCTTCAGTGCGCCAAGATCTGGAGACGGCTGAGTCTGCCAAGGCCAAAGCAGAGGAAGCGGCCAAGGTTATGTCTGAAGAGAGAACAGCACTGACCGAGGCGCATCAAGCGGCGATGTCGGATCTGAGGGCGAAATTGGAGGCATCTGAGGAAGAGAGTGTCCTGGCCGAGGAGAAGGGCTTTGAGCGGGCGAAGGCCCAGGTGGCCTGCCTATACCCAGAAGCCTCCCTGGAAGAAATCGGCCTATTCCGGACCGTTGTGGACGGGAAGATCGTGGATGAGGAGTAGCTTAGGTTTTATTTCTTCTTGGTTTGTAAACCCCTAATGCTATTCATGTAACGCCCTTTTAACGCTTTGATTTTATCTTAACTGTAGCGTGCGCTTTGCGCCCTTAACTTTCACTTTATTTTAACTTTCCAAACGTTCGTCTTTCAACTTGGGTGTATTCTTACTCTTTCGAGTATCTTGTGCTATAATTTTAAACTCTGCAGCGTTTTCTTCATGTTTTGTGAATTGTTTCTGCATAAATCTAGTTGTACTCCTGTAAGACACGCCATCACATCGAGGGTTAAATAGCTCAGACGTGAGTGCCCAGGCTAAGCCCCGTGAGGGCGACATGTTGTGTTCCGAGAACTTTACGAGGAAACAGTTGCATTGATTTCGATTTGAGCGTGCAAGGGCAATCTCATTGGCCTAGGGCCCTGCTGCCACGTGGTTTTAGGTTTTAGCGCCGCAGGGGTCTTACCGCCTTAAAATAGTAGGTCTTAGCGCCGCAGGGGTCTTACCGCCTTAAAATAGTAGGTCTTAGCGCCACAGGGGTCTTACCGCCTTAAAATAGTAGGTCTTAGCGCCGCAGGGGTCTTACCGCCTTAAAATAGTAGGTCTTAGCGCCGCAGGGGTCTTACCGCCTTAAAATAGTAGGTCTTTCATAATCATATATCAAGATGCTTATTGAAGAACTGGGGCGCCTCGTTAAAAACCCCTGCCCTTGCAGGGGAAAAGAGTGCCACCCCAGAACCTTATTGAATACCAATGCAAAATTACAAAATGTCATGCGGGAGCTCGCCCGACTTTGCAAATGTACGAGAAGCAAGTTACAAATTAATGAAACGAATAATTAACTGTAATAGTGACGCAGATGGACGGCGTTCCACGTTCTTGGGACCACGCTCCCGGATAACTCCTCCAGCTTATAGGCACCGCCGGGCAGCTTCTCACGGACTCTGTAAGGCCCCTCCCAATTTGGAAACAGCTTGCCCATCCTGGTTGGCGCCACCACCTGCCGTAGGACAAGATCGCCCTCTCGCATGTCCCTGGGAACCACCTTCGAGTTGTACTTCCGGGCGGCCCTTTGTTTCGCAGCAAACTCCTGGATGTGGGCGGCCTCCCTTATTTCATCCAGCATATCCAAGTCGCATGCTTGGCCAATTGCGTTATCTTACAAAACAAACAGCGTTAGTTGAAAGATTTCTGAAATAAACATTGTTAGTCGAGAAGTTTCATAAATGATGGCGAATATATATAGTGTAGGCGTCATCCCAGGAGATATCCCCGGCAAAAATTTGCGCCCTTACCTTCAGCATTAAAATTTTCCCTTCGCCACGTGGGCGTATCGACTTCTACGGGCAGCATTGCCTCCGCCCCGTATACCATTCTGAACGGCGTCTCGTTTAAGGATGAGTGGGGTGTCGTGTGATACGACCAAAGTACCTGAACACTCAGTAATGACATGAGCAACACAAAAAATACTTAATCGGACCTAAGTAATGTTTTCAAAAATATAACAGGATGTATCCCATTAAGCTGCAGACAGACTAGCATTTGCAAAATACACTAGGATGTACTCATTTAAACTGGGTTTACCTCATGTAGTCGCTCTGACCAAAGGCCTTTGGCGTCATCAAGTTTCTTCTTGAGCCCGTTCAAAATTACCTTGTTGGCGGACTCGGCCTGTCCATTCGCCTGGGGGTGAGTAACTGACACAAACTTTGTTTGGATCCCGAGTCCGCTGCAGAAGTCTCTGACAGTCTTGCTGGCGAACTGTGTCCCGTTATCGGATACAATGCACCTGGGCAGACCAAACCGGCAGATGATTTTCTTCCAATAAAAACGCCTAACTCTTTCGGCAGTGATCTTTGCTACGGGCTCCGCCTCTATCCATTTAGTAAAGTAGTCAACCCCAACAATCAAGAATTTCAGCTGACCTGGCGCTAAAGGGAAAGGGCCGAGAATATCAACGCCCCACTGGCAGAACGGCCATGGCGAGGTGACGGAATGCAAGACTTCGGCCGGCGCATGGAGGAGAGAAGCAAACTTCTGGCACTTGTCACACTTCTTGACATAATCGGCGCAATCTTTTAACAGGGTAGGCCAGTAGTACCCGGCGCGAACGATCTTATTGGCGAGGGCCCTACCGCCTATGTGACTTCCGCATACGCCCTCATGAACCTCCAAGAGCACCAGCTGCGTTTCACTTTCGTCCAGGCATCTCAGCATCGGAGTCGCCACACCCATCTTATACAACTTACCCACCTGCATGGTATATCTCGCACACTGCCTCCTCATCTTTTGTTCCTCTTCGTCTGAAGCAGGCGACCAATTACCTTCCAAATATTTTACAATTGGTATCATCCATCCTCCATCTTCGGCCTGGACAGCGCCCACCATCATTGCTTCCGTGCTGGGGGCTGCAAATGTTTCTTGAATCACCGTCCTGTTGTGTCCCGGTCTCTTGGTACTGGCCAACTTTGAAAGGATGTCGGCACGGGAGTTCTGTTCGCGCGGCACATAGGTCGCCTCGAAAAATGTGAAGTTCTGAGCCAACTCCTGCACTTTCTTCAGGTATTTCGTCAGCTGTCCGTCCTTCGTCTGATACTCTCCTGCAATCTAATTGGTCATTAGCTGCGAGTCACTCCGCGCCCTGAGATTCGTGGCACCCATCTCTCGGGCAAGTTGCATTCCAGCTATTAGGGCCTCATATTCAGCTTGGTTGTTGCTTGCCTTCCACTCGAATCTTAGGGATTGTTCGATCAGGACATCATCCGGGCCTTCCAGCACGATCCCTGCACCACTCCCCTTCAGGTTGGATGCTCCGTCTACTGATAAGATCCATACGAAAGGTGACTGTGCCTCAGCGGGTGAACTCAACTCTACTAAGAAATCTGCCAACACCTGTGATTTGATACTGCCCCTGGGGACGAACTGGATATCATATTCGGACAGCTCCACGGACCATGACACCATGCACCCTGCCAAATCTGGCTTTTTCAGAACCTGCCGAACCGGGTGGTTGGTTTTCACCACGATCCGATGACCTTGGAAGTAAGGGCGTAGCTTCCTCGCCGTGGTTACAAATGCTAGAACTAGCTTCTCAATTTTCTGGTATCGCAGCTCCGCGCCCTTAAACACCCTACTAACGAAGTACACCGGCTTTTCGCCCTCCTCCTTCTCGTGGACAAGAACTGAACTCAGGGCGTGCTCTGTCACCGACAAGTATAGGTAAAGAATGACGCCTTTATCCGGGCGCGTTAGAATTGGAGGAGTGGCCAGGAAAGACTTGACTTTAATGAAGGCGTCCTCACATTCGGCCGTCCATTCGAACCTCTCCCCCTTCCTGAGCGTCGTGAAGAAATGAAAAGCTTTGTCTCCTGCACACGATAAAAAACGAGACAACGCCGCCAGACGCCCTGTGAGCTGCTGGACCTCCTTGACGGACGTGGGGCTCCTCATGTCGATGATAGCCTGGCATTTATCTGGGTTGGCTTCTATCCCTCTCTTGGTTAACATGTATCCCAAAAACTTTCCCGCCTGAACCCCAAATGAGCATTTGGAGGGGTTTAGACGCATGTTGTACTTTCTTACACATCCCAAGATTTCCTCAAGGTCTTGGCAATGACTTCCCTCCTCCGCAGTCTTCACCACCATATCGTCAATATAAACTTCCAGGTTTCGCCCTATCTGGTCGGCGAAGACTCTGTCCATCAGCCTCTGGTAAGTGGCGCCGGCATTCTTTAATCCGAATGGCATTACCTGGTAGAAGTAGTTGGACGCGTTGGTCATGAACGCGGTTCTGGGGGCGTCCAAGGGATCCATCCGAATTTGATTGTATCCTGAGTACGCGTCCATGAAGCTCAGGGTCTTATATCCTGAAGTACCATCTATCAGTCTGTCAATGGCGGGGAGAGGGTATGGATCCTTAGGGCACGCAGTGTTCAGATCCGTGAAGTCGACACACATCCTCCACTTACCCGAACTCTTTTTCACCAGCACGACGTTGGCCAACCAGGTCGGGTATTTAATCTCACAGATAAACCTGGCCGCCCTCAACTTCTTCACCTCTTCATCCATTGCCTTCCGCTTTTCCTCTCCCATTTTCCTTTTCCTCTGGGCCACGGGCTTCACCTTTGGGTCCACCGCCAAATGATGACATACCACATTCACATCGATGTCGGGTGTCATACCCCATTTTTTGACCCATTTTCGTCTCGTTTTATTTATTGTCTCGTTTTACGCATTTTTTAAAAAAAGGTCGAGAATTTTCGTCGTTTCAGACGAAATTTCGGCAGGGAGGTATTTTAAAATACCTCATGTCAATTTTTGTTTCGTTTATCAATTTTATTTTTTTATCACTTTTTATTTTTACTTTTAATTTCAGTTTTTTATTATCATTAATTTTTATTCTTTTATTATTATCATTTTCATTATTTTACTATTATTATTATTATTATTTTTTTATTATTTTTTGCATTTTGTCCAAGTCCAAGTCCAAGTCCAAGTCAACAGTCCAGCACCAACACTGCAGCGCCCCAATTGCCTGGGTTTTTCATCATCACAAACCCTCAAATCCTATCCAAAATCATCATCACAATCCCCAGATCCTCACAAAATCTGCAAAGAAAATCCAGCAAATCCTCCCACATTTAATGCTTGCAGAAATCTTATCCTTAATCTATGACAAGCAGCTTAAACCAAGTTCTATAAAACAGGACAAAATCACAAGCAAAAAAAGGAGAGAAAAATTTTAAGAGGAAGAAATTTTTAGAACCAAGCAAAATAGCAACACAGCAAACTAACACAACTCAAACATAAGCAAAAACACAATACTGCTTAAACAAATCCGTACGACCCAAACAACACAAAAGACACAAACACGTCCCAGCCACCAACACAACACACACTCACGCATACAAACGCACAACCCAGCATCAAACACCCAAAACAAGCCTCACCCACACGGCCATACACACACCACGTCCCAGCCCAAAACCCACGAACCCACACATATCACCAGCAAACCCACGCACAATAACACAACACCACGACCCCAAACACCCCCCACATGTCCCAGCTCACGCACAAAACCCTCCTAACAGAACACACACACACGACACAAGCCTAGAGAACACAGAACCGAAGCCAAGAAGGTAAAAAAGATAATTTTTATTGTGTTTAAAAACCTAGATCTAGGGATTTTTATAAGGATTTTGGGAAAAACAAGCCCGGATTTGAAACAAGGGGAAGAAAGGATTGTAAGAAAGGTGTTTTTTTTTTGGAAAAGGAGGTCTTTTTAGTCTCCGGCGCGGTGGCGCCGCCGCCTTGGCCGGCGGCCACCACGCCGGAACACCTCCCATGGCCGAGTAACAAGAGAGAAGTGAGAGAGGAGAGAGGGGCGGGTGAGAAGAAGAGAGAGAAGGGAATGGGAGAAATGAAGAAAATGTGAAGGGGAGAGGTTTAAATACCCCTCCCTGATTCGGTGTGAGAGGGTGTACGCGTTAGCGTACACCCACGCCCTCCTGGCCCTCTGATTTTTAATCGTGTGGCCCTGCTTATTTTTTCCTGTGATCAGATCAGGGCCGTCTGATTAATCAGACGGCCCAGATTAATTTACGTTGGCCCAATACATTTTGGGCCTTTTTCTTTTAATCTGATTTATTTTTTACTTCTTGCACCCCCAGTTTTATTTTTACACCTCTCTATTTTATTTCTTTTATTTTTTCTTTGCAATTTTATTTTCCTTTTATTATTATATCCTTTTATTTGTTCTTTTATTTTTAACATCTCATTTATTTATTTACCTATCATATTATCTCATGCATTTTATTTCTATTTTTTTTTTCATTTTATTTTGCATTTTTTGTCATTAGTATATACATTTAGGAACAAATATATAAATATGCATTGCATTTTTTTATTTTTCATAAGTTTAATCCATAATCCTAAAAATCTTTTTATTTTGATCCAACAATCGTTTCTTATTTATTATTCTCTCGCGTTTAATTTATTTTATCGCGCTTATTTTCTTTTTTTAACTCCAAGAAAAAATCATAAAAACCAAAAACATTTCAAATATTCAAAAACTTCATCAAAAATATTCTTCATTAACAAAGCCTTGGATTTCAAACCAAGCAATTTTATTTTAATCAAACTTCAATCAATCTTAATCATATTAGACTTTATTTTTGCAATTAAAATCAATCAAACTTCATTCACTCGCCACTTTGGCTCATTTTATCTTTCACAAACATTTTCAAACTTTAAAATTAACATAACTAATCAGTTCGGCTTTTCTAGCCCGAACTACATCGGTTTTGATCCCATTTGGGTATGTAGGCAAAGGACCTCGTCCTTCCAAACCAACCAAACAAAAATCAATGAAAACAACAAAAACATTTTCCTTTTTTATTAAGCGACAAACTTGTTCATTTTGGTTGCAACAACTAATTTGAACAATTTCTTTTCTCTTCATTTGAGTTCTAAAAACGAGCGTTTTTTTTAGTTAATACATTTTCTTAAAATTCAAGCGAAACTTGAATGAAAAAGGGTGGTTTGACGTATGTCTCTCCTTTCCCCGATCGGATAAACACTTGACGTATGTCTCGTTGCTTAGACGATCGTCATTCTTTTCTAGCTTCCCCAAAAATACGTTTTTTAAATTCAAACAAAACTTGAATGAAAAAGGGTGGTTTGACGTATGTCTCTCCTTTCCCCGGTTGTACGAATGCTTGACGTATGTCTCGTTGCTCGGACAATCGTCATTCTATTTTCAAAGTGAATCCAACTCACCAATTTTGGCCCTTATGGTCAATCCGAACCTTTCGCGCCTTTGCGCGTTTGTTTTCAACCTTTTTACGCCTTGCGCAAATTTAACGCCTCCGTGCGTTTGTCTTTTATTTTTAACATTTGTACGCCTCCGTGCGTTTGTCTTTACTTTCAAACCTTTTACGCCTTTGTGCGTCAGTCTTTTTTTCTTAAACATTTATGCTTTGCGCGAGTTTATCGCCTTAGCGTCTGTCTTTCACCATTTAAAGCTTTTTACGCCTTTGTGCGTTTTCAAACAATTCTTTTTCAAGAACTACGTAAGCTTTGAATTCTCCGACTACCGGGAGATACGTAGGAGCAGGATTGTCATCTTGTCAAGCCCATTATTAAAAAATCTTTTTTTCCTTTTCTATTTCGTTTGTTTTTATCTCTTTCTTCACCTCACATTATATTTTATTTTTTATATGTATATGATTAAGCGTGCAAGCAAAACGTCAAAAGACATTTTAAGCCTAAGCCAACTAAGAGGTTCCCGTTGAGTACAACGGATGTGAGGGGTGCTAATACCTTCCCCTCGCATAATCGACTTTCGAACCTAAAATCTCTTTTCAAGGTAATTTAGAACTTTTTTCCTTTTTCCCCGAAAAATTAAAAGTTCAGTCGTGATTTAAATTTAGTGATTCAATGCTAGTCAATAGCTTGACATCCGAAATTCGACGCGACAAAAATGGCGACTTCACTGGGGACTACACTTAAACACTTTGTTTTCGTGTATGATAAGTCAAGCCTATCTTAGTCGGCTTTTAGGCTAATGTGTTTTTATTTTGCTTGCACTCTTATGCCTTATTATCATTATTTGTTTATTTTTCTCGCTTTATATGTATTTGTTTCATATTGCTTTATATTCATATTATATATGTTGTGGGGTTACTTGAGCGGTGTTACTCCACATTGTTCGGGTTAATGCCGGACGTGTGAGGCTCTATTCCCGAGCTTTGAGAAAAAAATTAAGATAGGATGGGGTTGCGTAGCGGAGGCCCACTTGACGTATGTCTTGAAGGGAAGATGCGAAAACCCCGCCTAGAGTAGATTTCACTTGGAATATATTGAGGTCTTGCGAGCATTTGCAATCGACGATAATAGTTCCATGTGAGGTCCGTGATCTCTAGGGACCTTTTAGAAAATCTCATCTTTAGAGCCTACACGTGAGGATGGGGGAAATTTTGAATATACATATGCATATCATACATTTACATGCATGAAAATAATTTTCGCATATCACTTTGCTTTATAGGAAATTAATTGCACTTTTTAATTTCCTTGTAAAGCAAAACAAAAAATTTCATGCATTTACATACATCATTCATTATCATGCATACGTCCATCTTCGAGTTCAAAACTCATTTCCTTTTCTTTCTTATCCTCAGGATTTCTCATAATCCGAATTGAGTATTCAGTGTTCGCATTTTCTCCGCAACACTACGCGTCTTTCCATAAAGAGAAGTGGCTCATCGTCTCGAAGCAACTCACGCCTACAGCACTCGAGCAGCCTTAAAGAAGAAAATGGAGAATTTAGAGCAAGAGAATCATGAGCTTCGTGAAGAACTAACATCTATGAAAACGGAGATGGAAAAACTAACAGAGTTAGTAAAGCTACTAGCTGCCGCGCAAATCCCGACACCTCCTCCTCCTTCCAGTTCTCAAGAACAAGCATCAGCATTTGCTTCAACTTCAACATTGCATGTCAATGCTCCACAACACTCTAAACCCCTCGGTTGTACGTGGGGCATGCCTTTTGAGTTTGGTGAAGAGTCTATCCCAATTCCCACTACTCTCCTAGAAGCTCCGGTATCTCAACCCGAGATTACCTTCCCTCGGGCTACTGTGGCCTTCACAACGCCAGTGGTCCATACCACTCAGCATGATCACGAGCCTATCTTTCATACCGAAAGTGTAGGTGCTCAAGATAAGATGGCCGATTTCCAAGAGAAATTCGAGGAAATGCAAAGGGAGATCAAAGCCCTCCGAGGAAAGGATTTATTTGGGAAAAGCGCCCATGAGCTCTGCCTTGTACCCAATGTCAAAATCCCTCCTAAATTCAAGGTCCCGGACTTTGAAAAGTACAAAGGGAATACTTGCCCGCAAAGTCACTTGGTAATGTATGCAAGGAAGATGTCAACCCAAACCGACAACCATCAGCTACTCATCCATTATTTCCAAGATAGCTTAACCGGTGCCGCTTTAAAGTGGTACATGGGTTTGGATAGTACCAAAATTCGAACCTTCAATGACTTGGGAGAGGCGTTTGTCCGCCAATACAAATATAATTTGGACATGGCCCCGGACCGGGACCAACTCCGGGCCATGGCCCAAAAGGACAAAGAGACCTTTAAGGAGTACGCACAAAGATGGAGGGAGATAGCGGCTCAAATTAGCCCGCCTTTGGAAGAAAAGGAAATGACCAAGATATTTTTGAATACTCTTGGTTCCTTTTACTATGAATGAATGGTTGCCAGTGCGCCAAGTGACTTCACCGAAATGGTAAGCATGAGCGTACGTTTGGAGGATGCGGTCCGAGAGGGACGCTTAGTGAAAGAAAGTGCTCCATCAAGCAGCACAAAGAGATTCGGGGGTGGCTACCCAAAGAAGAAAGAGCAAGATATCGGCATGATTGGTCATGGAGGACCTCATCAAGGGTACTCAGCATATCCACATATCTCTGCCATTTCACCTACCATCTCAACACCTCCAAACTACCAGATTCAGGTCCCACAAAGGCCTCCCCCTCCTTATCAACCAGCATATCAACAACAACAACATCCACAAAATCAACAACCATATTATCAACAACCGCGCCCGCAAGGTCAGCAGCAATTCCGACCTCAAGCACCTCAACTACCATTCAATCATCAGAATCGCCCAAGAGTGGCATTCGATCCGATACCTATGAAGTACGCGGACTTGCTCCCGGCTTTACTTGCGAGAAACCTCGTGCAAACAAAGGCACCACCTCCCGTACCAAACGTGTTACCCCCATGGTATCGCTCCGACCTTACTTGTGCATACCATCAAGGGGCATCAGGACATGACATTGAACGTTGCCTCGCTCTAAAAAATGAGGTCCAAAGGCTAGTCCGTACTAAAGTGCTGACCTTCAAGGACTCAAACCCAAATGTCCAAACTAACCCGCTGCCGAACCATGTCTCCTCTATCAACATGGTTCAAGAATGTAAAGGAGCCAGTCCTGTTTTGAAGGCCCAAGACATCAAGACGCCTCTAGTTCCACTGCACATCAAGATGTGTAAGGCAACTATGTTCGAGCACGATCATGCTAGTTGTGAAGAATGCTCAGTGAGTCCTCAAGGATGTATGAAAATCCAAAATGACATACAAGGACTATTGGACAAAAAGGAGCTTGTTGTCACAACAAGGGACAAAAGCGTATGTGTTATAATCCCGGAGTTTAATATCCCGGATTATTTGGAGTTAGCCCCCAGCAGCCAGAAGCCTGCCGCTACTCCACTCATAATATGCTTACCAGGTTCTGCCCCATACACTTCCAACAAGGCAGTTCCTTACAAATACCTTGCAACCATGGTGAATGACGGTCAAGAGGTACCGATTCCTCCCTTAGCCCATGTCGGTAATATCACGGACAGTAGCAAAGTGCTAAGGAGTGGACGTGTTCTTCCCACAGTAGTCCAAGAAAAGGTCAGTACCCCGGTATTTGAACCAAGGCAAACCCAAGACTCCTGCACAAACAAAGATGTAGGTCAATCCAGTGGGGCAAATGCCGATTCGGATCTTGATGAGGTTTTGAAACTAATCAAGAAAAGCGAATATAAGGTTGTGGACCAGTTGTTGCAAACACCTTTGAAAATCTCTATGCTGTCCTTACTGTTAAACTCCGAAGCTCATAGAGAATCATTGATGAGGGTTTTGAACCAAGCCTTCGTGGAGCACGATATAACCCTTGGTCAATTCGGGGGCATTGTCGGAAATATCACTGTATGTAACAACTTAAGCTTCAGTGATGAGGAACTCCCGGAGCAAGGAAGGCACCACAATTTGGCATTACATATCTCGGTAAACTGCAAGTCGGATGCTTTATCAAACGTACTTGTAGATACCGGCTCTTCATTGAACGTAATGGCCAAGACAACCCTTGACCAGCTTTCTTACCAGGGGACCCCCATGAGGCCAAGTGGGGTGGTTGTTAAAGCTTTCGACGGCTCAAGAAAGTCAGTAATTGGAGAGGTAGATCTTCCCATCACAGTCGGGCCGCACACATTTCAAATCACCTTCCAAGTAATGAACATACAAGCAGCGTACAGTTGTTTGTTAGGACGTCCATGGATCCATGAAGCCGGAGCAGTAACGTCCACACTTCACCAAAAGCTAAAATTTGTGAAGAATGGAAAGCTAGTCACTGTGAGAGGGGAGGAAGCTCTGTTAGTCAGCCATCTGTCGGCCTTCTCGTTCATCGGTGCTGATACCGTTGATGGGACATCATTCCAAGGTCTTTCCTTAGATGATGAGAGTGCCACAAAGAATGGAGCATCCATGGCTTCTTACGAAAGTGCACAAAGAACAGTGCGAGATGATTTACTCCCGGGTTGGGGAAAGACGATAAGCCTTCCGGAGCATAGGCATAGAGAAGGTTTGGGTTTCACTTCAACTACAAGAGTTGCCGAACCAAGCGCTAGCATTGAACCGCTCAAGGACATTTTCCACAGCGCCAGTTCCGTTCATTCAGCAGAAACTAATGCCATCACTGAAGATGGGCCGGAAGAAGCGGCACATGTCCATGTAACGCCCGGAGAAGTTTGTCGCAATTGGGACGCTGTCGACGTTCCTTCTGTTATTCAATTGTCAAAGTAATGTGTTTATTTATTTATCGTTTTCAAAAAAAGATCCCTTCGTCTTGCCCAAAGCGAAGAAGGACTCATGTAGGGCTTGTTTTAAGTACTATTATCATAAATGAAATTTGTCGTTTTTATCACGACCTATCTATTATTCTTTTTGTTGTCTTATTGTCTTATTTCCGAAAAAATGGTAACACAAAAAACAAAAATCATCATAAGTATATTTTTCTTTCTTTTTTTTGAATTTCAAAAAGTCTGCATTTTCTATCATTTCACTAAAATCAATCATCCATCATTTGCAGACTAAACGTCCATAAACCCGTTGAACTCCATAACCCTAGGCTCTCTCCCAACTTTGAATTCCCTGTTTACGAAGCGGAAGAGGAAAAGGATGAAGAAATTCCGGACGAGATTAAGCGTCTATTAGAACAAGAGAGGAAGACTATTCAACCTCATGAGGAAGCAATAGAGGTTATCAACTTGGGGTCTGAAGAGGACAAGAAAGAAATCAAGATCGGGGCATTGTTGGATGCGTCCGTCAAAGAAAGAATCATCAAGCTTCTTGAAGAATATGTGGATATCTTTGCATGGTCATACCAAGATATGCCAGGATTGGATCCCGAGATTGTGGAGCATCATCTACCTTTGAAACCTGAATGTTCGCCAGTCAAGCAGAAGTTGAGAAGAACTCGCCCTGACATGGCCCTCAAGATCAAAGAGGAAGTGCAAAAGCAAATTAACGCTGGATTTCTTGTTACATCAGAATACCCTCAGTGGTTGGCCAACATAGTGCCTGTTCCCAAGAAGGACGGTAAAGTTCGGATGTGCGTCGACTACCGAGATTTAAACAAAGCTAGTCCAAAAGACGACTTCCCTTTACCCCACATTGACATATTGGTCGACAATACTGCCAAATCCAAGGTATTCTCCTTCATGGATGGCTTTTCTGGATACAATCAGATTAAAATGGCTGTTGAAGATAGAGAAAAAAACGTCTTTCATTACACCTTGGGGCACCTTTTGTTATCAAGTGATGCCTTTTGGCTTAACAAATGCGGGTGCTACCTATCAAAGGGGCATGACCACTCTTTTCCACGACATGATACACAAAGAAATTGAAGTATATGTCGACGACATGATTGTCAAATCAGGAAATGAAGAGGAACATGTTGAATATTTGCTAAAAATGTTTCAACGTCTAAGAAAATATCGGCTTCGCCTGAACCCCAACAAATGTACATTCGGCGTGAGATCTGGAAAACTCCTAGGTTTCATTGTCAGTCAAAAGGGTATCGAGGTAGATCCCGACAAGGTCAAGGCCATCAGAGAAATGCCTGCTCCTCAAATTGAGAAGCAAGTAAGGGGATTTCTAGGACGTTTAAATTACATCTCTAGATTCATATCCCACATGACAGCCACTTGTGGACCCATCTTCAAGCTACTTCGCAAAAATCAAGAAGTAGTGTGGACAGAAGATTGCCAGAAAGCCTTTGACAGCATCAAGGAGTACCTACTAGAACCTCCAATACTTATTCCTCCAGTCGAAGGAAGACCTTTAATCATGTACTTAACCGTATTGGAGGACTCCATGGGTTGTGTACTTGGACAACAAGACGAGACCGGTAGAAAAGAGCACGCTGTCTACTACCTAAGCAAGAAGTTTACGGACTGCGAGTCCCGATACTCTCTACTCGAGAAGACTTGTTGTGCATTAGCTTGGGCTGCTAGGCGTCTTCGCCACTACATGCTTAACCATACTACTTGGTTGATATCCAAAATGGATCCAATCAAGTACATCTTTGAAAAACCCGCCTTAACCAGAAGGATCGCCCGTTGGCAGATGTTGTTATCAGAATACAACATCGAATACCACACTCAAAAAGCTATCAAGGCCAGCATTCTTGCCGATCATTTGGCTCATCAACCAATCGAGGATTATCAACCAATCAAGTTTGACTTCCCCGATGAAGAAATCATGTATCTAAAGATGAAGGATTATGACGAACCACTATTCGGCGAAGGTCCAGATCCCGAATCTAGATGGAAGTTAATCTTTGATGGAGCTGTCAATGTCTATGGCAATGGAATTGGGGCAGTTATCATCACCCCCGACGGCAAACATCTCCCTTTCGCTGCAAGACTTTCATTCGACTGTACAAACAATATGGCGGAGTATGAAGCTTGTATTCTGGGAATTGAGGAAGCCATTGATCTAAGGATCAAGAACCTCGACATTTATGGAGACTCAGCTCTTGTGATCAATCAAATCAATGGAGATTGGGAAACTCGCCACACCGGCTTGATTCCTTACAAAGATTACGCAAGACGTTTGCTAACTTTTTTCGACAAAGTTAAGCTGCATCATATTCCTCGAGATGAGAATCAAATGGCGGATGCTTTGGCAACCTTGTCTTCCATGTATGAGGTCAGCCGCTGAAGTGAGATTCCAACAATCAAGGTTCAGCATCTAGAAAGGCCTGCACATGTGTTTGCAGCCGAAGCAGTCATAGATAACAAGCCATGGTTCCATGACATCAAAAGTTTCCTCCAAAAGCAAGAGTACCCGCATGGGGCATCCAACAAGGATAAGAAAACTCTGCGAAGATTAGCTGGCAACTTCTTTCTAAATGGAGAAGTTTTATACAAAAGGAATTTTGATATGGTGCTACTCAGATGCGTTGATGAGCAAGAAGCTGATCGTATAATGCATGAGATACATGAGGGTTCCTTCGGGACTCATTCCAGTGGGCATACAATGGCTAGGAAGATCTTAAGGGCCGGATATTACTGGATGACCTTGGAGAGTGATTGCTACAAGCATACCAGAAAGTGCCATAAATGTCAAATTTATGCGGACAAGATCCATATGCCACCAACGGCTCTGAATGTCCTCTCTTCCCCATGGCCTTTCTCCATGTGGGGTATCGATATGATTGGTAGGATTGAACCTAAAGCTTCTAATGGACATCGCTTCATCTTAGTTGCGATTGACTACTTCACCAAATGGGTCGAAGCTGCGTCGTACGCCAACGTCACCAAACAAGTGGTGATCCGATTTATTAAGAGTCATATCATCTGTCGATACGGTATTCCCAGCAAGATCATCACCGACAATGGGACCAATCTGAACAACAAAATGATGAAGGAGCTGTGTCAAGAGTTCAAGATCGAGCATCATAACTCCTCTCCTTATAGACCTCAGATGAATGGCGCAGTTGAAGCTGCAAACAAAAACATCAAGAAAATAGTGCAAAAGATGGTGGTCACCTACAAGGATTGGCACGAGATGTTGCCATATGCCTTGCATGGGTATCGTACTTCAGTGCGTACATCGACAGGGGCAACCCCTTTCTCTTTAGTATACGGCATGGAAGCAGTGCTCCCCGTAGAAGTCGAAATCCCGTCATTGAGAATCTTGATGGAAGCTAAATTGTCAGAGGCTGAATGGTGTCAAAACAGATACGATCAGTTGAACTTAATCGAGGAAAAACGTATGACTGCTTTATGTCATGGACAACTGTATCAACAGAGGATGAAACAAGCCTTTGACAAGAAGGTTCGTCCTCGTGAAATCCAAGAAGGAGACCTCGTGCTTAAAAGGATCCTATCTTTTCAACCCGATTCCAGGGGCAAATGGACGCCTAACTACGAAGGCCCGTATGTAGTCAAGAGAGTTTTCTCCGGTGGAGCTTTGATTCTCACAACAATGGACGGCGAAGATTTTCCGCATCCTGTGAATTCCGATGTAGTCAAGAAATATTTTGTCTAAAAACAAAAGAACAGCTCGGTAAGTCGAAAACCTGAAAGGGCGACTTAGGCAAGAATGAGCGTCTCGGTGGACTGAAAACCCGAAAGGGCGGTCCAGGCAAAAATTAGAGACACAAAACAGAAATAATCATCCTGATAGGTCAAGAACCCGAAAGGGCAACCTATGCAAAAGTTAAGGATCAAAAGACAAGATAACTACATCGGATTGACTACAGTTTACTTGGGGCAAATCAACTGTCAAAGGACTCGGAATCTGAAGCATCCAAACAGTGAATTCAAAGTTGTTAGGGAGAATAGCGGTTGTTGTGTTCAATGAACCTTCCCTGTATATTTACCATTTTTTCAACTTTGTAAGGTCCGTGGAACCACGCCCTTGGCGGGCCACCACCCCATTAATAAAATTTCTTCCTAGTGAAGTCTTTACATTTTGTTGGGAGTTCCCATTTATTTTGCTTAGTCATTTTTTCTATTTTTGATAATAGTACTTGGAACGAAACTCTTTTTCAAAAGAAAAATTTAAATCTTTTTGGAAGGCATAAATAATAAACACATTCTCTTTGGACTTGCGAATAATTGAAGTGCGCGTCAGCAGCTATCCTGAGAGCGGATAAACTTCGCAGGCCAAATATGGTCAAATGCTAAACAGATTTCCCCGGCGGAGTTCCCCCCGTGAATCAAAGGGAATATCCCCAGTGAATCAAAGCCCGACCTCGCTCGGCATTCAATCATAATCCCCAGTGGATTAGCACAATCCCCGGTGGATTAACAAACTCCCCAGGAAGTCAACCTTTGTCAAAAACAGTCAAAAGCCCAATTGTCATTGGCACCTACTCACAAAAGCCCAACCACCGTTGGCATCTAAGGCTGGATATCGATCATGCTTCCAAAATGATCCTTATATCCCCAGCGAAACCATAAGCAAAGCCCAATTTTTATTGGCGTCCCCCAGTGGAGTCTCAACCCCAAAAGCCCAATCATCATTGGCACAAATACATAACAAAGCCCGACCTCGCTCGGCACCCACATTACAAAAAGCCCGACCTCGCTCGGCACCCCAATCAAAGCCCGACCTTGCTCGGCATCCAACATAAAAGCCCGACCTCGCTCGGCATCCAAATACAATCAAAGCCCGACCTCGCTCGGCATCCAAACAAAACATAAGCATTCCCGGCGGAATCACCAGTTCTTTTCCTCATCGGATTAACCCGATTCCCCAGTGAAGTAACAATTTCCCCATGAGGTATGCATTCCTCATCAAGGGTTACGACTTCACCCCGTCCACATTTTGGAGGTGTTCCCTGCGACATCATCCCCATCAAAGATTACCGAGTGTTTGCAATGCGACGTTGGTCCACTTTTCATTTTACCGGTCTAAATCTTGTTTCACCAAGTTGTCGGTCATGCAATAAATCAAAACATTTAGGGTATCCCCCAGTGCAAACCAATCTTTCACACAACATCTCCAGTGGGAGTCCTGCATTAGTACATTCATACATTCATACATTTGTACAATCATACAAATCATGTGATCACGCATTCATACATGCAACATACTACAATATCATCTGTACATGGTTGCTTTAACCACCACGTTTCTTACCAATTTATCATAAACAATCTGCATTTTTCTCCAATGTCATTCTCCAATGATGTTACAAAATAAAGCCCAATTTTATTGGCATTCCCCAGTGAGTCATCATTCACACTCACAAATACCAAATCATAACCAAAGCCCGACTTTGCTCGGCATCCCATCATAGTCACCAGTAAGTATTCCCCAAGTGTCATCCCCAGTCCGTTTGGTCAAGTGATGTCACCCTTTTATGCCAAGTGGCAGTTCTTTAACGAACAGCTTGTGCATATTCCCCCAGTGTTGTGCCAAGTGGCAAGTTCTTTAACGAACAGCTTGTGCATCCCTTTTCCCCAAGTGAAGGGGCAATTCTGTAAGGAACGGCTTGTCAGCCGCATCCTCACTGTCATCAATGTACGGTTCGGTAACCAACCCGGACAGTTGACATGTCTTTTTATTTCCTGTTGTCAATGTACAGTTCAGTAACCAACCCGGACAGTTGACGTGACATTTATTTCCTTGTCGTCAATGGCAGGTCGGAACAAACCGACAGTTGACATTTTTCATTTCCTTGTCGTCAATGGCAGGTCGGAACAAACCGACAGTTGACATTTTTCATTTCCTTGTCGTCAATGGCAGGTCGGAACAAACCGACAGTTGACATTTTTCATTTCCTTGTCGTCAATGGCAGGTCGTAACAAACCGACAGTTGACATTTTTCATTTCCTTGTCGTCAATGGCAGGTCGGAACAAACCGACAGTTGACATTTTTCATTTCCTTGTCGTCAATGGCAGGTCGGAACAAACCGACAGTTGACATTTTATATTTTCTTATCGTCAATGGCAGGTCGGAACAAACCGACAGTTGACATCTTATATTTCCTTGTCGTCAATGGCAGGTCGGAACAGCCCGACAGTTGACATTTTACTTTCTTGTCGTCAATGGCAGTTCGGAATTCAACCCGAACAGTTGACATTTTATTTCCCGTCGTCAATGAACAGTTCGGTAAACAACCCGAACAGTTGACTTTCCTTTTTATCGTCAATGAACAGTTCGGTAAACAACCCGGACAGTTGACGCGACATTTACTTTCTTGTCGTCAATGGCAGTTCGGAATACAACCCGAACAGTTGACATTTTGTTTCTTGTCGTCAGTGGCAGTTCGGCAACAACCCGAACAGCTGACCTTTACATTCAATCCTTGTCGTCAGTGGCAGTTCGGAATTTAACCCGAACAGCTGACATTTTACCCTTTTTGGTTCCCGTGTTTAATTGCCCACTCTCCCCAGTGAACAGTTCGGCAATAACCCAAACGGCTAACCTTTTTTCCCCAGTGGAACACTATCCCCAATAGAGTTGGATCCCGTTTCTTTAACGAACCCGGGTATCCCTTTGTCTCTGTTTATCCCCAATCAGGTCATCTTTGCCGTCTTGCATTTATACTTGCATCACATGCATTCATAACATTGCATACATGGCATCGCATCCATAATGTTTTACTATCCAAAATGGGTCAAAAACTAGTGTACTCTGTATTTAAGTTTCTTCGATCCGTCGAATCAAAATTTCGCTTTTTAATCTCCGTAGCGAAGAAACTTAAATAGGGGCATCTGTCATACCCCATTTTTTGACCCATTTTCGTCTCGTTTTATTTATTGTCTCGTTTTACGCATTTTTTAAAAAAAGGCCGAGAATTTTCGTCGTTTCAGACGAAATTTCGGCAGGGAGGTATTTTAAAATACCTCATGTCAATTTTTGTTTCGTTTATCAATTTTATTTTTTTATCACTTTTTATTTTTACTTTTAATTTCAGTTTTTTATTATCATTAATTTTTATTCTTTTATTATTATCATTTTCATTATTTTACTATTATTATTATTATTATTATTATTTTTATTTTTTGCATTTTGTCCAAGTCCAAGTCCAAGTCCAAGTCAACAGTCCAGCACCAACACTGCAGCGCCCCAATTGCCTGGGTTTTTCATCATCACAAACCCTCAAATCCTATCCAAAATCATCATCACAATCCCCAGATCCTCACAAAATCTGCAAAGAAAATCCAGCAAATCCTCCCACATTTAATGCTTGCAGAAATCTTATCCTTAATCTATGACAAGCAGCTTAAACCAAGTTCTATAAAACAGGACAGAATCACAAGCAAAAAAAGGAGAGAAAAATTTTAAGAGGAAGAAATTTTTAGAACCAAGCAAAATAGCAACACAGCAAACTAACACAACTCAAACATAAGCAAAAACACAATACTGCTTAAACAAATCCGTACGACCCAAACAACACAAAAGACACAAACACATCCCAGCCACCAACACAACACACACTCACGCATACAAACGCACAACCCAGCATCAAACACCCAAAACAAGCCTCACCCACACGGCCATACACACACCACGTCCCAGCCCAAAACCCACGAACCCACACATATCACCAGCAAACCCACGCACAATAACACAACACCACGACCCCAAACACCCCCCACATGTCCCAGCTCACGCACAAAACCCTCCTAACAGAACACACACACACGACACAAGCCTAGAGAACACAGAACCGAAGCCAAGAAGGTAAAAAAGATAATTTTTATTGTGTTTAAAAACCTAGATCTAGGGATTTTTATAAGGATTTTGGGAAAAACAAGCCCGGATTTGAAACAAGGGGAAGAAAGGATTGTAAGAAAGGTGTTTTTTTTTGGAAAAGGAGGTCTTTTTAGTCTCCGGCGCGGTGGCGCCGCCGCCTTGGCCGGCGGCCACCACGCCGGAACACCTCCCATGGCCGAGTAACAAGAGAGAAGTGAGAGAGGAGAGAGGGGCGGGTGAGAAGAAGAGAGAGAAGGGAATGGGAGAAATGAAGAAAATGTGAAGGGGAGAGGTTTAAATACCCCTCCCTGATTCGGTGTGAGAGGGTGTACGCGTTAGCGTACACCCACGCCCTCCTGGCCCTCTGATTTTTAATCGTGTGGCCCTGCTTATTTTTTCCTGTGATCAGATCAGGGCCGTCTGATTAATCAGACGGCCCAGATTAATTTACGTTGGCCCAATACATTTTGGGCCTTTTTCTTTTAATCTGATTTATTTTTTACTTCTTGCACCCCCAGTTTTATTTTTACACCTCTCTATTTTATTTCTTTTATTTTTTTCTTTGCAATTTTATTTTCCTTTTATTATTATATCCTTTTATTTGTTCTTTTATTTTTAACATCTCATTTATTTATTTACCTATCATATTATCTCATGCATTTTATTTCTATTTTTTTTTTCATTTTATTTTGCATTTTTTGTCATTAGTATATACATTTAGGAACAAATATATAAATATGCATTGCATTTTTTATTTTTCATAAGTTTAATCCATAATCCTAAAAATCTTTTTATTTTGATCCAACAATCGTTTCTTATTTATTATTCTCTCGCGTTTAATTTATTTTATCGCGCTTATTTTCTTTTTTTAACTCCAAGAAAAAATCATAAAAACCAAAAACATTTCAAATATTCAAAAACTTCATCAAAAATATTCTTCATTAACAAAGCCTTGGATTTCAAACCAAGCAATTTTATTTTAATCAAACTTCAATCAATCTTAATCATATTAGACTTTATTTTTGCAATTAAAATCAATCAAACTTCATTCACTCGCCACTTTGGCTCATTTTATCTTTCACAAACATTTTCAAACTTTAAAATTAACATAACTAATCAGTTCGGCTTTTCTAGCCCGAACTACATCGGTTTTGATCCCATTTGGGTATGTAGGCAAAGGACCTCGTCCTTCCAAACCAACCAAACAAAAATCAATGAAAACAACAAAAACATTTTCCTTTTTTATTAAGCGACAAACTTGTTCATTTTGGTTGCAACAACTAATTTGAACAATTTCTTTTCTCTTCATTTGAGTTCTAAAAACGAGCGTTTTTTTTAGTTAATACATTTTCTTAAAATTCAAGCGAAACTTGAATGAAAAAGGGTGGTTTTACGTATGTCTCTCCTTTCCCCGATTGGATAAACACTTGACGTATGTCTCGTTGCTTAGACGATCGTCATTCTTTTCTAGCTTCCCCAAAAATACGTTTTTTAAATTCAAACAAAACTTGAATGAAAAAGGGTGGTTTGACGTATGTCTCTCCTTTCCCCGGTTGTACGAATGCTTGACGTATGTCTCGTTGCTCGGACAATCGTCATTCTATTTTCAAAGTGAATCCAACTCACCAATTTTGGCCCTTATGGTCAATCCGAACCTTTCGCGCCTTTGCGCGTTTGTTTTCAATCTTTTTACGCCTTGCGCGAATTTAACGCCTCCGTGCGTTTGTCTTTTATTTTTAACATTTGTACGCCTCCGTGCGTTTGTCTTTACTTTCAAACCTTTTACGCCTTTGTGCGTCAGTCTTTTTTTCTTAAACATTTATGCTTTGCGCGAGTTTATCGCCTTAGCGTCTGTCTTTCACCATTTAAAGTTTTTTACGCCTTTGTGCGTTTTCAAACAATTCTTTTTCAAGAACTACGTAAGCTTTGAATTCTCCGACTACCGGGAGATACGTAGGAGCAGGATTGTCATCTTGTCAAGCCCATTATTAAAAAATCTTTTTTTCCTTTTCTATTTCGTTTGTTTTTATCTCTTTCTTCACCTCACATTATATTTTATTTTTTATATGTATATGATTAAGCGTGCAAGCAAAACGTCAAAAGACATTTTAAGCCTAAGCCAACTAAGAGGTTCCCGTTGAGTACAACGGATGTGAGGGGTGCTAATACCTTCCCCTCGCATAATCGACTTTCGAACCTAAAATCTCTTTTCAAGGTAATTTAGAACTTTTGTCCTTTTTCCCCGAAAAATTAAAAGTTCAGTCGTGATTTAAATTTAGTGATTCAATGCTAGTCAATAGCTTGACATCCGAAATTCGACGCGACATCGGGCATGTCGGATGGGCTCCATGCAAACAGATCCAAATTTCTTCTCAGAAGGCGGACTATCCCCTCCTCTTCAGTCTTTGTCAAAGCCGTGCCAACTTTAGTAGTTTGAGAAGCCTGAGGGCCGATCTGTATCTCCTTAAGGTCCTCGATGGGGGTCAGTCTTTCCTCGACGTACTCCTCTCGTGGATCCAAATCTACAAAATTGACATCCTGGGCGTTTGAGGGGCTGGGGCCCCGCCCAGACGAAGAGTGGTCTGGTTTCCGAACTCTAAGGCTGTCCTGGTAGCACTTCCTGGCCGTCCTCTGATCTCCTTTGACCACTCCCACCTTACCATTGGGCAGTGGGTACTTCATGGTGAGGTGGAGCGTTGATATTGCTGCTGACAACTGGTTGAGTGAAGGACGCCCTATGATTATGTTATAGGACGAGGGCGCATTCACCACCAGGTATCTGACTGAGACGGGCCTGGCGCTTTCATCCTCGCCGAATACTGTCCTCATGGTTATATACCCCCGTACCTGCACCTGCTCTCCCACGAATCCAACTAAAGACCCGTTGAACGGCTGCAACAACTCCGCGCCCAAGTTCAACTTCTCGAAGGCGTCGTAGTACAGGATGTCCGCCGAACTTCCTGGATCAATTAACACCCTTCTCACCACACAGTTCAAAAGCTGTAAGCTGATCACCAAAGGGTCGTCCTCGTGAGGGAGAATTCCCGCAAAATCTTTACTGGAGAAAGTGAGTTCAGGATCAGCTTCTGGAACGGGCATTCCCATGCCTTCCAAACTGTCGATGTGCATCACGTGGCGAGCATACCTTTTTCTGGAGGAGTTAGTCTCGCCTCCCCCAGCAAATCCTCCTGCAATGGTGTTGATGGTTACGCGGGCGTGTGGATTGCTATTGCCGCTGCCTGACCCGGGGTCCTCGCCACCCCTTGATGGGGGATCCTGTGGCCCGCGCTGGTTCCCTCTCTGGCTGGAACCCTGCCCTCCTCTGACGTAGCCCTTCAGATGTCCTTCATGTATTAGCTTCTCGATCTCCCGCTTTAAGACTCTACAGTCGTCGGTGTGATGTCCCCTGGCTTTATGGTACTTGCACCACTTCTCAGGATCATTTCCCATTACTTCAGATCGCGAGGCCGGTGGTTGAGGAATCAAACCCGTATGAAGGACCTCCTGCAGAATGCGCTCTCTCCTCTGATTCAAAGGCGTAAAGTTTTCTAACGGCCTTCTGGCCGGTGACTTGAAAGATCCCCGCATCGGCTGAAGGTAGTTATTCTTCCTGGGGCTATGAAATTCATTCCCCCCAGAACTCCTTTCACGTGCGTCCCGGGCCTTCTTCTCAGCATTGCTCTCTTCGCCCTTGATGTAACACTCCGCCCGGGCTAAGATTTCTTCCATAGAATCCGCTGGTTTCTGGGCCAGGGATTCATTGAACTGGCCAGCTCTCAATCCATTCTGGAAAGCTCCGACGAAAATTTCCTGGTTGGGGCTGGCGACTTTGATAGTAGCTTCGTTGATCCTGGCGAGGTACTCCCTTAACGGCTCGTGGGGTCCTTGTTGGACGTTAAAAAGGCTGGTGGTCGAGACCTTTCTATGCTTGCTAGCTGTGAATTGGTGTACCATCCGCCTGGCGAAATCGGGATAGCTGGTTATGGAAAAGCGAGGCACACCCATGTACCACCTGAGGGCTGCCTCCTTGAGGGTTCCTGCGAGCAGTTTGCATTTCAAGGAGTCCGCCGCTCCTATGATCGCCATCTGAGTGTTGAACGCCGTCAGATGTTCGGTGGGATCTGACTTCCCGTCGAATGAAGCGAGGTGTGGGGGTTTGAAATTCTCCGGGACCGGCGCGTTCCAGATCTCGGCGGATAAGGGCTGGGGATCCTCTAGTTCCGGACCCTCTTGGTCATCTTGCTGCTCCTGATGTTGCTGTTGTTGAAGAGTTTGGACGGAGGCCTGGAGTGCCTCATTCTGTTGGCGCAGTTCCTCTAGCTGGAGCTGCATGGCGGTAACGGCATCCGGATCGGCGTTGTTGTTTCGGGATCCGGCCATTACGAGCTGGATGATTCGGCTTGTTTGAGTGTTTGGTTAAGAAAAACTGAGGCCTGGGAAAGTTTTACCTGGCCCCACGGTGGGCGCCAACTGTTCCTGCTGGTTGAACAACAGTACCAACCCCCTGAGCGATATATTGACTCACGAGCTTGGCTAGGGTTTTTTCTCTGTTGGAAAATGAATGTGATGTCTTATGAACCGTTGCAGCCCCCCTTTTATACGTCCCCCCATCCTAGGGAAATGAGGGCGGCTCTTACGGGATTCTCCAGCCACCTGGAGCGGTGACCTGGTCCTCGTCCGAGAAGCCCGGTCTACGATGGGAACGTGGGAAAGACTTGGTAGACGGATCCAAATGTGGCCGTTAGCTCGGGTTTTGACATGGTCAGCTCGCTCAGGGTGTGGTTCGGGGGCCTGCTCCGTACCCGAGCTGTTTCTGCGGGTGCATGATCTCGCCCACGTGGCGGGTACGTGGGCAATGAGGTCCAGTTGGCCGGGGTGGACTGCCACGCGTCGTGAGAGGAATAAGATGACGGTACACCTTACAAGTGGGTTTTCCTTCCCCATATTTCACATCCATGTTTAAATCTCTTGGTAAATTCAAGTTTAAACTATTTATGATTATTGGAAAAAGGGGAATTTAGGGTTTTCTCATGTTTTTGGGTAAGAGAGTAATTAAAATGTTAAATATTGCATGTATAAGTAATTAACCCTGAAAATTTATTGATTTTTATGGTTTTGTCATGTTTGGGTGAAAGTTGTTGAAATTTTGTCTAAAATCCTACAAACCCGTTTTTGATACCCTGTAGTAAATTGCTTGTAACTTTTTATACAGAAGTCCTTTATAATTGTTAAAGTTAACAAAATTTGACATAAAATGGCACGTTTTCGTTATGTTTAGATTGAGAAAACTGCGTTGCAAGTTCAGTCAATGATTAAATTCCTGCATTGTAGTTGCTGTAATATTCTGGACATGATTTCCTTAAAAATAGGCATTGGTTCTCTTTGTTATTCTGTTTTTGAGGGAATGTAGTAATGGTTTAGTGTTTCACTGTTTTGCACTTTAGTGTCAATGGCATATCATAATGTGAGAGCATATAGAATCCCTCATATTTTCAAGTTGCATGTGACTAAGTAATGTGAGTGTGTATTTATGTCTATATAGTGTATATATGAGCAATGAATATAAATGAATGTATAAGTTTTAATGAAAATAATAGGGTTCGCCTTAGCTAAGCCGACTCTCCGTTTATATACAATGGTGTAAGTGAGGGTAAACGGGACACCATTTACAGAGTTAATTATCTCCATCTTACGAAAGGAAAATTTGAGGTTAGACAGATTGATATTGATAAATTAAAGTTACGATCCCTTAAGTCCGTATTTCATTTAGGCTTTGTTTGCGAGTTTTGAGGAGAGGGGAAGGAAAGGCTTACGAGGGAAAGGGAAGGGAGTGGAGGGAAGGGGAAAGGGAGGGAAAGCCTTCCCCTTGTTTGGAAGTTAAAAAACCAACAAGGAAATGAAATGAATGGCTTATGTGATAATTTTACTATTTTACCCTTTTTTTTTAGGAATACTCCTTGTCTTCTTAAAATAATTTGACTCTTTTATCAATATTATAACAAATCTTAAAAATATGAAAAAAAAATTAAATATCTAGTTTTTTTTATAATTTTATTAAAAACTTGATACAATAATAACAAATTAATGTCACTATATATATATATACATATTATATTTCCTATTAATAATTCATTTATTTTGGGTATAAATTTCGTTATTAATTTTAAAAAGGTTAAAATTGTCAATTTGTATGTTTAACCCCCCAAAACCCCTCAATATGAGGAAACTCTAAAATTGGACCAAATAAGCCCTTCCAAACCCTTTAAAACTTTTCCTTGTTTTTTTTAAACTCCCAAACAAGGGTTTATCTCCCCACAAGCCTTCCCTTCCCCTCCCCTCCCCTCCCCTCCAAAACCCAACTCCCAAACAAAGCCTTAGTTTAGGATTTGGATATATATTATGAAGTAGATGTTGTCTTTTATTATTTGAACTGAGAAATATTTCAGGTTATACTGTTATAGTTGGAAATCTACTGAGAAATTAGTTCTCATCCCATGTTTAATTCATGTTTAGCAGGACGGAAACTACAAAAGTGGTGTTGTTAGAGCAGCTCGGAGATTGATTATTCATGTAACTCCACCATGCATGTACTTATTTTGTTATTGTAGTTACTCTAATGAGTCCTTTGTACCTGACATTGCATAGACCACCTTTGTATAATGATTATGTTAACTCTGTATATGTTAACTTTGTATAGTCACGATCAACGTGTGTTTACAAATTTTACCTATGGGCATGAATGTTAAAAACTCACTTTGACTAAATTAGCTCATACAAATTGACACCGGGAATCAAAGCTTAGACCTTGAGGAGGAACACACTCTTAAATCTCAAGTCAATACCATCAGACAAACCCAAGTGGGTTTGATCCTAAAATTGTTACATTAAGAGTTAAAAGAGCTGATCCAACTATTTGTATAAGGATAATAAGTTAATGATCACTATTCATACTAGCGAAAAACGGGTCTTTCCGTTGTTTTTATTGCGCTAACGTTTGAAAATTATGAACGGTGTTTTTTATGAAATTTTGATTTTGATTAAAACTAAAAATATAAATGTTTGTTACTTTCAAATTAAAAAAAAAAACTAACCATGATTATATATTTCAACGATGACACCAACAATAGTAAAAAAATATAATCTAAATTCTTTCAAAATGAGTATTAAAGATTGCGTGCCTTAATCATCTGAGCCCTCAAGTCTGCAGCAGATACTTTCAAAATGGAAGCACAATCAATGTCCCACATGAGAAATCTAGCCTTATCAGATTTGTGCACAGCCTGCACCTCAACTTTGTATCTAAAACAAAACATTGATTATGTTAATAACTTAGAGAGAGTGTGGAGAGTAGTTTCAAAATATTATATTTTGTTGAGTAATGTTGATATAACAATGTAATACCTTGGCACAGGTTTGTCATTTACATGGTTATCCGAACATTTCAATTTTCCATTATCCATCTTGACAACTTTGGTGAAGTGCTCACATCCATCGTACATCTATCCATATCTAGTGGCATTGAGCTTTTTAATCTCTGGAATAGTTACACAAATTGTCTCCTAGAAGAACAAACAAAATGAACACCCAAAAGTTAGTTATTCAATATATACAAATTAAACCTGGTTAAACAGATATAAGTTGTGAACACAGACAGTTTGAATCTGATTAACTTCTGCAAGACTTAAAAAGTTAGCCCTCGACATGATATCAGCATTGTTTGAAAATTGGGATCCCTGACTAAACTGGGAGACACTCTGGCTGAGACCACTCTGGCTGATACCAGCATTTTCAATTGGAAGACCCTGGAATCTTCATATAAAAAAAATAATGTTGGCATGGATGAAAACTATATTTATCAATGAGCTAAATAAATTCTGAGTATAACTCTTACTTAGATTTGAACTCAGCAACCTCGGGTATATCAAGATTGAATAGAATTTGGGTGCCATCCCAAGTATTAGTAAAACAAAGAGGATAATTTCCTAAAAGACATAATTCAACTATTAAGATCATATATAAATAAAAAACATAAATAAGTTAGTGACATAAAGCATATAGTTGTAAAAATCAATACCTTGTGGTGATTTGAGCCTAACATGTTTGAGAACAATGTAAATTTGTTGACTACCATCCGAGGCAGTTAACCCATCACATAATTGCTTTGCATAATCATCTTAAAGGCAACAATGAAGCATGTTGGCACTAAAAAACAGAAACAGGCAACATCATCAGAAGTCTCGCACAATCTGCATTATAATGAACATATATAGGATATATTAAAGGACAAAGATTGTTATACTTGGTATCTTTGAGAACAAAAGTGATTGATCTTATCTTTGATCCTATTCTGTTTGTAGAAGTAACCTCATGAAAAGCTCCAATGACATCTGATATAAAGGGAAAAAAAACCAGCAAAGTAAATAAGTGACGTCAAGTTTAAAGAATGGTGAATTTCACGAAATCACTAACCCACAATCAAACCAGTTCTTTATTTTACTACAATGTCATTGTTGCTGACCTTAAAGTTTTCTATTTCATAAGTTTTGTTATAACATAGAATATGCTTAAACTCTGCGAGGACTTCCTTAGGCACGGTAAGGTGAATTGTATCACTCTGCATATAAAGAAATAGTTTAACATAGACATATAAGATGAGTAAACTGAAAACATAAAGTGAAATTTAGAAACATACATGAGCATCCATAATCACCATTTCAACATGCTCTGACTTGAACTTGTTGACAACATACCACATATCAACAATCCTAATAGAGAGCGTCCACACATCCTTAGAATCATCAATGTCCTTGATTTTGTCAAAAGGATGATCAATTTCTACATTATCTTCCATAACTGGCCTTTATTCAACACATGAACACAACTTAAAAAATTGTTTCAGAGTACCATGATTTTAGAATAAATTTTCGATAAAATGTGACATATAGATTAAAATAAGATGAACAATATGAACTGAAAATTCAACATCAGCTTCCATTACAATATTTTGACATATAGAATACCCCTTTTTGAAGTGAATCTGAGAAGATTTATCATCAGCTATAAATTGAATGTAATTTAAAAGATTTTGATTTGTTTACTTTTTGTGTGTTAGTTTCTTATTACATTTAATGTCATGAGTTATTCAGAGTGTTTACTACATCTAGCATCAAACCATGGAGGTTAATCTATGCTTTAATGAGGTTTGAGTTTGCTCTAGTTGTAGTGGGCAAGGGAGACAATTGCATAGATTGGGTGGCAGAAAATGAGTGCTTAGATCTAGTGTGAGAAACACATGATAAGATGTAGTATAACTACAAAATCTTATGGTTAATCTAAAGTTGTGCATGGTGCACAAGTTTAAGGCTTGTGCATGTTAAATGTCATCCTAAAACAACTTATTTTCTCTTTGTCGCTTGTCATATCACGTCCATTACACCGCTATCTTTTTAACTATCTCTCTAAGATGTAAATGAGTTTTGAATGTCTGCCAAACTTTTTTCATATTAAAAATGTCTCAAATTAAAAGTGTGATGATGGCAAATGGCTAATATCTCATTCTTGTCATGTCAATAAACAGCCGCCAATTGTGTATGTTTATAACAAAATATACTACAAATGATAGTGATGCTCACATATTGTGAGTTAACCGACCAAGTTAATATTAATTCTATAAAATTGATTTTAAGTGGATAGATTCTGTAAATTTAATTTTAGATAAAAGTGGGTTGAATGTAAAATAATTTATGTTTGAATGTATTTATGTAAAAATAGATTTTACGATAAATTTAATGCTAAAATTAATTGTATAAGTCAAAAGTTATAAATTATAACTTCAAGTAAAATCAATTTTTCCTTAAAAAAAGTTGAATAAATTCTACTAGCAAAATCAATTATTTTTTAAATCACTCGTACATGATAAATTCAATTCTACAACTTATATAATCATTTTTAAACCTCAAAAATTGAAACCATTCATATGTTTTAGGGCCATCCCAACAATCCGCAAAAGTAAAGAGACCTAAAGTAAATTTTGTTATACAAGGTCTTTTTTTTTTTTTTGGCATATGAGGCGTTTCTACTTATACAATTTAATGGAAGGCCTAAAACAAGTGTTACAGTGGTTTTACCCTTTATCCTGATATACTTAAAGAGTTTATACAGTTAAATTAAAAAAAATTTAAAAGCATTGCAAAATATATTCTGTCGGAATAAAGTTGATTTTTCTTTTGCTAGATTTATTGTTTCCTTCATTTTTCCTTTCTACCAAAAAAATATACTCCCTATGTCCCTATTTATTAGAGTAGTTTACAAAAAAGTTTTGTTTTTAAATATAATATCATATACAAATTCCTAAATGCATTGATTCCTCTTTTTTCAAATATATATCTTATTAATACTATCAATTTGTTTTGGTATGAAAAGTTAACATTAAATATATATTTAATTAAGGGTAATCTAGTAATAGTTACACATATTTGAGACAACTTTATTACTCTAATAACTTTTTTTAATACATGTAATTTTTTTAACTACTCCTGTAAAAAAGAAAGGCGGGAGTAGAATCTTTGTCATTTTCTCATTTATTTCAACCTTAACCAAAGCATGACTCTGTTGCATTGCATGACATCTCTAGTTAAATGCTCTGCCACCTTCCTATGGGTCTACCCAATCATCCTTTATTACCCTACGTGCCTCCCTCCCAACTTCAAATTCTTTTAGAACACTAAAGTCTAAAATTATTGAACTTTTTCAATTAATAATAATATTGAACATAATTTTTTCAAAAAGAAAATAATAAGGAATCGTACTATGTAATGTGTTTTCATTTTTATTTTATTTTAGGGTTAAAATGTCTTCTCATTTCTATCCAACTCAAATTTCTCCTTTCTAATTATCGTTTCAATGTTATCAATTAAATCTATTTACTATTGTCAATCTTTTTATAAAAAAAACCATTTAAATATGCAGGAAAAAAAACTAATGAATTTGAATTGATGCATTTGTTTTATTTTTCTTAAAATAACCTAAATTATTTATTATTATTTTAGTTTAGATTTTTTCTCTTTACAATAAATTGTTAAAGATAATTTTGGCAACTATTTTAAATTTTGAAAATGGTAAATAAAAAAACAAATATATAAAAAAAACAATTAAAAAAGAAAAGAGGAAGTATTACACGCAATAAATTGAACAAATAAATTCTATGTTTTTGTTGTTGTTTATTTTAAGGCAAATCCATTTACAAAGGCAGACAACTCTTGTGGAACAAATGTACTTTTATTTTTATTTTTGTAAAAAAAAATTACTTTTATTCCTTGCCAAGAAAAGACACCCCATTAAACTAGAAGTCACCTATGAATGCCACAAAAGACACCCATTAAAATAAAATTTCACAACCAAGAAAAAAAAAAACAACTACTCAATCTACTTTCTTGTTACCATGAAACCAAACAAAACATAAGAAAACAATGATCATGATTAATTCTCTTTCACTATACTATCCAAAAGCTAAAAATCGACCTAAAATTAAAGGTCATAATCTTTATAATACAAAAACTTCTGATGAAAGGCGTGTTTGCTAAACGACACATGTCAGTATTATGTCTAATTTACGTGTCAGTGTCATATCGGTGCTTTTTTATTTCTTTAATTTACCCAAAAATATATTTTAAAAAATCAACTTTATATTTTTATTTTTACATATAAAAAAAGCCAACAACTCAATCTACTTTCTAAGTGCCATGAAACCAAACAAAACATAAGAAAAACAATGATCATGGTTAATTATATTTCACTATATAATTTAAAAGCTGAAAATCTACTAAAAATTAAAGACAGCATAGACATTTATGATGGAATGTGTGTTCGGTGTTAGACACATGTTAGTATCATGTCTGGTATCCGTGTCAATGTTATGTCTGTGTTTCATAGGCCATAATCACATCAAATACAATTTTAACTATTTCATTTCTTTGATTTACCCATAAAGTATACAGAAATGAAGAAATTCCAATTACAATGTATAAAACAAAAATCATACCTAAGACTCCCTTAACAACAAAAAAATGAACTTTCACATCAATAAAACGAAAATTCGAAATCTCATCTGAAACAGAGATTGAAAATCCGTTATCGAATTAACGCGCAAACTCATTATCTACATTTTGTACATTTCTTCATAATTCATTTATGTAATAATTATTATGAATAAAAAATTCAGATCTTATCTTATTTGTTTGTTTATGTATAAGAAATTGTTGCAGGTAGAGATTTTCAATAAAGAAAAAGATCAATCAATTATAATTACCGTGTTGGGGAAACTGAAAATTGTTAGTTTTTCTGTTCCGAATTCGAAATAGAAGAAAATAGTTGTTCCAACATCAATATTTGCTAAAAAAAACACATGGAAAATATCATTTTACCTCCAACTGCAGCTAACTACCATCGAGTAATGAAATGCAATTATGTATTTCAATGTTGCAGGATAGTTGGTAGTTTGGTACATTGGATAATATACATTTATTTAGTCCAGCTTATATATGAGTTGGATTCGGTATCAAAAGATCTAGCTTCTTTTCAAATCGTTAAGGCATTCTACAACTTTTTGAACTTATTTTTTTGGATTTTAGTCGTGTTGCATTATGAGAATCTAGAGTATGATGCCAGGGAACTATACATGTGTAGTTAACACTAATTTTCATTGGTTCTTGCATTTATGTTTGATGACAGATCATCTTACGTTATTCTTAGCATGTTTTTCAGTCATTTTCAGTAGATTTTACATCCAGAATAGAGGAGTATTAGAGCAATTTCTTATGATTTCGGGACATTTGTAATGTTTTCTATATTTGAATCTGTAATTCTATTCTTCCCGAAACATAACAATTTTATGGTGTTTTGATGTAATTCATGAAGAAATCATGCAAATCGGCAAAGCAAGACATCTGAAGATTTGTGAAGACCTTGGAAGATGAAAAAAATGAAGATTCAAGAGGCCTCAGAAGACGTTACAAAGGGAGGATAGATCTCCACAACATAATGGGGTTGTAGAAAGAAAGAATAGATCTTTACAAGAAATGGCTAGAACAATGCTCCATGAAACTAACATGGTTAAGTACTTCTGGGAAGAAGCTGTGAACACAACCTGTTATGTACAGAATAGGATCTATATAAGACTTATTCTAAACAAAACAACATATGAATTATTCAAAGGAAGAAGGTCAAGTACTGCTTACTTTCATCAGTTTGGATGTACATGTTACATTCTAAACACCAAGGACTATCTAAAGAAATTTGATGTCAAGGCTCAGAAATGTATATTCTTAGGATACTCTGAAAGGTCAAAGGCATAAAAAGTGTATAATTTTGAACCTGATACAATGGAAGAATCAATGCACATCAGATTTGATGACAAAAAGTCTGACAATAAAATGTCAGAGCTAGTTGAAAGTTTTGTAGAGATACATATATCAGATGATGAACCAGAACCTGTACAAGCAACAATACAAATCCCCGAGGTCATAGAATCTGTTGATACACCAGACGTACCAAAAATTGATGTGCCCTCTGAAGATCACCAAAGACTCTGAAGAAACCCATGATGGTTCAGAAGAAGCTGCTCAATCCAGAAGGACATTCAAATACAAATCTTCAAATCCAGAAGAGTTAATTATTGTAAACAAGGACAGTCCTCTAAAGACAAGATTAGCATTCAGAAATGAATCACTTTTTGGACTGATTTCACTTATTGAACCTACCTCTGTGGATGAAGCACTGTCAGATGATGGATGGATTGTAGCTATGTAGGAGGAGTTGAACCAGTTTCAAAGAAATGATTTTTGGGATCTAGTTGTCAAGCCACAACATAAGAACATCATTGGAACAAAATGGGTCTTCAGAAACAAGCTCAATAAACAAGGTGAGGTGGTAAGAAACAAAGCTAGACTGGTAGCACAAGGCTACAGTGAGCAAGAAGTACAGATTACACTGAAACCTTTGCACTTTTTGCCAGGTTAGAAGCAATCAGGTAACTTATGTCTTACGCTGTCAATCATGGTATCACTCTATATCAGATGAATGTTAAAAGTGTCTTTCTAAATTGAGTCATTTTTGAAGAAGTATATGTAAAACAACCTCCTGGTTTTGAAGATTTAAAACACCCAGATTATGTTTTTAAACTCAAGAAATTATTATATGGTTTGAAACAGGCTCCTAGAGCTTTGTATGAAAGGCTCAGTAATTTGTTGTCAGAAAAAAGGTTTTAAAAGAGGACAGGTTGATACTACTCTCTTTAGAAAGACACTAAAGAAAGATATCTTGATAGTTCAAATATATGTTGACAATATCATTTTTGGTTCCACTAATGCTGTTCTTTGCAAGGACTTCTATGAGATTATGCAAGCTGAGTTTGAAATGAGTATGATAGGAGAATTTAAATTTTTCTTGGTATTCAAATCAATTAATGCAAAGATGGAGTCTATGTTCACCAATCCAAGTATACAAAGGAGTTTCTGAAGAAGTTCAAGCTGAAGGATTGTAAACTGATGACTACACCAATGCATCCCAAATACAACATGAGCAAAGAAGAATCAAACAGCAAGGTGGATCAAAAGCTCTACAGAGGTATGATAGGTTCCCTACTTTATCTAACACCTTACAGACTAGATATTTTATTCAGTGTCTGTTGGTGTGATAGATTTCAGTCAGATCATAGAGAATCTCATTTAACTGTTGTTAAGAGAATCTTCAAGTATCTGAAGGGAACAACTAATCTCGGATTACTTTATAAGAAATCTCAAGATTATAAACTAGTTGGATTCTGTGATGCTGATTATGATGAGGATAGGATTGAAAGAAAATCCTCCAGTGGAAGTTATCAATTCCTTGGTGAGAACTTGATATCCTGGGCTAGTAAGAGACAAAGCACTATTGCATTGTCCACAGCAGAAGCAGAATACATCTCAGCTGCAAGTTATTGCACACAACTTTTATGGATGAAACATCAGTTAGAAGACTATCAGATTTGTGAAAGTGAAATCCCTGTTTACTGTGATAATATTGCTGCCATCTGTTTGTCTAATAACCCCCACATTGAGATAAAACACCATTTTATAAGAGACTATGTTCAAAAAGGTGTTATAGATATACAATTCCACTACAAGAAAACAGCGTTTTAGCATCGACCAAACACTTACTCTAACAGGGCAAAAACCGACGTTAACACTGAATTAGCGTCGGGATTGGGGGCAGGCTAAAAAATTTGAAGCTAAGCTACTAGATAAAGTCGGCTATCTATCCTCCGAGGCTAATATAGCGTCGGTTTAGCCGAGTTTAAAACCGACTCTTCGCGCAGCCGAGGCTATTAAATTCAAAATAAAAAAGTCAACAAATTCATTTAGAGTTTGTCAGATCGACGCTATCTATAAAATGAATCGGTTATACTAACGCTAAAGTCAACTTCAACCCAGTCCACTAAATCCTATAGAGTCGGCCAACCGACTCTAAAGTCAAACAAAAGTCAACTAAATCTTAGAGTCAGTTGGGCCGACTCTAAAGTCAAATTTATTCATTAGAGTCGGTCTAATTGATGCTAAAGTCAATCATAAAAGTCAAAGAAATTTGTAGAGTCGATATAGCGGACGATATTTTTTTTGTTGCTATTTTTACTTTATACCTTGTTCTGCAAAATAGAACCAAAAATTTGCAAATCATTTCGTTTCATACCTTATTTTGCAAAACAATACCACAAATTTGCTAAATATTTCACTTCATATCATGTTTGCCCGTAATGCCAATAATCTAGTTAACACATCAAATAAGCTACAAAAAGTAATATTGTGCTAACATAAGAAACACATTCAGTTTAACTGATGTTGTGATACTACAAAATATCCCAAAACTACAAAATATCAAAGTTACACCACAGTAGCATGCTCATGTCATAATATATTACCAACAAAATAAGCATGTCCAAAAACAGTCGTTCTAGTACTAAAAACTAGTTTGAAACAACTAAGGTCAGGAGTCGTTATGCAATAAATGGTCGTCCAAGTTATCATCATAATGAGGATGTGAAAGAGGCTAGGTGGCACTACATGATCCGTTACCTGAACGATGCTCGTGCTCCATAAATAATTTTTTTAATTCAACCATTTGAATCATAAATAATTTTTTTTAATTCGCATGGTATTCATTAAGAGAAAAACATGTCATGAGGTTGTCCCACTTGAAAACAAACCAACAATAAAAAGATATCCCATTTTGTCAACAAATAGAGTCAAACGGAGTGTGCAAAAATACTCGCAGAACATCTCTAACAAATGGGTGGCTCTAATGTTGGTGTCTAATTTATCATGGAAAACATAAATTTAACCTATCAGTAATTAAATCATATAGAGCCCATAATAGGTTAATTAGCTACATGAAGAGCTTGAAGAAAGTAAAATATATTGAACATTTTGAGGCTGAAATCCAAACAATAAGAAAGAAAAAAAAGGAAATGACAGAATATTCACTATCATAAAGTCAATTACATGACTCTAATCAGAAACAGAAGTTCAGGGTAGGTACTCAAACAACACTTAGATGTATACGTATACATAATGCTAAAAATTTAGACCACACCAGCAAAATTTAAGGTCCCTTCTGCAACATTGAAACATGTTTCTTGATACAAGACTCAACACAAAATTTTGCAGCATAAATCTCATGGGAAGTTGCTACACATATTCTAACAAGAATCTAGCAAATCCATATATGTACGCCTATGTTTTGTTTGTTTCTTTCCCATCATAATATTCTTCATCATCGTAATCCCAAGGTATGATAGAAAGACACTAACAGTAGCCAAATGAATGTCAAAAAATATATACAGTCAATAACTCACATAGGTCGACTCTGATCTACTATCAACCCATTCACCAGTCTTCCTCTTGTGAGTTTGTAGAAATAATTCATTGGGGTGCAAATCCCTTTGAAGATCATTGGACTACAAATCATAAAAGATTGAAATAATCAGTATAGAAATAAATAGTATAAATGATTCAAGAGTCGGTTTTCGTTAATATAAGTGCAATAGGTTTTATTAACATCAATATACAACTTAGATACAAGACTTCAAATTCAGAGTGTCATTTTCACTTACGAGCTCAAGTGCCATGTTTTCCAGTAGGTTTCAAGACCAGTCTAAATATCCAGACTTATCCATCCAGGCCGCCCTTTCTTCCTTGCCTTAGTAAGCATGTTTGTTAGTCGTTTAGCTCCTTTTTGTTCAAACACACGATAGACAAAACCTTGACCACGAGGATCCCAATATACCTTCTCCTGCAAATATCATTGCTTAAGTGGTTGTTCATGTCTTGTACAAAAACTAGACTTGAAATTATAAATAAAAACTGTTTGTGTGACATAAACTAGACTTTAAACAATCACTGCTATCAAGTATTGGCTCATAATTTCTACACATGACATATATAGGCAAAATCAACAAGCAAACATTCATTAATCCAAATCCAAAGCATCCTTGTATTGTGTAACAACCCGATTTTCAGGATTTATTTATTTAATTGTTATGTGTGTTTAATTGTTTATTTTGGTGATTTATTGAATTTTGGGTGATTAAGGGTATTTTGGTAATTTGAGAGTTAGTGGCATAATTGAAATATGTTAGAAAGTTTAGAATTTGAATATTTGAAAATAGTGGTGTATAAGTAATAGGGGGTTTAAGTGAAGTAAAAGTGTAGAGAAAATAATTGAGACAATTGTAACAAAATTATAACAATCCCAATTAGTGGGATAACAAACCCTAGAAACCTATTATAAATACATTAGTTAGTGGTGAGTGAATTAGGTTATTCATTATTCACAAAATTTTTGAGAGGCAAGAGAGAGATAGAGAGAAGCGGCTTGGAGAAGAGGAAAGCTAGAGAATCAAAGGGGAAGGAGAGGATTGCACAAAGAATAGCAAGAATAGCGAGGAAACTAAGGTAAGAGGAGAGATTATGATTAATATGTGGGTTTAAGAAGCAATTGGGTGTTTGGGAGCTTTTAGCTTATAGCTTAATTTTATGAATTATGATTAATTGTGTTGATTTTCGTGCTCTTTGTTGATGACTGAATTGAATATGTGTTAAGTTGTTGATTTCATGCATTTACTTCATCAAAACTCATGTTTGATTATGCTATCTGTGAACTTTGTGAATTTGATGAATTTTGATGAGAAACATGATATTTGATGATGTTTATGTTTAATTGAATTGATTATGAGTATGATTATGTGTTTGGGTTATGAAATCATAAAGTTATATTGTTTGGGATAAATTGGGATTATGGTTGTTGATATTTATGTGAAAATTGCTTAATTTGATGAATTTGAGTGAATTGTTGATATAATTGATTTTAAGTTGATTCATGTGGTTAAGTAAGTGTTTATGAACATGTTGATATGATTAGAAAGTTGGAATTGTTGATGTAAAATTCTGTTTGGGATTTTCAGTCGTTTTGGGGAAAAACGGGTTTTTGAGACGAACTTTGATTTAATATGATTCAGTGGAGTTTAAGTGATTAAGATTAAGTTGTTTTAAGTCATAATAAGTGGTAGGTGATAGGGTATATCTTGTTTAAGGTGTTGGGACAAATTTGGTGCGATTTGGATCGAAAACGATATTGAAAAACGGTATTTTCGTGAAAAACGGAACGAAGAAAAATCCGTCACCCCTGACCTGCATAGGTGGCACGACCATGCGCCTATATGGCACGGCAGTTCGTAACCTTGCTGCCTGGGAGGGCACGACCGTGCCATCCTGCCTGAGTTCTGAAACCCTATTTTTATGACTTCTTGAGGTATCCAGTGACCCTAAATGGTTCACAAATCTTTAAACTTGATTAGTAAGAGTGTAATGAAGATGTTTATGATTGATTAACTTGGATGTAAGTATAAGAAGACTTAGAGGTTAATTAATTACAAATGAACTTGAGAATTGTCTTGAAATTGAGTTAACCATTGACTTAGTAAACAAGTATTGAGTTAGGGTTGATGTAAATGAAGATGAATCAAAATGTGAATGATGATATTGATGATGTTATTGATGATGATATTTATGATGCTATTGATGATGATATTTATGATGCTATTGATGATGCTAGTGATGATATTGAATGATGTGTGATGATAATACATGTTATGTACTAAGTGATGATGTTTGATTATATGATGATATATGTTACGTATTAAGTGACGATGTTTGATTAAGTGATGATGATATATGTTATGTATTAAGTGACGATGTTGATCATACGAAAGTTTATAAGTGACGATGTTAATAAGCGACAATGTTTAAACATATGAGACAATATATGATAATGATGATGATGTGGTTGTCGAGTCTTATGTGTACTTGATGTGAGTCGAATATATGAACATACATTCATTCATGAGTCAAGTCCAGCGACGATGTAAGCGACGATGAAAGCCACGATGGGAAAACTCGGTAAAATATCTCTGATATCCAAAATCTGGTACCACATGCATTTAGAGTCTTTAGGCGCATTACATACACTTGAGTCATGTTTGGTAATGTTTTGGCATGTACTTATGCTTTTACGTGGTAAGTGCTTAATTGATGAGTTCTTGTGATTGTGATTGAATGATAAATGAATTGATGATACTTGATGAATCTTTAGTGTTTGATATATGATTGAGAATTGAAATTGAGATTATAATTGAATATGTACGTGATTTGTATGTTGAGTTATATAACCAAGTTTGTTTATTTAAATGTATATGTGATGATTGTTGATGTTGCTTGCCTTACCTACATACGTTTATTATTCCCTTATGTTAAGCATATAGCTTACCCTCCAGTGGCTTTATTGTCGCCTCATCCTTGGGTTAATCCCTCATGGATGTAGACTTGCAGGTCGAGGAGTAGCTTATTCCTGAGTATGACGAGGACGGCGTTTGCCTACTCGAGTTTATCTGCTTTGGAGTCTAGCTTAGGAGCTCTGATTAGGACTTGGGGTTTATTTATATAATGCTATGTGATCTTAGAATCAAACTTTGTTGAGATGTTATATTAATTTATATGTTATGACCGAGACATGACATTTGTTTTGATGTTGATTATGTTTATTTCCGCTGCGATATGATTAAGTTGATGAAATTTTTATAAAGACTATTTGATAAGAGACATATGTTGAAATAGTAAAGTTTCAATATAGGATAAATGTGTAATTTATCTTTATATTTATATTCTCGAGTATTGGGGCTTTACATATTGAATTGAAATACCATTTTATATTTCCAAACCAAATTTAACTTTCATTAGCACATCAAGCTCTCCCTTACTGTTAAAAAATTCCTTTTAGCAAAACCAACATTATAATTTATTATTTTTAACTCATTTGATGCAAGAATAAGTCATATCACAATCGCTAGATTTTGTTAGTATAAGATATTGTTCCGATTATTAGTGTAAGTAGGATCAATTTGTCTAATATTAAGAATAAAAAAGTGTCATCTTTTCTATCTTTTAATTTTTTTATTAGAGCAGCTGAGTTTGGTTTGCAATTTCATTTGCATTAGGTTGCTTGTGATAGAAATTGTGTTTTCAGAACTTTTTTTTTTTTTGCAAAACAGGGTATAAAATTAAATGAGTTGTGAGTACTTGTCTCAGAAATGTATGTTTTCTTTTGCAAGCAACCTTACGCCAATCAAATTGCAAACTAAAGTCAGCTGCTCTTATATAAAACTAAAAGGTCGAAAAGATAATTAAGCAATCTTGGTTACAATTGAACTCTAACCCTACAATTGATAATCTTTTTTAGGGTTTTTTTGAATCAGCCAATTTATTTGAAACTCCCCACCTGAACAAGACGGACAGGCATAGGCAAAAATAGTACAAACACATAGAAACATAGTACATACACACCAAAAGAGAGGCTAAATAGAAAACAAGAATTCTTCCAACACCTAACTAAGACAGCAAAAGTGCCAACTCAGAAAACAAGAACCGAGCATACATCAACTATAACAATCCATCATTTGTCAACTCAGTTACAAACATCAAATTAGAAAAACCTCGCTTATTTAGAAGCTCGTCTCAAACATATTATGTCATGTTTAGTCAAAAGATGAGAATATCCACAAATTCTGGTTTCAAAACCATAATTGTTTTATCATATTTAGGTAAAAGATGAAAAGAGGACTAATTATAAGGACTAATCACATTGAGCAGATTGCATTTTCTGATATGGTTTTTTTCTATAAAAAATTTGAATTTTTAATTAAATAGTGGTTTATCAAAAAAGTTGAATTATTCTAAACTAGGACAATCCTAATTTGCCAAGTCCACCACACACAAGTTTCTAGAGCCACAAATGATGGATCTTATTCATGAAGGATATTCAAAGGAAAACAAAATACAATTTGAAATGTAAAATATTTAAAATGTCCATTGCTTTAACAGGCCAAAAGTAACACAGGAAAATAGATGAAGATTACCTTAGTTGAAGAGATTGACGAAGGACAAGATGACAATTGAAGATCGAGTGCTGCAGAGCGAGAGTTGCGAGCAAGAGTTGCGAGCGAGAGCTGAAACAACAAGCAAACATATATGATTCAAATTTGAGAGTCATTTTTCCCAATCAAAATCACTAAATAACTATACCAAACATAACTTCACAGCCGAAAAACTTCATACTTCAGATTTGAGAGTTACTTTTCCCATTCAAAAAACCTTAAATTTAAAAAAAATTTCATCTTTTAATTAAAGTTTTTAAATTCATCATCAATCTCAAAACTCAATAACGAAACAACACAATAGGAACTCTCAAGACACTATAAAAAAATAGTACAAACACTCCAGTATAGAAACACAGTACAAACTCACCAAAATAGAGGCTAAATAGGATGGCATCTTTAAACAATAATGCTTCCAAGTTCCAACACCTAACTAAGACAGCAAAAGTGCCATATACCCCCACTATAAACCCACTATTTTTCAACTTTTTATTTTTACTTTCCTAATTATGTTAATATATTCTCGTGCTTTTCATTAGCGGTGGAGGTCTAGGAAGACGTCATTATCTTGTCATCATCATATGAGACAAAAAAAAAATATGTTGATACATATGAGACACTCGTTGAAATTTTCAATTATCAACATAACACAAATGATAGATGTTTTGGTATTTGAACTATGTAGTTGGAAATTTATTCTCTGGCCCACTTGTATGAAAAAACATATAGGATTAATCCCTGAAGATGTGTACGAGAATCACCAACTTCTTTTACCAAATTTTGGTCATCAGTTAAGTCTTAGTTCAGGACTATTTGCAATGAAGATACACAATTGAATGCAAATGTGTGGATTCTACTATGTTGCCTTAAACCTTGTTTCAACATAATTGTGTTTTGAATCGTTGGGTAAATCATAAGCAAACTCTTTATTTGACAAGCAAACTCAGGAAACAACTATACCAAACATAACTTCACAGTCGAAAAACTTCATACTTCAGATTTGAGAGTTTCTTTTCCCATTCAAAAAACCTATATTTAAAAAAAATTGCATCTTTTAATTAAAGTTTGTAACTTCATAATCAATCTCAAAACCCAAAAAAGAGACAACACAATAGGAATTTTCAATACACTATAACAAGCAGGGATTAATAAATTCTATAAAAAAAAATCATAATTTGTCAAAGGTCACATACCTTTGGTGTTATAAGCTGAAAAATTAAGAGATTGATAATTTACCCATCCTTTCTTCTACAATAACCCTGCAAAAACAAACATCAATGTCAAATTTTGAGTTGAATTTGTAAAAAGGTATGGTGATAGATGAAGGATGAAGGGTTAAGATGAGTGACGAGAGGAACAAAGTCATCTATAATCAGTCACACACTCACCGAATAAGAAGAAGCTGAGCAAGAAGGTTAAATCAGACGGTGGAGTGAACGAATTAGAGGTAGCAAGAAGAAGATGTTTTTGATTGGAGGAGAAGGTTGAATCAGACGGTGGATCAGAGGTACTCGAAGAAGAAGGTTGAATCAGACGGTGAGGAGAAGGTTAACGAATCGGTGAAGAAGTTACAGATGAAGGGCATGTGAAGGTAATCGGTGATTGATTGAACTAGCATGGTGAGAAGTTGAGCTGTGAAAAAAGATTATAGCAAGGGAGATGAGTTTGATGAAAAGTAAGTGATAGGGTTTCTAGATGAGTGGTGGAGATTTTTTGGTAAGTGATTTAATATATTTTTTTATTAAGTGTGAAAATAAAAAGAGAAGGAAAAAAATTTGGGGTATTTTTTACTGAGTTAAGAGAGGGAAAAAAGTGTGGGAAAAAATTTAGGGTAGTATTTTTGTTGACTTGAATAAAAAAAGTTTTATAATAATTTATATAGAAATTAAATTTTTATTGGCAAAAACAGTAGCGTCGGCTAAGCCGACTCTATATCTAATCTAAACATTATGTGGGTCCTATTTGAGCATAAAGAAGGTAATAATAATTTTATAAAATTAATTTTTTATCAACTAAAATAATAGAGTCAGACAGGCCGACTCTAAATATGCTCTAAAAAGTCATACGTGGGTCATCTAACCTTTAGCCTCGGTTAGGCCGACTCTAATTTTTTTTTTAAATAAAGGGAAATTAGAAATTGAAGTAGAGTGTGTTATCTGACTCTAAGAGGACGCTATTTTTTAGGCTAAAATCTCTTGTAGTGTTCATTGATACTGATTATCAATGGGCTGATATATTCACAAAACTCTTAACTGTTGAACGATTTGATTTTATTAAAAAGAATCTGAACATGCATTTTATCTTAGAATGATGCTTGTCTCTGAAGGGTAACACAGAGTCTGGAGGAGCTCAGATGCAACACTAGTCAGAGTCTCTTAAATGATGCCTCTGATGGAACGTTGAGTCTGAGTACCCACACCCTCTGTTGATACTCAGAACTTGGATAATCTAGGCTTTGACAGTACATGGAAGTGGAAAGGTCTTTCAAAACGTCTTTATTGACACATATCCATCTATGTATCACACTTCTGAGTTAGTTTCTGATGTGGTGTGTGACTGTTGGGTAATAACTGTTAGGCAATGATGTATTTGCTTTGATCATTGTATTCCCGCGCCCCCAAATGTCATTAATGCTTTTGTTTGCTCTTATGTTTTCGAAAATACCTGAAGTTGAAAAGTTTATCTGTTTTATTTATAAACATGTCTTCACTCTAAACTTTTCACTCACTTCACTCCTTCAAAATGTTTTATGAAAAACCTCTTAGCTTTCAAAGAACTTTTAGTAAAGCTCAACTCCCAAATGTTGAACTCATAAGCATATGGAAAAGAACATTCATTCTCAAAGGAAGAACAATGGAAGCTCTTGGAAAAGAACTGAAACTGCTCAAGATATCCACTGTGGATGAGTGTGATATGAAGACCATGTTCGCAAAGCAAGGGTGTATGAGAATTTATGAAGCTCTAAATGGAGTAAACTACGCAATTTTTGCAAAACCAAAAGTTGTGGAGACTGTAACTGAATAACATAAAACAAGGATTATGTCATCTGTTATGGGGATTGATATCAACATTGCTCAACATATCTTATCTAATATGACTGATATCAAAGCTAAGCAGCCCAACTCTTCTATTCACAAAAGTGCTAGGGTTCAACTCATCAAAAATGGGAATAAGATTGATGCATTTGTGCCAAATGATGGTTGCTTGAACTACATTGAAGATCTGCCTACTGGATTTGGACGTAAAGGTCTTATAAGTATTTTTCCCAGTGTCAGATTCAAGGATGTGAAGGTCTCTGGAGTTACTCTTTTTGCTATGATCAAGAAGTTGAAGTAAGAGTTGTGTCTTAAAGACGCTCCATGAGATCTTGAAGATGAACCAACAGAAGACTAAATAAGATTGAGATTGAAGATATATGGACGTTCAGATGTTTAGTTCTAACATTATGATTTTGTTTTAATTTGGAGTTATTTTTTGTTTGTTTTAATTTTCTATTTTCCTTATTGTAATTTCCCTGATTAATGAAGTTTGTTTATCAAATCTGATTGCATCTTTATGTAATCATGATTTTACTGCTCTTGCATTTATATTTTTGTTGATGACAAAAGGGGGAGTAAAATAGTAGTATTTGAGTCCTGAGCCTAATAAAAATAAAGCTAAGGAACTTAATTTAAAATTCAAGTTAATCTGCGCTTAATTGAACATTTATCAGACTCTGAAGAAATTATCAGACTTGACTAGACTAATCAGACCTGAGTAGTTCTGATATGTCTAAGAGTCTGATACAAGCTAAAGTTCTGATAAGTTTTTTTTTAATTTAACTTGTGCTTAATTAAGAACTCGTCAGATTTTAAAAGGTGTTATCAATCTTGGGTAAACGAAACAGGCCTCAACAGCTCTGATATGTTTAAGAATCTAATACATTTGAAGTTCTGATGTGTTAATATGTATGTACGCTAATGTGTTTTATTATGATTAATAACAACTTTAATTAACCGGGATAGAACTTAGAGGGAGCTTACAAACCTCACCTTAGGAACTATCAGATAAGACTTAGGGGGAGTTTGCAAACCTCACCTTAATGGACTATCACAGACTCAGTGGGAGCTTGCAAACCTTGAAGGTGAGAAAAACACACAAGAAGGAGGGGTTGAATTGTGTGTGGGCAGTTTTTCCTTTCTCAAAACTTATGTTAAGTTCAGAATCTGATATAGATCAGTTCTGAACCTTTTTCAGAGTTATTAGCAGCGGATTAATAAGTAAAGAGAGAAGGGAAGAAAGAGACACAATATTTTTATACTAGTTCCTTCCACAAGTTGGAAGTAGTCTAGTCCCCCTGTCACTTACAGGAGATTTAACTATAATCAAACTGATTACAATTGCTCAAAACACAAAGTTAAGAGACTTCAATGCTCAAACACCTAGTAAGAGACTTCTAATGCTCAAGACACTAAGTCAAGAGACTTCCAATGCTCAAGACACAAAGTCAAGAGACTTCTCTGCTCAAAGCACAAAGCTAAGAGACTTCTAATTGCTCAGAACACAAAGTAATGAGACTTCAAGATGCTCAGCACGCAGACTGAGACTTTGTTTCAAACTGGTTTATAAAGAACGAAGTTTGAGTTGAACACTTGATCAAATATCAGAGGTGTTCACTTAATACAACACAAGTTTAAGACTCAACACTTACGAAATTCTAAGATGTAAACTTTGTAAGAATTTCTAAGAGTTTTTGTGACTTTCAAATATTGACAGCAAAACAGAGCACGAATATCAGTCTTGTGTTTCAAGAGTCTTAGCCATTTTCTTCTTCAAATCTTCACCCTTTTATAGAGCAAAAGATAGCTGTTGAGAATTGCCAGAAATCCAGCAAAGCGCCGTTGCAAATTGGAAGCTAGGTTAGCTGAAAATGTGTGCTGAACTGGGCAGAAAACAGAGCACGCATTTTTGAATCTTTTCCTTAAAAATTGGGGAATGTTTTGGCCAAGGAGACAACTGTTCCATTGGAGTTGTTCTGACACTGCAGGCATTAAATGCTGACAGAGACAGTTGCTTTTCCTTCCAGGTCAGACTTCAGAAGCTTCTTCAGACACTGTTCATCAGAAGCAGGTCTTCAGACTCACCCTTCAGAAGCACTGTTCATCATACGCTCCCTTCAGACGTTGACTTTTGTTGACCTTCAGACTCAGCCTTCAGACGTTGACTTCTGTTGACCTTCAGACTCAGCCTTCAGACGTTGACTAACGTTGACCTTCAGACTCAGCCTTCAGAAGCACCCTTCAGACGCAGTCTTCAGACTCAGCCTTCAGAAGCACCCTTCAGACGCAGCCTTCAGACTCAGTCTTCAGAAGCTGCTTCAGACCCAGTTTTGCTTCAGACTTGCAACAAAGGCTTCAATGCTTTCTTTCTTGCTCTTAGCTTGTTCTTCCAAAACCAATATTAATTACCAAACATTAAGGACATGGTTCTGCACACTTAGAACAAAGCATTAGCAATACCAATTTTCTTTTTAACACTTTGTTATCATCAAAACCCAAAAGAGAGTTGTTCATACACATTTTGTTCCAACAATCTCCCCCTTTTTGATGATGACAAACATAAGTATTAATAGAAAATTGTTGTTAATTTAATTAACAAGTTGACTTCAGGGTGTGAGGTTTGCAAGCTCCCCCTGAGTCTGATCCAGGTTAATTAAATTCAGTTTAGATCAAAAAGATGAGAATTTCAGAATTGTTGTTAAGTTTAATTAACAAGCTGACTTCAGGATAAGGTTTGCAAGCTCCCCCTTAGTCTGATAATCCTCAAGGTTAGGTTTGCAAGCTCCCCTTGATTCTTATCCATGTTATTTAAATTTAACTTAAAACAATAAGGTGAAATTTTCACTTAAAATTATAAATAACAAGCTGACTTCAGGTTATGAGGTTTGTAAGCTCTCCCCCTAAGTCTGATAATCCACATGATGAGTTTTGTAAGCTCCCTGAGTCTTATCCAAGTTATTTAAATTTATTTTAACTCAATAAAGAGTAATGTATTATCTCACAAGAATTAATTCAGAATTAAACAGATTAAAAACAGTTCTCATAAGTTAATTTCAATCAGAACTTAACTTATGTTCTGAGCTCAGGATTTGATACCTTTTTCTCCCTCTCACAAGTTAATTAACTGACAGAATTTAAACTTATATTTAGAGCTCAGGAGCCTTAATACTTGTTTACTTTTTCTCCCCCTTTTGTCATCAACAAAAAGAAAATTTTCAGAATTTTTAAGAGAGTTTGAAAAACATGTGAGATAAAAATGCAATCATATAGGTAATCAAGCAGCAAAGATAAGCATCAGAGCAAGCTTGATCATACATGAAGTATAACATTGCATTTGAAAATCAGTGAATGCTGTTCAGAACATACAAGATTGTTCAGAGCATTCTGATCAGACACAATCTGTTCAGAATTGTTCAGTACCACTGAACTGGTTTTTAGAAAACTGAAAACAGATCATTTTGTTCAGAGCATTTGTTCAGTACATTCTGTTTAGTATCACTGAACTATTTTAGACAAAATTGTTCAGATCATATACCAACTGAAGGTTTTAGCACAACTGAACTCATTTTCAGAAAAAACTGAAAATCAGAGCATTTAGCTCAGAGATTCTGAACTCTTTCAGACATAACTGTTCAGAGTTTTGAAATAGGTTTTGAAAAGCTGAACATGTCTGATACCAAATTTGAGCAATTTTGATGAAAAAAATGTGTCTGTGTTTTTGTTTAAAACATTTCAGAACTGATACCAAAAACAAAAGATAACACATTTGCATATTAATGACTTTGGAGGGACAAAGTGTAACTTTCAAAGCTTTAATTCATCATTGCCCAGAGTTATAACTTATCAGATTCTGACCAAAAGTTGGATAACTAAACAGATTCAGAAGTCAGAAATCCAGGTTCTGAACCTCAGACTCTGAAGTTTTTTAGAAACTTAACTTTCTTCAGACTCTCAGAATGAGTGACTGATAAGTCTTAGCTTCTGATGAACGAATCTCAGTTTCTATTTAGAGACAAGCATATTTTTCAAGAGATGAAATGCATGTTCAGATTCTTTTTAATAAAATTGAATCTTTCTTCTGTGAGGGGTTTTGTGAATATGTCAGCCCATTGATGATCAGTATCAATGAACTGAATATCCAAAATTCCCTTCTGAACATAATCTCTTATAAAATGATGTTTAATTTCTATATGCTTGGCTCTAGAATGCAGAATTGGATTTTTAGACAGACATATTGCAGCAGTATTATCACAGTAAATAGGAATGCTATCTGCATGAATCTGATAGTCTTCCAACTGATGTTTCATCCAGAGCAGTTGTGTGCTACAACTTGCAGCTGAGATGTATTATGCTTCTGTTGTTGACAAAGCAATAGTTGCTTGTCTTTTGCTGGCCCAGAATATCAGATTCTCACCCAGAAATTGACAATTTCCACCGGTGGATTTTCTTTCAATCCTGTCCCCAGCATAATCAGCATCACAGAATCCAACTAGCTTATAATCCAAGGATTTCTTATACATAAGTCCTAGATTAGTTGTTCCTTTCAGATACCTGAAGATTCTCTTGACAGCAGTCATATGAGATTCTCTAGGATCTGACTGGAATCTAGCACACAGACATACACTAAATAAAATACCTAGAAGCAGTTAAGTATAACAGAGAACCTATCATACCTCTGTAGAGTTTCTGATCTACTTTTGAGCCATTGTCCTCTTTGCTTAAGGTGCAGGTTGGATGCATTGGTGTTGTCATCAGTTTACAATCATCAAGCTGGAACTTCTTCAGAAGCTCCTTTGTGTATTTGGATTGATGAACATACACACCATCTTTGCATTGGTTGATTTGAATTCCAAGAAAGAATTTCAATTCTCCCATCATGCTCATTTCAAATTCATCCTGCATTAACTTAGAAAACTCTTTGCAAAGAGAGGCATTAGTATAACCAAATATGATATCATCAACATATATTTGCACAATTAAGATGTCTTTCTTAAGAGTTTTTCTAAAGAGTGTATTGTCAACTTGACCTCTTACAAAATCATTTTTAAGTAAGAAATTACTTAGCCTTTCATACCAAGCTCTGGGAGCTTGTTTCAGACCATATAAAGATTTCTTAAGTTTAAAAACAAAATCTGGATGTTTAACATCTTCAAAACCAGGAGGCTGTTTGACATAAACTTCTTCAGAAATAACTCCATTTAAAAAAGCACTCTTAACATCCATTTGATACAAGATGATATCATGATTAACAGCATAGGAAAAAAGTAACCTGATTGCTTCCAGTCTTGCAACTGGAGCAAATGCCTCAGTGTAGTCTATTCCTTCCTGCTGATTGTAGCCTTGAGCAACCAGTCTTGCCTTGTTTCTAATCACTTCTCCTTGTTCATTAAGCTTGTTTCTGAACACCCATTTTGTTCCAATAATGTTCTTATGATCAGGTTTTGCAACTAGATCCCAGACATCATTCCTTTGAAACTGGTCCAGTTCTTCCTGCATAGCTACAATCCATCCATCATCTGCAAGTGCTTCATCAGTTGTTGTGGGTTCAATCATTGATAGAAGTTCAATCATAGACTCATTCTGACAGAATGCTGATCTTGTTTTCCTTGGACTATTCTTGTTCCCAATAATCAGCTCCTCAGGATGTGAAGACTTGTATTTGAATGAAGTTCTGGGTGGATTAGCTTCTGAAGAATCACCAAGCGCTTGTTCAGAACCATGATGATCTTGATTATCCTCAGGAGGAGTGTCAGCATCTGAGAGTTTCTGAGTTTCTTCATTATTTCCAACTTCTGAACTTTCTTCAGACTCTGAACTCTGTTCAGGTTCTGAAGGTTCTTCTGAGAGTCTGAAATCTGCAAAACTCTCAACCAGCTCTGGTATTTCATTACCAAGCTTCTTATCATCAAATCTTATGTGTATTGATTCTTCAACAACATGTGTTTCAGAATTATACACCCTGTATGCTTTGGATATCTCTGAGTATCCTAAAAAGATACCCTTTTAAGCCTTAGCATCAAATTCTTTAGGTAGATCTTATTGTTCAGTATGTAGCAAGTACAAACAAACTGATGAAAATAAGAAATACTTGGTTTTCTTCCTTTAAAAAGTTCATATGCTGTTTTATTCAGAATAGGTCTGATATAGATCTTGTTCTGAATATAACATGCTGTGTTAACAGCTTCTGCCCAAAAGTACTTTGCAATTTTGGATTCATGGATCATGGTTCTGGCCATTTCTTGCAAAGATCTGTTCTTTCTCTCTACAACTCCATTTTGTTGTGGAGTTCTAGGAGAAGAGAACTCATGGAGAATTCCATGATCTTCACAAAAATTTTCAAATGGTTCATTTTCAAATTCCCCACCATGATCACTTCTGACTTTTAAAATTTTTAAGTCAGTTTCATTTTGTACTTGTTTGCAGAATTTATTAAACACATCTTATGTTTCATTTTTAGTTCTAAGGAATTTAACCCAAGTCCACCTACTATAATCATCAACAATTACAAGCCCATACTTCTTCCCATTGATTGAAGCTGTTCCAACAGGACCAAACAAATCAATGTGAAGCAGTTCTAAAGGTTTTGAGGTGGAAACAATGTTTTTGGATTTAAAAGATGTTTTAGAAAATTTTCCTGTTTGGCATGCTCCACACAGAGCATCTGAGTAATAGTTAATGTTTGGCAGGCCTCTGGCCAGTTGCAACTTGCTAAGCTTAGATATGAGTCTCCAGTTAGCATGTCCCAACCTTTTGTGCCATACCCATTTCTCATCACTCACAGACAGAAGGCAAACTACCTTCTGCTGAACCAGTTCTGAAAAATTGATTTTATAAACATTGTTTTTCCTATTTCCTTTGAACACAACATATTTATCTTTGTTGTTGATTAGAGTACATGTGTTCTTATTAAACATGACTTCATAATTACTGTCACATAATTGACTTATGCTAAGTAAATTATGTCTAAGTCCATCTACCAGCCAAACATCATCAATGGACAGGGAAGAATTACCTATCTTACCAGTACCAATGATCCTTCCTTTCTGATTTCCTCCTAACCCCACAGTTCCTCCCTCTTTCATGCTCAGGGTTTGGAACATAGACTTGTCTCCTGTCATATGTCGCGAGCATCCACTGTCCCGGTACGAAGACCTTTCCTTTTCTTTGGATGACAAGCATATCTGCAACAGAAATTATCTCAGACTTAGGTACCCAGATTTTCATGGGTCCTTTATGGTTAGTCCTGAAAGGTTTAGCCTTTTGCACCTTATGTCTGAAGTTATAACACTCAGACTTGTTCAGATACTTTGGATATGAATCCTTAAATCTTGAATAAGTCTGGATTTTAGAAGCTGAGTTCTTCAGAACTTGAGTTCTCAATGGTCTGAACTCAGATTTCTTCAGAACCTGAGACTTGAAAGTCTTTGGTTCTGAGTTGTTTAGAGTCTGAACCATTGAACACTTTGGTTCTGATTTCTTCAGAACTCTAGTTTTGTTAACTCCTGACACAAGGCAAACCTCAGTTTGACCTTTCTTAAAACAATCAGAAACAGATGACAGTTTGGCTTTCTTTTGCTTGCTTTGCCTGACATTCTGAGATTGAAAATGTTTTGTATAGACTGGTTTAGTAGTTTTTGAAGTTTTCATGAACCCAGACTTAGTAAAATTTGAGTTTGAATTCTTCAGACTCTGAGACTTACTAGTTTCAGGTTCTGAACTCTTCAGACTCTGAACATTTTCAGGTTTAGAGTCTGATTTTCTCATACTCTTAGGCTTAGGACCTTTTGGTTGAGATTTTGGCAAGGTTTTAACATCTGCCATCATCTTTCCCTTAGGCTCAGAAGCTTTAGAGTCTGAGCAGTTCAGAACTTCAGACTCTGCAGTCTCAGTTTCTGTTAAACTCAGTTTCTCAAAACTGTCAGAAGCAGGCACAAAGCACACCTCAATGCCTTTCAAAATATTTTTAGAACAAGGTGATATTTTTGATTCATTTGAAAGATTGAGTGAATCATTTTTAAAACCAATGCCTTCACCATTGTTTCTGTAAATGCTATAAATCATAGAAGCAACCTTACTTCTATTGATTCCAGTTAAGATAAAGTCCTGAAGAGCAATTTCATGTTCATTTGGAATTTCTTCAGGTTTCTTATGAGCCCCATCTCTGAGTTCTCTAACTTCTTCATCAAACTCAATGATTTGATTCTAAAGTTTGAGATTTTCCTCATTCAGCAAGTTATGTTTATTTTTCAAAGATTTTAATTCACCTAACTTGCTTTTGAGATGGTTCATAAGATCTTTAAATGTTTCAATCAGTTCAGATCTTGTAAGTTCAGAGTATACCTCATCTTCCTCATCAGAGTCTGAACATGATTCAGCATCAGAGAATGCAGTTGCCATTAAAGCCAGATTTGCTTCCTCTTCATCATCAGACTCAGAATCATTGTCAAGATCATCCCATGTTGCCATAAGACTCTTCTTGAGTTTGTTTCTGAAGTTGCTTTTAGAAATGGTCTTCTTTGACTTTTCGTTTGACTTGTCCTTCTGAAGTTCAGGACAATCAGCAATAAAATGACCAGGTTTCTTGCAATTGTAGCAGTCCTTCTGATTTTCCCTCTTTGAACCAGATCCTTTAAAGTTGTTGCTTCTGTTAGAGAATTTCTTCTTTCTATTCATTAAGTACTGAATTCTTTTGGAAAGCATTGCAAGCTCTTTAGCATCTGAATCTTCTTCAGAATTTCCCTCAGGAAATTCTTCTTCAGATTCAATAGCTTTTAAAGCTTTAACAGACTTTCTTTTGGATTTCAGTGCTATTGATTTAGGCTCTCTAACAGAATCATCTTCATTAAGTCCCAGTTCATGCACTTTGAGGGAGCTTATAATATCTTCAATACTTAAAGTATTTAGATCTTTAGCTTCCTCAATAGCAGTTACTTTGGGTCTCCATTTAGATGGTAGACTTCTTAGAATTTTGTTCACATGATCAGTAGTGGTATAACTCTTCTTCAGAATCTGAAGTCCAGAAACCAGAGTCTGAAATCTTGAGAACATTGTCTCAATATTTTCATCCTCTTTCATAGTTCATATTGCTGAACAAGAATATTAGCCTTTGCTTCTCTAACTTTTTTGTTACCTTCATAGTTAGAGCAGAGGGATTTGAAGATGGCTTTGGCTGTAGATTTATCACTCAGCTTCTGGTACTCAGTGTGTGGGAGAGAATCCACAATGATACCTCTAACATTGTGGTGTTTTCTGTAATCTTCCTCTCAGCATCACTCAAGCCTCTTCTGTTGACAGCTACACCTTCTTCATCAACTGGAATAGAGATTCCATCTTCTATTATATCCCATAAAGAATCATCAATACCAATGATGTGGCTGTACATCTTACTTTTCCACCATGAGAACTTTTCTGGGTCACTAGTAAACATTGGAGGTTTATTGTGTGACCTAGATTTTCTTTCCTCAGTACCATAGTCATATGAATAAGAAGTACCAGTACCTCTTTGATTTCTGGGAGAGGGTGGAGGTGAACTATTAGATGACATGTTTTTCTCAAGATCTCACTCACTGTTAAGTGATTGAATATCAGAACCGGAGCAAAACAGAGCACGAATATCAGTCTTGTGTTTCAAGAGTCTTAGCCATTTTCTTCTTCAAATCTTCACCCTTTTATAGAGTAAAAGATAGTTGTTGAGAATTGCCAGAAATCCAGCAAAAAGCCATTGCAAATTGGAAGCTAGGTTAGTTGAAATTGTGTGCTGAACTGGGCATAAAACAGAGCACGCATTTTTGAATCTTTTCCTTAAAAACTGGGGAATGTTTTGGCCAAGGAGACAACTGTTCCATTGGAGTTGTTCTGACACTGCAGGCATTAAATGCTGACAGAGACAGTTGCTTTTCCTTCCAGGTCAGACTTCAGAAGCTTCTTCAGACACTGTTCATCAGAAGCAGGTCTTCAGACTCACCCTTCAGAAGCACTGTTCATCAGACGCTCCCTTCAGACGTTGACTTTTGTTGACCTTCAGACTCAGCCTTCAGACGTTGACTTCTGTTGACCTTCAGACTCAGCCTTCAGACGTTGACCAACGTTGACCTTCAGACTCAGCCTTCAGAAGCACCCTTCAGACGCAGTCTTCAGACTCAGTCTTCAGAAGCTGCTTCAGACCCAGTTTTGCTTCAGACTTGCAACAAAGGCTTCAATGCTTTCTTTCTTGCTCTTAACTTGTTCTTCCAAAACCAATATTAATTACCAAACATTAAGGACATGGTTCTGCACACTTAGAACAAAGCATTAGCAATACCAATTTTCTTTTTAACACTTTGTTATCATCAAAACCCAAAAGAGAGTTGTTCATACACATTTTGTTCCAACAAACCTCAGACCATGAAGTCTACCTGTTAATTAGATTGACAACAATTGTTTCAAATATTTGTGTTTGTCATCATCAAAAAGGGGGAGATTGTTGGAACAAAAGTGATTTGTACAATTCCTCTAAGGTTTTGATGATAAACAAAGTACAATTCTGTTGAGTATTTTGGTGTTGGCTGCATATTTTGGCAAATCCAATGTGTTGAATAGAAGCATCTCCATGTTTAGAACAAGTCTTCAGTTGCAAGGTTTTTGATTTGAAGTTGTTCAGAAGCTGAAAATTTCATCAGAAGCTGAAAGTTGGTTCAGACGCACTGTACACTTCAGAAGCTGAAATGTGAGTCTGATGCCCGCGTTGACTTTCGTTGACCTCATCAGAAGCTGGTTTTTCTGAATTGTTTTGGCGCGAATCTTTGCGAGATTTAACAAGGATTTATTCAAGCATGTTGATTCTAGAAGGCCTGATTAAATTGGAGAAGATCTTTGGAGATTTGGCTCGTGTTTATGAATGTTCTTATTTTACTGAAGCAATCTTTGAGAGATATGTTGCAGTTTTATTTGTTTCCTTTTCAAGCCATTCATTATTCAGAATCATATCAATTCAGAAGATTTAATTCAGATTAATGTTGCTTGCTGAAGACTATATAAGGAGTGCTTTGCTGCTATTCAAGATACGAGGAATTAGAGAGAAAATTCAGAAATAGAGTCTTAGTGTGTGTAAGCTTTTTAGCTTTGTTTGTGCACCACTCAGTTTGAGTTGGTTTAGGTGTTTTGAGTTGTAATCACTCTAAGCCTGTAGGTATGAGTGCTGTCTTTATGTATTGAAGTTGTTCTTCAAAAACAGGGGAGTTTTTGTTTCAAAACTGGGTTTAGTTCAAGGGTTGTTCAAGTGGCTGGGTTGCAGTTGCTTGAATAGGAAGTTAGTGGATTCTAATACTCATGCGTGGGTAGAAGTCTGACTAGGTGGAGATTGATTGCTTAGGATAGGAACTGGGGGTCAGTGTCTGAGTCTTAAGGATTAATTCCAATAGTGGATTTCCTTCCTGGATTGGTATCCCCCAGAGTAGGAGGTGTTTTCTCCGAACTGGGTTAACAAACCTTGTGTTCTTTTTACTTTCTGCACTTTTAATTTCTGCTGCATAATTGTTTTTTAATTGTGCTAAGTATTGGTTCAGAACCAGTGTAATCAGAACCAGTTAACAACTCCTAATCATTGTCCAGCCAGAAATTTCAAATTCCTCTAAGGTTTTGATGATAACAAAGTATTGAAGAACAATTGGATATACTAATATTTGTTCAAGTGTGCAGGATCATAAAATATATCCATCAAGGTATTGAACATATATTAAAGCATCAGAAGCACAAGAGAAGCTTAAAAGACTATGTTAGAAGATATGAAGAAAGGTCAACCAGAAGTTAACATCTTGGATCAGAAGAAAAGGGCGCCTCTCAGAAGCTGAAGAAGCTGAGTATAGTTTTGTCTTTTTCTGACCACGTGTAGAAACGGACAAAGAACTTCAAGGACAAGAAGAATGAACGGATACTTCCAGTTTCAACAAAGGATTTTCGAATGACTATCCAACGATATTATCCATATCAGGCAATGGCTCAATGTCCTTGATTTGAAGCTTCTCAACGACTCTTAATGCGCTGGAACTCTTCTCCAATGTCTCTCAAATCTCTGCCTATATAAGGAGCTGAAGACCTGATGAAGATTAACAAGACACTGATATTTTACTGTGTCATTACGCTGCCAAATCAAATAGCACAAAATACTTAGGATTTTCGTTTCAACTTTTTATCTTAGAAATCCTAACGTCATAAGTGGACCGTAGATCTCACCATTTAGGCCTTGAGATCCTAAAGACAAGGGTTTGAACCCTTGGATTAAGGCTGGGCGCCCTCCAAGAGGGCGCAGGGACCACTGGACAGTCATAAATAACCTTAGGTGATCTCCCTAAAGGACACCTTCAGGGGGCGCCCTCAGCAGCTGACGAGGGCGCCCTAGTCATGGTTTTGGCCCTTTACGATTTGGGCCCAAAACCATGGCCAGATAGGCCCAAGTCAAGGCTACAAATAGTAACCTTGGGATCATTCCCAAGGCATGACCTAAACAGACTCTGAAACCCTAGTTTTCATACATTATACTCACAGCCAGTACAGTTGGCGCCCACCGTGGGGCTACGGTAAAACTAACCTAGCCACCGTCCCCGAAAGAAAGGCAGTTGATCCACGGCCTCTGAAAATCACTAGAACGCCGTGAATCCGCAGTGTTTCTCAGGAGAAACCTTGAAACCTCCGAATCCGCCGCGATTCAACCCTAAATCTACCCCTAACTCTAATCAAACATTCAACCCGTTCTTTGTTCAAAACATCAATCCTCCCCCTGAGATTCGCGATCCTAACCGTTAATCTTCAACCACCAGCCTTAATCTTCATAACCGACCCAAACGATCATCATCATCGCCATAGATGGCGGACCCGGCGGTCTTGGAAGCCCTACAACAACAAATCCAGCAGCTTCGCGACCACAACGAAGCTCTGCAAGCGACGATGGAGACAATCCAGCAACAACAACACACTGAGGGGAACGGATCTCAGCAAGACGAATCAATAGATCCAAATCCACAACCACTTTCCGACGAAGTGTGGAACGCGCCGGTCCCGGAAAACTTCAAGCCACCCTCTCTTTCGTCTTTCGACGGAAAGAGCGATCCAGTGGAGCACGTAACAGCTTTCAACACCCAGATGGCCATCATCGGCGCTGATGACTCCCTCAAATGTAAGCTGTTGGCAGGGAACTTCAAAGACGCCGCCCTCAGGTGGTATATGAACTTGCCATGTTTCTCAGTCGTCAGTTACCAAGACATGACGCGCTAATTAACACACCAGTTTTCGGCTAGTCGCCACCGCATGGTATCTTCTACCAGCCTCTTCAACGTCCGCCAAGGGTCGAATGAGACCTTCCGTGAATATCTTGCAAGATACAACGACGCCACAATCAAAGTCATGAACCTGAACCAGGAGCTGTTCGTGGGAGCTTTCCAAAACGGCCTTCGCGCCGGACAGTTCAACGAATCGCTGGCGCAAAAACCGGCCAATTCCATGGAGGAGATCATGCCCAGGGCGGAATGTTACATAAAGGGAGAGGAGAGCAACGCTGAGAAGAAAGCAAGGGATTCCAGGGAGCGTGCCCCCAGCAACTACGAACATCGCCGCAACTATTATCCACCCGCCCACAGAGACAGAGCGCCATACAGACGTCATGCCCAAGATAGGCGCGCACCCCTGCCGGAATCCTTCACGACCCTCAACACTCGCCGTGAGCAGATCTGGAGAGACGTGTACCATTCTAGACTCATCCCTGAACCCCCACCGCCGAGAGTGAACATCATGGGAAACGACAAGGAAGCATGGTGTAAGTATCACCGCATAAAGGGACATACCACATATGATTGCATCCACCTAAAGAGAGAGATTGAAAAGCTGATTAAGAATGGTAGGCTAAGAGGATACGTGAAGGAAAGCAGAGAAGGAGACAAGTGTCCCCCCGAAGATCCGCAAAAGGAGAAAGATGTGGCGAAGGATGGTGAGCGCCACACTTTGAACACCATATTCGGCGGCTTCGCCGGAGGAGGCGAGTCCACACCTCCCGAAAAAGATATGTAAGGCAGGTAATGCTGGTCGATGACCACGCCACGACGGAGTGCCAGACAGACATCACCTTCTCAGGCGAAGACCGCAAAGGAGTGATCCCCCACGATGACGACCCCATGGTCATTACTGTACAAATCTTCAATTGGGATGTCAAGAGGGTGTTGATTGATCCTGGAAGCTCCGCAGACATCCTTTATTACTCTGCTTTTGAAAGAATGGGATTGGACGAGGACCAGTTGCAACCCTTCAAGGGAAACCTGGCTGGCTTCACAGGGGAGCAAGTACACGTTCGTGGATACATCACCCTGAAAACAACCTTCGGCACAGGTAACAACGCCAAAACAATCGGGATTAAATATTTAGTGGTAAACTCGCCCTGTTCATACAACATCATAATAGGCCGCCCGACTTTCAACGTCCTTGACGCTTATCTTTCCACTAAGTTCCTCGTCATGAAATACCCGCTGGACAATGGGCGGGTCGGCACCATCAGAGCAGGTCAAAAAATTGCACGAGAATGTTATCACAATAGCTTGAAGCTGCAGAAAGAAAAGAAAGGAACCAGCAACCCAAAAGCACACCAAGTGAACGTCGTTAGCACAAGTCTAGAAGAAGAATTTCAGCAGGAACGCATAGAAGCAGCGAAAGGTCCAAAGGAAAGTTTGATGGATGAAGAGCTGAGCATAACAGAGCTCCTAAAGAAAAATCTGAAATCTTACCGTTCGTCCGCCGACAGATATGCTTAGCGGCTGCCCCGCCGAAGTGTGTCGTCGCCTCGCTCTGTGTACAGATGCCAAGCCAAGCCCCGGAGGCATAGATCCAGAAGGAGAAGTTCAGCAGGAATATACAAAATCTACTGCAGGTCCAAAGGAAAGTCTGGCGGATAAAGAGTTGAGCATAACAAAGCCCCAAAAGACAAATCTGAATCTTACCGCTCGTCAGCCGACATATATGCTTAGCGATCACTCCACAGAAGTGTGTCGTCGCCCCGCTCTGTATCCAATCCAGCAGACAGATGTACTCGAGCCAGTCAGCACGCCCGCCGGGCATACCGGAAGTTTCACAGAAAAAGCTAGCAAGACAGACCTACCAAAGGCAACAAGCGTGATTCTGGGATTTCACAAACCTAAGCATGTCCGCGATTCAGCTACAAAGCAAGGAGAAGCTCGCCACAACAATTCAAAGGCGAACTAGAGGGTCAACAAAACCATTTTAATTTTTACTTTGACTTTTATCTTACGTATTGCAACATTTCTGTACAGCATTAAAGAAAAAGGGGCACTCTTTTCCTCCGCAGTAGTGGGGTTTTTAATGAAGCCCCGCTTTTTTTATTATTATTATATATATATCACTTGTTTTATATTACTCTCAGGGCCTGTAACAGATCAACAACATCAAGTCTTAAATGAGATCGCCACCTAATTCCTTAACCCCAAAGAGGGCTCTAAGACGTCGTGAGCCGAAAATGAGATCGCCACCTAATTCCTTAACCCCAAAGAGGGCTCTAAGACGTCGTGAGCCGAAAATGAAATCGCCACCTAATTCCTTAACCCCAAAGAGGGCTCTAAGACGTCGTGAGCCGAAAATGAAATCGCCACCTAATTCCTTAACCCCAAAGAGGGCTCTAAGACGTCGTGAGCCGAAAATGAGATTGCCACCTAATTCCTTAACCCAAAAGAGGGCTCTAAGACGTCGTGAGCCAAAAATGAGATCGCCACCTAATTCCTTAACCCCAAAGAAGGCTCTAAGACGTCGTGAGCCGAAAATGAAATCGCCACCTAATTCCTTAACCCCAAAGAGGGCTCTAAGACGTCGTGAGCCGAAAATGAAATCGCCACCTAATTCCTTAACCCCAAAGAGGGCTCTAAGACGTCGTGAGCCGAAAATGAAATCGCCACCTAACTCCTTAACCCCAAAGAGGGCTCTAAGACGTCGTGAGCCGAAAATGAAACAACCCGGCAATTCTCAACATTGTTATGAAACGAACACAAGTAATGACCACCGCCCAGGAGGTGCTTTCTAAAATGAATAAATTTGAAGATAAAAGGAACAGACAAGAAGCTCAAGGAAAATGTTGCATCATTACAAATTTAAAGAAGAGTACTGAGTTCGAAATAAATTAAAAAGTACAACAAGAGAAATTATGGTTTGTCCACTAGGGCGCCATCTACAATAACTTTAAAGGAATCAAGGGCGGAAAGATCGACGCCAGGGTGGAGAAGGGCGACTTGAGCCTTAGCCATTTCAAAGCCATCATCGAAATTCAGAGCCAGCTCGCCCTTCGCTTAGGAAACCTCAGCCTTAAGTTGTTCCTCCCTTTCCGCTCCAGCCGCGACATCACCTTGCAGCTTAGCGATAACCCCGTCCTTCCCAGCAAGATCCGCTGCATAACCAATTTTCAGATCGGAGATGCGCTTATCACATTCAAGCTTCGCCGCCTCTCTGGCTTCCTTCACTTCTTTCTCCCTCGCGTCCTTGGCCTCCTTCACCTCTTTTTCCAACGCCCTCACCGTAACCTGATGGGCCTCTTCATTCTGCACCAATTCTTCATGCTTCCTATCTACCGCGTCCAAGAGCATTATGGACCGCAAGCAATGAACTCCCACATCTCTCGTCATAAAGGGAACATCGCCCTGGTACCCAGCCTCCGCGTCCTCTGGATTAAAGATCAACCTCTCTTTGACGTAGGCACCATATAGTCGAAACCTTTATCCCAGAAAGATTGCACCGATCCACTGGTCTTGATGGCGCTAATCGAGGAAGGAGAAGGCGTTGTCCTACCTTTTTCCTCAGTTACTGCCTTCCCTCTCTCATCTTTCCTGGGCGACGCCTTATCATGCGTGGCCGCCGTGAGGGACTCAGCCTGAGACTCGGGCAGATGATCAGCCTTCCTCTTCGGCTTGCGTGTAATGAGTCCAGCAGGATCAGTGGCTACCATCCCCTCAGCAGCCTTCTTGGCCTTCAAACAATTTAGTATGTCAACCTCAAAGGGCGTGAAAGGATACTTCACACCCAGATCCTCAAAAACAGCCGTATACATGTGAAACATCTCACTCTTTACTCCCTTTGGCCTTTGTACGCACACTTTCTCACCTGGGCGACAATGTTCCAAGACCACTTCCTCTTCAAATCCCGTAGAAGACACGTGCAGTTTACTCCGGAAAAACGCCACTCGCTGGGGGTCCATGTACACTGACTCTGATCGAAGCACCTCGTCGGCGAAATTCTCCTGATCTGATCCACTAGAGGACACCATGTAACAAATTCCTCTCTAACAAGACGGACCTAGGCGAACAGAATGAATAACACAATCAGACGAATTCCCACTACTACTCCCTCCTTCACCCTCGTCTGAATCGCTCGAAAACTCTGTTAAAAGGGAGTGGCCGTAGTAGGCCTTATCGAACACCACCCAATCAGTGGTTCCATCTGACCGCTTCACATGCCTAACACTTTCCCTCCACAACCTACGCCTCTCCTCCGAATTCGTTGGGGATAACTCCCTACCCGCCTCATCGCACTCCTTAATTATCACCATACTACTGATTTAACTTAAAAAGAACAAGATCGAATAGGGTTACCTGGATTCAGACAAGCGAAGGATTGAGAACGAACACGGGCTCCGAAAGATCCACAAACGGTAGGCGCATCGATCCACAGAGACAGTAACAGTTTGAACGGCAAAAAACGATTTGGGAGAGAAAAACGGAGGGAAGGGAAGTGAAAAGGTAGAGGAAAGACATGAAGTGGTGAAAAGTAGATCCGAAATCAGTTTAAAGTGCAAAAGCCTGGGAAAACGCGCAGATGACGTCATCTAAGTTGGCACGATTTCCGAGAGCGTTGCGATGCGAACACGTCAGCGAGAGCGAACGGTCGCCTCATGTCAACCGTCAGATTCCATTTAGGCGTGTCCTCAACCTAAACCTTCAAAAGGTATCACGCCCATATTGGGCTAGTTCCGGCGCCGCGATCTAATCTACTTAAAGGAGCCATTTCGACACGTAGTTTAATCACTTCGCCTTGTCCCAAGACTCGTGCTTGTTGGGCTATGAATACCCTCGTTGGGCTAGTACCCACTAAGGCCCCCAAAATAGAAACATGGAGCTAGTACCCATGTTGGGCTAGTATCCACGTTGAGCTAGTACCCATGTTGGGCTAGTATCCGTGTCGGGCTAGTACCCATGCAGGGTTAAACACCCATGTTGGGCTAGCACCCATCGTGGGAGAGCGCCTATGATTGGGCAAGCATCCATGTTGGGCTAGTACTCATAAATTTTTTTCATATAGCTTCGTGATCAGTAAGCCCCACTTGCTGGGCAAAAGGTCATAGGCAAATCCCCTCGTTAACAGTTTAATCACTTCGCCTTGTCCCAAGACTCGTGCTTGTTGGGCTGTGGACCGTAGATCTCACCATTTAGGCCTTGGGATCCTAAAGACAAGGGTTTGAACCCTTATAGTAAGGCTGGGCGCCCTCCAAGAGGGCGCAGGGCCCACTGGACAGTCATAAATAACCTTAGGTGACCTCCCTAAAGGACACCTTCAGGGGGCGCCCTCAGCAGCTAACGAGGGCTCCCTAGTCATGGTTTTGGCCCTTTACGATTTGGGCCCAAAACCATGGCTAGATAGGCCCAAGTCAAGGCTACAAATAGTAACCTTGGGATCATTCCCAAGGCATGACCTAAACAGATTCTGAAACCCTAGTTTTCATACATTGTACTCACAACCAGTACAATAAGAGTCTGTTCAACATTGTTCAGTTTACACCACCAATTGTTTATCCGGTGTAAGAACAAATTTGTTTATTGTTGTAAACAAATAGAAGTCTCTTGCCTGCAAAGCTTGAGCACTAGAAGTCTTTTTCACTTGTGATTGAGCAATCGAAGTCTCTTGAAGTTGTCCTTGAGCATTGAAAGTCTCTTGCATGTGTGCTTGAGAAATTGAAGTCTCTTGAAGTTTTCCTTGAGCAGTGGAAGTCTCTTGGTAGTGACCTTGAACATTAGAAGTCTCTTGCAAGTGTGCTTAAACATTTGGAAGTCTCTTGAAAGAGTCCTTGAGCAATTGTAATCAGTAGTGATTATAGTGAAATCTCTTGGAAATACAAGGGGACTGGACTACTCATGTGTTGTGGGAGGAACCAGTATAAATTGGTTGTGTTTGCTCTCTCTCTCTCTCTCTCTCTCTCTCTCTCTCTCTCTCTCTCTCTCTATCTTTTATCTTTGTGTTCTGTTATTCCGCTGCATTCAGACTCTGTGTCAGAATCTGACCAATTCCAACACTTAGAAAAGAAACCAGAAAAAGGCAACACAATTCAACCCCCTTGTGTTTTTCTCACCTTCACTGGACTATGAAAAGTTTTCATTTCAAAAATATTATTCAATTAGACTCGTTAATTTTTTGCTTTAAAATAAATTTAATTAACCAGGATAAGATTTAGGGGAGCTTACAGACCTCACCCCCAGGACTATCAGACTCAGGGGGAGCTGACAAACCTCAGACCTTGCAGTCAACTTGATAATTAGATTAATAATAATTGTCTTTAAATACTTATGTTTCTCATCATCAAAAAGGGAGATATTGTTGAAACAAAATGGGTTTTGTACAATGCCACTAAAGTTTTGATTAACAAGTATTTTAGGACAATTGGATATGCTAATATGTGTTCAAGTGTGTAGAACCGTTGAATAAAATTTATCAAGTTCTGTACATATATGAGAGCATCTAAAGCACAAGAGAAGCTGAAAGACTTAGTAAAAGATCTGAAGAAAGGTCAACTAGAAGTCAACATCTTGATCAGAAATGTAACTGCATCCAGAAGCTACTGAAAGTCAGAATCTGGATCATCAGACTCCGAGTCATCCAAACTCTGAAAACTCAGAAGCCACATCAACTTTGTCTTCTACTGAAGAAGGGTCGCTTTCAGCCTTTGACCAAGTTCAGTTTGTCTTCTTCTAGATCACATGCTAAGTAAAATTCAAGGACAAAAGGAATGAAACGGATAAGTCCAACTGCAACAACTGAATTTTGAATGTCTTTTCAACGACACTAACCATATTAGGCAACAATCCCACGTCAAGCTTTTCAAAGACTCAAGTTAATGCGTTGGTACCTCTCCAACGTCTCTTAATTTCTTCCCTATATAAGGAGCTGAAGACTTGAAGAAATAAACAAGACTCTGCAGTTTTTACAAGTGCCCTTACTCTGTCAAATTCAAAAGCGCATAAACACTTAAGAATTTCTTACCAAGTTCATATCTTAGAAATTCTAAAGTCTTAAGAGTCTTACTCTGTTTTGTATTTGTTTACACCTCTGATTATATATCAAGTGTAAAACCAAACAATCTTTTATTTGATTAAGTTATATTGTAAGAAGTTTCTTTCAGTTGTGATTAAGCATTAGAAGTCTCTTACTTGTGTGCTTGAGCATTAAAGTCTCTTGCTTGTGTGCTTGAGCAGCTGTAATCTTTAGAGATAATAGTGAAAATCCATTGGAAGTGCAAGGGGATTGGACTCTCTCTCTCTCTCTCTCTCTGTTTGAACCAATCCGCTGCATTCGGTACCTAGATCAGAATTTGAGTTTCAGACTCTGACCAATAAAACACTTAAAAAAAGTTTAAAAAAGCTAATACGATTCAACCCCTTTCTTGTGTGTTTTCTCACTTTCATACATATATCTATCTCTCTAAGATGTAAATGAGTTTTGCATGTCTGCCAAACTTTTTTCATATTAAAAAGTTCTAAAATTAAAAGTCTGGTGCTGGCAAATGGCTAATCTCTCACTCTTGTCACGTCAATAAACAGCCGACAATTGTGTGTTTTTATAACAAAATATACTAGAAATGGTGGTGATGCTCACATATTGTGAGTTAACATTAAATGGATTGAATATATAAATTGTTTTAGATAAAAGTGAGTTGAATATAAAATAATTTATGTTTGAATGTATTTATATAAAAATGAATTTTACGATAAATTTAAGGATAGAATCAATTGTAGAAGTCAAATTACAAATTTCAATTTCAAGTAGAATCAATTTTTTCATGAAAAAAAGTTGAATCAATTCTACTAGCAAAATCAATTCTTCTTTAAATCATTCATACATGATAAAATCAATTCTACAACTTTTATAATCATTTTTAAATCTCCAAAATTGAAACCAATCATATGTTTTAGGCTCAACCCAATAATTTTCAAAAGTAAGTGAAAACAAATTCTGTTTTATAAGGTCTTTTTTGTTTGCATATAAGACATTTTCATTTTAAAAATTTAATAAAAATAATTTTTTTTGGAAGATCTAAAACAAGTGCTTTCGCGGTTTTACCCTTAAAAAATATAATAAAAATAATTTTAAATGGATATATTTAAACAGTGTATATATAGTTAAATTAAAAAACTTAAAAGCATTGCAAAATATATTCTGCATGAATAAAGTTGCTTTTTCTTTTGCTAAGTTTCTTTTTTCCTTTCTACCAAAAAAATATAGAATCTTTGTCATTTTCTCATTTATTTCAACCTTAATCAAAACATGACTTTGTTTCATTGCATGACATCTCTAGTTAAATGCTCTGCCACCTTCATATGGGTCTACCCAATCATCCTATTCTACCCTACGTGCCTCCCTCCCAACTACAAATTCTTTTAGAACACTAAAGTCTAAAATTATTGAACTTTTTCAATTAATAATATTACTTTCAAAAAGAAAATAATATTAAAAATAATAACGAATCGTACTTTGTAATGTGTTCTCATTTTTATTTTATTTTTGGGTTAGAAACACCTTCTCATTTCTATCCAACTCAAGTTGCTCTTTTCTAAATATCGTTTACTGTTATCCATTAAATCGATTTATAATTGTCAATCTTTTTCTTTATTTTATAAAAAAGCGTTTAAATATGCAAAAAAAAACTAATAAAGTTTAATTGATGCATTTATTTTATTTTTCTTAAAATAACCTAAATTATTTATTATAAATTTATTTTAGATATTTTTCTCTTTGCAATAAATTGTTAAAGATAATTTTGGCAATTATTTTAAACTTTGAGAATGATAAATAAAAAAACATTATTAAAAAACAATTAAAAAAGAAAAGAGGAAGTATATATTACACTCAATAAATTGAACAAATAAATTCTATTTTTGTTGTTGTATGTGTTTATTTTAAGGCAAATCCATTTACAAAGACAGACAAGTCTTGAGGAACAAAGGTTAGGTTTCACGTGAATAAAATAAAGACAAAGAACCCTACCAACTAAGAGGTACTTTTATTCTTTGTCAAGAAAACGGTACATTTTTTGTACAAAGAAAACTGTACTAATTTTATTTGATCAAATAGTTAGACTTAATCACTAATTAATAAACGTTTGTTTTTTTGAGGGATTTTAATAAACTTTTTTTTTTAAAGAAGAGATTTTATACCATTTCACTAATTAAAGTGTGTTCAATACAATCAAGTGACTCAACTAGGAGCTGGAAACTAGCTGACAATATGACCGTCTTTGCTAACTTATGGGCAACCTCATTTGCTTGTCCGCACAAACTCAACACTAGAGTTTTCATAATATATACTAACTAAATACGGATTTACATTCATTAATAATAGCACCATATTCTGTATAATCTTGCTTATTAGAGGCAAAGTTGTCGACAACCTTCTTTGAGTCAAGTTCCTAATCTATAGGTCCTAACCCTCAAAGCATGAACCCAATGAAGAGCCGATAACAAATCCAATGCTTCTCCAACATGCACCTAATACTTGTCAAAAAAGCTAATAACTAAACTAGAATTAAATTGAATCCATTATAAATACCAAGTTTTTTGTACCAAAAGAAAAAAGAAATACCAAGTTTTTGCAAAAAGAAAATCCCAATTTGATTTCTAGCTAAAATATTTTTTGCTTAAATTTTAATTTACTTTAATTTACGAATGACCCTTTATTACGAGAACCAGAAGGTTAAAAAAAAATTATATTTTAAAAAAACTTCTTTTTAAAATTGAATTCTTTAAATATATCTAAACTTCTCTTTTTAAATTAATGTTTGAATACAACTATTGTTTTTTCTCAAAAAAACAGGAATTGTATTCAAACACTAATTTAAAAAGAGAGATTTATATTTAAAAACTAAGGTTAAAGTCATGGGGAAGATATCTCAATTGATAGTGACATTAACGGTAAAGGGTCAGAGTTCAAATTATTTCGAATTCCGTATTTATTCATCTTAAATGGTGAATTCCTAGCAAACAGACTATTTGACCCAAAAAAACTAAGGTTAAATAAGTTTTTTTTTGTCCCAATAAATATATCAAATGTCTTTTTTAATCCCTCTTAACATTTTCCAAAAATTTTGGTCCATCAAATTTTTTTGGTAACAATTTTTGGTCCTTGTTTATAAGTAAACTCATATGTATTTTTGAAATTTTGAATAATATTTTGCATATTTAATGAATTATTGAAATTTCTTACAAATCTTTATTTTTTAACAAGTGATAAATTAAATATGAATTTTGAAGTTTTTAGCGCTAAAAAATTCATATTTAATTTTGGTTTTGTTAAAAAAAATCTAAATATTTGTGGGAGAGATTGTAATAATATTCTAAACAATTCTATAAAAAAATTCAAACTATGATTGCATTGTTTCGACGACTAAAATGACTAAAAACCCCCCATTTATTTATTTTTGACAAACATAAAACGATATTCATTCAAATTGACAGAGTATATCAAATACAACTACATATTCATCATCGCTAAAAACGTAAAAGATCATTTAAAAAAATATTGTAAAGGATGAATATCGAAAAAAGCTCACATTAATTGCATACAACGACAAAATGCATACAAATAAATATGATAAAATCAAAGTGGTCGGAATACACATGCCTCCAGATCTGCAACGATGATAACTCAAATTATTGATTGAATCTGTAATTGACTGAAGCTGTTCTTTCAATATGAACCAAACAAACACCGCTGCAAGATGCAAAATCAAACAATATGTTGCACAACGAACAACACTCCACTCAAACAAGATGAATTATTTCATATAAAAAATTGATCTAAAACCAACTTACTAATGAAGAAAATAAATGGTATTGCTAATGAGTGCTTTGCAACATTCATCGAAGATTATAAATTTAGAAATGATTCTTTCTAAAAGTCAAATATTATAAATTTTAATATATTAAGTACATGTATTTTCATAAAAACTTACTATTAAATATTCGAGGAAACCGGTAAGCATTTTCCAAAAATAAAATAAGGGCAGACTTTACACTATATACTTTTTTTTTTTTTTGACAAAACTATACATACTTTATAAATTCATGTACTTCATCCCCATTTATTTATTTGACTGTTTTTTTTTTCTCTTAAAAAAAAAATTCGACAGAATTTTCTTCAACTTTGACTAGTTACACTTTTTACAATCTCTCTCATAACCTATCGTGTCTTTTCATTTTCATTTTCATTTTATTTTTTCTTTTCTGTCTTTTTTTGTTCCCTTCACCGGAGCTTCCTTTCGTCACCGGAATTCCTATCCCCACCCCCACCACCCTTTTGCAAAACCCGGTTCAACCGGTTTAAAACTCATCTCTTTCACCAATCCAAGTCAATTTGGTGAACTGGGTTTGACTTGGAATCATCAATGAAGTTTCTGAACTTTTGATTTTTCCAAAAAAGAGTGATTTTTCAACGTTTCTTTGTGTTTTAGAGAGAGAGAAAGTGGGTTTTGATTTTTAGAGAGAGAGAGGTCTTGGTTGCTTTGATGTGAAGGTGAATGGTTGTGCAGAGAAGAAGAAGTGGTTGGAGTTGTTGTTTATGATGACCGGAGGTCCGGTTAGGGATCGGAGACGGTGGCGGTGTTTAGGTGAAGATTTTGCATTGAATGGCAGATCTTGTTAACTTAGGGAATGCTGCTGATCGTAACATTGAGCAAGTAAGTTTTTGTTTTTTCTCTCTCTCTCTAGAATGGTTATTTTGTTTTTTCCCATAGACAGAAGTGATAATTACCACCTAAAACTCACACAACTACGAGGTCTTGGGTTTGAACCTGAGTGACATGGTTCAATCTATCGATATCCGCGTTGTCAGTTGAGTTAGGTCTTACAGACCCTCTAGAAATGTTATTAGTTTGGAGTAAGTAGTTATTTTGGTCCGTGAATTTGTTAGGCGCTAATGCTATAGTCCTGTGTAGGAAAATCGGCTTTGCCAGTTGAGCTAGGCGTTAGGGACTCTTGTTATTAGTTTGCAGTCATTTTAGTCCTTGAATTTGTAGGAATTTTTGTTTCAGTTTTTGTAGTGATACGCGAATGGTTGATGTTTTTTGTTGGCTATGAATGTTTTGATTGTGTATGTGTGTGCGTTGCTTGTTTGGAATAATACATGGGGGCTTTGAAGGATAGAAGAACAGTGTTATTACATAGCGGCTATAGCTTAGTGGAATTTGATTAAGTCATTATTGTTCTGTGATATGTTATTTAGTACAAAAAGTTGTCAAATACCGACTATAGCACTACTGTGTAGCGGAATTTGAACAAACCGGTATTATTTGCCATTGACAGGACTGTAGGATAGCATGGAGGAGCACAAATGAAGAGTGTTTCTGTTTTTTGTTTTTTTTTTATCAAGTAAAGAGACACTGACATGTATGTTTGTGTTTGAATGGAACACGTAGTACATGTACGGGTGTGATACGACACGGATACGCGGTTACGGAAATAGATGTCTTTTGATGCCATATTATAATGTTAAAATTATAATGATAAAATTCAAAGTTGTCATACTTGAGAGTCAATGTAAACTGGTGAAACTCTGCCTTGTAAACTCGACTCGTAAGGTTGTAGAGTCTCTAATACAAAATAATGTTCTGAAGCTTACCATACTGTACTTACTGATATACAATTCAAAATGATGAACAAATACATAAATTACAAGTTAAGTTCACAAAGCTTGACAGGTTCAAAAGTAATGAATAAGTTGACAAATCATAAGGGTCAAATTTATCAAAAAGTGAAGAATGGCGGGACTGAGTTCACCTTCCCCGCATTTGAGCTGGTTTCAATTTCGTAAAGCTAGGATACTGTAATCTGAATATGAATAGGATACTGGAATGGAATAATGATACTGTAGGATAATGTTTATTGATGAAGTACAATACTGACGCTAGGAATAACTTCCATACGAGAGGTTACAAACAAGACATAATTGATAACTGTCGGAAATGTACAAATAACTGCTGGAAACTAAACAATCCTCCGAGATTTAGAGAGCTTCCTCGTCTCTCCTAATCCAATCAACATAATAAAACAACCGAATAGCACTAAATGTCCATCCTTATTCTATTTAATACATGTAAATAACTATGTTGGGCCTGCTAACAACTCATTCAATCATCCTCAAACTAACGATTCTATGCAAGTCGTCGACTCTTCTCGAGTTTATACAGAAACCGTTTTGTAAGTAAGTTAATTCAATTTTGATATCTGGAGTTTTAAACTCATGACTCTGAGCTAACTAGAGTTTGAGAACAATGATAAAACGTTTTGGTGCAGAATTTTATTGTTATCTTGGGTTGTTTCAAACGGGATACTGAACTTTACATCAATGTTATTGTATTCACTTTTGGCAAATTGAATTCCGTGTAACTGAAGAATTGATTGCACTGACCAAACCTTTTATCACCTAGTTCTAAGTTGAAGTCAAATAATATAATTATCTAGTCAAATTGAGTCAGACACGTTTGTTTATATGAAATATCTGTAGTCAGTACAGCATTTCCAACCTTTAGATTCGCTCACAGTATTAAGAAGGGACAGATACTTTTCATGGAGATTGAATCAATGTCGTAATTTACTGGATTTTTTATGGAATTTCACAACATCTACAGTATATATAAAAGGGCTTCTTAAACACTTCCTTTTCTTCATTCCTCCGCCCTAATTAATGTCTATCTTATATTAACTCTGCTCTATTTGTTTGTTCCTTTTTTTCTGGTTTACAATGCTACTTTTTCATCTTGCAGGTGCTGATTGCTTTGAAAAAGGGTGCTCAACTTCTTAAATATGGTCGTAAGGGAAAGCCAAAATTTTGTCCATTTAGACTCTCTCCTGTAAGTTAAATGAAAGCTTTTCTAATAATTTGTTTTTGGATTCTCTATTTTGTTTCCTTTCAACCTGGTTGAACAGTAATATACTGATTGTGTTTCATTAATATTCTAGGAAAGATAGGTTCTTTTAATGTTCTCTAATGTTATAATTATTTGAGTGATATAGTACGCAAATTCTTTTAATTTGTGTTTTTAATATTATATTCCCTGCATACGATAATCTTTAATCTACAACGGCAGGATGGGTCATCTTTAATCTGGATTTCAAGCGGCGGCGAAAAAAAACTGAAGTTATCTTCTGTCTCAAGAATCATTCCTGGACAAAGAACTGTAAGATTTCTGTACTTATATATAGTTAATATCATACCATGCATAAAATTCTTTGTAATTAATGAAGTGATTTGATCAATTGTTCCATAAGCTTATACTCCTCTTTTTTCTATTTTAAATTTGTTAATCTTTGTGCAGGCTGTTTTCCAACGGTACCTGCGTCCTGAAAAGGATTATGTGTCTTTTTCACTTATTTATAATAACGGAAAGCGGTCCCTTGATTTGGTTAGTGACAGTTTATGTGACTTCATGGTTAACTCATTATTGTTTTTTTTTTAAAGAACTACATCATTGTTGTTGTTTCTTCATTTTCTGTATTTTCCATTATAATAATTTCTGTGTTGTTTTCAGATTTGCAAAGATAAAGTTGAGGCAGATGTGTGGATTTCTGGTCTCAAAAAACTGATATCCTCAGGTCAAGGTGGTCGGTCCAAAATTGATGGATGGAGTGATGGTGGCCTCAATCTTGATGTAAATACACACCAACTTGTTAAAATTCATTTTTACTAGTGTACCTTGTTATGTTTTTTCTACTATATCTATGGCCTCAATCTTGATGTAAAGTTTGCTTATAATCCATTTTTTCTCAATTAATTTCAGGATAGCAAAGATTTAACATCCAATAGTCCAAGTGGAAGTTCAGCTAGTGCGTCACTAGACATCAGTTCTCCTGACATTTCTGTGAGTCTTCCAAGCACATCACCGAACACCTATCGGCCTGACAATAACTTGAATTCCGAAAGATCACATGCACAATCAGGGTCAACAAATATGCAAATAAAAGGATCTGGTACTGATACTGTTCGTGTTAGTGTTTCAAGCGCCACATCTAGTCATGGATCAGCACCAGATGACTACGATGCTCTTGCGGATGTGTATATATGGGGGGAAATTATCTGCGAAAACGTCAAAGTCGGTGCAGATAAAAGTGTCCATCATTTCAGCCCAAGGGGAGATGTTCTTCTCCCGAGACCACTGGAATCAAATGTAGTTTTAGACGTACAACATATAGCATGTGGTGTTAGACATGCTTCGTTAGTCACTAGGCAAGGTGAAGTTTTTACGTGGGGTGAAGAATCGGGAGGACGTCTTGGCCATGGTGTTGGGAAGAATGTGGTTCAACCTCGTCTAGTTGAAGCGTTGACTTCTACAACTGTTGACTTTGTTGCATGTGGGGAGTTTCATTCCTGCGCTGTTACGATGACCGGGGAACTATATACATGGGGTGATGGTACTCATAATGCTGGGTTGCTTGGTCATGGCTCAAATGCTAGTCATTGGATACCGAAGAGAATTAGAGGTCCGTTAGATGGACTTCAAATTTCCTTTGTTGCTTGTGGTCCGTGGCACACAGCCTTGATTACTTCAACTGGGAAGCTGTTTACATTTGGCGATGGAACTTTCGGTGTCTTGGGACACGGAGATAGGGAAAATGTTTCATATCCTAGAGAAGTAGACTCATTATTAGGGTTGAGAACAATAGCCGTTGCATGTGGAGTGTGGCATACTGCAGCTGTTGTAGAGGTTATTGCAACACAATCTATTGCTAGTTTATCATCAGGTAAATTGTTTACTTGGGGTGATGGAGACAAAAATCGCCTCGGGCATGGGGACAAGGAGTCATGGCTTAAACCAACTTGCGTGCCTGCAATTATTGATTACGATTTTAAAAAAATTGCTTGCGGACACAGTTTGACAGTAGGGCTGACAACATCCGGTCGTGTTTTTACCATGGGAAGTACTGTTTACGGTCAACTCGGGAATCCTCAGTCCGATGGAAAGCTTCCGTGCTTGGTTGGTGATAAGATTGCGTTGGAATCTGTTGAAGAAATTTCTTGTGGTGCATATCATGTGGCTGTTTTAACATCCAAAAATGAAGTTTATACTTGGGGTAAAGGTTCAAATGGGAGATTAGGTCATGGTGATTTTGAAGATAGAAAAACGCCAACTTTGGTTGAAGCGTTGAAGGATCGACATGTGAAATATATTGCATGTGGTTCAAATTACTCTGCCGCCATTTGCCTTCATAAGTGGGTATCTGGTGCTGAGCAGTCTCAGTGTTCTGCTTGTAGGCAAGCATTCGGTTTCACTCGAAAGCGGCACAATTGTTATAATTGTGGGCTTGTGCACTGCCATTCATGCAGTTCAAAGAAAGCATTAAGAGCGGCACTTGCTCCTAATCCTGACAAGCACTACCGTGTGTGTGATTCTTGTTACGCCAAATTGAGCAAGGTTGCAGAAGCTAACAATAATAATCGGAGGAATGCTTTGCCGCGTCTTTCGGGTGAAAACAAGGACAGGTTAGACAAGTCTGAGCTAAGATTGTCCAAGGCTCTTATTCCTTCAAACATGGATTTGATAAAGCAGCTAGATAATAAGGCAGCAAAACAAGGAAAGAAATCAGATACATTCTCGCTTGCTCGCAACTCACAGACGCCTTTGCTACAGCTGAAAGATGTTGTCTTCTCCACTGCTGCTGATCTGAGACGAACAACTCCAAGACCGGTGATTGCACCGTCGGGAGTAAGTACTAGATCTGCATCCCCTTCTCTAGAAGATCAAGCCCTCCTCGTTCAGCTACGCCTATTCCAACAATGTCTGGTCTTTCGTTCTCCAAAATATTGTCGATAGTTTGAAGAAACAAATGAACTTTTGAATAAAGAAGTACAGAAGTTACATGCTCAGGTGCAATTTTTGTTTTCATTTTGGTGCACAGCAGCAAGTAGTCGAAGTTCCCTTCATTAACAATTGATATCATAGTGTGTCTCGATTTGAAAATTGTGGTTAAGGATGTTCGAAATCGTGGTAAATTTTGTTCAGTGGATTGTTAATGACTTGCGACACCTTACTATATTCATTAACCATCCACTAAACATGATTAAATTCATATTTGAACTATATTAACCTTATAAACTGTTGTAGAAGTTTGATGTCAAATTTGTGTGTCAAAATTCCTTTTCTCTTATTTATGTTGTATATTCTTTCATACTTTCTATAGTGTCAAGAAAAGTCTAATTATAGATATCATTAGGTCGAGAGCCTGAAAAGCAAATGTGAACTGCAAGAATTAGAGGTTCAAAGGTCAGCAAAAAAGACTCAAGAAGCTATGGCACTAGCTACTGAGGAGTCTACTAAATGCAAAGCTGCAAAACAAGTTATAAAGTCACTTACGGCACAGGTATGTTTTCTGTTCAATTTTCTTCTTTTCGAGTCTTTTAAATGGTGTATTGTGATGCAATGCTTTCTTAGTTGCAGCTTCATTTTAATTGTTTTCATCATTTTCATTTTAATAGAATGAACATCCTAGAAACAAAAAAAATTAACAACCTGATATAACCATGTATAAAATATGGAATTTACGTCTATATCTTTTCTATCGGTAACAAGATATTTAGAACTCAGTTTGTGAGGAAGTGTTGCCATTCATCATCGTGTTTCATAGGTTTATAACTTGATTTTCATTCAATTTTTTTTTTCCGTTTTGGTTGGTTAATTGGTGTATTAAAAATTACATCGTTTTATTTGTTGAGACCTATGCAGACCAGACTCTGATACCAAATTGAATAGTTTAGAATGATTAACTTGCATTACACAAAGGGGGTGTAAATTGAATCAAAGGAAATTTAATCAACAATGTTAATTAGAGAGAATAATTATAATTATGACTATAATTTACACCCTTGTCTTATCCACAGTACATTAGTTTCCTTCTTTTTCTCTCATGCACTGTATAGTATGGCTGTTTGACACATTAACATTATTTCAGCTCAAAGATCTAGCTGAGAAGCTTCCACCTGAATCTTATGATGCTGAGAACATTAGATCAGCTTACCTACCAAATGGTCTCGAGTCGAACGGCATCCACTATCCAGATACAAATGGGGAGCAGGACTTGAGGGCGGAATCAATCAGTGGCTCAAGTTTGGCCTCCATAGGACTTGAATCCTCTTTGTTCAACAGAACTGGCCGTGATTTGCCTGGAGCCTATAGAACTAATCTCCACCAGCAAATCCGGGGCGTTGTAACCTCTAACGGGACCAGTAATCATCCAGATATGAAATTGCCAAATGGGGGTGGCGTGATCCAGTCAAGCAGCAGTAGCTTGTCGGATATTGTTGAAGGGAGGGATTCTGGGAATTTCCGCGATGACGAGAGTGGTTTGAAGTCGTCAAATGCCGAACTGGCTACTAATAGTAATAATCGAGTTGATGCAGAATGGATTGAACAATATGAACCTGGTGTCTATATAACACTGGTGGCCATGCATGATGGAACAAGAGATCTGAAACGAGTGCGATTCAGGTAAGAAAAATCTTCTACGCGACCAAGTTATCTTTATCCATTTCAGCTGCTATATTTTACTTCCCAGGAAGATGTTTAATTGTCTTGTAATAGTTGAACTTTATATCTAACATATTTGATGGTAAATGTAATTGCAGCCGGAGGAGATTTGGAGAGAACCAAGCCGAGAATTGGTGGTCAGAGAACAAGGACAAGGTATACGACAAATACAATGTTCGTAGTGTGGACAAGTCTTCTAGCCAAGGAGCGCATAAGGCAGAGGGTGCTGGTTCTCCTGTTTCCCAAACACAGGTAAAGTAGAGGAAGGAAACTTATACATTAACCCCTTTTATCGCAACGAGGAAGTTGTAGAGAAGCACAGATTAATATGAAGAAACCTCGAATCCTTCCTCTTGCGTAATTATGTTCAAAGTTGTCAAATTCGGAAGTCTACATAATCTCGTGGAGCTTCAATTGATATTTGATTCGACCCAGACTCGGACAATTTTACTAGTTGACTTGAGAGTTTAACAATCATGGTTATGTCTACCTTATTCTCTTCTCAATCTTATTTATTTTTGGCAGATGCCATTTATATATTTGTTGTAGTGCAGTGTATATAAAATAAAATAACCAGTTCACATAATTTTGGTGCAGGAACCATCCCTACTTATTTAACCTTTTTATGTTCTCTGCCTGTACATTTTATTGCCTTATGAATATTCTATGGATTCAAATGTATACATGATGATAGTCGTTATATCATTCATTCGTTTTTTTTTTCCTAAAGAGGTAATATTGCACTTGGTGTTGCATAATTGGTTGATCATTGCAACCCTTTTCTAAACAAATTAAAGAGAAATGAGACCATCTCCAATGGTAGTACCTATCTCCATAAGACTTGGTACTTAACAGGTCCCACCTTTGGGGGAATTTTTTTTTTTAGTGCTTAATGGATAGAAGGTCTCAACTAAGACCTCACTTTATATGCAGGTGCCACATATCTTTAATATTTAAAAAATAAAATGTAATGATATATAGGTCCTGTTTAAGAAATTTGTGTGAGATACTGGGTTGGAAGAATTGAGTGCTTATTAAAGATTACTATTAAAAAATTATAAATGAGTGATGTGTATACGTGAGGTCCGTTTAAGTACTTGATATCAAATTTTTGATGTCAAATACGGTGTCTTTTGATTTTTATGTGTATTTTCAAAATATGTGTGACTGGTAGAAGATAAAAAGTAAGGGAGAGATATAGATAAATTTATAAAATGTCACAAATGGTGTCTATATTTTGATGTTTAAATTACACAACTGCAAAATAAATTGTTCCCATTTAATGTAAAATACTTGTAAAGATGTTTTTGGTGCAATTTTAATCTTCATGTGAAACTTTGGATGAATGAAATAATGCTAGGTTCTTATGAGTCATGGTAACCTGTGATCATTTACTCAAATGATAGATGAGGATTGAGAGCTAATTTGGTGATGCAATTTGATTGATAAATTGTCCAAAGAAACATGCTAGTTTTACTTTTTTAACTCTAATTACTTTTGATTAATTGAAAATAATTGTTTCTGATCTGTCCGGTGAGGAACTGATGGAGGCAACAGTGGCAGAAGGCGCTCCGGTACGGTGGCGATGAGTCTTCGCGGTGGAACGAAAGGTGCCTACAGACACGTTAGCACTCCGACGATCAAGTCAGTAATGGAACTGAGAAAGAGTGCATGAAAAGTGTGAGTAAAGTGAATCCTACCTTAGGGGTGAAGTTAACTCACCCTTATATAGGTGTGCGTGAGAATAACTGTCTCCGGAATATGCGGCGTGTGATCAGGGGACAGTTAGAGGACATGTGTGCGGTATCTGATGCACGAGGGCGCGATATGGTGTGGTGACGTGCATTGACATTGGTGTGTGCCTTTAGGTGACGTGCCTTGGAGTGGTGGACGTTTAGTCCACGTGTCGTTGTCCGGTTGGCCTTCTGGCCGGTCCAGAACAGTTGCCCCCCAAGCCGTTGATGCCTTTATGGCGCAATGGCTTAATCATGTGGGGCGTTCTCGAATTTCGGGCGCACTTAAAGCTCTTGAGACGGCTCTGCTGTCGTCCTTTGTTAGTGGAGATGGCGCCCTGAATAGGTGAGTGGGAGTAGTTGCATTAACTGCCCTGAACTGAAACATCTTCGACACGATGGCTGTTCAGTTTTGCTTTCCACGTGTCAGCCTCGTGGGCTGCACGCGTACCGGGAGTTGCGCTTCACACGCGCACCACTTGAGTACACTTCGTTGTTCGAGATTCCTTCCCAGCCGTCGGATCGAGACCTTTTGGTTTCCTTAGATCTGGCCCATCGATTCGAATGCTTCGGAGCTTAAATAAGGAGGGAAACTTCTCATTTCCACTCTTTACACTTCTGCGACTTCGATATATCCAGAAAATCTTCTTCAGGATACTTTTGCATTTCGAGTGAAAATCCCTTTTTCTCAGGCTAAAGCTTTGGGATCCTACAATTTCTTCGGAACTTCTACTTTTCCTTCTCAAAAAATCATCAAACCCTAAAGGTATTCTCATCTTTTTCCCTTCCTTTTGCACTTCATTCGTTTTCAACGTTTTCGTGTTTTCCTTTTTCGGGTTTGAGGGTAAAAGATGAGTGCTCGCTCTGAGAGTTATGGGAATTCGGTAGAACCTTCGCCTAGCGGTCGTTTTTCCTCGAGCGGCTATGGAGCGCGAGGCTCAGGTGCGTCAACATCTCAGGGTAGGGGTCGGTTTTGAGTTTCCCCCGATAGCCTTAGAAAACCCTGTTGTTGTAACCGATTTTGAGGGGGATGCTTTGTACTGCTAGATGAGGGAATCCCTTACCATATACCTGGGGCGCCCCCTTCTCATAGATAAATTATCTGGTGGTTGGAGGAACGTTCCAGAGCCCGTACTCATGGTTTCACCTATCTTTTCAGGAGGGACGGCGCTGGGTGGATGGAAAGGGATCGAGGGTCTTCCCGCCTTGAGGTAGACAATTGCTGGGTTCATGAGGACGTTATAGACGCTGTCACCTAATATCAGACGGATGAGAAACTGGATGAGATTGCATGGTGTTCCGGACGGATGCTGGACAAGTGGCAGCTCGAAGGCCCAAGGGGGAAGAGGAGGGTGAGCAGTCAGTTCAAGGGGTGTTGCTTTACTACTTATGACATCTTAAACCGGGAGCTTGGTGTTTCTATTCCTTTCAACAATTTTGAATTAGGGGTGCTCCGTCATCTGAGGGTGGCACCCTCCCAACTTTACCCTCTTTCTTGGGCTCTTGTTAAGGTCTTCCAATTTTGGTGAGTACAGGGGCCAACAGCCCACCCTGCACCTTTTCTTCACTTTGGTTGGGGTCCAACGTACGCGCAGGGCGAGGGCGCATGGTTGGGTGAAGCTTTATCAAAAGACGAGGTTGTTCGAGAGTTATGCGGACTTCCTTGAGCCTTGGAAACACAAATTTCTGGTGATCCGCCCTTTAAGCCGTCGTGCCCATGAATGTATCTGCCGCGTTCCTTCCACTTATCCGGCAGAGGAGACTGACTCCGACGACAGTACGCCTACCTCTGGTGGTCCGTCTTCTGCACCGATGTCCTTCGAGGAAGTTGTCCACTAGCTTCTTTTTTCTCATTTTTGGTTCAAGGACCATTTCGACAAACCTGTCGCTGCCTATTCCTTCGAAGAAACAGCTCTTAACCCATCGGGGAGGCGCCTGAAATCTGACTTAAAGTGTTTCGTCGCTTCTTTCGAACTAGAGCAGATTCATGACCCTAAGTATCTGGGGGATCCTTCGAAGACGATTTCTAAACCAAGATTCGTGGATACTAGGCTAGTTATTCGCGGGAGGGATGCCGCCCACCGCCGGGAGATTTTTGGTGAGCGAAGGGAGATTCACGATTTTTCTTGTCATTTTTTGTTGTCTTTTTCCTTTGATTGCTGGCTTATTCCTCTATTTTTCTTTCCTTTAAAGATTCCATGAAATGCCTGTAAACATTGAAGGCTTTGCAGCAGGGTGGCCCCCCTCCTACTGCTGCTGGTGAGGTCCCTCGAGCCCAAGCTGCAGGGGGGGTTGTCCTTCCTAAGGTCGCCGCGAAAGAGGTGGAGACTTCTTCCTGGGATAACCCTCGTCGCAGCGCGAGAGATGCTCTAAAGTCTCTAAGGGATTCTGACCCTTTAAAAGTGTTCCGGGCAAAGCCCCACACATATCCCCGAGACCGCTCTAAGTCCTCTTCGGGGGCCTTTGGTCACCAAGAAAGGGGGCCGAAAAGGAATTCTCCTCATGATGACGAGGGAGAGAAGAACGACAACCGGGAGCGGAACAAGAAACCTCGGACTGAAGATAAAGAGTCTTCTCGTCTTGATAACCAGAAAACTGGCGGGAATGGTCCTAATTCCAACCTTCCGGTTGCTGCCTTGGCGTCTAGTGCCTCAGCGGGTCCTGAGCCCCCGTTCCAGCTTCTTAGCATCTACACCGACTATCTTCCCCGATCTCGCGGCTAAGCAGAAGGCTGATGCCAATGAGCAAAGGGCTGAAGTTAACGAGCAAAAGGCCCAACAGGCAGTGGATCTTGCGATTCAGGGTTTGGAAGAGACTTTCCAGGATGCTCTACCGCAAGTGGAGTTCTTCTACCCTCCACTCAAAATCGGCCGCTCGAAGGTTCATCTGGGTCAGAGTGAGCACCAGGCTTCCAAAGACTTAGGTGGAGGTCCTCAGTAGTTTTCTTTATTTTTGTTTTTGATTATGTAATTCTGTTGCGGCGACACCTCCTGTAACGAATTGATCTTTTAATGAAAGAGGACATTCAGTTCGCCCGTTATCTGGTTTATCTTTATTTGCTTGTCTTGCACAACTTTATTTTTGTTTCCACTACCCTCCGCGTTTGCATTTTGTTTCATGCCGCGTCGGGAGCGTATGTTTGGCGCCGCTTCGATTAGCATTTTGTTTCATGATGGGCCCATATTGCCTCTTTGCTCGCAGGATCCTGCCTGGATTCCTGCGCTTGACTTTGTTTGGCGTCCGGGGGAACATGACCGGCCAAGGTTTAGTCCCCCCCTTCGGAGGGCGTTTAAGGGGCGAGACACTCTACCATGGGGTGGCTAGCCCTTAGGCGGGTCTGCACGGTTGTTTAGGCTTTTGTTCCGCTTAAAAGCAGAAGACATGCCAACCGTTCTCCTTTGAAGACACTTTCTTCGGCGGCTTAGGATTCATGGGCCCTGTTAATCAAAATAAGAAAAAACAAATGTGTGCTCTTTTTGGAGAGAAAAATGTTCACTCATTAGCAATATGAAAGTGGATTTACAAAGTATTTATTTGCAAGTTTCACAATGAAGCTACACTAATTGAAATGTCGGAGAGTATTTTGAACTTGTTACTTAGCTATTAGGGCGCCTTGTTTTGTCTCGCGGCCTCATCTGTAACACCCTAATTCCCAACGTCGATTTAATAAATAATGCGATCAAATTTAAACAAAAAGGATGTTACACATACTCATCAATCATTCATCCAAATAATAAATAACACATCATATTTCAGAGTGCGGAAAATACTTCAAAAAATATTTCATAAAATAAACAAAGTTTGATTCTCAACTTTCATTGTGGAAAATATCATAAGGATTTCAAATACTTAAACTTCATAAAATTAAATATTCAACGTCTGAACCCAACCCTAGTGTTACAGGTCAGAGCACGTGATTATTCGACTACATAAATAATTAGATAATAGCTACAAAAGTATATCTCTGGCACCACCTTCTAAACGTCCCGCAATCTAGAGCTCCTCGTCCTGAGTGTGTGTACCCCAAGAGTACAGACACCATAATACATAACAACAACAAAGGGGTGAGAATATTCATCATAACATATATTGGGATACATGAATAATGCATAAATGGGTATAACATCATTGGTCATCATCTACAACATAGTTACAATTCTTCATCAGGTTATATAACATCTTCACATGTGTACACATAGTTATTATCATAACTCATCAGTTTCAACACATTAAAGAAATGCACATAACACTCACAATACGTAAACATTAACACATATCACATATACCACATATACACCTAAAGTTATCCATATGCAAATGCACTTCGTTCCTAGACCTATATGCATCCAGGTACCGGTTCCTAATCAACATTTGTATGTCAAAGTTGTGTTACTGAACATACATACAACCTAATCAACATTTGTATGTCAGAGTTGTGTTACTGAACATACATACATCATTCGTCATTCAACATGGTCCTAAATATGATATGATGCATGAGGGAAGACTCTCTAAATACTACATATAGCACATCATCAACAACTCACAATTACAACAGAATTCATCTATCAGACTCATCAGTTACAGACAATGTATGTTTTGTCGCTACTTTTCTTCATAGGCAACATCTACGTCATTATTATTCAACATTATACAACGTTGTTTTTACTTCATCATTCAACAGTTTACAACCTCGTCATTACATCATCTCTCGACATCGTCATTTATAACTCCAATCATCCTCGTCGTCTTTACCTCATTCTTACTTAGGTCTTTATTCCTCTAGCGATTTATTATCTTGTCTCATCACTAATTTTTACCCCTGACATCATTCATTAATTAACACACAACTTTCTGTTCCCGTTCTATTTGTTCTTATCAATTCTCTCAACATCGTCTGTCATCCTAAATCGACCACACTCTAATAATTTTAACTTAAGGTCATTACTTCACCATTATCATCTTTTCTAACATTATCCCTTACTTTAACTTTGGCTTTTCTATTTTCAATTACATTCGGCTTATCTCTTCACCTAGCATCTTCATTACCTTAAACCACTTCACCATTCTAATTGCTCATCTTGGCTTGCACTTTTCTATCTACTATCTTGAGTTTCTTACTATTCTAAGAATCTACCTACATCATCCTCCACTATTCTAAACCATCACTCTGTACCTCTTCTTATAATCGTCATTCACCATATTAACCAATTCATGTTTTAAACTCACTGTGTAACTTCACCATCTACACTATTAATGTCTCATCTTATTAATCTTAATTAACTCGATATCTTCTCTCACTATTATTACCATCTCCGACCTTACCCATTGCTTTAACTTCTACTTACGACGCAATCCGCTTCATCGTTTACTCGTCATCTTAAACAAGGTACGTCATCGTCATTACTCGTCATTCACAAGCATCATTCATCATCGTCATTCAACAATTACTATCTTGTCATAAATCATCATCATACGACAGTAACTTCTCATCAGTAATTAACATCTTATATGAGCATATATACATTTTTCATTCTTTTGTTAATCAAAACTACATTTTTTAATCTACTCTCGTCATTCGTTCTCTTCATTACTACATCTTTCATCATAACAGCATACCCCATTCTCCAATCTAATTAAAAATGTTTACCTCCCTATTAACATTCATCATAGCGTCTTCCATATATACAACTAGGTTTTATTAAGTTTTAAGACCTTATATTCATATATTCAAACCTCATCAATGTCGTTCATTATCCAGGACCTCTATCACTGTATTCTTGGGTTACTCTAGTTTACACTCTTCAAATTAGTTTTACCATTAAGTCAACAGCAAAGGCCATCTTCAATTCTCTGTGTTCTACCTATGAGGGGAACAAGGAAGATGAAGAAGAAGCAAATATGGCTTTGGTGGCAACAGTGTCATCTGATGAGGAATCTGAATCAGACTCAGAAGATGAAAATGAGGTATATTCTGAACTTACTCATTCTGAACTTATTGAAACTGTCAAAGATCTTATTAGTCATTATCTTAATAAGTCAAAACAATTTAAAACTTTGAAAAAGGAATTTGAACTGCTTGAAAGAAAACAAGAACAAGCTCAAAGTCACATCTATGTTTTAAAAGATAAGAACAATGCTCCTCTTGTAAAACTGACTGATAAGAAAGTTGATAAGCCTTTAAGTGAAGAAGAAATTGTTCTTCAAGATTTTATTTTGACTGGAATCAACATAAGCAAAGTTGCTTCTATGATTTATAATATCAACAGAAACAAAGGAGAATGAATTGGTTTCAAAAATGATTCATTTAATTTTTCAAATGAAACAAACATTCCATCCTGTTCTGAAGATAGTATAAAAGGCACTAAGGTATGTTTTGTACTTGCTCTGACAATTCTGAGAAACATTATTTAACAGAAACTGAGACTGCTAAGTCTGAAGTTCTAAACTGCTCAGAATCTAAAACTTCTGAACCTAAGGGAAAGATGAAGGCAGAATTTAAAACTTTGCCAAAGTCTAAACCAAAAGGTTCTAAGTCTAAGATTATGAGCAAATCAGACTCTAAACCTGAAAATGTTCAGAGTCTGAAGAGTTCAGAACCTAAGACAAGCAAGTCTCAAAACTCTGAAAAATTAAGACTCAAACTTTCAAAAGGCTGTGTTTGTAAAACCTTCAAGGGATACTAAACCATTTTATACAAAATCTGTTAAATCTCAGAATGACATACCAAAGGTACAAAAGAAAGCCAATCTGTCAATTGACTCTGATTGTATTAAGAAAGGTCTGAAAGTTTGCCGTGTGTCAGGAGCTGGCAAAACTGAAGTTCTTAACAAATCAGAACCTATGACTTCTGAATCCAAGATTCTGAACAAATCAGAATCAAAGACTCTTAAGTCTAAAGTTCTGAAGAAAACAGAACCAAAGTCTTCAAAGGTTCAGACTTTTAAAATCTCAGAACAAAAGACCTTCAAGTCTCAGGTTCTGAAGAAACCTGAGTCAAGACCTTTGAAAGCTCAGGTTCTGAAGAACTCAGTGTCTGATACTAAGACTTATTCAAGATTAAAGGATTCACATCCAAGGTATCTGAACAAGTTTGAGTATTATAACTCCAGACATAAGGTGCAACAAAAGACTAAACCTTTCAGAACTAACCCAAGAGGACCCATATGGGAACCCACGTCAGAAATCATTTCTGTAGCAGATATGATTAAATGCCAAAGAAAAGGTGAAGTCATGGTGCCTGGACAGTGGCTGCTGGCATTGCATGATAGAAGGAAAGTCTATGTTCCAAACCCTGACCATGAAAGAGGGAGGAACTGTGGAATCTGGAGGAAACCACAAAGACTGGATCATTGGTGCTGAGCTAGCTGACACTTCTCTGAAGCCAATCAAGAACATTGTTGGAACAAAAATGGGTGTTCAGAAACAACCTGATTGAACAAGGAGAGGTAGATCAAAAGCTCCACAGAGGTATGATTGTTCTCTGTTATACTTAATAGATTCTACATCAGTTGGAAAACTATCAGATTCATGAAAACAACATAACCTTCTTTGTGATAATACTGCTGTAATCTGTTTGTCTAAAAATTCCAATTCTACATTCAAGAGCCAAGCATTTTTGAACTTAAACTTCATTTTATTAGAGATTATGTTCAGAAGGGTGTTTTGGATTTTCAATTCATTGATTCTGATTATCAATCATCAATGGGCTGATATATTTACAAAACCCCTCATTTTAGACGAATTTTATTTTATTAAAAAGAATCTGAACTTGCATTTCATCTCTTGAAAAATTGCTTGACTCTAAATAGAAACTGAGAACCTGAAGTTCATCAGAAGCTAAGACTTAACAGACACTCACTTTGAGAGTCTGAAGATAGTTCAGCTTCTGAAAACATCAGAGTCTGAGTTTCAGAATCTGATTTTTTGTGACTTCTGATAAAACTCATCATAAGTGGACACTTTACACGTGGCCCACTAATGAGAGTGAATCTGAACAGTTGTTCATCACTTGGTCAGAATCTGATAAGTAATAACAGCAGGGCTGTAATGAGATTAAGCTTTGAAAGTTGTACTTTGCCCCTCCTAAAGTCATCAATGTGCAGTTGTGTTAAATGTTTTTCTGTTTTCAGTTTCTGAAATGTTTTAACAAAAACACAGTCACAATTTCAATTTCTCATCCTATATGTTCAGTTTTCAGACCCAGTTTTAAACTCTCATTTTTGTCTGAAAGAGTTCAGCAACACTGAACCATATGCTCTGTCTTTTAAAGAGTTCAGTTGTACTGAATCATATACTCTGAAAGAGCTCAGTGGTACTGAACAAAATGATCTGAACATTTTTATCTCACATTTTCACTCTCTTAAATTCTTGAACATTTCTTTTTGTTGATGACAAAAGGGGGAGTAAAAGTAACAAGTATTTCAGGCTCTGAGCTTACAGAACATAAGTTAATTTCTGTTATGTAATTAACTTATGAGAACAGCTTATTTTCTCTTAGCCTCTAACTATATTTGTTGTGGGATAATTCTGAGTTGATTCAAACTGAATTTAATTAACAAGGATAAGACTCAAGGGAGCTTACAAACCTCACCTTGTGAATTATCAGACTTAGGGGGAGCTTACAAATCTCATACCCTAAAGTCAACTTGTTAATTAAATCACTCAGAAACAGTTTGATTTTTCAACTGTGTGATTTAAAATGAATTTAATTAACCTGGATAAGACTCAGGGAGCTTACAAACCTCACCTTGTGGATTATCAGACTTAGGGGGAACTTACAAACCTCATACCCTGAAGTCAACTTGTTAATTAAATTAACAACTATTTTCCTTTTAATACTTGTGTTTGTCATCATCAAAAAGGGGGAGATTGTTGGAACAAAATGTATGAACAACTCTCTTTTGGGTTTTGATGATAACAAAGTGTTAAAAAGAAAATTGGAATTGCTAATGCTTGATTCTAAGTGTGCAGAACCATGTACTTAAATATTGGTATCTAACATTGGTTATGAAAGAACAAGCTAAGAGCAGGAAGGAAAATATAGAAGCTTGTGTTGCAAGACTGAAGAAAATCAGCATCTGAAGAAGAGCTTCTGAAGACAGCTTCTGAAGGGAGCGTTTGAAGACCAGCTTCTGAAGGGTGCGTCTGATGAACAGTGCGTCTGAAGGGTGCGTCTAAAGACCAGCTTCTGAAGGCAGCGTCTAATGAACAGTGCATCTGAAGTCTGCTTCTGAAGAAGTGCGTCTGATGAACAGTATCTGATGACCAGCTTCTGAAGTACTGTGTCTGAAGGGAGCTTCTGATGAACAGTTCCTGAAGCCAGCTTCTGAAGAGAAGCTTCTGAAGTCTGAATCAGCAGTCAACGTTTGCAACTATGAACAGTGAAGTTCTGTTTTGTCAGAACAGATCAATGGAACAGTTGTCACCCTATACGAAACATTCTCCATGTTTTAAGGAAGCAATTCAAATTCCTTCAACTGCTGCTCTGTTTTGCGCACACAATGTCAGGCAAAAATTAAGCTGGACATAGCTTCTATTTGCAACGGCTCTTTTGATGACATGACTCTTCTCAACAGCTCTTTAATCTTCTATAAAGGATTAAAGGATTGAAGATGAAGAACCAAGACTCTGTTCCAGAAAAACACATGCTCTGTTTTACGTGACAGTAATCAAAACACTTAGAAATTCTTACAAACTTATTATCTTAGAATTTCTTAAGTAGAGAGTCTTTATCTGAATTGTATTTCGTGAACACCACTGATAGTATATCAAGTGTTCAACTCAAACTCATTTATGTTGTAAATCTGTTTGATTCAAAGCCTCTAGCATGCGTGCTTGAGCAATTAGAAAGTCTCATCCTTTGTGGTTGAGCAAGGAAGTCTCATCCTTTGTGGTTGAGCAAGGAAGTCTCATCCTTTGTGGTTGAGCGAGGAAGTCTCATCCTTTGTGGTTGAGCAAGGAAGTCTCTTACTCTGTGTTTGAGCAAGGAAGTCTTGGACTGTGTGTCTGAGCAAGGAAGTCTCTATGCTTTGTGCTTGAGCAATTGTAATCGTTTGATTATAGTGGAAAATCTCTTGTTAGTAACAAGGGGACTGAACTACTTCCGGGTTGTGGAAGGAACCAGGATAAACTGCTTGTGTCTCTCTTTCCCTCTCTCATTTACTTTATATCCGCTGCATAAAACACTCTGAAAATAGTTCAGATCTGATCAATATCAGAATCTGAACTAACATAACTTTTTGAGATAGAAAAGAAATAGCCCACACAATTCAACCCCCCCTTATTGTGTGTTTTTCTCACCTTCAAGCTTTGCCTTCCTCACATAATCTTAGACAGATTTGCTATCCGCACCGCTAGTTTGGTAATTTATTCCTTCTGCAACTATATAACCTTGTTGTTTACACCACCTTCCGTCCAAACCAATAAACGCTACGCAGTTACTACCTACACCCCTTCCTCATCCTTGTTAAAACATTGTATTCTTCCTAACCCGATTCCCCCCATCGTTTATCGAACCTGTTAACCCCATACTTCCTCATTATTCATAACATCTATAACCCGACTAATTTAATTTAAAAATATATAGCAATTAATACATTATAATAACGGTAATACTAACATTATCCAATAATAATACTAATATTATCTTATAATAGTATCAATAGATTAATATTTAAAAATCGGGGTGTTACACCATCCATGATGGAAACGTGCATCGGCATGGAGGCAAGTTTGAGTAGTTGACAGGCTCTGTGGCATTTACTGGCGTTGTCCGGATCCGCATTAATGGTGACCACTTCTCCGTCCCTACCGTGGTATTTCATCTTCAGGTGTTTGGTAGAGGTTACGACGTCTAGCGCGGCTAGGGTAGGACGTTCTAACGTGCAGTTGTAAATAGACGTGACGGGTACTACCAGGAAGGACGTTTCTATGTTGACCGTCACAGGCTGATTAGCAATGGTCAACCTGTTTCGGTTTCGATCACGGGCACCATAATCTCCGAGAAGTCTCTCTTCAGGTGGAGGAGGTAGTGGATCTAATTCTGCCATCTCTTCAACAACTATTATCTCCTCGACGACTTGTTCGTCTGTCTTAATCTCAACTTCACTTGTCCCTTCCCTCTCTCTGCGCTTTCTTAATTGAGCTGCCTTACGATTTGCCCGACAAGTCTTTTCAATTTCTGTGTCAAAGAGAAGTTTAGCTGAGGCCTGGCCTCGCATACAAGATTAGACAAACGTGAGTTATTGAGAATTAGAGAAAAATAAAAATAAAATTCGTAACAAACAAAAATAATTTTATTGCAGAGCAGAAAATTTCAATTAAGTAAAAGAAATTATGATTCAACAGTTAATTGGCAGTCCCCGGCAACGGCGCCAAAAACATGATGGCAATTTTCGCAAGTGTACGAAATCGTTCAAGTAGTAAAGTTAAAACGGTAAACCGAGTGTCGAACTTGAGGACTGCGTTATACTGTCAGAATGTAATTTTAGAACTCAATTGAACAAAAGGGTACGAAGTTTGTTTAATAACAATAATGGAAAATTGCGGAAAATTCCTTAGTGACAAAATCAATATTCTAAGATAAACCCTAATTCCTTAGTGAATTTTGAAATTAGAATTAAGCATGAACGAACAAGAATTACTAAACGATTTCACGGGTTTGTATCTATTCCTAGATTACAAAGGCGAGAATTTCTTATCTTGAAGCATTCATACTTTCAACTTCCATTTCAAAATATGAATCATACATCAATTTAAAGGTGATCAATCAATAAAAGCATTAAGCATGAAGATAAGAAATATGACTCAATAAACTTATTCAATGATCAAACTGAGGTCACAATGCAAAAGTCATCATCTAGCTAACCTCATTCCTAACAATAGAGATTAGCTACTCATGTTTCTATTACAAAGCATAGCAAGAATGAGAGACATTACACAATAAGAAAGAGGATGGAAAGCTTCAACTCCAGTGTCCTAGAATTGAACAACTCCTTTCCACAGTCGATCTCCAGTATTATACTCAATTTCTTCGTCCAAAATCCAACCCTTACACTGAAAATGCACCTGGCTTTTATAATCCATATTTCTGAAACTGACCCATCGTGCCACGACATAGGTCCATCGTGGCATGATGGCCTCATTAAAACACAGGTCAACACATTCAAAGCTTCATCGTGGCACGATGGATATCCCATCGTGGCACGAAAATTCAAGTGCTGAAATTCTTCTTCTGGCCTTCTTCTCATCGTGCCACGACACAGGTCCATCGTGGCACAATACTTCCAGTAGCAAAACACCTTTAAACTTCTCAAAATCTTGCAAAATTTTCCTGTTCCCGAGTCGCTTGGCCTTTGACCATTCCTTCTAACTATGTCTAATTCCAGCATGAAAAATTAATAAAAGACTCTCTAATATGTACAAAATGACATCAAAAGACGGCTAAAACCAAGACATGACCCAAGGTCATCACAACCCCAAACTTACATAATTCTTTGTCCTCAAGGAATCTACTTGCGAATGATAAAATAACAGTAATGTAACAGCTTGCCAACCAATGATATTGTCAAAATCTTCACTCCTTGCCGGTGTAATGATGTACTGGCTGCCTTTCCTCAACCACCAATTCCACAACTCCTCGCACAAGTTTGAATAAGGTGCTCACAGTCGACATACAAAACCGCCAAATTACCATAGGCTTGAAGCACTTCTAAACTGTCAATCAAAGTCATAGTCAAGTACACACTTTTAAGGTCTTTTTAGTTTATAACAGGGCTAAGGTGAAGGGTGGATAATTTTTGGAGAGTAATGTTAAAACAAACATGGAGTTAAGTTCAAACTACTTTGTAAAACAATCATCAAGCCCCCCATCTTTTCATCAACTGAGTACTAGAGAAATTTCTTTTTGATCCACAAACACAAGATCGTCTCTTAAAATTTTTCTGTTTTTTTCTGCACCATTTTGAATGCTTTTCAAGAGACATCACATTCAGATTGAGTGTTTTTTCTTTTTTTCTTTCTTTAGTTCTCTAATACCCCTACCCCAAACTTAAGATGTTGCTAGTTCCAACAGCAACCCCAAACTTGAACTTTGACCACAACCTAACACTTAACTCCAAACTCATGGGTCATACAACCTAAAGGTTTGCTAGGTATTATGTTTCGTCACCGAACAAAAGGGGTCTAATCCTAAAGGCTCAAATTGGCTTTACAAGGGATAATTTAAATAAAGTTCAAGGTAAGCTGAAAAAGGCTCTAGGTAAGAAGCACTTGCCTTAGTGTGTACAAAACAAGACCAATTGACAAATAAAGAAATACCGCAAGTTCTAGAAATGACAGCAGTATGGAATCACTCAAATATGTAAAATTGGAAAAATTAAAGTCTGGCTATAGCCTTACAAGTTTAGATTTCTGGGAGTTGCGGCTCTACACTATCCACGTGCCGAACACTTCTCGTTGAAACCATAGGCATCACCCTCCTTTGAATATTTTGACATATCATTGGTTTTACAGCTGGTGCAAAACTTGTACTTTTCCAAAAACAAGCAAATTCATTAATAATAAACAAAGATGAGTAGTACAAAGATAGGGGAAATACACATTAATCAGATGAGTCACGAATTGTCTTAACATACAATGAAGAAAACAACAAACAAAACCTGAAATCAAAATATTGAAAACTGAAAAACTAAAAAAAAAATTGTTGCTGATCACATGTCTTCATCATCGTCACCCTGCTGATTTACCAAGTCTCGGAATAGCTGTTCGGCCCCCTCCTGACTAGCCTGCCTCCCTCTGTAGTAGGCTGCCCACACCCTCTGCTCTCTGTCATGAGCTCTCCCTCGCTGGTCCACGAAGTACTGCTCCATGTGGGCCTCCGTGTCAAACCTCTGAAATGAGCTGCTGAAGTGAGGCTCTTGGCGGTGCTATGCTAAGGCTTGAGAAAATTCTGCTCCAAAGAATGGGCCGTCCACGTAGTACTGCGATGATGTTTCCTGGGCCCAGTTGGCCATCCCACACATATAATCTAGCATCATCGGGTGGAGTGGCGCGTGTTGAGGTGGAGGCTAAGGTGGCTGGTCTGCGTCCTCCTTGTTGGAACAAAATGTGTTTAACAAGTCTCTTATATAGTAAGGGGGAGATTGTTGAAACATTATGTGTAAACATATCTCTCTTTGTGGTTTTGATGATAACAAAGTATTAAAGAGAAAATTGGTTATTTGCTAATGCTTTGTTCAAGTGTTTCAGAACCACGTGCTTAATAAGTATTAACTGATAATGGTTATGGAAGAACAAGCTAAAGAGCAAGAAGGAAAGCTAAGAAGCAAGGTTGCAAAGCTAGAAGGAAACTGGGTCTGAAGAAGTACTCCTGAAGAAGTGCTCCTGAAGTAAGAACTTCTGAAGAAGTACTCCTGAAGAAATACTCCTGAAGTAAGAACTTCTGAAGAAGTACTCCTGAAGAAGTGCTCCCGAAGTAGAGGTTCTGAAGTGGTCCTGAAGTGCAGCTTCTGAGTCTGAAGGCAGCTTCTGAAGTCTGGGTGCTTCTGATGAAGTCAACGCTGAGTCAACTCCTGAAGCCAGCTTCTGATCCGTACAAGGCAGCTTCTGATCCGTACAACTGAAGCAGCTTCTGATGCACTGTTCACACAGAAGCTTCTGAAGCTGATGTGGCATGAAAAAGCAACCAGTACTGTGCGCATTTAATGCCTGGATGTGTCAGAACAACTCAATGGAACAGTTGTCTCCCTGACCCAAACATTCTCCAGTTTTTAAGGTAGGCCATTTCAAAAATGGCAACTGCTCTATTCTGACTGATAAAAGTGCAGCACACATTTGCAGTAACCTAGCCCAATTGCAACAGCTCTTTCCTCAATTCAAGCAAATCTTCAAACAACTATATTCTCATCTATAAAAGGAAGAAGATTTGAAGAAGAAATTGTCTAAGACTCTTGAAACAAAGAACTGAACTCTTGCTCTGTTTTGCTGTCAAAAATACGCAAGTTACCCAACCTCTTAGAAATTCTTTCATCTTTGTAACTTAGAATTTCTTAAGGTTAAGAGTCTTAACCTGTGTTGTATTAAGAGAACACCTCTGATATTTGATCAAGTGTTCATCCCAAACTATTTCATTTGTAAACCAGTTTGGTCTTCAAAGTCTCAGTCTGTATACTGAGCATTTGTAACCTCATTCCTTTGTGGTCTGAGTCAGAAGTCTCTTGTCTTAGTGACTTGAGCATTGGGAAGTCTCTTGTCTTAGTGACTTGAGCATTGGAAGCCTCTTCCTTGGTGGTTGAGCATAGAAGCCTCTTTCTTTGTGATTGAGCAACTGGAAGTCTCTTTCTTAAGTGATTGAGCAAGTGTAATCTTCAGATTATAGTGAAACTCTCTTGTTGGAAAACAAGGGGACAGGACTACTTCTCACATTGAGAAGGAACCTGTATAATTTCTGTGTGTCTCTCTTCCCTTATCTCTTTTACTTACTAATCCGCTGCATAACTCTGAGAAAATAGTTCAGAACTGATTCAAATCAGCTTCTGAACTTGCCTTAAGTTTTGAAAAGTAAAAGAAACCAGTTTTTGAGTCACACAATTCAACCCCCCCCCCCCCCCTTCTTGTGTGTGTGTTTTTCTCACCTTCAGTTGGTATCAGAGCTCCGGTTCTGATATTAACACTTAACAGTGTGTCAGTAGGATCCTGAGAAAAACATGACCTCAACTAGTAGTTCACCTCCACCCTCTCCCAGAAATCCACCATCTCCCAGAAATCAAAGAAATGTACAATATGACTATGGTACTGAAGAAAAGAAGTCTAGGTCACACAATAAACCTCCTATGTTTACTGGTGACCCAGAAAAATTCTCTTGGTGGAAGAGTAAAATGTATAGTCACATTATTGGGATTGATGATACTCTATGGGATATTATTGAAGATGGAATCTCAATACCAGTAGATGAAGAAGGTGTTGCTGTCAACAGAAGAGCTCTAAGTGATGCAGAAAGAAAGATCTACAGGAAGCATCACCATGTCAGAGGTATCATTGTGGACTCATTACCTCACACTGAGTATCAGAAGCTGAGTGACAAGTCCACAGCAAAGGCCATATTCACATCCCTCTGCTCTAACTATGAAGGTAATAAGAAAGTTAGAGAAGCTAAGGCAAACATTCTTGTTCAGCAATATGAACTGTTCAGAATGAAAGAGGATGAAAATATTGAGACTATGTTCTCAAGATTTCAGACTCTGGTTTTTAGACTTCAGATTCTTAAAAAGAGTTATACCACAGCTGACCATGTGAATAAAATCCTTAGAAGTCTGCCATCCAAATGGAGACCTAAAGTGACTGCCATTGAGGAAGCTAAGGATCTAAATACTTTAAGTATTGAAGATCTTATAAGCTCCCTCAAGGTGCATGAACTAGGACTCAATGAGGATGAGTCTATTAGAGAGCCAAAAACATTAGCTCTGAAGTCTAAAAGAAAACCTGCTAAAACTTTGAAAGCAATTGAATCTGAAGAAGAGTTTCCTGAGGGAAATTCTGACGAAGATTCAGATGCTGATGAGCTTGCAATGATTTCTAAAAGACTTCAGTATCTGATGAATAGAAAGAAAAAATTCTCTAACAGAAGCAGTAACTTCAGAGGATCTGGTTCTGGTTCAAAGAGGGATATCCAGAAGGAAAGCTGCTACAATTACAAAAAGCCTGGCCACTTCATTGCTGATTGTACTGATCTTCAGAAGGAAAAATCAAAGGAAAAAGCAAAGAAGTCCAGCTCAAAATCCAGCAGTTTCAGAAATAAGCTCAAAAAGAGTCTCATGGCAACATGGGATGATCTGGATAATGAGTCAGAATCTGATGAAGAAGAAGCAAACCTGGCCCTGATGGCAACTGCATCTTCTGATACAGAATCATGCTCAGATTCTGATGAAGAAGATGAGGTATACTCTGAACTCTTCTAGATCTGAATTAATTGAAACAGTTAATGATCTTATGAGTCATCTTAAAAGCAAATTAAAAGAAATTAAATCTTTGAAAAATCAAACTAACTTGCTGTCTGAGGAAAACCTTAAACTTCAGAATCAAATTTTTGAATATAATGAAGAAGTTGAGGAACTCAGAAAAGAGGCTCATAAGAAATCTGAAGAGGTTCCTAATGAACAGGAAATAGCTCTTCAGGATTTCATGTTAACTGGATTCAATAGAACTAAAATTGCCTCCATGATGTATAATATGATCAGGAACAAAGGTGAAGGCATTGGCTATGATGCATTTAAACCTTCAAATGAATTAAACTCACCTTCATGTTCTGAAAATATTTTAAAAGGCAATGGTATATGCTTTGTGCCTGCTTCTGATAATTCTGAGAAGTTGAAAGTATCAGAATCTGAGACTACGTCAGAAGTTCTGAACAACTCAGACTCTGAAGCTTCTGAACCTAAGGGCAAGATGAAGGCAGATGTTAAAACCCTGCCCAAATCTAAGCCAAAAGGTTCTAAACCTAAGAGTAAGAGGAAATCAGACTCTGAACCTAAACCTGTTCAGAATCTAAAGTGTTCAGAACCTGGAACTAGTAAGTCTCAGAATCTGAATAAATCTGATTCAAATTTTTCAAAGACTGAGTTTATTAAAACTTCAAAATCTGTTAAACCAGTCAACACAAAACATTTTCAATCTCAGAATGTTAAGAAAAGCAAGCAAAAGCAAACCAATCAGCTTTATGCTTCTGATTGTTTTAAGAAAGGCAAAACTGAAGCTTGCCTTGTGCCTGAAGTAAACAAAGTAAGAATTCTGAAGAGATCAGAACCAAAGTGCTCAATGGTTCAAACTCTAAAGGATTCAGAACCAAAGACTCTCAAGTCCCAGGTTCTGAAGAAATCTGAGTCCAAACCATTAAGAACTCAGGTTCTGAAGTACTCAGGTTCTAAAACTCAGACTTATTCAAAATATAAGGATTCATATCCAAAGTATCAGAACAAGTCTGAATATCATAACCTCAGACACAAGAAGCCAAAACCTTTCAGGACTAACCTCAAAGGACCCATGAAAATCTGGGTACCCAAGTCTGAGATTATTTCAATTGCAGATATGCTTGTCATCCAAAGAAAAGGAAAGGTCCTGGTACCTGGACAGTGGATGCTCGCATCATATGACAGGGGACAAGTCTATGTTCCAAACCCTGACTCTGAAAGAGGGAGGAACTGTGGGGTTTGGAGGAAGTCAGAAAGGAAAGATCATTGGTACTGGTAAGATAGGTAATTCTTCCCTGTACATTGATAATGTTTGGCTGGTAGATGGACTTAGACATAATTTACTTAGCATAAGTCAATTATGTGATAGTAATTATGAAGTCCTGTTCAATAAGAACACCTGCACTGTAATCAGTAGCAAAGATAAGTCTGTAGTGTTCAGAGGCTGTAGGAAAAACAATGTTTACAAAATAAATTTTTCTGAATTGGTTCAGCAGAAGGTAGTTTGCCTTCTGTCTGTGAGTGATGAGAAATGGGTCTGGCACAAAAGGCTGGGACATGCTAACTGGAGACTTATCTCTAAGCTTAGCAAGTTACAGCTGGTCAGAGGCTTACCCAGTATTGATTATCACTCAGATGCTCTGTGTTCAGCATGCCAAATTGGAAAATTTTCTAAAACTTCTTTTAAATCAAAGAACATTGTTTCCACCTCTAAACCTCTAGAACTCCTTCACATTGATTTGTTTGGTCCTGTTGGAACAGCCTCAATCAATGGGAAGAAGTATGGACTTGTGATTGTTGATGATTATAGTAGGTGGACTTGGGTTAAATTCCTCAGAACCAAAAATGAAACATATGATGTGTTTTTCAAATTCTGCAAACAAGTACAAGCTGAAACTGATTTGAAAATTTTGAAAATCAGAAGTGATCATGGTGGTGAATTTGAAAATGAACCTTTTGAAAACTTTTGTGAAGACCATGGAATTTTCCATGAGTTCTCATCTCCTAGAACTCCACAACAAAATGGAGTTGTAGAGAGAAAGAACAGGTCTTTACAAGAAATGGCAAGAACCATGATCCATGAGTCTAAAATTGCTAAGTACTTTTGGGCAGAAGCTGTAAACACAACATGTTATATTCAGAACAGGATTTATATCAGACCCATTCTGAATAAAACTTCATATGAATTATTTAAAGGAAGAAAACCAAGTATTTCTTATTTTCATCAGTTTGGTTGTACATGTTACATACTGAACAATAAAATCTACCTAAAGAAATTTGATGCCAAGGCTCAAAAGGGTACCTTTTTAGGATACTCAGAGAGATCTAAGGCATACAGGGTGTATAATTCTGAAACACATGTTGTTGAAGAAGCTATACACATTAGGTTTGATGATAAGAAGCCTGGTAGTGAAATACCAGAGCTGGTTGAGAGTTTTGCAGATGTCAGAATCTTAGAAGAACCTTCAGAAGCTGAACCCAGTTCAGGTTCTGATGAAGGTTCAGAAGCTGAAAACATTGAAGAATCTGAGAAACTCTCCAGCAATGACACTACTCCTGATGCTAATCAAGATCAGCATGATTCTGAACAAATCCCTGATGGTTCTTCATAAGCTAATCCTCCCAGAACCTCATTCAAGTACAAGTCTTCACATCCTGAGGAGTTGATCATTGGAAACAAGAACAGTCCAAGGAAGACAAGATCAGCATTCACTCAGAATGAGTCCATGCTTGGCCTGTTATCCATGATTGAGCCCACAACTGCTGATGAAGCACTTGCTGATGATAGTTGGATTGTAGCAATGCAAGAAGAGCTGAACCAGTTTCAGAGGAATGATGTATGGGATCTTGTTGCAAAACCTGATCAGAAGAACATCATTGGAACAAAATGGGTGTTCAGGAACAAGCTCAATGAACAAGGAGAAGTGATCAGAAACAAGGCTAGATTAGTAGCTCAAGGGTATAGCCAGCAAGAAGGAATAGACTACACTGAGACATTTGCTCCAGTTGCAAGACTGGAAGCAATCAGGTTACTTCTTTCTTATGCTATTAATCATGATATCATCTTATATCAAATGGATGTTAAAAGTGCTTTCTTAAATGGTGTAATTTCTGAATAAGTGTATGTCAAACAACCTCCTGGTTTTGAAGATGTAAAATATCCAAACCATGTTTTTAAACTTAAGAAGTCTTTGTATGGTCTGAAACAAGCTCCCAGAGCTTGGTATGAAAGGCTAAGCAACTTCTTAATTAAAAATAATTTTGTAAGAGGTCAAGTTGATAATACACTTTTCAGAAAAACTGTTAAGAAAGAAATCTTAATTATGCAAATCTATGTTGATGATATCATATTTGGTTCTACTAATGCCTCCCTTTGCAAGGAATTTTCTAAGTTAATGCAGGATGAATTTGAAATGAGCATGATGGGTGAGCTGAAATTCTTCTTGGGAATTCAAATCAACCAATGCAAAGATGGTGTTTATGTTCATCAGTCAAAATACACCAAGGAGCTTCTGAAGAAGTTCCAGCTGGATGATTGCAAGCTGATGACAACACCAATGCATCCCACCTGCACATTAAGTAAAGAGGACCATGGCTCAAAGGTAGATCAGAAGCTGTACAGAGGTATGATAGGTTCTCTCCTATACTTAACTGCTTCTAGGCCAGATATTTTATTTAGTGTATGTCTGTGTGCTAGATTCCAATCAGATCCTAGAGAATCTCATATGACTGCTGTCAAGAGAATCTTCAGGTATCTGAAAGGAACAACTAATTTGGGACTTCTATATAAGAAATCTCTAAACTATAAGCTAGTTGGATTCTGTGATGCTGACTATGCTGGGGACAGGATTGAAAGAAAATCCACCAGTGGAAACTGTCAGTTTCTTGGTGAGAATCTGATATCCTGGGCCAGCAAGAGACAAGCAACCATTGCTTTGTCAACAGCAGAAGCAGAATACATCTCAGCTGCAAGTTGTAGCACACAACTGCTCTGGATGAAACATCAATTAGAGGATTATCAGATTCATGCAGACAATATTCCAATTTATTGTGATAATACTGCTGTTATATGTCTGTCTAAAAATCCAATTCTGCATTCTAGAGCCAAGCACATAGAAATAAAACATCATTTTATAAGAGATTATGTTCAGAAGGGTGTTTTAGATATTCAGGTCATTGATACTGATCATCAATGGGCTGACATATTCACAAAACCCCTAACAGAAGAAAGATTAAATTTTATTAAAAAGAATCTGAACATGCATTTTATCTCTTGAAAATGTGCTTGAATCTGAATGAAATCCTTGATTCTAAGTTTATCATAAGCTAAGACTGATCAGACACTCATCTTCTGAGAGTCTGAAGACAGTTAAGCCTGAAAAACTTCAAAGTCTGAAGGATCAGAACCTGGATTTTCTAACTTCTGAATCTGATAAAAATCTAATGTTGGTCAGAATCTGATAAGTATAGCTATGGGCAATGATGATTTAAGCTTTGAAAGTTTATACTCTAATCCTCCCAAAGTCATCAATTTAAAAATGTGATTGTCTGCTCTGATGTCCTTTGTTAAAATTACTTGACAAACAAATTTTTTCAATTGGTATCAATCTGTTTTCAAACTGTTTAGCACAGACACATTTTTCATATGCCCAAAGTGTTTCAGACATGTTCAGTCTTAAGAACTTATTTTATCTTGGTATCAGCTCTAAAATGTCAATTTGGTATCAGACTCTGAGGTAAACCTTCATGTTTTGAAAATCAGGTTCTGATACAAGTTCAGTAGCTTTAAAACTGTATTTTTGGTATCAGACTCTGAGATAAAATTTTCAATTGGTATCAAGCTCTGAGATATCTTTTCAGTTGGTCTATAATCTGAACTATTTTGTTTTAAAAATGAGTTAGACCTGCTATGATTTGAACTATTTTCTTTGAACCAGCTCAGATTTGCCCTGATACCTTCTTGTAAGAATTGCTCTGATACCTTCTTGCATGTTTTGGCTCTGATACTGAACACTATGTGGTTCTTTTGCTCTGATACTGAACCTTCTGTACTGAACAAGTCATGTCTGAACACAGAATGACCTGGTCAGAAGCTCCAAACTTTTTCTGCTTCTGAACAGCATTCTATTTTTAATGCAAGTCATATACTCATTGAAAATCAAGTAGGCTCTGATACTCATCATTGCTGCCTGATTATCCATATGATTGCATAAATATCTCACAAACTTTTGTTCAACCCCCCCCCCCCCCCTCACTCTGTATCCTTTTGAAATGTTTTCAAACTCTTTAAAAAAGGGGGAGACTGAACTGCTTTGATACATGTCTTCAAATTCTTTTAAAATCCTTTTCTGCTCTGATACAGATATATTTTCACACTATCTTGACAAAGGGGGAGAAATTTTTCTGTGTTAGGGAGTAAGTAAAACTTTTTGTTGATGACAAAAGGGGGAGAAAGTAAAACAAGTATTAAAGCACCTGAGCTCAAAAATAAGTCAAAATTGTCAGAAGCTAATCTTATTAAGCTCTGATACAATTGTTAAGCTAGCTCTGATACATAAGTTAAGCTCTGATACAATTCTGACTTAAGAGAACTGTTTTAAATTCTTAAGCCTCTGAATTGAAATTTATGCTCTTATGAATTTGAAACTGGGCTCTGATACCTTTCTGTGAGATATATAACTCTTAGTGAGTTAATTGAATTTAAAATAACTTGGATAAGACTCAGGGAGCTTACAAAACTCATCCTGTGGATTATCAGACTTAGGGGGAGAGCTTACAAACCTCAGAACCTGAAGTCAACAAGTTATTTATAATTCTGAGTGTTAATTTCACTTTATTGTGCTAAGTTGAGTTTAATTAACATGGATAAAAATCAGGGGGAGCTTACAAACCTAATCCTGAGGACTGTCAGACCTAGGGGGAGCTTACAAACCTCTCCTGAAGTCAGATTGTTAATTAAACTTAACAACAATTCTGAAATTTTCACATCTGTATTTTCAACTGAACTTAATTAACTTGGATCAGACTCAGGGGGAGCTTACAAACCTCACACCCTGAAGTTAACTTGTTAATTAAGTTAACAACAATTTTCTATTTTAATACTTATGTTTGTCATCATCAAAAAGGGGGAGATTGTTGGAACAAAATGTGTTTAACAAGTCTCTTATATAGTAAGGGGGAGATTGTTGAAACATTATGTGTAAACATATCTCTCTTTGTGGTTTTGATGATAACAAAGTATTAAAGAGAAAATTGGTTATTTGCTAATGCTTTGTTCAAGTGTTTCAGAACCACGTGCTTAATAAGTATTAACTGACAATGGTTATGGAAGAACAAGCTAAAGAGCAAGAAGGAAAGCTAAGAAGCAAGGTTGAAAGCTAGAAGGAAACTGGGTCTGAAGAAGTACTCCTGAAGAAGTGCTCCTGAAGTAAGAACTTCTGAAGAAGTACTCCTGAATAAATACTCCTGAAGTAAGAACTTCTGAAGAAGTACTCCTGAAGAAGTGCTCCCGAAGTAGAGGTTCTGAAGTGGTCCTGAAGTGCAGCTTCTGAGTCTGAAGGCAGCTTCTGAAGTCTGGGTGCTTCTGATGAAGTCAACGCTGAGTCAACTCCTGAAGCCAGCTTCTGATCCGTACAAGGCAGCTTCTGATCCGTACAACTGAAGCAGCTTCTGATGCATTGTTCACACAGAAGCTTCTGAAGCTGATGTGGCATGAAAAAGCAACCAGTACTGTGCGCATTTAATGCCTGGATGTGTCAGAACAACTCAATGGAACAGTTGTCTCCCTGACCCAAACATTCTCCAGTTTTTAAGGTAGGCCATTTCAAAAATGGCAACTGCTCTGTTCTGACTGATAAAAGTGCAGCACTCATTTGCAGTAACCTAGCCCAATTGCAACGGCTCTTTCCTCAATTCAAGCAAATCTTCAAACAGCTATATTCTCATCTATAAAAGGAAGAAGATTTGAAGAAGAAATTGTCTAAGACTCTTGAAACAAAGAACTGAACTCTTGCTCTGTTTTGCTGTCAAAAATACGCAAGTTACCCAACCTCTTAGAAATTCTTTCATCTTTGTAACTTAGAATTTCTTAAGGTTAAGAGTCTTAACCTGTGTTGTATTAAGAGAACACCTCTGATATTTGATCAAGTGTTCATCCCAAACTATTTCATTTGTAAACCAGTTTGGTCTTCAAAGTCTCAGTCTGTATACTGAGCATTTGTAACCTCATTCCTTTGTGGTCTGAGTCAGAAGTCTCTTGTCTTAGTGACTTGAGCATTGGGAAGTCTCTTGTCTTAGTGACTTGAGCATTGGAAGCCTCTTCCTTGGTGGTTGAGCATAGAAGCCTATTTCTTTGTGATTGAGCAACTGGAAGTCTCTTTCTTAAGTGATTGAGCAAGTGTAATCTTCAGATTATAGTGAAACTCTCTTGTTGGAAAACAAGGGGACAGGACTACTTCTCACATTGAGAAGGAACCTGTATAATTTCTGTGTGTCTCTCTTCCCTTATCTCTTTTACTTATTAATCCGCTGCATAACTCTGAGAAAATAGTTCAGAACTGATTCAAATCAGCTTCTGAACTTGCCTTAAGTTTTGAAAAGTAAAAGAAACCAGTTTTTGAGTCACACAATTCAACCCCCCCTTCTTGTGTGTGTGTTTTTCTCACCTTCACTCCTGCATTGGCTGAGAGGCTTCCCCTTGATAGCGCTGTGCTGCCGGAGCCCTCTGGTTGTCTTCAAACTTCACCATGGCTTGATCATTGATCGGCCCCTTGGACTTATGCATAATATCAGTGTATTCCACCGGGACATTTTCCTCCTTGCACAGGGCGTTGATCAAGCAAGAGTGCCCAAGTTCCAAAGGATATTTGTAGTCAGCCATTTCCTTGAGTAGGCAAGCCAGCAGTCGCCCCAAATTTATCCCGTAGCCAAAAACAAAGGCCTCCAGAATATAGAGCCTGTTCATTGGTAACTTTGAAGTGGCAGAGACACTCTCAACATAAGAATGGATGAAGGAGGCCCACGCCTTGTATTCTGGTTTCAGGTCCACCACATTTAACCGGGTCGGGAGGCCAGAAGCGTGTGAACGCACATAATCGACTCCCTCTTTTCCGACCTCCTGCAGAAGTTGAGTTAGCACATCATCTGAGGGGAAATTGTTCCTGCTCTTCCTCCTCTTCGTCTCTACGTGACATTGTCGTGGCTGTGTCAATCCTAACAGACGGTTGATTGCCCTAGGACTGTAATCAATTTGCTTCCCCCGGACATCTGAGACATAGTAGTCTTCATGGTTATGAGCATTAGCGAAGAACTCCAGAGCGATTGTCCGGTTGCTCTCTGCCTCAATCAAATTGTTGAAGGTTTTCCACTGTAACCTTTCAAAAGTAGTCTCAAAACCAGGGTACCTATGTAGGTGGATGAAGTTGAATTTCCGCTCTCCGGTAAATTTGTAGCCTTTTATCTTCTCAAACCATTCTGCATGCTCTAGGGTTTGAAATTTTTGGTAGGCTGGTACATCTGGTGAGGGTGGGGAAGGTGGTGGTATGGGTGGTTGAGCGGGTTGGCCTCTACTGTTGTTGGTTCTGGTTCGTTTTTGTGATGTTAAGGCCATTTTGTGATGTTTGGGTGGGGGTAGAGATTGGTGAGATGGTAGGTTTTTGTGATTGGGGAGGAGTTTTGATTTTGGTTTGAGGATGAAGGTAGTGATTTTTGTTGGAGGGGGGAAGATTAGGGGGATGTTTGTGATGGAAAAGGGTTAGAATAAGGCTGATTTCGTGTGAGTGGGGTGTCTGAGGAAATTTTGGCATAGTAACACTAGGTTTGGAGGAAAATGGCAACTGAATTTTTCAGATCCTGTATTTATAGAAAACAACCATCGTGCCACGAGACAGGATGTCGTGCCACGATGGCTTTTGTAACGGTCATTTTTTCAAAATCCTGCCTTTGTCGTGCTACGATAGACCACATTGTGCCATGACACAAGTTGTACCGATCAACATTTCTAGAACTTCCACCTATCGTGCCACGATCATCAGTAATCGTGCCACGATCATGGATTCTGGGGAGCTATCGTGCCACGATAAGCATGTGTTGTGCCACGAAAAATCCAGTATCAAAACTCCCCTTTTCTTTCAAAACAGCATCGTGGCACGATGCAAAGTCTCTCGTGCCACGAAAAATCCAGAAAGTTCAACAAAAATTTTTATTCAGCATCGTGGCACGATGGCAAGTTGTCGTGCCACGATGTATGCCATATGGTGAAACAACACAATTTTTTTCTTTTGTTGAGCTTGCAGCTTGAGTTTCAAAAAAATTTCAGCAACAAAACTAAAAACATACCTGAAAATAAGATACTTAGTGGGTTGCCTCCACCTAGCGCATGTTTAACGTCCCGAGCTTGACGCACCACTTGTTCAAGTGGATTTCAGATTAATCGACTCAGTTGGCCACTCAAACTCTACCCTAAAGTATGGTTTGAGCCTCTGTCCATTGACCTTGAATGTTCTGTCGGAGTCTGGGTCTTTCACCTCCACAGTTCCATATGGAAACACTTTCACCACTTTAAATGGTCCTGACCATCTGGACCTCAGCTTTCCAGGGAATAGCTTCAACCTGGAACTAAAAAGAAGAATTAGTTGCCCTTCCCTAAATTCCCTATTTTGAATCTTTTTGTCATGCCATTTCTTTGTTTTTTCTTTAAAAAATTTGGCATTTTCATAGGCTGAATTCCGGAATTCATCTAACTCATGGAGTTGAAGAATCCTGGATTCGCCTGCTTTTGAGAGATCAAAATTCAGGAATTTAGTGTCCCACAAAGCTTTGTGTTCTAGTTCTAATGGTAAGTAACAAGATTTTCCATAAACAATCTGGAAAGGAGACATACCTATGGGAGTTTTGAATGCAGTTCTGTATGCCCACAATGCATTGTCCAGCTTGACTGACCAATCCTTTCGTAAAGAATTCACAGTCTTTTCTAAGATTTGCTTTATCTGCCTATTCGAAACCTCCACGTGTCCACTTGTTTGAGGATGGTACGGTGTAGCAATCCAGTGATGCACTTTGTACTTTCTCAGCAAAGTCTTCATCTTCCGGTTGAGGAAATGGGTTCCTTCATCACTAATTAACGCTCTAGGGACCCCAAAGCGTGAAAAAATATTTTTTTGAAGGAAAGAAATTACTACCTGAGCATCATTAGTCTGTGTGGCGATAGCTTCTACCCACTTAGAGACATAGTCCACTGCCACCAAAATGTAAGCCTTTGAGTATGAGGATGGGAATGGTCCCATAAAATCAATACCCCACACATCAAAGATCTCCACTTCTAACACAGGGTTTTGAGGCATCTCATTTCTTTTTGAAATGTTTCCTGTGCGTTGGCAGCGGTCACATCTCTTAACATAGGCAAAAGCATCCTTAAATAATGTTGGCCAAAACAGACCAGACTGGAGGACCTTGGCAGCAGTCATATCTCCACTAAAATGACCACCATATTTAGAGTCATGGCAATGCCACAACACTTTTTCTTGCTCATCCTCAGGGACACATCTTCTTAATAACCCATCAACCCCTGTTTTATACAAATAAGGTTCATCCGACACGTAATACTTACAATCGTGTAGGAATTTCTTGCGTTGTTGAGAGTTAAAATCAGCGGGTATTACCTTACCTACCATGTAGTTCGCAAAGTCTGCAAACCACGGCACCATTGTTACAACTAAGATGTGCTCATCTACAAAGAGGTCTTTGATAGGCCTCTGCCCATCAGTTTCGTCCATCTTCTCTAGTCAGAGAGAGATGGTCAGCCACAGTGTTTTCTGACCCCTTCTTATCTCGGATCTCTAAGTCAAATTCCTGTAACAGCAATATCCATCTAAGAAGTCTCGATTTTGATTCCTGCTTAGAAAACAATTACCTTAGAGCAGCATGGTCAGTGTAAACAATGACTTTAGACCCTAACAAGTATGATCTAAATTTATCAAAGGCATAAACAACAGCCAAGAGTTATTTTTCAGTGGTGGCATAGTTAAGTTGTGTTGGGTTTAAAACATGACTGGCATAGTAAATGACATGCAACAACTTATCTTTCCTTTGCCCAAGAACTGCCCCAACAGCTATATCACTTGCGTCACACATTATTTCAAAAGGTAGTGACCAATCAGGAGCAGTGACAATGGGGGCAGTTATCAATTTTTGCTTTAGAGTATTAAAATCATTCAGACAATTATCATTGAATTGGAAAGGTGTATCTTTTACAAGCAGATTAGTAAGGAGTTTTGCTATTTTTGAAAAAACTTTGATAAACCTCCTATAAAAACCTGCATGTCCTAAAAAGCTCCTAATGCCTTTTTCATTAGTAGGAGGAGGAAGTTTTTCAATTACTTCAATTTTTGCTTGGTCAACCTCTATCCCTTTGTAAGAGATTCGGTGACCAAGAACAATTCCTTCTCTCACCATGAAATGACATTTCTCCCAATTTAGGACCAAATTAGACTTTTGACATCTTTCCAAAACAAGAGATAAATTTTTCAAACAATTATCAAAAGAAGAGCCAAAGACAGAAAAGTCATCCATGAATACTTCGATATGTTTTTCAATCATATCGGAGAATATGGACATCATACACCTTTGAAAAGTGGCGGGGGCATTGCACAACCCGAATGGCATTCTCCTGTAGGCAAATATCCCATAGGGACATGTGAAGGCTGTTTTCTCTTGATCCTCAGGTGCCACCACAATTTGGTTGTAGCCGGAATATCCATCCAAGAAACAATAATACTCATGACCTACCAACCTTTAGAGCATCTGATCAATAAACGGTAATGGGAAGTGGTCCTTCCATGTAGCTGTGTTCAACCGTCTATAATCTATGCAAACTCTCCACCCAGTGACTGTGCGAGTCGGAATCAGCTCATTCTTTTCATTCATCACCACGGTAGTACCGCCCTTTTTTGGAACAACTTGGATAGGGCTAACCCACGAACTGTCGGATATAGGATAGATGAGACCAGCTTCAAGTAACTTGACCACCTTCTTTCAAATCACCTCTTTCATGGTAGGGTTGAGCCTCCGTTGTGGTTGCACCACCGGTTTGTAGTTCTCTTCCATCAAGATCTTATGCATACATACAGTAGGACTTATACCCTTCAAGTCGTCAATGGACCACCCTATGGCACCTTTGTGCATTCTCAAGAGCTTCTCTTCTTCAAGTTTACTTATGCTTGCATTGATAATGGCTGGGTACTCTTCCCTCTCATCAAGGAACACATACTTCAAATGAGGGGGCAATTGCTTTAGCTCAACTACCGGTGCTTTCTTTGACTTTTTCTCAATGACTTCTTCATTCGGATGTAACTCCTCCCATCTAGTTGGTGTACGTCGGTGATAAGGCGGGAAGGCTTCTAACATGGCTAGAACATCACATTCTCCAGGATCTTCTCCTTCTTCAACAACTTCTGGTGGTAAACTCAATACTCTCTCAAAGTGGTAAAATTGGCATTTCGGCTTCAAATTTTTCTTTTACGATTGAGCTAAGTATGTCTACCCTGTAACATTTTTCCTTTTCTTTTGGATGTTTCATAGCTTGGAGAACATTGAGCTTAACCACCTCATCGTCAACTTTTAGAGTCAACATACCATCTTCCAAATCAATCATACACCTTCCAGTTTGTAAAAATGGTCTTCAGAGGGATATTTGTAGGACTTGTTCGCGAACTGCAAGGTCATTCTTGTATCTCTTACCGTTCCAATCCCCAACTTCTTGTAAATAGATAAGGGCATTAAACTTACACTTGCTCCAAGATCGATCAGTGCTTTCTTGAAAGTTCTATCCCCAATGGTACAAGGAATAGTAACACTTCTGGGATCTTTGAGTTTCTTTGGAATTTTTCTTTGTAACACCGCACTACATTGTTTAGTGAGCATCACGTCCTCATCACCAATGGTTATCTTCCTCGAAATGATGTCCTTCATGAATTTTGCATAGGTTGGCATTTGTTCGAGAACTTCGGCAAAAGGAATGTTGACTTTTAGCTTTTTGAACATCTCAAGAAATTTACCAAAACTCTTTTTATCTTTTTCTTTTTTCAACCTTTGTGGGAATGGTAGCTTGACCTCTGGCTTTGGTAACTCATTTTTCTTCAGTTTTTCTGGTTCTCCAGCCACATCTTGCGAGATATTCTCTTGGACATCAATTGTACTTCAACTAACTCAGTGGACGACTCACTCCCACCTTGTGTATCTTTAGGTAGTTGTGTATCTTCAACCCTCCTGCTTCTAGTCATGACTGCATTCACACTTTCATGTTCTTTAGGATTGGTAATTGTGTTACTTGGAAGATTTCTGGGAGCTCTTTGTGAAAGTTGTTGAGCAATTTGACCAACTTGAATCTCAAGGTTTTTTATTGAAGTTGTGGTGCTCTTTTGTGCAGCCCTTGTTTCTTGAGTGAGAGAGTTCACGCTTGAGGCCATTGCTTCAATGGCTAACTCCCAATCAGCCTTCTTTGGGGGAGTAGGATTTGATGGGCCTCCTTGGTAACCTCCTTGTTGCGGATTCTAAGAGCTGTTTTGTGGAGTTTTCCACAAAAAGTTTGGATGATTTCTCCAGCCTGGATTAAAAATGTTAGAATAAGGATTGTTCTGCTGACGACCCCCTTGGTTGCTAAGGAAATTCATCGCTTCTACTTGAGAGGCATCCATGGGTACATCACAATGCATAGTAAAATGAGGACCTGTACACCAATCGCACTTCACAGTATTCATTTGGTTAATCGAAGTAACTAGAGGTTGGCTTATATTGAGAGCTGCCATTCTCTTTGTTACTTCAGTTGACACCGCTTCTTGAATCTGCTTGCTAGTGAGTATGTTTTGAGCATTTCTATGTTCAAGTTGATTCAAGTCTATGAGTCCACCCCTTGTGCCACCCGTTCTGTCATACATCTCTATTTGTTCATTCAGAGCAACCGCTTCAGTGACTTTTATGATTTGAGAAGCAGTCTTGAAGTTTATGGAACCACCTGAAGCTGTGTCGAGGACTTGTCTAGTAGCAAGGCGTATACCATTACAAAAAATCTACATCTGAACTGTATTGTCATAATTGTGGTCCGGACATGCTGATAGCAACTTCTTGTACCTCTTATAAGATTCTCCAAGCTACTCTCCCTCCTTCTGTTGAAAGTTGGAAATGTCTTGTCGCCTCCGCACAAACAATGTTGTAGGAAAAAAATGCTCCAAGAACTTATCCTCCATCTCATTCCATGTTGTAATACTCCCAGCTGGTAAAGAATCAAACCACTCTTTTGCATCATCAGTTAGAGAGAATGGAAACAACCGCAACTGTTTGGCTTCTTCAGAGTTCCCATCCACCATTGTTGTCTCACGCATCACAAAGAAATTTTTCAAATGCCTGTTGGCATCTTCATTGTACTTCCCCGCAAACTGTTTTTCCTTCAATTCACAGAGTAATCTTGGGTTGATTTCAAACTTGTTGACCGTCACAGGCTGATTAACAATGGTCAAAATGTTTCGGTTTCGATCACGGGCACCATAATCTCCGAGAAGTCTCTCTTCAGGTGGAGGAGGTGGTGGATCTAATTATGCCATCTCTTCAACAACTGTTATCTCCTCGACGACCTGTTCATCCGTGTTAATCTCAACTTCACTTGTCCCTTCCCTCTCTCTGTGCTTTCTTAATTGAGCTGCCTTACGATTGTCCGGCAAGTCTTTTCAATTTCTGTGTCAAAGAGAAGTTCAACTGAGGCCTGGCCTCGCACACAAGATTAGACAAACTTGAGTTATTGAGAATTAGAGAAAAATAAAAATAAAATTCGTAACAAACAAAAATAATTTTATTGCAGAGCAAAAAAATTCAATTAAGTAAAAGAAATTATGATTCAACAGTTAATTGGCAGTCCCCGGCAACGGCGCCAAAAACTTGATGGCGATTTTCGCAAGTGTACGAAATCGTTCAAGTAGTAAAGTTAAAACGGTAAACCGAGTGTCGAACTCGAGGACTGCGTTATACTGTTAGAATGTAATTTTAGAACTCAATTGAACAAAAGGGTACGAAGTTTGTTTAATAACAATAATGGAAAATTGCGGAAAATAAAACTTGTTTGAATTTCAAAGATAGAAAGCTTGACAGGGATGAGTTTCACTAGACGACGAACTTGAGCTACTCGCTTAGATATGATCAATGAACTTGTTTAACAAATCATAACCTAATTCTCTAAATTACTCTTGTCCTAATTCCTTAGTGACAAAATCATAATTCTAAGATAAACCCTAATTCCTTAGTGAATTTTAAAATTAGAATTAAGCATGAACGAACAAGAATTACTAAACGGTTTCACGGGTTTGTATCTATACCTAGATTACAAAGGCGAGAATTTCTTATCTTGAAGCATTTATACATTCAACTTTAGTTTCACAATATGAATCATACATCAATTTAAAGGTGATCAATCAATAAAAGCATTAAGCACGAAGATAAGAAATATGATTCAATAAACTTATTCAATGATCAAATTGAGGTCACAAGGCAAAAGTCATCATCTAGCTAACCTCATCTCTAACAATAGAGAAATTAGCTACTCATGTTTTTATTACAAAGCATAGCAAGAATGAGATACATTACACAATAAGAAAGAGGATGGAAAGCTTCAACTCCAGTGTCCTAGAATTGAACAGCTCCTTTCCACAGTCGATCTCCAGTATTATACTCAATTTCTTCGTCCAAAAATCCAACCCTTGCACTGAAAACGCACCTGGCTTTTATAATCCATGTTTCTGAAACTGACCCATCGTGCCACCACACAGGTCCATCGTGGCACGATGGCCTCATTAAAACACAGGTCAACGCATTCAAAGCTTCATCGTGGCACGATCGATATCCTATCGTGGCACGAAAATTCCAGTGCTGAAATTCTTCTTCTGGCCTTCTTCTCATCGTGCCACGACATAGGTTCATCGTGACACGATACTTCCAGTAGCAAAACACCTTTTAAACTTCTCAAAATCTTGCAAAATTTTCCTGTTCCCGAGTCGTTTGGCCTTTGACCATTCCTTCTAACTATGTCTAATTCCAGCATGAAAAATTAATAAAAGACTCTCTAATATGTACAAAACGACATCAAAAGACGGCTAAAACCAAGACATCACCCAAGGTCATCACCATGACATTGGTGGAAGCCGCAATACCTTGACATGTCCGTCCTTGCGGACTCCTTCAGTGGTTTGGGCAGCTTAACGCCTGCCGCTTTGAACTCTGTGTTGAGGCACACGCTGAGGATAATTTCCCGTGATGTGTTTAAAGGGGTGCAACCGGCGGAATGCAGGGGTTACCCTCGGGGCCAAGTTCTTCCCTAATTCTGTAGCCATTGCAGAGGTTACCCTCGAAGCCATCGCACTCTGAGACACCTTGCTCCGTCTGAGCATCCGCACTACCGTAGGTGGACCTCTGGGCGTGACTCTCCAGGGTCCCTTTCTTGTTCTGCACAGTAGTCAACAACCATCGGCATTTCGTGGTGTTGAATATGTCGAGCTACTTCGATCTGCGTAGCGATTTCAGTTGGAATCTTCTCCTGATTCTCTTTGGCGTGCTTGAGCAGATTCATCAGTTTCATCATATCTGACAAAAGTTCGTTCGTCTCCGACGGAGGGGGTAGGGGAACGTCCTCGGTACGTGGATGAAGTAGAGTGACGTTCTCTGTGCACGAAGGAGGCGGAGGAGGGAGTGTCGTTTCTGTAACACCCCGATTTCCCCGCGCGAATAAGCACATAATATATCAGAGTATTTAACAAATAACGGGATGTCACAAAATCATGAAAACATAAAACATACTTATTAACAAACAGGCTCCTCAAGATAACAACATCATGTCTGAAAATCTCTTTATTAGCAGCGGAAAATAATTATAATATCAACTCATAATCAGCACTATGGCATAAAAGCCGAAACATTCGTCATAATTCAAAACTCAACATAAAGTGAATACTTTAATAAAAATCAGCATTGGAGTTTATAAAGTTAACTCCCAAAAACATAAGACAAACGTTTTCCCAGTGTTACATAATATCAGAGCATCACGACCCCAATTCTATATACCACTAGGTACTCCTCGTCTAAGCGTCACAGCAAGCTACTTCGAGTTATCTGCACATTGTCAATATAAAGACAATGGGCCAACAAAAACAAAAGGGTGAGATATCAAACAATCTAAACGAAAGCATAATAATGAGCAAGTAAAAACATAAGCACATGATCATACTTCATTATCTCACCAATCATATTAATCATGTTCACACATCATTTTCATAAACAATCATCATCACCAATATTCAAACATCATCACATCAAGCACATCATGAACATCGCCACACGTCACGGTTACAACAATTAATCATCGACACATAATGCAATGAGACCCGACTTCACCTATATGCATGTGGTACCAAACGTCGCAAAATAATGCCAAATAGGGCATGTCAGGCCGGAGCCCCACGTCACTTTGCCAAACAAGGCTACGTCGCTTTATCATAATTTCAGGCCATCGTTACAAGATGCAATGAATGAGACTTCTAAAATGAAACAACAAAATACATGCAAGCATCGTACCTAAACCACATCGCTGCCATATAAGGCTACATCACTGTCACTGTCATTCAAATTCACAATTACATATAACATCGTATTCAAACATCAACAATTCATCATACAATTTTGTAAAACCATAACAAATTATACATAACATATTTCCATGTCAAACCAAGGATACTAGAAAGATATCACAATTATCAACAACTTTCATGTTTATACCAAAGACCAATTTAAAACAGAGACGTGTGAAAAAGACGCAAAAACATGAAACAGAGAATGCTGTCACCGTACAATTTCACTAAGACCTCCTTGGAGTATTTTCATCATAACTCAAAAACTAAAAGTCATTTTCACGTCAAACAAAAGCCACTGGAAAGCTAACAAAATTATCTAAAACCTTCATGTTTACACCCAAGGCCAATTCTGTACCGATCAATACCAGTTTTCGTTTCAAATTCGGAAAAGTTGTGCAGAAAGTCCATAAAAATTCACTGTGACCTACGTGCAGTAATTTGACCATAACTCAAGTTCTATAAATCGTTTTGACGTCAGACCAACGGCATTAGAAAACTAACATCCATACCTACAACTTTTGTGTTTACACCTAAGACCAATTCTGTACCGATCAATACCAGTTTTTATTTCAAAATTCGGGGCAGGGATAAGAAAACTCAGGAAAAGCAACTTATACTATTCAAACTTCTCATTCATTCAAAATCATCACAATCAACAACAACAACTCAACATAATTCATACCCAATTCATAATATGACATTAGCAACAACAATCATCACAAACCACAATTATAATGCACAACAACAGCATGTATCATGCCAATTTCATCATCAAAATCGCAGACCTCATGAATTGAACAAAAGGGTCAAAATCCATACAATCACATATACCTAGAGTCTACCATACCCCATCATTATGCAATCCCTTAGAATGTAAGAACCCCACCCTTACCTTAGGTTTTCCGGTTCTAAACTCTATTGATCGCTTCCCGTAGAATCCCTTCCGGTCTCTCTTGCCTCAGCTTCGTTCTTCGCTCTTTGGTTTTCTCCCAATTTTGTTTTCACGATATGTTATGTTTTTATTCCTCTTCTCATCATAACATACCCCTAAATCCTAAATGCCACAAATGCCCTTTCTTATTTTATAATTCTAATTAATTAGTTTAATTTACTAATAATCCAATTAAATTATTAACACTATTATTTAATTAAATACTATAATTTTTCTTTATTCAATTAAATAAACCCAACCACCAATATACTAATAAATCTCAATATTTCTCACATTTGGGTTATGCCTTCTAAGGATCTAATTCGCTCAAACTCATATTCCTTATAATCTAAGGTCACTACCCTCTAACAAGGCACCAAAACACCAAGAACATCACAAACACAACAAGACATCACACATACGTCGCATCATCAATTAAAATAACTGAAAATAATTCCAAGTAAATCCGGGGCGTTACAACTCTCCCCCACTTGAATATTTTCGTCCTCGAAAATTACCTGACTCAAACAGCATCGGATAAGAATCTCGCATCTTGCTCTCTAACTCCCATGTTGCACTTTCTCCGGCAGCTCCGTCCCAAACCACTTTCACTAAAGGAATCTCCTTGCCCCTTAACTTCTTCATTTCCCGATCCTCAATTCGTACAGGCACAGTCTCAATGGTTAGATTGTCCCGCACTTGCACGTCATCCATATGAATTACATGAGATGGATCTGAAACATACTTCCGGAGTTGCGACACGTGAAACACATCATGCAAATTTGATAGGTTCGGTGGTAAGGCCACCCTATACGCAGCATTCCCAACCCTCTCAGAAATCTGGTATGGTCCAATAAACTTAGAAGTAAGCTTCTTCGACTTCAAGGCACGACCTACACCTGTCACTGGTGATACTCTCAAGAATACATGGTCTCCTGCTTGAAACTCAAGATCTCTCCTCCACTTATCATGGTAACTCTTTTGCCTACTCTGCGAAGCCTTCATCTTATCACGAATTAATTTCACCTTCTCAGTAGTCTCTCGTACAATCTCTGGTCCCAACACAACTCTTTCACCAGATTCATGCCAACACAACGGCGTTCTGCACCTCCGACCATACAATGCCTCGAAAGGTGCCATACCAATACTAGCATGGAAACTATTGTTATAAGTGAACTCGATCAGTGGTAGAAAACTGTCCCACGTTCCGCTTTGTTCGAGAACACACGCCCTCAGCAAGTCTTCCAACGACTGAATGGTCCTCTCCGTCTGTCCATCAGTTTGTGGGTGATATGCCGAACTCAACTTCAACTTAGAACCTAATGCCTCTTGTAGACTTTTCCAAAAATCTGAAGTAAACCTCGGATCTCTATCCGAAACAATGCTCGACGGGACTCCGTGCAACTTCACAATCTCGCGAATATAAATCTCTGCTAACTTTGATACAGGAAAACTAATATTGATCGGAATAAAATGAGCCGACTTCGTCAGTCTATCAATAATTACCCAAATAGCATCATGCCCCCTCGGAGTGTTCGGTAATCCTGTCACAAAATCCATAGATATACTATCCCATTTCCACTCCGGAACATCTAACGGTTGCATCAAGCCTGTTGGCCTCTGATGTTCTACTTTCGACTTTTGGCACGTCAAGCATGCATACACAAACCGCGCAACATCTTGCTTCATTTTTGGCCACCAAAATATCTTCTTTAAGTCTTGATACATTTTAGTAGCTCCCGGATGAATACTTAAATTGCTTCTGTGACCTTCTTCTAAAATCATCTTCTTCATCTCTGCATTATCAGGAATACAAATTCGATCGCGGAACCTCAACACACCGTGCATATCTAACTTAAAATCACTACCTTCGGGTTGATTTTCACCAACCATCAAATCTACTAGTTTCACATCCATCTTCTGAGCTTCCTTGATATCATCCAAGAAATCACTGTTAATTGTCAACATCCCTAGCATCACACTCTGGGGTTTTACTTCGCAAACCAAATTCATGTCTCTGAACTGCTCGATCAACTCTAACTCTTTAACCATCATCGCTGACATATGCAAAGTTTTTCGACTTAAAGCATCGGCTACAACATTAGCTTTACCAGGATGGTAATTCAAGCTAAAATCGTAGTCTTTCAACAACTCTAACCATCTTCTCTGTCTCATGTTTAATTCCTTTTGATCAAACAAATATTTCAAACTCTTATGGTCACTAAATACTTCGAATCTAGAGCCATACAGGTAATGCCTCCAAATCTTCAGTACAAACACCACTGCAGCTAATTCCAGATCGTGGGTAGGATAGTTTCTCTCATGAATTCTCAACTGCCTCGACGCATAGGCTACCACTTTACCATTCTGCATCAGTACGCCACCTAAACCCAATTTAGAAGCATCGCAATACACTACAAATGAATCTTCAGGATTAGGCAATATCAAAATTGGAGCAGTCGTCAATCTCTTCTTTAATTCGATGAAACTTTCTTCACACTGAATATCCCACACAAACGCTTTGCCTTTACAAGTCAGCTGGGTTAACGGAAGTGCTAACTTAGAGAAGCCCTCAATAAACCTCCGGTAATAACCAGCCAAACCCAAGAAGCTTCTAATCTCCGTAACCGACTTCGGGGTTTCCCACTGCAACACTGCATCTACTTTTGACGGGTCTACAGCAATACCATCACCAAAAATAACATGTCCGAGAAAACTCACCTTATGCAACCAGAATTCACACTTGGACAGCTTCGCATACAACTTCTTCTCTTTCAACACTTGCAATACAATCCGCAAATGCTCGGCATGTTCCTCCTCTGACTTAGAGTAAATCAGAATGTCATCGATAAATACCACCACGAACTGATCTAAGTAAGTATGGAAAATACGGTTCATATACTCCATAAATACCCCCGGCGCATTAGTAACACCGAAAGGCATTACAGAATATTCATAATGTCCATAACGAGTTCTGAAAGCCGTCTTCTGAATATCATCATCTTTAACCCGAATTTGGTGATACCCTGACCTCAAATCAATCTTGCTAAACACTCGGGAACCCACCAATTGATCCATCAAGTCATCTATCCTTGGAAGTGGGTACTTGTTTTTAATTGTCACTTTATTCAGCTGTCGATAATCGACACAGAGTCTCATACTCCCATCTTTCTTCTTTACTAGCAACACCGGCGCACCCCAAGGTGAAACACTCGGTCTCACAAACTTCTTTTCAAGTAACTCTTCCAACTGCTTCTTCAATTCAGTCAATTCAGATGTCGACATCCTGTACGGTGCCATAGAAACAGGCTTGGTACCAGGTACAAGATCAATAGTAAATTCAACTTCTCTTTCTGGCGGCACATCTGGAATATCGTCGGGAAAAACTTCGGGAAAATCACGCACTACCTGCAACTCATCAATTGCAGCTTGATTCTCCACAGACAAATACGCCATCAAAGAAAACACCGAAGCCTCGCCCTGCATCAACTCACACACTTGCCTGGCAGATAAGAATTCATTTGCTCCTTCCGCCTCAGGAGTAGAAAATCGCACTGATTTGTTATAACAATTAATGTGAACATAGTTGTATTCCAACCAGTTCATGCCCAAGATCACATCAAGACCATCCAACGGTAGACAAACTAGGTCCACAACAAATTCTCTGTCGAAGATCGACAAAGGACACTTCAAACATACTAGAGAAGTAGTCACCGATCCCTTAGCTGGAATATCGACGACCATCTCTCCATTCATAGAGGACAATTCTAGATTCAACCTTTTTACACAGTCAGCAGCAATAAAACAATGCGTAGCACCAGTATCAATAATAGTGATTAAAGGGTTACTATTAATGAAACAGGTACCTCTGATTAAGCGGTCTTCGCTTGATGTCTGAGTCCCAGCTAAAGCGAACACTTTACCACCTGATCGCTCCTTCTTCGGTTTCTGGCACTGAGTACTGATGTGCCCTTCCTCGCCACAGTTGAAGCATATAACCTCTTTGTGTTTACAATCCGCTGACTCATGCCCAACCTTACCACAACGGAAACACCTCCTTCCGTCCACATTGCACGCATTACTTTTGTGACCTGGTTTCCCACATCTAAAGCATGTGACACCAGCAGGGGCATCTCCCCCACTGATCTTCTTACCATCGGTAGCCCTCTGTTTACCTTTGTCGGCTGGAGTATGGTAAGGCTTTCCACGGTTCTGTTGATGCTTGCTCTTCTTATCATTTATAGCCTTATAATGAGCCTTACTGTCTTCCTCATAAATCCTGCAGCTGTTCACCAAATCTGAAAAATGGCGAATCCTCTGGTATCCAATAGCCCTCTTAATTTCCGGACGCAGCCCATTCTCAAATTTGATACACTTCGAAAATTCAGCGCCATCCCCATTATAGTGAGGGTAAAACTTTGCCAGCTCTGAGAATTTAGCAGCATACGCTGTCACCGACAACTCTCCTTGCTTCAATTCCAGAAACTCGATCTCCTTCTTCCCACGAACATCTTCCGGGAAGTACTTCCTCAGGAATTCTCTACGGAAAACATCCCAAGTAATTTCTTCAGCTCCACCTTCCAATCTTTGACGGGTCTCGACCCACCAGTCATCAGCTTCACTTGTTAACATGTGGGTACCGAAGCGTATCTTTTGCGCATCAGTACAGTCCATTAACCGAAAGATCCTTTCAACCTCTTTGAGCCAAGCCTGCGCCTCATCAGGTTCGTGCCTTCCCTTGAATGTAGGCGGATGGTTTTTCTGAAATGTTTCCAGAATGCGGGATTCATTACTTCCACCAGCATTAGGCTGTTGCTGCATTGCCTGAGCCATAGCTTCCAAAGCAGCAGCAATAGCAGTGTCGTTCCTTCCAGCCATCTTCTGTGTTCACAAAACATCAAATAATTGATTAGAAATGTCTAAGGACAGTACTCAACTGTCACTAAACTAAAGACTCGACAACCTGGCCGGATGGACCGACCTGCTCTGATACCAATTGTAACACCCCCGATTTCCCCGCGCGAATAAGCACATAATATATCAGAGTATTTAACAAATAACGGGATGTCACAAAATCATGAAAACATAAAACATACTTATTAACAAACAGGCTCCTCAAGATAACAACATCATGTCTGAAAATCTCTTTATTAGCAGCGGAAAATAATTATAATATCAACTCATAATCAGCACTATGGCATAAAAGCCGAAACATTCGTCATAATTCAAAACTCAACATAAAGTGAATACTTTAATAAAAATCAGCATTGGAGTTTATAAAGTTAACTCCCAAAAACATAAGACAAACGTATTCCCAGTGTTACATAATATCAGAGCATCACGACCCCAATTCTATATACCACTAGGTACTCCTCGTCTAAGCGTCACAGCAAGCTACTTCGAGTTATCTGCACATTGTCAATATAAAGACAATGGGCCAACAAAAACAAAAGGGTGAGATATCAAACAATCTAAACGAAAGCATAATAATGAGCAAGTAAAAACATAAGCACAGGATCATACTTCATTATCTCACCAATCATATTAATCATGTTCACACATCATTTTCATAAACAATCATCATCACCAATATTCAAACATCATCACATCAAGCACATCATGAACATCGCCACACGTCACGGTTACAACAATTTATCATCGACACATAATGCAATGAGACCCGACTTCACCTATATGCATGTGGTACCAAACGTCGCAAAATAATGCCAAATAGGGCATGTCAGGCCGGAGCCCCACGTCACTTTGCCAAACAAGGCTACGTCGCTTTATCATAATTTCAGGCCATCGTTACAAGATGCAATGAATGAGACTTCTAAAATGAAACAACAAAATACATGCAAGCATCGTACCTAAACCACATCGCTGCCATATAAGGCTACATCACTGTCACTGTCATTCAAATTCACAATTACATATAACATCGTATTCAAACATCAACAATTCATCATACAATTTTGTAAAACCATAACAAATTATACATAACATATTTCCATGTCAAACCAAGGATACTAGAAAGATATCACAATTATCAACAACTTTCATGTTTATACCAAAGACCAATTTAAAACAGAGACGTGTGAAAAAGACGCAAAAACATGAAACAGAGAATGCTGTCACCGTACAATTTCACTAAGACCTCCTTGGAGTATTTTCATCATAACTCAAAAACTAAAAGTCATTTTCACGTCAAACAAAAGCCACTGGAAAGCTAACAAAATTATCTAAAACCTTCATGTTTACACCCAAGGCCAATTCTGTACCGATCAATACCAGTTTTCGTTTCAAATTCGGAAAAGTTGTGCAGAAAGTCCATAAAAGTTCACTGTGACCTACGTGCAGTAATTTGACCATAACTCAAGTTCTATAAATCGTTTTGACGTCAGACCAACGGCATTAGAAAACTAACATCCATACCTACAACTTTTGTGTTTACACCTAAGACCAATTCTGTACCGATCAATACCAGTTTTTATTTCAAAATTCGGGGCAGGGATAAGAAAACTCAGGAAAAGCAACTTATATTATTCAAACTTCTCATTCATTCAAAATCATCACAATCAACAACAACAACTCAACATAATTCATACCCAATTCATAATATGACATTAGCAACAACAATCATCACAAACCACAATTATAATGCACAACAACAGCATGTATCATGCCAATTTCATCATCAAAATCGCAGACCTCATGAATTGAACAAAAGGGTCAAAATCCATACAATCACATATACCTAGAGTCTACCATACCCCATCATTATGCAATCCCTTAGAATGTAAGAACCCCACCCTTACCTTAGGTTTTCCGGTTCTAAACTCTATTGATCGCTTCCCGTAGAATCCCTTCCGGTCTCTCTTGCCTCAGCTTCGTTCTTCGCTCTTTGGTTTTCTCCCAATTTTGTTTTCACGATATGTTATGTTTTTATTCCTCTTCTCATCATAACATACCCCTAAATCCTAAATGCCACAAATGCCCTTTCTTATTTTATAATTCTAATTAATTAGTTTAATTTACTAATAATCCAATTAAATTATTAACACTATTATTTAATTAAATACTATAATTTTTCTTTATTCAATTAAATAAACCCAACCACCAATATACTAATAAATCTCAATATTTCTCACATTTGGGTTATGCCTTCTAAGGATCTAATTCGCTCAAACTCATATTCCTTATAATCTAAGGTCACTACCCTCTAACAAGGCACCAAAACACCAAGAACATCACAAACACAACAAGACATCACACATACGTCGCATCATCAATTAAAATAACTGAAAATAATTCCAAGTAAATCCGGGGCGTTACAGTTTCCACCGCCGCGGAGGGAGGAGCATTGATCGTTGCGTTGAGGACATCAACATTTGCGTTTTCTTCTTGATCCATCGGCTCGGGAACTGGAATCGTTCGATCTTGAAGAATTTGAATCGCAGAACGCGATTCTCGTACGGTGGAGGAAAGACTCGTGGTGGTTCGTCTACGAGTTCCGGCCATTTCTTCAGTAGATGGAGCAGTAACTGAAAACGAAAAACGGTTACGGCGGAGGAGCGCGTAACAGAAAACGGTTACGGTGGAGGATTGTTAGACCGTGGCGGTTAGCGAACAATCCCCTCCTTCTAGCGCCAAATGATATGTCCGGTGAGGAACTGATGGAGGCAACAGTGGCGGAAGGCGCTCCGGTACGGTGGCGATGAGTCTTCGCGGTGGAACGAAAGGTGCATGCAGGCACGTTAGCACTAAGACGATCAAGTCAGTAATGGAACTGAGAAATAGTGCATGAAAAGTGTGGGTAAAGTGAATCGTACATTGGGGGTGAAGCTAACTCACCCTTATATAAGCGTGCGTGAGAATAACTGCCTCCAGAAGATGCGGCGTGTGATCAGGAGAGGGTTAGAGGATACATGTGCGGTATCTGATGCACGGGGGCGCGATATGGTGCGGTGACGTGCATTGACGTTGGTGTGTGCCTTCAGGTGATGCGCCTTAGAGTGGTGGACATTTAGTCCATGTGTCGCTGTCTGGTTGGCCTTCTGGCCGGTCCAGAACAGTTTCCAAGTTTTTGATTTGGACATTCACATCAAGATATGGGACATATAGTAAAAGTTTCATTTGATTACGAGCGATTATGTAATTTTTTTCTTAGTTCTTAACTGACATGAGTGATACTAGTAAAAGGTATATTATGAAACTATATAGTTCTAGAATATTTTTTATTAAATTTATATTTTTTTAATTATAAAATTTGTTTTTTTAATTCAAGTGTCGACATCTAAAGATATTCAAGGATAGAGTATTTGATATGATATATGAAATTAATGAGTCATCTGTCAAATAATTCTAAGATACTTCCAACCAAACCAGAGTTAGTCTAGGTTAATTACTAGTATAATTTAATATCATTGTGAAAGTAACTCTACAAAATGAGTCTTATAAAGTCAAAACATTATAACTAACACGTCCTATGTTATGAAACCACATGTGTAACACCTCTAAATTTCATTGAAAGGTCGAAATACCAGTAGAAACTTAGCAACAAGGACTATTTGTTTAACCAAATCCACATAAAATTGAAATTTGCCTCCTTCAAATCTTAGAAAATTAATATTAATAATCCACCTTTGACTTAGGGTTTGTCTTTGAAAATGACCATTTAGTAATAGTATCACATGTTCACATGTGGATTTGGGACAGCTTAACCAAACCAACAAAGTTATCATTTTCAGGAACCAATTAACGTCAATCGTTGTACGTACCCACATAAACAAAGTAAGGAGAAGCTAAAACATTCACAAGAACCAGACAAGTTACTCTTGTGAGTTGTTACTTGTGACCATGTGGAACATGTCTTACATATTTTTAGTATATCACTGTAGTAGACATGACCCTTGGTCAAAGAGATTATTTGGAAAATTAAAGTCAAGATAAAGTATTATACTTCTTCCGTCCTTTTTTTATACGAATTGTTTACAAAAATAGTGGGTAAGTGTTTGAAATAATAAATTTGTCATAAATGTATGTTACTATTACCAAATTATCTTTTGTATAGAGATATTTAATGTTAACTTTTTCATATTTCAAAGTATATTGATAATATTAATGAGGGATGTATGTGGAAAAAGAGTAATAAATGCATCTAGAAATTTGTAGATAGTCTTATATTTAAGGACAAAACTTTTTTTGCAATGTAGTCTTATATTCGTTTGCATAAACTAAAGTATCAAACGTTGATTTAACTTGGGCCACATGACAGTTTTCGAGGCTGAACTTCATGGTTATATTAGTGCTATTGAGATGGCTGCTCATCGGCGTTGGTTGCATATATCGTTGGGAAGTGACTCATCAAGTGCTTTATTGGCTTTTAAGAATCTTTATCTTATTCTGACTAAGCTCCGAAACACTAAATGCTTTCTTTTTGGTGTTTAGGTTATCTCGTCTCATATTTACATGAAGGGTAATGAGTGTGCGGACAAATTTATAAATCATGGGCATTCTATAGATGGGATTATTTGGTGGGAGAAATTCCCTCTTTTATTAGAGAGGGTTTTTTAGAGACCATTACGGTTTGTCTAACTTTCAGTTTCCGTAATTCTTTTCTTTTCTTTCTTCATTTTTTGAGGATTTTGGTTTGGTTTTCCTCTTGTATATATTTTCCCTCTTTTTTATTATATATATTATTATGGAGTAGGTGACATAGGATTGGGGTAGTACGGAGGTGCCAACCTAGTTGAGATGTCTGCACTCCCCGTTATGATTTCCCCTCCTCCTAGCCTATTAAACTTTTTTTAGATAAATTATCAATATGTATTATCAAGAAGACAAAACTACCCTTTTATAGAATAATTTGCGAATGATTTGTGTATGGTAAGCAAAATTTATCCATTCACACACACACACATATATATATATATATATATATATATATATATATATATTTTATGTTCGAAATCTAACTAAACGTACAATGATCAGACTTTATTACCAAAATCTCTTAACAAAAGGGATAAAATCATTTTTTCATTATTTTATATATTTTAAATTATAATTTCTTCTCCTTTTAAAATTTAATTCTAATATATTTTATTTTTTTATTATCTAATAATTATAATTTGGTTATATTAGTTATATCAATATTGATCTTTGGGGAAAGATTGATGGGGTTGAGCAAAGGGCATGTGAGAGGGAGACAAAAGTCACTCCCAACCCACCTTGTTGTCATACATGTAGAAACCTTAGGTTAGGATTTTGACAAAAATCTTTGTTTTTTTTAAAGAAACTAAGTTGTTCATCGAAAGAATCAAATATGAGAATTTGATAGTAGCACACTCTAAGGTTTTAAGCCAACACCACCTTGTTGTCATACAGAGGAGAATCAAAATTTACAAAAATATCTTAACTCATAATTATATGAGTGAGGACTCATTTTGGTCTCTCATAATTTTTTGATGATCCAATTCAGTTTCTAACAAAAATAAAACTCAAATTAGTTGATGATGTTTTCATATTGAGGACAAATTAGTCCTTGAATTGGCATGTCAGAAAATTGTGAGAGACCAAAACGGAGTCTTCACACTAATTATATTTTGAGCACTGATATATGAACAACCAATTTCATGACTCGTAACACACCGTATCACATTTTTCCTCTGGATCCTCTGCAGTGACTGTAGGGTCCAGTGAAATCTCAACCCTTGAAAAATTAAATGCATGAGAATTAAAATGTTGAAATTAAGAGAGATAAGATGGTTAATGATGTATATCCTTACACTTGAGAAAACCGGAGAGAATATGACTGTAGAAAATTCATTCCCTTTCAATTGATAGGCACGCAAAACAAGGTTGGTAAAAAATATTAAAGTACAACAAATCGTATCCGAGCTATGTCTATACGTTGTCGGTTGTACCAAAATGATGTTCATAAATCATTTCAGTTATATTTTACTCATTAATACGTGTAATAATCACACCACCTTTATTGGGCCTGGATGAAAACCTTTTCAAGAAAATTTGATAACGGTTCTTCCTTAAAAAAAAAGAAATTATAATGGTGCTTATGTTGGTCCAATGAGATCAGGGCCGTTCATTTTACATGATCAACATCCAATCCAAAGTTAAATTTCTACAAACAACTGAAATTAAAAAGAGAAAAAAAAATAAAAGGAAAAAAAAAGTATTCGTGAGGGAATTGGATCACTTACTGCCATATGATTGCAACCCCTATAATTTTTGTAAGTGAGGAGAGATAAAGTGAAAGTTAAAAATGAGGATGAGAAAGAGAGAGGGAAACGACGAGAGAGATAGACATAAAATGTAGTAGGAAGGCCGACAAAGAACACAGCAGTAGAGGATCCAAATCCGTGCAATTAGCAATTGCATTGTATTTCATTTTCGTAGGAATGCTGTATTACACATATCTATGTCTAATGTAATAGTATGCACTTTGTATTTCTAACCAAACAAAAATCTTACAAGTTGCAAATTGTAATAAATTTGAGCATAAATTGGACTAGATACGTAACAGAATTCACGGAAGTTGTCACCGATTTCTTTTACTTTCATGTACAAGAGCTCTAAGTTTAAGCTAAACCACATAATACATCTAGGTACAAACAAGTATGAATCAACTTTTTGGTTGGTAAACTAGGTATCTCTGACGTACAAATGTGAATGCTAAATCTTCGAGAAAACTGAGATCTATTTAAAGGATTCGCTACTCCCAACATATGTTTTTCCATGCGCATCGACCAAATATAGAACTTTGAACCAAATGGTTAAACGATCCAAGCTTCTACCATTTGTGTCACACAATGTTGGTAGTATGAATCACTTAAAACACAGGTATTTCGTTCGATTAATCGTGGTGGTGAGAAATAAACTAAATATATTGGGTGAATATTTGCTTATTACCTAATACTCTACATTCTCAAAGAATTAGCCCTACAACTACCGGCTGTGGGATATCCTTGACATGGATTTAAATTGCGGTCTACAACTGCAGTTGCAATTGCAATATAAATGATTCTAAATTCTCTGCAACAGTAACACAACTGCAATTTCAACCACATCGACCACGTTTTTCGACAAATTAAAATCATCATCCCGGATAATACAAAACACATGTATTCCATGCATGCTAGTAGCAATTTTAGATTTTAATGTGTTTCCTTTGAGCTGCTTCTGAAACTGTTTCTTCCCTCAAAAGTGCATCAAAAGTATCCCAAAATAAGGGGAAAATATTACACAAAAAGTTAAACCAAAATTAATCAAAATTGAGGACAAAAAGAAAAACACTAATTACATGTACATTTTTTTATGTTGGTAGAAAGGAGTATGATAATTCTCTATGGTTTCCCCTTTGAGTTGTGTAATTCAAAGCCATTATGCTCCCTTGAAGGACCTGAAGGTGGCCTTGGCATTGCTTTTGGCAATGAGCCTAAGAAACTTTGATGTAAACCTTGAGACTTAGCCTTCACATATAAAGCTTGAGTGTGTCTAGAACAATAGCTAGCACCAACAAAATAAATGAGCAAAAAAAGTAGAATTAGCAATACATGAAGATGCTTCCTACCCATTTAGCACAACCAAGTATTCAAGCCTTTTACTCTAAGAAAATACCACAAGAAGAAAAAGATAGGAAGAGAAAAAAAGTGAGAAAAAGAGAGAGAAGAGGGTTGTGTGAAAGAGAACAATGAATGATGTAAACTAGAAGTTATATGGTGCTTTTAGGGGTAAGAGTGAGTGACTTTATTTTTGTGACAGTTATAAATTATTGGAAGAATTTAAAGGATACCGGTAATGAAGGAAGAGTGTATGTGGAACACACGGGGGAAATAAATGCAAGATCATGTGATTTAAGATTTGGATGTAGGAATCAAATTTGTGTGTGTAATGTTTTTTGTGGTTTCTAGCATTAAATGAGACAACATGAGTCAATAGTTCTTTTGTCTATAGAGACATGGAAAGCCTATTTAAGAGGACTTAAATGGGTCATTAGGATAATGATTTTATGTAGTTAGGGTATCCTAAACCTACTAGGTTGTTTCATCCATAGTTGTTAGATTGACAACTGATGAATCAAATTTCAATCTCGGTATTTTGGATTTTTAAATAATATGTATATATGTTATGAAAATCTTAATTTATCATCACGTTGTATAAAAACTATGATTTTTAATATATCGAAGTCATTATATATTGTCTCTTATTATCATTTCCAGTTTTTTCGGCATAAGGATTCTCAATTGAGGAAGAATCACAAACGAAAAAAGTTCATTATTTGTCACTCTAATTGTGTTTTAGAGTTGTTGTTGAAAGACTATCAACAATGAATTTCTAATATCATTGATAAACCAACATGCCTTGAATGAGTAACTAACGATCAAGATTTTTTGCATTTAGGATATGCTTCATTTATATTGTCATAAGTCATTATATAAAGATAAGAAGGTCTAAATTTCAAACACATTATTTTGAATATTTCAAGTATACGATATCTATTTTCAGTCATTAGAGAGTATCTTCTTCATAAAAGTGATGATGAATACACATAGTAGCCAAGAGGATATTGTCAAATTAATGAGTTAGAAATTAGAAAATGAAGAAAAATGAGAGAAATTGTACCTTCTTATTTAAAATATTTGTTGTGCAATAGTAACTTGAGAGCAAAAAAAGGAAGTTGTCGTTTGGTTAGGGGAGCTTGTGGGCCAGCATGGAAAATAATGGATGAGTAAAGAAAGTCTAAAACTATAGTGCAAAGTCTTACTGCAGAATTGAAATTTATTACTATATTAAAAGCTTTGTGCACACTAGATAAAATGCTCTGTTTAATTATACTGTATAATCCAATTGACTAACATTCTATAGGCACTGAACAATAGATTGGTCCAACTAACAAGTATCAACTTTTTCTTAAAAAACAATAATCATTTGTTAAGAAATTAGATGTTTAATTTAAAATACACAAGTTCCAATACAAATTGTTATTTTAAACTTGTTAACATGTGCAAATTTGCATATGATGGAAAAACCCTTTAAGATTTAGTAAAAACTTCGTATTATAATATGATAAAAAAATGATATCTATGAACAAATTATGAATTTTAATTAGTTCAGCTAATTAAACTTTCATGAATTCATAATCCATTTGGGTTGATCTGATGATGTTGATTTGTGACTTTAGAGTGTGATCCTCTTAAAGTATTAAGTTTGATTGTCTTCGATGTCTATTTTAATGGGTTAGTTTGACTTCTTGAAAAAAAACTTTCATGAATTCATAAAAAAAAGTATAAAAATATCTTAAACTATGGCATTATTGTAGAGTTCCGACATTTGAGTTGTCTAGAATCAATTAAGTAAAAATATACTTCATCCGTCCCTTTTTATAAGACTATTTTACAAAAAAGTTTTGTCTTTAAATATAAGACTATCTACAAATTTCTAGATGCATTTATTACTCTTTTTTCACATACATCCCTCATTAATATTATTAATATACTTTGAAATATGGAAAGTTAACATTAAATATCTCTATACAAAGGGTAATTTGATAATAGTAACATACATTTATGACAAATTTTATTACTTCAAACACTTTTCTTAATACCCGTGATTTTTGTAAACTATTCATATAAAAAGGGACGGAGGGAATATATTTTTGGATGAACAAAACTTAGGCACAATTCTTTAGGTGTTTTTCGTATAGTTCTTAACTAAAAATACAATTTTTTTGGATATAACAAACTTTGAGGAAAATTATGGATTTAAGGAAATCATGGTGAATTTAGTTAAGAACCATACGAAAAGCACATAAGGAGAAGTAGATATGATATATTAATTATTATGTCCGTATTTTCTTTTTTCCATAGAACCATGATCCTTTTAACTTCTTTAAATGTTTTAAGTTTTGTCCCGTAGCTCAAACATTTGAACAACCCAAAACAAAGTTTTTGAAATAATAACATTAAGTACGATAAATTAGTTCATATTTCCTAATAATTAAGTCTAACAAATTGGGTCTTTGGCCCTCTTTTATACCCAAAAAAAAAGTCTAGCAAATTGAGTAAAAAAACTTAGTAAACCAAATTATTATTTTTTACTTATATTTAATCTAGCTATAGAGAGAAGAGAACTTGATAATGAAGATTATCAAAAGAATATAATAACTTATTAATAATCTGACAATGCAAAAATATTGCAGACATACGTCAAATTATATTATATCAACATATAACAATTTGTAAAAAAAAAATAATAATATCACCATATAACATGAATTTGTTGTGGTCAGCAATCCATACATTCACCAAGTCATCATGTCACTAGTCATTTCATTGAATGAGATTGTCCAATTTTCAAACTCCTTATTTCTAGTATTTTTTATAATCAAAACATACCTTAACATCTAAATTGTATGATCTCGATATAACAACTATTTATCGATGCGGTGACTACATGAATGCACATATTACAAATCCAAATCCAATATTTGTATAGATTTTTTAATAAATAATATTTTGTGACAATATGATAAAATATTATTGAAGATCTTTAAAACTTTTTGTATGTTGTATAATTACTTAGTGTATGTTTGGTTGTTCCCCTTCTAAAGGGACCACAATTGATTCTGAAGGTGTAGAATTGATTCTTACGTGTTTGATTACTGTCGAGTAGAATTGATTCGGCCTTCAGAATTGATTTTACTTGACGCTGAGATTTGTAGCTTTTGATCTTAGAATTAATTTTCACACACAAATTTACAATTCAATTCACTTTTACATAAATGAATTCAAACACAAATCACTTATAATCAAAACTATTTTTAACCAAATCAATTCTATCAAAATCAATTCTTTCTGTCGCACAACCAAACAGACGCAAAGGTGTTACAAAAAAGCATATTTTGAAATAAATGGTGAGAAAGGAGATAGAGGGGAGACATTCCCATTATATTAATATTAAAACTACTTTATACATTAAAATTGAAAGCTTGATTCCAACCCTGCTACTCAGTCTACACATAACAACAGAGAATTGATGAATGAGGCGTGTACCGCATGAGTGGATAGACCATATAACGTAAGGTTTTCATGACATAATTAATAGTTGGGTATAGTAGATAGGGTCCCATGAAATTATATATCTAACATTTTTATTTTATTTTATTTTTGGTGAAAACATATCTAACACTTTGAGACATGTAAATTTGGACCCCACGTTCTGTGTGTACATTGAGACAGATGTGATTGATTCATGAGAGTATATGTTAGATTTTGTGTTGTAAATATAGGAAAAAATCTATGTTCTAGCTCATGGAAGAATGGAAACAAAGTTGAACTCAAAGTTCAAACATTGAAGTGGCAAGAACACGTGAAGTGTAACTATCTAGAGTGTTAGTTAAGTCCTTTGGCTTTTGTCAAAAAACATAAAAAAAAATAAGGTTAAATAAGTAAATGGTCTCCTTAAATATATCAATATTTGATTTTAGTCCCCCTAAAATATTCCTTAGGCTTTTGGTCCCTCCAAAATTTTTCATCTATAAAATTAGTCCTTGTTCTCAATGTAGAGCAGGGACTAATTTTTTTGAGGGACCAAAGCCTAAGGAATATTTTAGGAGGACTAAAATCAAATGTTGGTATATTTATAGAGACTATTTCCTTATTTAACCCAAAAAATAATAATAATAATAATAATAACTTAGGCCTTTCTTCTAATTCTATTCAATTTATTTCATTGCACCATTAATTCAAGAATGATTAAACCTCCAAAAAAAATTATCTTGACTTTGAAGCAAGTTGTCTTAAGACTATTAATATTTTAAGAAAGTCTTTAATTTTGCAGATTGACCCTTACTTTTATAATTTATTGTCAAATTTGTCCATACGCATGCCAATGTCTTTAAGACAAATAATATTTTGAAAAACTCGCTAACTTTGCAAATTGGTACTTACTTTTATAATTTATTTTATGGTAAAATATATTTTTAATTTTAATTCCTGTAGAATTATAAATTTTTTGATTTAGTCCATGCGAAAATTTAATTCAATTTTAATTCTTAGTTTAATTAATTTTTACAAAAAAAAAAAATTAAAATTTGTTTAGTCCCGGCATTTAGTCCCTATAAAAGCTATCTAACAACTAAAACTAAATAAAGTTTTTGGAGGAATAAAATTTAAAATTTCATAATTCTTTAAAGACCGAAACATATTTAATCCTCATTTAGTTCTATAAAGTCTACCTATTAACTACAAATCTACAACCTTCTTAAAAAAACTACAAGTCTAGAACCAAAGAATGAACAAGAGATTTTCTAATTTCACCCTATTTGTTTCTTGCGCGCCCTATGACATTTTAGATCATATAATCCGAAAGGTGTAAAAACATTAAAAGAAAACTCTCTATAAACCCTCCATTGTTTAGATTCTAGAATTGAAAATCGGACACGCGAGAAGATGGAAGGTGAGAAAACAAATATACATTTGGAGAAAAGGCCGACCATTTTGAAGGAAATGTTTGTTTGAGTGTGTAGATCAACATTTTGAAGGAACAAAGGCAGACCATCAGATTGTTCTGTTTCTAATCTCATTCTTGTAAAAAAAAACAAGCATATTATGATGACCATACTATATGTTTAAGAGTAACACATCTTTTAACTAAGTGACTCTACTAACGATATATAGTTGGATCGTCAGACCCTCAATGCCCCTGGATTAAGGATATCATTATTAATACCAATTGCCACTATTTATGCAGGTTCAATCTCAATCACAGTTTATAATACCAATTGATTTATCAACCATTATTTGATTTTCACCTCCATTAGAGTAGTGTTTGGATTTTGTATTTGCTCAATCGTTCTTCAATTACCTTCTCTGTTTGTTGCTCGACATTTTCTGTTACGGCGGCCGGAGGAGTGAGCGTGGCAGCGATGACGAGAGTAAGATGGAAACGCATGAAGAAGAAAAAGGTTGCGACCAGGGCCGTTCCTATAAAATTGGAGACCCGGTTCTAAAATTAAAAATAGGCCCTAATAAAATTAAAACAAAATTTTTTAAAAGAGCAATCTTCTATTCAAACTGAAAATAAGATCTGAAAAAATAAGAAATTGTCATCATTGTAACTAGCACAAAGAACATCAATATTGTAATCGATAAAATTAACATACAATTTTAATTGAGTATTTTTATCAACCTTCCACGTTGTTATTTTCTTTAGTTTATAATGAGACAAAAAATAAAGTTTATAATGTTTTTTTTAGAGAATGATTTTTCTGTAGGATTCCTAGAGAATGATTATAATGTTCGTTATTAGAACTTTGTTATTTTATACGACAAGTATGGGCAAAAAACTAGAAGAAATGTTCTAACAAAAATAAGAAAAAAAAAGTTATATTTTGTTTTTATTTGTAAATATATAATCCAATATGTTGATGAGAATTGAGCTGAATTGGAGGAATAAGAGAGATATTGAGGATAGATGGTCTCAAATATATGGTAAATTATATTTAAATGAAGGCTTCTCATACTAAAAAAAATTAAATTAAACAAGCAAAAAGGAAACCATGGGTGTTGAACCATGGACCCAAAGCACACCAAAGCTAACTTAAACCACTGGGCCGTGGTTACAGAATTGATACTTTGGACACACTATTTATATATATTCGTTTTTTACATGCATAATATGTATAAAAAAATATTTTGGGCCCCCAAATTTTGGAGGCCCAGCTCAGTAGAGCTGTTTGCACCCCCTCATGGCCGGCCCTGGTTGCGACGATGATGATACTTCTGGTTTCAACGGAGGGCGATGGAGGGCGGCGGCAGAGAGGGGCGGTGATGTACCGACAATAGTCATATTTGTGCCCTAAAGGAATACTCCCTCCGGTCATATATATAAGAAAATTTTCAAAAAAATTTTTGGTCCTATTTATAAGAAATTGTAACAATTTTTAAGATATAGTTATTGTTTAAAAGACTTTTCTACCCCTAATTTAATGTTTGTCTTTTTAATATTTGTGAATATATTTAATACTTCACAATTTTTTATGAGGATATAGTTGTAAAAATATTAAAAAAGTTATATTAATCAATGATTGTCTTGGTTTTAATGTTTTTTGATTTTTTTTCTTATAATAAGGACCGGAGGGAGTATTTCTGAAGACTATGACTACAAGACTTGCATCACTAAAGAAATGTCGCTAACTTCAAAAGTTATGTTATTACAAGTCTTGCTTAAATTCTCAAATAACAAATTCAGTGCAACCTATCAAGTTTTGAGAATATGTTCGTAAGAGCGAAGGAACGTGTTTTAACTTCTATGTTCTTTCTTATTTTCTCTCATTGAGAGATAAACACTTGTATTTCACAAATTTTTATAAATCTTAGGCCAAATACATCTCTGGGTCCTTTAAGTTTCACGTTTTTACCGGACCAGTCCTTTAAGTTTGTAAAGTTTCAGATTGGTCCTTTAAGTTATCAAAAGCTTACGCGGTTACCCTTTCAGTCAACTTCCGTTACAAAAAAGCTGATCTCTCGTTTCACCTTCAACAAGTGCAATAGCAATTGGCATCCATCATCTGCTCATTTGGATCCCTGCCAACTGCTGCAAGTATCATACCCCCATAATACCCCTTTAAAAAGCAACCATCTAGTCCAATAAATGGCCTACATTTGGTGAAACTTTGTCTACAACCATCAAGACACATGTACATTCTTTGAAAACTAGGCAGTAATGGTCTCAAAATGTAGCCTTCCTCATTTTCTAACGGACAGATCAACTTTTTTGTAATAGAAGTTGACTGAAAGGGTAATGACGTAAGCTTTTGATAACTTAAAGGACCAATCTGAAACTTTACAAACTTAAAGGACTGATCCGGTAAAAACGTGAAACTTAAAGGACCCAGGGATGTATTTGGCCTAAATCTTATAACCTTGCCTTGTAATGACGTAATTCCTTAAAGGTTTGAGTGTATTGTAGGAACATTGATGTGAAGTTGGAAGGAAATTGAAAGAATAAACATCAAGTAATAAGACTTCGAGTTAGTGTGATGTGAATTGAAAAAATAGAGAGTGAATGGTCTCGTATAAAATAGAACACATACATTAGTATTGTTTAACACTACAAAAAAACATTGCATCTTCCCAGGGATTTAAACCAGGGAAGCTCCTGGCAAAATGCAAATGAAAGTGGCGCGCACATGGTCCCTTATACCAGGGGCAAGCCCCTCGCAAAATGCACTAAGCCCTGGCATAATTCTAGGCGGCAGATTTGAATTTAAAAATGGGGACAAGGGTGCAAGTGCGTCAGCCCTTTGCGAGGGCCTTTGTCAGGAATTGACCCTGGCACACGGCACACAAGGCTTGACTTGACCAGCCTCTGAAAAAAGCTGCAAAAGGTAGCATGCGAGGGGCATAACCCCTGGGAAAATACGTCGTAGCCTGGCTTTTTGCTGCACAAGACAAGACCGTTCTGACGCCAATTTGCGAGGGGCATATCCCTTGGTATGGCCTTGGCATAAAATGGTACTATATTATCACGTTTTCTTACATCAGTAACTTAGAAAAATTTTACAGAAAAATCTGTTCTTCATCTCTTCTCTTCCTTTCTTCAGCAGACCTATTTCTTCTACACAACACACCAATCTTTCTACACAACACACCAATCTTTCTCCAACAACACTGTTTTTTATTACTTTGGTAAATCTCTTTACTTATATTTTCTTGATTCAATTTTTTTCTTATATATATATATATTGACATATAATTTATTCTTTGTCATTTGCATGTCAAAGTGAAGCTGCCTCCTGTGATTCTTTGCTCAGCTTGGTTTTGGAACTGTTCTTTGTGTAGCTTCAACAAGTTAGTATAAATTTTGGAACTGTTGTTATGTAATTTTTTGAATCTGTTAATTAATGGCTGAATATATATATATATAAGTGTATTTATAAATTTTTTGGATCTGTTATATATAATTTTTGTGGAATATATAAATCAAATGATAGATAAATATTATAATAATGATGTTAATTAATGGCTGAATAAATTAGTGTGTGTATAATTTTCGAATTTTTAGAATAATATTGTGTTATATTTCGAATTTTTAGAATAATGATGTTTTTTAGAATAATAATGTTGTTATATTTCGATTTTGTTTAGGGTATGTATAAATTTCGAATTTTTTTAGTGTATGTGTATTGCATGTTGAATATGTTTTTTTTAGGGTATGTTATAATTAATTTTTTTTATACATGTTGTTATATATATATATATATATATATATATATATTGTTTTATACAAGTTATATATATTTTTTTAGGGTATGTTATATCTGTTAAATATATTGTATTGGAAAATAAACATAGTCTTATATAGTTTTTAATAACAACATTAGGTTTCACTAAATTGTGTATATTGTTTATTTTAATTTAAAACTGTATTTTTTTAAGTATAATTTGAGAAAAATGTTATTTATTCAAATTTTAATGGTGTAATAATTTCTCCAATATCAAAACTTTTTTTTTTAATTTTTTTTTAGAATTATAAACTGTTTATTTTCAAGTGTAATAAATTATAATAATGTGTTTCATATGAAATTGTATTTGTTTACTACAAATCTATTTTTTCTTAATTATTAAAACGAAGTAAAACTGTTTATTTATTTAAAACAAATTATAATAATAATGTTTTTGATATGAAATTGTTTTTTATAAGTAATTGAAATAAAAAATTAATTTAAATGAATAATTATTAAACTGATATTATTTAAAGACTAATTTTTTATTATAAAAGTGTTTTTAATTAGTAGTGCGTAAAGAAATTTTTTTGCGTAAAAAAAGTTCGCGCGTAAAGAAATTTCGTGGAATATTTTTAGTTAGTATACAAATATTTCGCGCGTAAAGAAATTTCGTGCAATTTTTGAAGTTAGTATTCAAATATTTCGCGCGTAAAGAATTTTCTTTAATAAAAACAGTTTCGCACGTAAATAAATTTCACGAGATTTTTTTTAGTTAGTATAAAAAAATTTCGCGCGTAAATAATTTTATTTATTAAAAATAGTTTTGCGCCTAAAATAAATTTGTGCGTAAAAAAACAGTATACACAATATAGTAATTATAGGTTAGTTAGATAACTAAATTTTTTTACTCGTTATGTTATCTACTATTTAGTTTTGTTGATTGAACTTATAATTTTTTGCGTTAGTACGTAGTGCTACTAAGCAAAAAATAACTAATTGTGAAATATGTGAACATTATAGTTAAACATGCAAAATTTGGAGTATTATCAGCATTATTGTAGTTGAAGAGGATTAAAGCCCCATTTTGTGGATGGAGTTCAAGGATTTATTGCATTGCATGGGTACAACAAGTTTGTAAAGATGAGGGAGGGATAAGATGTCCGTGTGTTAAATGTACCTGTAGATATATAAAGAGTGACCCCAGAGAAGTCAAGAAACACTTGGATATAGTTGGATTTATGTCTGATTATTGGGTTTGGGTTTATAACGGTGAAAAGTTTCAAAATTTCGGGCAAGGAGTCAATGCACAAGCTTCGAGTAGTGGAACAAATGTGGAATACAATGAACAATTCAACGATGAACAATTCAACATGATGGATGATATGGTCGCTGATGCTTTAGGTGTGGAACTGTCTTATGTTGATGATGTTGAAGATGAACAAGGCGAACAACTCCCAAATGAGAAAGCACAAAGATTTTACCAATTGTTGAGTGAATGTAATGCCCCATTGTTTGAAGGATCTTTGGAATCAAAGTTATCTATGTGTGTGAGACTTTTAGCTCATAAGTCGAATTATAGTGTTGCTGATAAAGGCGTGGATGATGTTACGAAGATGTTGTTGGATGCGACTCCATTTAAAGATAATTTGCCAGGAAGTTATTATGATGCTGAGAGGTTGGTGATGAAGTTGGGATTAAAAGTTAAAAAGATTGATTGTTGCATAAACGCCTGCATGTTGTTTTATGACAATGAATTTGGGATAAGTGACGGAGCATTGGAGGAATGCAAATTTTGTGGAAGTCCACGGTATCGTGTCGGCAGGCGAGGGAGAATTCCGAATAAGTCAATGTTTTACTTGCCAATAATACCAAGATTACAAAGGTTGTTTGCATCGATGAAAACGGCTAGTCAAATGACGTGGCATCAGTCAAATAAAATTCCCGGAGTCTTGCGACATCCTTCTGATGGTGAAGCGTGGAAACACTTTGATCAAGTATATCCTGATTTCGCAGAAGATCCGCGAAATGTAAGACTAGGATTGTGCTCTGATGGTTTCACTCCATATATCCAAGCATCAGCAAAACCATACTCTTGTTGGCCGGTCGTTGTAACCCCCTATAATCTCCCTCCTGAGATGTGCATGAAAAAGCCCTACATGTTTTTGCCGTGTGTTGTTCCGGGGCCAGATAACCCTAAAGCAGGCATAGATGTGTTTCTAGAACCTTTAATTGATGATTTGAAGAGGTTGTGGATTGGAGAATGGACTTACGATATTTCAACCAATTTTTTTTTTCTAATGAGAGCATCTTTGATGTGGACAATTAACGATTTTCCAGCGTATGTCATGTTGTCTGGTTGGAGCACTCATGGGAGATTTGCTTGTCCATATTGTATGGAAAATACAAAGGCATTTACTTTGAAAAATGGAGGGAAGAGTTCGTGGTTTGAATCTCATCGTAGGTTCTTGCCTCATAATCACCCGTCTAGAAGAAGTAGGAATGGCTTCTTGAAGGATGAGAGAGTATTACATGCCCCGCCCCCTAAGATTACATCAGAAGAAGTTTGGACAAGAGTTTGTGATTATCCAAAAGTCACTGATTTTGGCCAAACTGTCCCAATACCAGGATACGGAGTTGACCACAACTGGACTAAACAAAGTATATTTTGGGACTTCCCATATTGGAAAGATAACTTGCTCAGACATAATCTTGATGTAATGCACATTGAGAAGAATTTTTTTGACAACATATTTAACACAGTGATGGATATGAAAGGAAAAACGAAAGATAATGAGAAAGCCAGGAAAGATTTAGAACTGTATTGTAAAAGAAGGGACTTGGAGTTAAAACCTCAACCAAATGGAAAGTTGTTGAAACCCAAGGCAATCTACACTCTAACTTCCGAAGAAGCAAAATCAGTTTGTCAGTGGTTGAAGGATTTGAGAATGCTTGACGGATATTCTTCTAACTTAGGCAGGTGTGCCGATGTTAAAACTGGAAGGTTACATGGGATGAAAAGTCATGATTGTCATGTTTTCATGGAGAACTTAATCCCAAGTGCGTTTAGTTCACTGCCCACCCATGTGTTAAATCCACTCACCGAGATTAGTCAATTTTTTAAAAATATGTGTGCGTCAACTTTGAGAGTCGATGAACTTGATAAATTGGACAAGATAATTCCAATCATACTCTGTCAGCTGGAGCAAATTTTCCCCCCGGGTTTTTTTGACTCTATGGAACATCTTCCGGTTCATCTGGCATATGAGGCTAAGCTTGACGGGCCTGTTCAATATAGGTGGATGTACCCGTTTGAAAGATTTATGGGTGACTCAAAACGAGCAGTTAAAAATAGGGCTAAAGTTGAAGGATCAATATGTGTTGTTTACATTCACAAGGAAGCCTCATACTTTCTCAGTCATTACTTCATCGACCGTGTGCTTATTCCAACTACTACAAGAAATGATGTTGATGTTGAAAATGATAGGGATCCGTTGACCTTATCAGTTTTCAATCTACTTGGTCGTCACTCTGGCAAGGCGAGTGAACATTGGATGGTAGATCAGAAAGAGTATCGATCAGCTCATGTTCATGTGTTGATTAATTGCGCGGAGGTTAAACCATACCTTGAGTAAGTAAAACAAAACTATTACTTTTTACTAGTACATTGATGAAGTTAAAACACGTCTAACTTTGACTTAAATTTTGGTGTAGGGAATTTAAGACCTTTTATGAAGAATTTGGTGATGATTCGCCTGGTTATATACATGAATATTTTCCCGATTGGTTTAAACAAAAAGTATACAATGCCGAGCCAACCGAAGAAATCATTCGTTTAAGAGGTTTATCTCAAGGTCCTTTACAATGTGCCACTGAATATCATACATACTTCGTGAATGGATATAAATTTCATACTCACTCATGGAGTTAGGGGAAGAAGACATATAACAGTGGTGTATACGTAAAAGGAGTTACGGAAGGAGGTGAAGATGATTTCTATGGCTTGATCAAACACGTTTACGAGTTGTTTTACAATCAGGATAAAGTGGTGTTGTTTTATTGTGACTGGTATGATCCGTCACCTAGATGGACAAAAATGAACAAAATAAGCAACAATGTTGACATTCGTGTGGACAAAAAATATAATGTTTATGACCCGTTTGTCATGGCACATAACGTCAGGCAAGTGTACGATGTTCCTTATCCCCCAGCACAACCACGCAAACGAGGATGGTCAGTTGCAATCAAAACAAAGCCAAGGGGTCGCATTGAGACTGAAGATTCAATTGATGAAGTTGAACAAATTGATGAAATTTCACATGTTAATGACATAATTGAAGTTGAGCAAGTTATAGGTTGGCGTGATGCACAAGTTGAAGGGGATCATGTTAATCCTGATGTTTTGTTGACTCCTAATGAAGATGAAAATGATGAGGATGATGTTGATTCTGAAGAGAACAATATTGATGAAGGGGATCATGATGAAGGGGATCAAGTCGATAAAAGTGTTTTTGGATTATAATTGATGTATTGTTGTATTGTTATAATTCATGTATTGTTCTAATTGTAATGATTTTAATTCAAAATGTATGAATATGTTGTTTATTTGTGTTAATTAGTGTTATGATGATTTATTGTTTACATTATGGCTTTTTTGTTATTGATAAATAGTCAACCATGCCTTCGAGGATTGAGGATAAGAGCAAGAGCAAAGCCCGCAGGAGGCGGTATGTTACTCAAGTTGTGGACCTAGCCACACAGGGCAGATTAAACCCAATGCCTCCCACACCTACTGCATCTTCTAGCCAAGGATCGACTGGGTCCTCCCAGGCTAGTGCAGCTGCTCCTACTATAGCCACACCTTTCTTGTCACCACCTTTCTCGTCATCTCCTTACCTTTTCCCTCAGGGATATCCGGGATATCATTTTGGGTCTTCACCTTCCTTTCCCTTCCCTACAGGATATCCCTTCCCGTATGGATTGCCTGAATATCCAAACCCACCACAAACCCAACTCCAAATCCAACCACAACTACAAAACCCACCACAACCCCAGCAAAACCCACCACAACCCGAGCAAGAAAATGTGGTCGAAGAGGATTGTGGAGGCCAGATGGATGATGGTGGAGAGGTGGTGCAGGTCGTTGATGAGCCAGAAGTTTATCGCACGGATAATCGGAATCGCTTTATCTTAAAGCCTAGTGGGAACTCGTAAGTATTATCATAATTCGTACATAGTTCAATTTTAATAATTTTATGACTATTTTAAGTTTGATTATGAGTTTTTATTGTTTCAGCTTTTTGCCTTGCAAATCCGCGGCGGAAGCTATCAGAGATATCATTCACAATTGCTATAATAGATTGTGGAAGACTTATGGTGATGCGGATGATGATGAGAAAGAGCGCTGGTTTAATCTCTTTCAGGTTACTTTGAATATATATCATAATTTGTAATTTCATTTATATGCACATTTGTTATAGTATCCTAATTATCTTTAATATGTTAACAAAAATGCAGGCTAAGTGTACTTGGGACGCCAGGTACTATGAAACTGTAACGACCCTATTTTCGTATGTTATATTTTTATATATTTTATTTTATGGATTTGCATTTAAAAATATTTTCTCGTAATCGAGAAATAATTATTTAGCGCGAAGATAAGTTCGTAATCGAGTTTTTAGAGTTTTGGGCGAATTTGGGCCAAGAGGGTGAATAGTGTTGGGCTTTAGTTTATGAGTATTAGTAATGATCATGTGCAAATGAATGTAGTAAGCCTTGTTAGATTGTATGGCTAGGATTGGTCCATGATAGTTAGTAAGGAAATGGATGGCTAGGATCATTTGCTAGGGATATAAGATATTTTGTAAGAACATGAATAGTGCCATTCATCTTCTTTGTGGAAAAAAAAACGTGGAAGAGGAGAAGAAAGCAAGAGAAAAGCTAGGGCAAGTGAACAAGGGAGAAAGCTTGAGTTTTGTTAGAGAATCATCATTTCAAGGTAAGAGAGTTAGTATTGCTTATTCACAAGTGATTAAGAGAAGGGGAGAATGTCTATTTCTCCATCCCAAACTTCTCCTTCACTTTGTCTAGGTTTTGATAGAAAGTTTTTATGGTTTAAAGATGTTAAATGATCATGTTATGCTTGCTTGATGCTAAGTGATGTTGCTAGTATATTTAGTTGAAGTTTTGTGAGTGTTATAGTGTTTTGAATGCAAAGGAAAAGTTATGAAAAGTTTAGTGTTTTAAACCCTAATTTCTTTGCTAGATATAAGCCTTGCTTGTGATTGTTTTTAAAGGATGTTTTATGTTGGAACATCGTTTTTAACATGTTCTGGAAGTTGGGTAACCTTGAATGGGCTAAAATGGTGGAAAAATCACATTTTTACATGATTTTGTACTGATACGGTCGCTGTAGCGACGGACCGTCGCTTGTAGCGACCAGGCAGGATAATTCCCTGCCTATCCGCGCTTGTAGCGACCACACTGGCGCTTGTAGCGACCAGGCTCGCTTGTAGCGACCAAGGGCTCGCTTGTAGCGACCAACCCTGGACATGCCAACTTCGTTGATTTGTTCTGGAGGCCCTGGTGCGCGCGGGAATGGCTTTTTGCTACTGCATTCTCATTATATGTTTTGGAAACCTTGCCCACCATTTTAACTTATTCTTAATGTTTTCTAAAGATTATTTGTTTCAAGAAAAGCTTGAGTAAAACCCTAGCATGTGTGTGGGATTATCAAAGTGTGTGGGTCTTCCTTTGAAACCCTTATGTGTGAGATTTTGATATGATCTGCTTGGTTTATTTGAAATTGTTAATCACGGTTGAGTGTATACATGTTATGTCTTATGATTTGGCCATGAGAGCCTAGTGGTTGTGTTTGTTGTTGTTGTTGTTGTTGAGATAATTATCAGAGTGCTGATAATTAGTTGTGTTAGTAAGTATCATATATTTGCTAAGTGAACATACATGCATTTCATGATGGTATGTATGCTCTTTATGAGTAAGAATGAAATCCAATTATTATTGGTCATATGCACGACCGTCTTTTTATGGCGAATGAGAGGTGCAGTCGATGAAATCCAATTATTATTGGTCAAGTGTACGACTGTCCTTTTATGGCGAATGAGAGGTACACAAGGGATATAAGTTTATCCAACAGTCCGCCATGACTCTAAAGCTGAGCAAGAATTGGTACCACATGCATTAGTGAATGCATTTTGAGGCATGCATCCTTTGTGACATTAGTGTTCATTTAGGAATTATGTGTGCATAATGGTTGTTAAGTGGTAATTGTTATTGATGAGTTTGTGCATTGTCAATTACGTGTTGTGTTTTGGTTATGTATAATACTGCGTTATTTATACATGTTTATTGGTTGTGATACTAACACTCTCTGTTTTGTGTTATTTGCTGGATCTTTGGGGATCCAGAATATCAGGTTGACGAGAATATCGTCGAGGAGTAGCTTTTGCAGTTTAGGAGCCTGCATAGTGGTGAGGGCATAGCTTAGCTATCCTTACTTTTTTTTTTGTACTAGGTGTTGTATCCTAGTTAGAGTTTAGGGCTCTGATATTTGTAACACCACTTTGGGTATCTGAACGTTTATGTATAGATTTGGCAATGGTCTCTGTCGTAGAATTGCCTCTTTTGAAAATCTTATGTATATATTTTTGTGTAATATATGCATGCTTGGTTATAAGCTGTGTTTGTTATTTTTCCGCTGCTGTTTGTGAATCAAATATATTTTGATTTCTGTTGATGTTTATGAAAATGAGTTTTACATATGTTGTAACTTCCTATGTCCTTAACGTTTTCTTTATTAAAGTTAATAATCGGCGGTTAAGGGTTAGGGTGATACAATAGTTGGTATCAGAGCAGGTCGATCCATTGGATCAATTAAGTTTAGTATACCCTTTGTGTAACATGTGTTTCTTTAAACACTGTGTTCTCACTTGTGTTATGTGATGATTGGTAGTGTGGATATGACGCAACGAGCACTTGCGGACGCGATGGAGCGGATGGCGAATGCCATGGCTCAGGAGGCTGCTTTTAGGACAAGGTATGGTCACTACGAGTACGCTGTTATGCCTTTTGGAGTTACTAATGCACCTGGAGTGTTTATGGAATATATGAATCGTATATTTCATTCCTTTTTGGATCGATTCGTGGTGGTCTTCATAGACGATATTTTGGTATACTCAAAGACGGAAGAGGAACATGCCGAGCATTTGAGGATTGTGTTAGAGGTGTTGCGCGAGAAGAAGCTTTATGCAAAATTTTCTAAGTGTGAATTTTGGTTGCATAAAGTTAGCTTTTTGGGTCATGTCATTTCAAGTGGTGGTATAGCAGTGGATCCTGCTAAGGTAGAAGCCGTGCAAGATTGGGGAACGCCGGAGTCTGTTACTGAGATCCGAAGTTTTCTTGGTTTGGCCGGTTACTATCGGAGGTTCATCGAAGGATTTTCAAAGTTGGCGTTGCCGTTGACACAGTTGACTAGGAAGGGTCAAGCTTTCATTTGGGATGACAAGTGTGAGCAGAGTTTCCAAGAGCTGAAGAGGAGGTTGACATCTGCACCTGTGCTAATTCTGCCAAATCCGAAGGAACCGTTCGTGGTTTATTGTGATGCGTCGAAGATGGGTCTAGGTGGTGTGTTGATGCAGAGGGGACAAGTTGTTGCTTATGCATCAAGACAGCTGAAGATTCATGAGAGGAACTATCCTACGCATGATTTGGAGCTAGCTGCTGTCGTGTTTGTTCTCAAGATTTGGAGGCACTACTTGTATGGATCAAGGTTCGAGGTTTTCAGCGATCACAAGAGTCTGAAATATTTGTTTGATCAGAAGGAGCTCAATATGAGGCAAAGAAGATGGTTAGAGTTTCTTAAGGATTATGATTTCGAGTTGAGTTATCACCCGGGTAAGGCTAATGTGGTAGCCGATGCGTTGAGTAGGAAGTCTCTACATATGTCGTCTTTGATGGCGAAGGAACTGAGATTGATTGATGAGTTTAGAGACCTCAGTTTGGTTTGTGAAAGGACAACCAGAAGCGTGAAGCTAGGAATGTTGAGGTTGACGAATGATTTTCTTGAAGAGGTCGTGGAAAAGCAAAAGTCTGATGTGAGATTGATGAAGCTTAAGACGCTCATCGAGCAAGGGAAAAAGGTAAACGTTGAGATCGATGAGAAAGGTGTGATGAGGTGTCAGGGAAGGTTATGTGTACCTGATGTGCCTGAATTGAAGCGGTTTGCCGAAGACGTCGAAAGGTAACGATATGATTTGGGTAGTTGTCGACAGGTTAACAAAGTCTGCTCATTTCATAGCTATCAAGACCGGTATGCTAGTACCGAAGTTGGCTGAGATTTATGTCGAGCAAATCGTGAGATTGCATGGAATTCCGTCAAGTATTGTATCAGATCGAGATCCCCGTTTTACTTCAAGGTTTTGGGAGAGTTTGCAAGAGGCGTTGGGGACTAAGTTGCGGATGAGTTCTGCTTATCACCCGCAGACGGATGGTCAGTCGGAGAGGACGATTCAATCATTGGAGGATTTATTAAGATCGTGTATTTTGGAACAAGGAGTGAGTTGGGAAGCTTGCTTACCATTGATTGAGTTTACGTATAACAACAGTTTTCATTCGAGCATTGGTATGGCACCTTTTGAAGCGTTGTATGGGAGAAGATGTAGAACACCTTTGTGTTGGTTTGAATCGGGAGAAAGTGTGGTGCTTGGACCTGAGATTGTGCAACAAACGACCGAGAAGATCAAGATGATCCAAGAAAAGATGAGAGCGTCGCAGAGTCGCCAGAAAAGCTATGCCGACAAGAGAAGAAAGGATATAGAATTTCAAGAAGGAGATCATGTGTTTCTAAGAGTTACGTCGACTACGGGTATTGGACGAGCTTTGAAATCGAAGAAGTTAGCATCGAGGTTCATTGGTCCATATCAGATTTTGAAGAGGATTGGGAAGGTGGCGTATAGGATTGCGTTACCGCCGTCGTTGTCAAATCTTCATGACGTTTTTCACGTGTCTCAATTAAGGAAATACGTATCGGATCCGTCACATGTGATTGAGTCGGACGAGATACAAGTGAGAGAGAATTTAACGGTTGCAACGGTACCCTTAAGGATTGAAGGACAAGAGATGAAGAAGCTCAGGAATAAAGAGATTTCATCGGTGAAAGTCGTTTGGGGAGGCCCAGCCGGTGAGTATGCGACGTGGGAGCTCGAGAGCAAGATGCGGGATTCCTATCCGGAGTTGTTTTCAGGTATTTTCGAGGGCGAAAATTCTTTTTAGGGGGGTAGAGTTGTAACGACCCTATTTTCGTATGTTATATTTTTATATATTTTATTTTATGGATTTGCATTTAAAAATATTTTCTCGTAATCGAGAAATAATTATTTAGCGCGAAGATAAGTTCGTAATCGAGTTTTTAGAGTTTTGGGCGAATTTGGGCCAAGAGGATGAATAGTGTTGGGCTTTAGTTTATGAGTATTAGTAATGATCATGTGCAAATGAATGTAGTAAGCCTTGTTAGATTGTATGGCTAGGATTGGTCCATGATAGTTAGTAAGGAAATGGATGGCTAGGATCATTTGCTAGGGATATAAGATATTTTGTAAGAACATGAATAGTGCCATTCATCTTCTTTGTGGAAAAAAAAAACGTGGAAGAGGAGAAGAAAGCAAGAGAAAAGCTAGGGCAAGTGAACAAGGGAGAAAGCTTGAGTTTTGTTAGAGAATCATCATTTCAAGGTAAGAGAGTTAGTATTGCTTATTCACAAGTGATTAAGAGAAGGGGAGAATGTCTATTTCTCCATCCCAAACTTCTCCTTCACTTTGTCTAGGTTTTGATAGAAAGTTTTTATGGTTTAAAGATGTTAAATGATCATGTTATGCTTGCTTGATGCTAAGTGATGTTGCTAGTATATTTAGTTGAAGTTTTGTGAGTGTTATAGTGTTTTGAATGCAAAGGAAAAGTTATGAAAAGTTTAGTGTTTTAAACCCTAATTTCTTTGCTAGATATAAGCCTTGCTTGTGATTGTTTTTAAAGGATGTTTTATGTTGGAACATCGTTTTTAACATGTTCTGGAAGTTGGGTAACCTTGAATGGGCTAAAATGGTGGAAAAATCACATTTTTACATGATTTTGTACTGATACGGTCGCTGTAGCGACGGACCGTCGCTTGTAGCGACCAGGCAGGATAATTCCCTGCCTATCCGCGCTTGTAGCGACCACACTGGCGCTTGTAGCGACCAGGCTCGCTTGTAGCGACCAAGGGCTCGCTTGTAGCGACCAACCCTGGACATGCCAACTTCGTTGATTTGTTCTGGAGGCCCTGGTGCGCGCGGGAATGGCTTTTTGCTACTGCATTCTCATTATATGTTTTGGAAACCTTGCCCACCATTTTAACTTATTCTTAATGTTTTCTAAAGATTATTTGTTTCAAGAAAAGGTTGAGTAAAACCCTAGCATGTGTGTGGGATTATCAAAGTGTGTGGGTCTTCCTTTGAAACCCTTATGTGTGAGATTTTGATATGATCTGCTTGGTTTATTTGAAATTGTTAATCACGGTTGAGTGTATACATGTTATGTCTTATGATTTGGCCATGAGAGCCTAGTGGTTGTGTTTGTTGTTGTTGTTGTTGTTGAGATAATTATCAGAGTGCTGATAATTAGTTGTGTTAGTAAGTATCATATATTTGCTAAGTGAACATACATGCATTTCATGATGGTATGTATGCTCTTTATGAGTAAGAATGAAATCCAATTATTATTGGTCATATGCACGACCGTCCTTTTATGGCGAATGAGAGGTGCAGTCGATGAAATCCAATTATTATTGGTCAAGTGTACGACTGTCCTTTTATGGCGAATGAGAGGTACACAAGGGATATAAGTTTATCCAACAGTCCGCCATGACTCTAAAGCTGAGCAAGAATTGGTACCACATACATTAGTGAATGCATTTTGAGGCATGCATCCTTTGTGACATTAGTGTTCATTTAGGAATTATGTGTGCATAATGGTTGTTAAGTGGTAATTGTTATTGATGAGTTTGTGCATTGTCAATTACGTGTTGTGTTTTGGTTATGTATAATACTGCGTTATTTATACATGTTTATTGGTTGTGATACTAACACTCTCTGTTTTGTGTTATTTGCTGGATCTTTGGGGATCCAGAATATCAGGTTGACGAGAATATCGTCGAGGAGTAGCTTTTGCAGTTTAGGAGCCTGCATAGTGGTGAGGGCATAGCTTAGCTATCCTTACTTTTTTTTTTTGTACTAGGTGTTGTATCCTAGTTAGAGTTTAGGGCTCTGATATTTGTAACACCACTTTGGGTATCTGAACGTTTATGTATAGATTTGGCAATGGTCTCTGTCGTAGAATTGCCTCTTTTGAAAATCTTATGTATATATTTTTGTGTAATATATGCATGCTTGGTTATAAGCTGTGTTTGTTATTTTTCCGCTGCTGTTTGTGAATCAAATATATTTTGATTTCTGTTGATGTTTATGAAAATGAGTTTTACATATGTTGTAACTTCCTATGTCCTTAACGTTTTCTTTATTAAAGTTAATAATCGGCGGTTAAGGGTTAGGGTGTTACAGAAACAATGCGGCGTAATTTCCATATCAGAGCTGCTGCGCGTCTTTCAGATATGCTTCGAAACGCCCGTGTTCGTTATGAGGAGAAAAAAAAGCGGCCACATTGGATCGGGAGGGAGTTGATGATCCAGTTGGTTGACTATTGGGCATCTGAGGAGTTCAAGTCAAAGTCTTAGAAAGCAAAGAAGAATCGGGCGTCGGAAAAGGGGGGGTGCATTCACACCGGTGGCTCCATAAGCAATGGAGAGCATGCTGAACGTTTGGTAAAAATAATAAACTTTTAAATATTTTCCATATCATATTTAAATTTGATTGTTTTAAATCATTTTGTTTAATTAATAATAATTTTATTTCTTGTGAAAAATAGGCCAGGAGGCTTGGGAGAGAGCCGTTTATTAACGAGTTTCACAACGAAACACACAGACATAAATCCGGCCAATTTTGCAATGAGCGTGCTAGGAAAGTCCAGGTAATATTTAATAAGTATATTGTAATTATTCGCTTTACATTTTATTATGTTTTAAAAACTAATTGTTATTTGTCATTAACTATTTTGTTGTTATTTATGCAGGAGGAGTATGATCGCCAGCTTGCTGAGGCTCTTTCTCAAGGGTCGACAGTTAATCATGGTTTGAGCCTCCGAACTTGGACCAAAGCTGCTGGCGATAAAACTAAAGGAAAGTTATATGGCGCCGGTAACTTAGCCGCTAACTACCGCAAGGGTGTTGCAGCATCCCTCAGACTCACCCTGAATCATGGCGAAGGATCCTCCCACCAGCCTGAGCTGACCCTTGAGATGCGTGAGCTTATTCAAAGGTTGACACAAGAGCAGCTCACGCAACAAATGGCGAGTCACCAGGCCGTTGTGCAAGATTTGCTTGAAAGACAACGATCATATGAGGAGCAACTGGCCCAATTTAGGCAAGCACAGGTTGGGAGTTCTTCAGGTGAGCAATTGCAAGTGGATGACCCCGCCCCCACAAGAGCGCCGATTCTGAATGACGATGACGACCCGTATCCAATTTATGGTGAAGATGAGGAGGTGGAGAGCGAGGAAGATGATTGAAGTTTGACCGTTTCCTGTGACTTTATCTATTTTTTTTCTTGGTTTGTAATATTTGGGGAAGCTTCTTATGCTTCCCAGTACAATTTTTACTTATTTGCTGCATGGTCTGTAATATGATCTCGTACAATTTTATTTTCACTGTTGTTAGACTTAATATTTTATGTGTGTTTTGTATTTTAATTTGTATTTTTAACTACTTTTTTTTTAAAACAATTAAATAAAAAAATTAAAAACGTTTTTTAAAACAATTTTAAATCATTTATAGTTTTAAAAATGTTTTTTAAAATTATTTTAAATGATTTTTATTTATTTTAAACGTTTTATAAAAAATATTTTAAATGATTTTTATTTTTAAAATTATTTTAAAACAGTGAACTAAAAAAACAATATAAAAATGATTTTTTTCAAATAATTTTAATAATTCTATTTAATTATTTTTATTTTTAAAATAATTTAAATTAGAAAAAACAATAATTAAAAACGTTTTTTTAAAAATTTTTAATTATACATTTTGCCAGGGGTTAACCCCTCGCAAAGCTCCTGACACAATTATGTGTCAGCCTGCAATGACTTGACATGTGACAGGTATGTGACAGTGGCAGAGTGTGCAGTGCGTCAGACATTTTGCCAGGGGTTGTGCCAGGAAAAATGTTAGGACTTATACCAGGGAAAAAACCAGGGGAAGGCCCTCGTAAATTTGCCAGGAGCTGACACCCTGGCATAGCCATTTGCGATGGGCTGTTTTGCGAGGGACTGGGCTCCTCGCAGAAGCCCTGGCAAAATGCTATTTCCCAGGGCTTTTTGCTTTTTCCCACCGTTTTTGCTCCTGACAAATTGCAGCTTTTCTTGTAGTGTAAATTGCAGTATTTAATTTTTAAATACTTGATAATGACAAAGTTAATAGTAATTATTATTTTATTTTTTTATTCATGGACATCACTTTCCATAATTTTAGCTTATGTTGGTTGTGATAAGATTTGAGAATCCAACTGAATTTTTTATCTTTCCTTCATTCATATCCAATGAGTTTATTTCCTCTACTTTTGTGGGTTTGGTTCTTTTTAATTTTATCCACAAGAGTTGTTGAAATGATTAATGGGTAAGTTTTTCTTTTTATCTTATCCACTAGAGTAACTACTACCATAAGAGTAGTTGAATACGTTACAAAATCTCTATATAAATAGAGGCCTCTACTCAGTTCAAAAATCACACCAAATAGTTCTATTGAGTTGTCGAGAACTCTTTCTCTCTTCTCTCTCTAGCTTGTGTTAACGAGTTATTCTTCTCCTCATCTCCTATTTTTATTCTTCTCCTCATCTCCTTTTTTTGTCCCTTCAGAATTAAGAGTGTTCTTAAGACCGTAGTCCCTTTTCGGTTATAATGTCCATTCGGAATTAAAAATTGTCTTAAGAGCATAGTCTCTTCAATAATACATGTCCTACGGAATAAAGAGTATTTTTGAGATCAAAATCTATTTTTCAGGAATAACATCCCTTCAAAATTATGAATGACCTTAAAAGTATAAACCCTTTCGATATTTTCTTTCCTTGAAGAAGTTAAAGGTTAAAATGGTGTTAAACCAAATTTGAGTGGTCGTAGTACCATAAATGGAGAAGTTTAAAGTTAGAATGGTGGTAACACCATATTTGAGTGGACTCAGCACCATAATAGAGTGGTCACATTTCCATATTAAAAGGGTTTCTGTATTAAAATAATGGTCTTTGTACCATATTGGAGGTGTAATTCTTGAACGATTTTCTACAGTGCAGTAGTTAACTGCACAGTTGTAGCTGGACTTGTTTTTATCTTGGAGGCGGCGTGGTTGATAGTCTGCCTTGCACAATTTTGGGCAGTGCCACGAAACGCCTTAAAGAGAGCGACCTGGTCGTGACTCAACCTAGTAACAACTTCGATAGATATTCTTTATCAAAATAGAATTTGGGAATCCAAATACAACAGTTCGGAAATCCAAAACCAACATTTTTAAGACGGTTCGTTATGCCATGTCTACCGAAGAAATTACTAACTCATTTTTTTTGTCCCTAAATACAATAAGGATAAATCAGGCTATAGAAATACATCTTTCGACTGAAACGACGAAGTGTTTGTTGTTTCAAACAACAACAGTAAGAAATTCACATATCCCTTCTTAATCATAAAGTGTGGAGTTAATTCTGGATAATTATAACCGCTCCTCGACACATCCATGTAGGATAATCCCAAATTCCCAAATTTCTTATGATGCGTGGTGATGTTGCTGCTTATTGTGTTAAGGTAATGTCAATTGGGCAAAAACATATGAAATAGCATATGATTCTGGTTTGTACGTATGTTGGTATTCTTTGTGCTAGCTGTTTTATAATTTGTCATCACATTTGAAGTGAAAATTGAAAATGTGGACAAATTGTTGCCACTTCATTTGAAAAAACGGTACAACCAATGAACAAAGGTAAGCTGTTAACGATGTTATGAATTCGAGGCTCCAAGCTTGGCGCAGTAACATTGTCGGAATAATGGGTACCATAGATGAACCAGAGACTCACCCGGCCACAAGAGCTCCAAACCTATAATTGTGCAATAAAAGAAAATAAATGGAGTTGTGGAGTTCTTGTTTATGTCCATAAAGGAAATTTTTTTTAATGATGTTGTGCATGCTTCAAAGAAAAGAACGAATCTGTGTAACAGCTTGATTTTTAGTATTATAATTGTTTGTTATTATTTATTATTAATTGTTTATTATTCTATCTGTTAATTGGTTATTTTGGGGATTAGTGAATTTTGGGATGATTAATTGTATTTTAGTCATTTGAGAGTTAGTGACATTTTTGTATTATGTTAGAAGTTTGAAATTTGAATTTTAGAGAGTTGTGGTAAAATAGTAAAATGGGATGTTTAAGTATAGTAAAAGTGTAGTGTTTTATTTATGAGAGTTGGATATAATTAAGCCCACTAGTGTAAGTGACACATACCCATTTATATTTAAATAGAAGTGGTAGTGTTAGTGAACTAGGTCAAATCATTTGTGAAAATTTTGAGAAGAGGCTAAGGAGAGAGAAGAGAGAAAGAAGAGGCTAGAAGAGGGAAAACACTAGGAAGTGAAGAATTGAAGCTACGAAACACTTTTGGGGAAGAATTGAGGTAAGGGGGGAGATTATTTTCATCATTTGGGTATTAAGACACAAATGGGTTGTTTGGGATGTTTTTAGTTTATGCTTAAATTCATGAACTTATAATTAATTGTGTTAAATTCGTGTTCCTTTTTTATGATTGAAATGAACATGTGCTAAGTTGCTAAATTGATGTTGTTGTTTCATCAAAACTCATGTGTTGATTATGTTGTTTGGTAACTTTGTGAAATTCGATGAGATTGATGAGAAACATGATAATTGGTGTTGATTGTTCTTAATTGAGTTGATTACGAACATGGGTATGTGATTGATTGGACTATCAATCTTATCATTTAGGGCACAAAGCTCTCCAGAAGGGCTTGGCGCCCTCAGAAGAGGGTTCAGCGCCCTCCATAAGGGCCAGCAAGGCCTTAGGCGAGCCCGCTAGGGACGCCACCTCATAAAGCTTCTAGAAGCCTCTAGAATGCTCCAGAACGCTCTAAGCGTGACTTTGGACCCAAGCTACTTGGGATCAAAGTCATGGGAAACCAAGCCCAAACAGGGCTATAAATACCCACTTAGGAGGTATTCTCAAGGCATCACAAAAACAGTCTAAATCCTAGTTTTCTAGATTGTACTCTCTGCAAGTGCAATTGGCAGTAAAACTAACCTAGCTGCACCTCTGGATCGTTTCCTCACGACGATTTAGAGCCTTCTTCCGAGTCAACAACCACTGCTACGACTCGGAAGCATCACCACCATCCTTTAACCCTACTCCATAGTTCGAAACCGCCAACCCTCGTCGTCCCTACGATGACAGACCACGACATCATGGCAGCCATGCAGAACCAGATTCAACAACTCATGGATCGCAATGAAGCCCTTCAGGCTTCCATGGAGACCATTCAGCAGCAACAGAACGATCGTGACGAGTCGCAACACGGTGATCTAGACGATCCAAACCCAGAGCCCCTCTCGGCCGAAATCTGGAACGCCCCAGTCCCAGAAAACTTCAAACCGCCATCGCTTGCCTCCTTCGATGGGAAATCGATCCTGTCGAGTATATCACCGCGTTCAACACCCAGATGGCCGTGATTGGCGCCACTGATTCTCTGAAGTGCAAGTTACTAGCAGGTACTCTAAATGACATCGTCCTCAGGTGGTATATGAATCTCCCACGCTTCTCGGTCAAAGGATACCAAGACACGACAAGAAAACTCATCCATCAATGCTCTGCCAGTCGCCACCGAAAAGTCTCTCCTCCACCAGTTTGTTCAACATCTGCCAAGGACCAAACGAGTCGCTTAGAGAGTACCTTGCCCACTACAACGACACCATCATCAAAGTCATCAACCCTAACCAGGAGCTGTTCGTCGTATCTTTCTAGAATGGTCTGAGGGTTGGGCAATTCAACGAATCACTCGCACAGAAACCGACATACTCCATGGAAGAAATGATGTCAAGGGCTGAGTGTTACATCAAGGGAAAAGAAAGCAACGCCGAGAAAAAGGCGCGCAACACAAGGGAGCGTGGCGTGAAGAACTCAGACAATCGTCGCAACTACTATTTGTCAACATCCAGAGACAAGGGAACTTTCAAACGCCACGGCGAGACATCGCCAAGAACGACAATTCGAGGTATTCACGCCACTCAACACCCGCCGGGAACAAATTTGGAAGGATGTTTATCACTCGAGGTTGATCCCAGACCCCCCAGAGCCCACCAGCAACCGAATGGGACCGAACACAAGCGCCTGATGCAAATATCGTAGAATCAAGGGTCACGACACTAACGACTGCATCCACTTGAAGCATGAAATCGAGAAACTGATTCAAAATGGAAGACTCAGAGGGTATGTGAAGAATGGCCGCGACGAGGAACGACGACGCCCAGAGGAACCAGACAAGACCAAAGAGAGCAACAAATAAGAAGATAGACACACTCTCAACACAATCTCTGGAGGATTTGCCGGTGGGGGTGAGTCCAGCAACACAAGAAAGAAGTATGTAAGACAAGTCCTCCTACTTGACGACGTCACAAACAGTACTGCAAGACGAGAACCAGATATCTCCTTCACCACCAAGGACTACGAAGGTGTCATCCCCCACGATGACGACCCCATGGTTGTCACCGTCCAAATCTTCAACTAGGACGTCAAGAGAGTCCTCATCGACCCAAGAAGCTCAGCAGACGTGCTTTACTACACCGCCTTTGAAAAAATGGGGCTGGACCCAGAGCAGCTACAACCCTTTAAGGGTACATTGGCAGGTTTCACAGGAGAACAGGTACACGTGCGAGGCTACATCACTCTGCAGACCACCTTCAGTACAGGTAGGGATGCAAAGAAGGTCAAAGTCAGATATCTAGTAGTAAATTCCCCATGCTCATACAACTGAAGGTGAGAAAAACACACACAAGAAGGGGGGGTTGAATTGTGTGACTCAAAAACTTGTTCTTTTCTTTTCAAAAGCTTAACACTAGTTCAGAACCAGGTTCTGAACTGTTATCAGAAGTATATGCAGCAGATTAACAAGTTAAAAAGAGAAGGGAAGAGAGACACGCTGAATTTTATACTGGTTCCTTCTCAATGTGAGAAGTAGTCCAGTCCCCTTGTTTTCCAACAAGAGAGTTCCACTATAATCTGAAGATTACACTTTGCTCAACCACTAAGGAAGAGACTTCCAGTTGCTCAATCACAAAGAAAGAGGCTTCTAATGCTCAACCACAAAGGAAGAGGCTTCCAATGCTCAAGACACTTAAGTCAAGAGACTTCCCAATGCTCAAGACACTAAGTCAAGAGGCTTCTGACTCAGACCACAAAGGAATGAGGTTACAATTGCTCAGTATACAGACTGAGACTTTAGGGACCAAACTGGTTTACAAGTAAATGAGTTTGGGATGTGTAGTACCCCAATTTTGTCCTAAGCATTTTAAAACAAAAAAAAAATCAAAAAAAAAAATCAAAGAGGGAGAAAAAGTCAAAGTCAACAAAAGTCAACAGAAAAGTCAACATTTCAAAAATGATGACTTCGCACTGCGAAGCTCCCTTCGCACTGCGAAGTATGCGATTTTTCTGCAGATTTCTGGTTTCTTTGATTTAATTCCAGATTTTGTTGCATATCATTTCCATATTTATTTTAATCAGCATTCATGACTAATTGGGCCAAGCAAAACCTGAAATGAGAGACTTGCCATTAATGCCAAGGTTGGAAGCTTTTTCTTCCAACCTAGCATGTGACAAGCAAGTGGGCTTGCCCTTGGGCAGCTCTTGTCCCTCCCAAGTGACCTGTTAACCACCCCAAGGTTGCCAGCCACCTGCTTGATGACTTTCCTCCTGCTTGCTCCCCCAAAACCAGTCAAACCAGCTGGATTTTTCACTTGAAAAAGCCATGAGTGCCTACCCTGTTTTGCAGCAGCTTTTCACCCTCTCACACCAGCCAATTATAGCCTTTTGCATCCCCCAATCTCTGCACATCACAGTGCACGTTTTTATTGATCAACCATTGGGATTGCAAGGATTGATCCCCAAGCTTGGCCAATTGCAATTCAGCCCTATTTCATCATCATTACTATCCTAAAACCTTTGAATTTGTGGCTGAAATCAGGCTGAGTCTTGCCCCTTGGCACAAGGCAAGGCTGCCTCTATCCATTAGCATTTAATGCAAAGGGATTCAGCCTGATCCTAGCCCACAAATCAGCTGGATTTTGGGGATTTATAATGATGAAATTGATTTGGTTTTGGCCTATAAATAAAAGGCAATGCCCAAGGTTACAAGCACTTCTCATAACAGCATTTCAAGAGCATTATACACTACTCATTCCAGCTTACAAACACTTACAAACAACCAGAAAAAAAACCAATCAAACACAAAGCCTCACAAAGTTCAAAACCATTACAAACATTCAAAACCTTGCAAGAACCTTCAACCAATTCAAATCCATTGCAGCTGGAGCTTTGCTAAGGATCTCTGTAAGTTTCCAAGCTTTTGTTTTGCATTTTCAATTGTGTTTGCATAGCAATTTTGGCTCAAAACCTTTTGGTTCTAAAAAACCCCTTTTGAATTTCAAAGAAATCCCAAGGTTTTCAAAACACCAAAACTGGTTTGTCCAGTCTTTTTCATCCCAAAAACTCAAAGCTTTTCACTCACCTAAAAGGTCCTGAGTGTGTTCAGAAGTTGTTTCTGAACAAAAGTTCAGAAACAGCTTCTGAACTCAAAAATTCGCATGCTTCGCAGTGCGAAGTCATGGTCGCAGAGCGACCATGACAGAACTCAGAATCTGAGTTTAGGTGTCCAAATGGCCAATTTTTGAGGTTCTAGCCCAAGATCTCAGAACCTAGGAGTTTTAAAACCCATGTTTTTCAAACCATAACAAGGATTTTGTACAATATTGGAAAATTCGCAAGTCCGGGTGACATTTTGTGGATAACTTGCAAAACAAGTTATGTTCCTAAACTTTCAAAACAACATGAACAAACAAGCTATGTTCATCATTTCAAATCAAAACTTGAACAATAAACATTGTTCATGATTTTCAAAACTCAAGCATGAACATACGCCGAATTTGTTCGCTTTTCAAAACCGTTCGCAAAATGAGCCGAACTTGTGCGTTTTCTAGCAAAATTGCTAAATCTTTCCATTTTGGGTTTTCAAACCAAATGTTTTGATATACCTTGGGATTTCTAAAAGAATTCTACCCAAAAACTTGAATGAAAAAGGGATGGTGTGACGTATGTCTCTCCATTGCCCCGATTGTACGAATGCGTGACGTATGTCTCGTCGTTCGGACAATCGTCATTCCTTTTTAACGTATCCAACCATAACCAAACCAAATCTTGGCCCCTTGTGGTCAATCCGAACCTTTTGGTCCCCCGTGGCCACTAGTTTCCATCCCTCGACTCGTTTGAGTCACTCGGTCAATGTTCGACTCGTCCGAGTCCATTGTACCCGTTCTTGATCTCAGTGGATCAATCGAACAATCCCCCGACTCGTTGGAGTCCCCTCGGTCAATGATCGACTCGTATGAGTCCATTGCACCTCTTTTGGTCCCATAGCGACCAACTCGAACCCTTTTACCCTAACGGATGTACCTTTTAACAATTCTAGCGCGATTCGTGAACAAACGCTTAATAAGTCTCCCAAGCGCGAGCATACAAGCTATACGCTTAATAAGTCTCCCGAGCGCGAGCATACAAGCTACGTTTTAATCGCCAAAATTTGGTTAAAACATCATCCATTTAAAATTAACCAACACATATACGTTTTTCTACCAAAGAACTACGTACGCTTTGAATTCTCCGACTACCGGGAGATACGTAGGAGCAAGATCGACATCTTGTCAAGCGCAATAATATAAAAACTTTTTTTCCCTTTCGTTTTGTTTTCATCTCTTTTTTCCCCCCTTTATTATATTTTGACATAGATAAGCATGCGCGCAAAACATTTAAAAACAATTTAAGCTTTAGCCAAATAGAAGGTTCCCGTTGAGTACAACGGACGTGAGGGGTGCTAATACCTTCCCCTTGCGTAATCGACTCCCGAACCCGACAATGGTTGCGATGACCATCCTTTCCTCATCGTCAAAGGGTTTTATTATCGTTTCCCTTTAAATAAAAAAAAAACTTAAGGGTTTATCAATGTTCCCTTTACACAAAAACTTTGGTGGCGACTTCACAAGGCCCTCCGAGCGTTTACGAACGGCCTCGGGGGATTTGCGCGTTTTTCAAACGAGGTGCGCATAGCTGGCGACTTCATTGGGGACCCTTTTCCCACTAGCGAGTCAAGCCTAACCTATTTGGCTTTTAAGCCAATTGTTTTTATTTTCTTTGCGCACCATGCTTATTATTTTATTCATCCATATCATATCTATGCTTTATGTTTATATTTGCTTTATTTTGCTTTATATTCATATCATATATATATCAAATGCGGGGGTTACTTGAGTGATGTTACTCCACATTGTTCGGGTTAATGCCGGACGTGTGAGGCTCTCTACCCGAGCTTGAGAAAAAAACTAAGTTAGAAGGAGGTTGTGTGCGGAAGCCCGCGTTGACGTATGTCCGTGAGGTAGGATGTCCAACCCCGCTTAGATGAGATTTTCACCTGGAATTAATTGAAGTCATGTCGACGTATGTCCATAGACAACCCTAATTCCATGTGAGATCTATGATTCTAAGGACCTCTTCTTAGGAGATTTCACAATTTAGAGCCTACATGTGAGGATGGGGGGAAGTTCCAAACCTTCATAAACCATACCCTTGCATATCATTTGCATTCATGAAAGTAATTTTTGCATCATTTTGCTTTATGGGAGTTTAAAAAGAACAAACAAATATTAGCAAAAAGAAATATGAATTCCGGGAACAAAAATACGCTCGCTTTAGAGAATCAAGAGCTCCGAAGCAGGAATGGAGAGTTGGAATTGAAGTACCTCCAAGCTTTAGGAGAAGTCACTAGGACGAAGAGAGACCGTGATGAAGTGACAAATTCTCTCCCAGTATGCCAAAAACGGCTAAGGATCTCCGAAGGGAAGAGAGATTGGATAGGAGGCGGCTTGGTTAGTGCGGATGCCAACCTTGTGGCCAAGGACGAAGAGTTGGAAAGAATCTTACATTCCAACCAAGAGCTCAAGAAATTCGGCGAACTAGCCATCGAAGCTCAACGGAAATGGAGGTTGAAATTCCAAGAGAAAAATCAACAGCTCCAAGAAGTAGTTAAAGACTACAAAGAGCAGCTTCAAGCCGAACGCGTCCAACGGCAAAGACATGAGAGCCTTTCTCATCAAGGGAGGCTAAAGTGCAATCGTCTCGAAGAAGACATCAAGAAATTCGAAGAGTACTTCGACAAGATTGCAAGAGCTCACGGGGACCATATTGCACAACTACATGATGAAATTAGAAGTGCAAGAGTCAAGCTAGACCAGCGCAAGGAAGTGATTGAGTATGTATGGAAAGACGCCACCCGATTAAGTGAGGATTTCACTAAATTGGTTGCATTCTCGAACTTGGTAATCACCCAACTTCCAAAGAGGCTAGCGGAGGCCGAGATGGTCATGCCCTACTTTGTCATCCCTATGGAGATCCAGAAGTTTATGAAGTTCTGCAAGGACACCATAGATTTCTATAGGGAGGAGATGAGCAAAGCCGAGAAGCGAGCGGCTATTTGATTTGTAATAGCATTAGTTACACTTTGTAAACAAATGTTATTTAATCAAATATATTTTGAAGCATAATCAACTTCCCGGTCTTTAATATTTCGAATTGCTAATATTAATTGTGCACCTTTAAACTCCTCCATAAAGCAAAATAAAAAAAAAAACGCATATTTTGCATACTCATCGCATACATACATCCACATGCATCTTCATGCATTTTTTCAAAAAAAAAAACTCATTCATTTCCCTAAAAACAGTTCAAAGCAATCATAGCCCGAAAACCCCGAAAGCCCTTGTAACACCCATACTAAATTATCTAGAATATTTAGCATGCGTATTAATCTGATACTGGGTACATTAAAATTTTCAATAATAATAATAAATACATCTGAATGAGTACAAGTTGTCTCGTTAATACATTTATCCAAACATCATCTAAAAATACATAAACATATCCTGATAACCTTCTGAGCTTCTCCGCGACGAGCAACTGCACTCCATCCAGCGTCTTCCTGGTGAAAATCTTCATGATCATCACTAGCTTACCTGAAAACCTGCACCAGAAGGATAGGGATGAGACATAATGTCTCAGTGAGCTCCTACCCTACCTACTGTTGGCAACCTCGGGGAACCTAGGGTCGCCGTGCCTACCTCGGCAATCTTGGGGATACCTATGATCGCCAAGTCTTAACCTTACCCATAGTGGGCTATCTGACTGATCCTGCTAAACTGTGTAGTCATAAACTGGACTACTTCCTACTAAACTAGTGATCAAGGGGAAACCTAGGATCACTATCTGAGTCTGATACTGAATAGTCCTGAGATCTAGACTATATCCTGATAACTGGGTGATCGAGGGGAATCTAGGATCACCGCCTGATAACTGATTATCTGATACTTGTCTGATAACTATTCTCTGTCTGATAACATAATAAAATAATAACTGATAAATGTCTTATGTTAGCTGTTAGCGTTGAACAAACATTATTATCTGGGTTCATTTTACGGAATGCCCCCGGGTGGAGTAACCCCGAAGCACATTCCCCTGATAACCGGTGAAAATTCCTATCATATCAGGCTAACACCGGACTCCTCTTGTCGTCGTGCGGCTATCCTTGCGGAATAACACGTCCCACTGGCGTGAACCTCCTGTGTCCCACTGGCGTGAACAGCAGAAGACACGACTTAACTTACGCGTATACCCCCCGTGTCCCACTGGCGTGAACGACGGAAGACGCGAATTAATATACTTCATTATTAGTCTTAACTTATACATGAACCTTTCGTGCCCCACTGGCGTGAACAACGAAAGTCATGGCTTAATATTAATCTTAACTGATGCGTATACCTCCCGTGTCCCACTGGCGTGAACAACGGAAGACGCAATTAATATTCTTTAATCTTATGCATGAACCTTCCATGTTCCACTGGCGTGAACGATGAAAGTCACGACTTAAAGGTAATAATCTTAGTCTGTTTTCTACGTGAACCATTCGTGTCCCACTGGCATGAACATCGAAGGCCACGGCTTAATCTTACTAATTCTTGTACTCTTAACCTATATAAGGTTCTAGACTTAAAGCCTATATCATTCTTGAGCTTGCTTGTACTTTATTGTGTATGGTAAACTGCTTAGTAAGGGAAAATTCCCAAAACTAGTTCTTATAATCTCTATAATGACTTGAGGATTAAGTTATGTATCCTCTCAAGCTTATGCCTATCCTCACCCTATAATGTTGGTTTAAACATCTTAAGGATAGGTCTTGATATGCTCTTTAGCAATGCTTAATCATTACATGTCGATCCTTAAGTTCGGAGCAGTATTGGATAGCCGAAACGGTGCAAGAAAAGATGAAAAATCTTATGATCCTGTCCAAGTCAAAATCGTGACACGATTGGGCAATCGTGACACGATTTAGCAATCGTGTCACGATTTCATACCCAGAAATCGTGTTGGTTTCTGCCTGTAAAATCGTGACACGCTGGTAAAATCGTGACACGATTTTACCTGCAGTTGGACAGCATTTGGCAAGTTTAAAACATGTTTTCCACCAATCTTGGTCTATCCAATCATGCCCAACAACATAACAGTTTAAATGGTAATTTCAAAGGCTTATCAACAGGATACAACATACAATGATCAAGAATTGCTATCAAAATGGAATTAGGGTTCATATGCTCATAACTTGCTCATAATGCTAAAACTCATGAAATACTCAAAAGATGGGTTCTATAACCCCTAGGGAACTCACCTTGATTACTAGCTTTGCTCCTTGCCCAGCTTCTAAACATAACCCAAGCTTGCTCCTCTTTGCTCTTCTCTTGGTTTTTCTTCAATACTCCTTGTTTCTTTCCTTTGCTCTAACCTTCCACACAAGCTTGCTTTGCCAAACTTCTCTCATGAGTTGAATTGAAATCTTGATGAGTGAGAGAAGGAGAGATGGGGGCGTGTGAGTAGAGAGGAAGAGGAAGAGAATGAGAGTTGATTTGAGTGAGTGAAAGAAGAAGGAATGAACAAGAAAATATCTTGTTCTTCTTCTTAAACAATCTCCTCTTTTCAAATAATTACTAAAACGCCATGCCACTTATTACAAGTTTGCCATTCTTGCTTAACAAGTTTCCAACACTGTTAATCGATACATCCAAGCGGAATATTACTCTTGTCATATAAATAACCCATTAACTGACAATTTACCAAATTGTCCTTTGCTTAAAACATCTCCGATACATCGTCTCAATATTAATAATTACTCGAGTCTTGGGCGGGATGTTACAGCCCTCGGTCCAAGAACCAGATCTCCAACACTCGTACGGAACACGAGCTAACAAACAAAGGATCATGGACAATTTGGAACAAACTCAAGCGGCTTTGAGAGATGAGGTTGATGGAATGAAGGGGAAGATGGATCAGATGCTAGAATTAATGCAAGCTCTATCGGCACGAGAAGATAACCCTCGCCCAACAACGGATGCGGCCAATGTGCAATGGCTTCCTTATGGTTTACCTCTGAATTATACCCCACCATTCGAAAATGAGGGCCAAGGACCACCTCCACCACCGCTCACAATCCCCGTAAGAAATGAAGAGCGTCGTCCTCAAGGAACTTCCACTACTCAGCATGAGATGATTTCCCATGATGTGGAAAATAATCCACCAAGGTAATCTGCTCCCGACACCACCCACCAAGACAATGATACCACCCAAATGTATCGAGTTTTGGAAGAAAGGTTAAAAGCTGTCGAAGGATTCAGTTCATACGGTGCCCACAACGCCTTGGATATGTGCCTAGTGCTCGACGTGGTAATCCCTCCGAAGTTCAAAGCACCAGACTTCGAGAAATACAAAGGAATTCAATGCCCTCGGAACCATCTACGGATGTTCTGTAGGAAGATGGCAGCTTACGCAATGAACGAGAAACTCATGGTGCATGTGTTTCAAGATAGTTTAAGCGGAGCGTCCTTGGATTGGTACATGCAGCTCGAGCGTACCCATGTCCAAACTTGGAAGGATCTAGCCGATGCCTTCCTAAAGCAATACAAATATAATTTGGACATGGCTCCAAATAGGATGCAACTACAAAACCTCCTGCAAAGAAGCAATGAGTCCTTCAAGGAGTACGCTCAGCGGTGGAGAGAACTAGCTTCTCGTGTACAACCACCACTATTGGAAAGGGAGCTTGTCGACACCTTTATGGGCACACTTCAAGGCCCATATTACGACAAGATGATTGGAAGCACGTCCGCCGGTTTCTCCGATCTAGTCATGGTTGGTGAAAGAATAGAGGACGGAGTAAAGAGGGGGAAGATCCAAGGCCCTCTAGAAGCTCAAAGTGGAGCTAGAAGACCCCCCAGCAACTTTCACAAAAAGAAGGAGGGGGAGACTAATGCTGTTCTAGTGGGACCGTCTTGCCCACCACCAAATCAAATGCCTCACTACCACTATCCTTATGTGGCAGCAGCAACGGCTCAAGGGCGTTACTCACCTCAAGTAATTCCCGCAACTCCACCTCGACAACCAGTAGTGTTGCCTCAGCAAAATCAACAGCAGCAACAACAAGGCGGGTACCCATCAAGGAACCAAGCGGGCTCGAGGAGCAATTACCAAAATAGACAGTTTGATCCTGTTCCTATGCCTTATGGTCAAATCTTGCCATATCTAATCCAAAAGGGTATGGTCGAGACAAGACTACTACCACCAATGTCGCCACCATATCCACATTGGTACGACACGAATGCCAAATGTGACTACCACGCAGGAACCGTGGGGCACAATGTCGAGAACTGTAGAGTTTTCAAACACAAGGTACATGACCTTATTGACAAGAAGCTGTTATCCTTCAAAGAGGAGAACCCCAATGTAAAAAATAATCCATTGCCGGGGCATGCGGGTCCTCTGTAAATGCGGTGGAGGAACAAGAGGACTTTGGTCCAGTCAAAAGGGTAACCAATGTTAAGACTCCCCTGTCAACCATAAGGGAGCGTTTAACCGGTTTTGGTTTGTTCGAGGAAATGCACGCCAACTGTGAAGCCTGCAAGGTCAACCCGGACAAGTGCGAAGAGTTGAAGAGCTGTCTTCAAGAGCTAATGGACCAAGGTTGGATCCAAATAGGCTATATAAAGGATGGCACGGACATTGCTACCTTAGAGTCTAACGACCCAAAACCTCTCGAAATCCCATACCAAAGGAGAGAGGTACCAATGCCTATACAAACGATAACATTCCACGTACCTGCACCCTTCTCTTTTGAAAGCACGAAGAGGGTACCATGGAATTACCAACCTGTGGCCTATGTGGAAGGAAAACCACTAGCCAAAATTGAGCCCAACATCACTAACATCACCGGTGTTGGAGGAATAACCAGAAGTGGTAGAGTCTTCGCTCCGAAAGAACTCGGGAAGATGCCAGCCGTACTACCAAAGGAGCCGCTCAAAGAAAAGAGCGTGGAGGAAGAAGAGAACCAAGCGGGGCCTTCTCAAAAGGCAACCCCACAAAAAGAGGCCGAAGAGTTCCTAAGGATAATCCAAAAGAGCGAGTATAAAATCATTGACCAGCTAGGTCAAACTCCCTCCAAGATCTCCATGCTATCCTTACTACTAAGCTCGGAAGCACACCGAGAAGCACTGCTGCGGATCCTCAGTGAGGCACATGTCACCAAGGACATTCCTGTGGACCAATTCGACGGGATAGTCGGAAATATTACCTCAAGTAGGTACTTGGGTTTCAATGGCGATGAGCTACCCGACGAGGGGCATATTCATAACCGCGCCTTACATATCTCCGTGAAATGCATGGACCACATCCTCTCACGAGTGCTAGTGGACACGGGGTCATCATTGAATGTCATGCCCAAGACTACCCTCCTCAAGCTATCATGTGAAGGGACAGTAATGAAGCCCAGCGCCTTGGTCGTAAAAGCTTTCGATGGGTCAAGAAGAGCCGTCGTAGGAGAGATCGACTTACCAGTCCAAATCGGGCCTAAGGTTTTCATCATATCCTTCCAAGTCATGGATATTAATCCAACATACAGTTGTCTTCTCGGACGACCATGGATTCATGCGGCCGGAGCCATTACCTCTACTCTGCACCAGAAACTGAAGTTCATCATTGATAACCAAATGATTGTAGTTTCCGGTCAAGAGGACATGATGGTAAGCCATCTCTCATCATTCCGTTATATAGAAACGGACGAAGAAGCTGTGGATGTTCCATTCCAGTCTTTGGAAGTAGCGAATGTCGTGACTTTGAGCTCGAAGCCCAAGGAAGAGGCTAGGACAACCATGTCATCGTGGAGGGCAATAAGAGAGGCCCTAGAAGAAAGCCGACCCACCGGATGTGGCAAGTTAGTGGACATACCGGAGAAGAAGAATCGCTTCGGGTTGGGGTATCATCCATCAGCCGAAACTTTCTCAAAGCCTCCAAAACAAGGGATCCTCCCTATTTCAGAAACATTCATCAGTGCGGGATTTATCAATGAAGATCAAGTGGCTCTACTTGAAGACGTAGATGAAGATGTGCCTGATTTGGTGTACCGTTGCGCTTCGGATGAAGCTTTGAACAATTGGAGGGCTATCGCAGTTCCCGAGATCATTACCAGGATCAAGTAATAAACCATGTTTGTTTGTTTTTTACTTTTTTAAAAAAAATCATTTAGCTCTGCCCAAGGCAAATGATTAGTCGTGTGGGGCCCCCATGTTTTAAAAGTTATTTTCAATCATGAATAAAATCACTCTTTTATGTTCATTTGAGTCTTTTTTCCTTTTTGCATTTGTTTTAAAAAAATTTTTTCTACAAAAAGCCTAAAAAAAATCATACTCATGCAGATCTATAAATCCACCCTCCAAAAACAACACTACCTTAATCCCTTATGACTTCGATTTCCCGATTAATCAAACGGAAGATGATGAAGAGGACGATTATGAACCGCCTGAAGAACTGTCCAGACTTGCAAATCAAGGGGATAGGGTAATACAACCTCACCAAGAATCAGTTGAAAGGGTCAACTTGGGGACCGAAGAGGATAAGAAAGAGGTCAAGATAGGAGCCTCCCTGCACGAGGATGTGAAAGGAAAGTTGATTAAGCTTCTGCAAGAGTACTTGGACGTATTCGCTTGGTCGTACCAAGACATGCCAGGTTTAGACCCTAACATCGTTGTACACAAGCTGCCACTCAAGCCGGAATGCCCGCTGGTGAAGCAGAAATTGAGAAGAACTCGACCCGATATGGCTCTCAAGATCAGAGAAGAGGTCAAAAAGCAATTCGATGCCGGCTTCTTAGCCGTAACCAAGTATCCAACATGGGTTGCCAACATTGTGCCAGTTCCGAAGAAGGATGGCAAAGTTAGAATGTGTGTGGATTATCGGGACTTGAATAGAGCAAGCCCAAAGGATGATTTCCCGCTACCACATATCGACATATTGGTGGACAACACAGCCCAATTCTCAGTCTTTTCCTTTATGGATGGCTTCTCGGGATATAACCAAATCAAGATGGCTCCAGAGGACATGGAGAAAACCACATTCATCACCCCGTGGGGGACATTCTGCTATAAGGTAATGCCTTTCGGATTAACAAATGCCGGGGAACCATACCAAAGAGCAATGGTAACTCTTTTCCATGACATGATCCATAAGGAAATTGAGGTCTACGTCGACGACATGATTGCCAAATCCCAAACGGAGGAGGATCATCTAGTCCATCTACAAAAGCTTTTCGAACGCCTAAGAAAATTCAAGCTGCGCTTAAATCCTAACAAGTGCACATTTGGCGTTAGATCCGGAAAGTTATTGGGCTTCATCGTCAGCCAAAGAGGTATCGAAGTGGATCCCGACAAGGTAAAGGCTATCCAAGAAATGCCAGCGCCAAATACCGAGAAACAAGTCCGGGGTTTCTTAGGAATATTGAACTACATCGCTAGGTTCATCTCACACATGCCAGCTACCTGCGAACCAATCTTCAAGCTGCTAAGGAAAAACCAAGCCATTCATTGGAATGAAGATTGCCAAGAGGCGTTTGACAAGATCAAACAATACCTGCAAGAACCACCAATTTTAATACCTCCGGTTCCGGGTAAACCCCTCATCTTATACCTAACCGTACTTGAAGGATCGATGGGTTGTGTGTTAGGACAACAAGATGAAACGGGAAGAAAAGAGCACGCAATCTACTACCTAAGCAAGAAGTTTACCAACTGTGAAACAAGGTATACTTCACATGAAAAGACTTGCTGCGCTTTAGCATGGGCTGCTCGACGCCTAAGGCAATACATGTTGACCCATACAACTTGGTTGATATCAAAAATGGATCCCATCAAGTACATCTTCGAAAAACCTGCCCTCACAGGGAAGATAGCCCGTTGGCAAATGCTGCTGTCTGAGTACGACATCCAATATGTTGCTCAAAAGGCCATCAAAGGGAGTATTTTATCCGAGCATCTTGCTCACCAACCATTGGAGGATTATCAGCCCATACAATTCGACTTCCCGGATGAAGATGTCGTAGCTTTGAATGACGAAAAGGTCACAAGCGATGATGAAGGGCCAGAACCGAAAGCTCGATGGAAGCTCGCTTTCGACGACGCCTCAAATGCCATGGGGCACGGTATCGGAGCAGTTTTAATCTCCCCAAGAAATGGATACCAACCCTTCACACCAAGGTTATGCTTTGACTGCACCAATAACATGGCAGAATATGAAGCATGTATCCTAGGCCTCGAAGCAGCAATTGATCTAAGGATCAAAAACCTTGAAGTATACGGTGACTCAGCCTTAGTCATCTATCAAGTCAAAGGAGAATGGGAAACAAAGCATCCCAATTTAATCCCCTGCCGAGCCCGGGTTGTAGAGTTGATTGAGCATTTTGATGAAATCAACTTCCATCACATACCTCGAGAAGAAAACCAGGTGGCGGATGTAACGACCCTATTTTCGTATATTATATTTTTATATATTTTATTTTATGGTTTTGCATTTAAAAATATTTTCTAGTAATCGAGGGATAATTATTTAGCGCGAGGGTAAGTTCGTAACCGAGTTTTTAAGGTTTTGGGCCTAGAGGGTGAATAGTGTTGGGCTTTTAAGTTTATGAGTAGTAATAATCCTATGTGGATGAATGTAGTAAGCTTGGATTAGATTGTATGGCTAGGATTGGTCCATGATGGCTAGTAAAGATGGATGGCTAGGATCTATTGCTAGGAATATAAGATATTTTGTGAGAATGAATAGTGCATTCCTTTTTCTTTGTGAAGAAAAACGTGAAAGAAGAAGAGGAGGAGAACAAGAGGAGAGCTAGGGCTTGTGCTTTGAAGCTTGATTTGCTAGAGATTTTGAGAAGGTAAGAGAGTTAGTATTACATTATTACAAGTGATTGAGAAGGGGAGAATGTCTATTTCTCCATCCCAAACTTCTCCTCACTTTGTCTAGGTTTTGTTAGAAAGTTTTTATGGTTTAAAGTTGTAAATGATTATGTTTTGCTTGATTGAATGCTAAGTGATGCTGTTAGCATGATTTGTTGGAGTTATTGTGTTGGAGTTCATAAGAAAAGTTTTTGAAAAGTTATTGTTTTGAACCCTAATTTCTATGCTTGATGCCATCTTTGTTTGTGATGGTTTATAAATGATGTTTTATGATGGAAAGTTGTTTTTAACAAGTTCTGGAACTTGGGTAACCATGAATGGGCCAAGATGGTGGAAAAATCACATTTTTATGACTGTGTACTGATACGGTCGCTTGTAGCGACGGAACATCGCTTGTAGCGACCAGGCAGGATAATTCCCTGCCTATGCTCGCTTGTAGCGACCAATGGTTCGCTTGTAGCGACCAAGCAGGATAATTCCCTGCCTATGCTCGCTTGTAGCGACCACGTGCTCGCTTGTAGCGACCAGCCCTGTACTTGCCAACCTTGTTGAGCTGTTTGTGAGGGTCCTGGTACGCGCGGGGATGGCTTTTTGGCTACTGTATTCTCAATATATGTTTTGGAAACCTTGCACACCATTTTAACTTATTCTTAATGTTTCCTTAAGATTAATTGCTTCAAGAAAAAGCTTGAATAAAACCCTAGCATGAGTGTGGGATTATCAAAGTGTGTGGGTCTTTCTTTGAAACCCTTTTGTGTGAGATTTTGATATGATTTGATTGGTTTATTTGAGAATTGTTGAACTTGGTGAGTATATCCATGTTGTGTCTTGTGATTTGGCCATGAGGGCCTAGTAGTGGTGTTTGTTGTTGTTGTTAATGTTGTGATAATTATCAGAGAGCTGATAATTAGTTGTGTTGTTTGTGTTTGTTATTGTTGTGATCATTATCAGGGAGCTGATAATTAGTTGTGTTAGTAAGTATAGTGATAAGAGTATCATATATTTGCTAAGTGAAACATCATGCATTTCATTACTTGATGATATCCGGAGTGGATATGAAATCCATGAGAGCGTGGTTATCAAGAGAGCTTGATAAGGATATAAGTTTATCCGAAATGATTCGGTACCACATGCATTAGAGAATGCATTTTAGACATTATGTGTGCATAATGGTTGTGAGTGGTATTTGTATTAGATGAGTTTGGTGTGTTGCCAATTACGTGTTGAGTTTTGGTTATGTATAATTATATGATATTATACATGTTTATTGTTTGTGATACTAACACTCTCTGTTTTGTGTTATGTGCTGGATCTTTGGGGATCCAGATCATCAGGTTGACGAGGTTATCGTAGAGGAGTAGCTTGCTGTTTAGAAGCTGCGTAGTGGTGAGGGCATAGCTTAGCTATCCTTACATTTTTGGTACTAGGTGTTGTATCCTAGTTAGAGTCTAGGGCTCTGATATTTGTAACACCATTTTGGGGTATCTGAACTCGTATGTATGAATTTGGCAATGTCTTGTTGTAGAATTGCCTCTTTTGAAAATATTATGTATATATTTTTGTGTAATATATGCAAGCTTAATTATAAGCATTTGTTTTGTTGTTTTCCGCTGCTGTGTTTGTGAATCAAATATGTTTTTGATTTCAGGTGATGTTTTATGAAAATGAGTTTCTTAATGTTGTAACTTCCTATGGCCTTAACGTTTTCTTTTATTAAAGTTAATAATCGGCGGTTAAGGGTTAGGGTGTTACAATAGTTGGTATCAGAGCAGGTCGATCCATTGGATCAATTAAGTTTAGTATACCCTTTGTGTAACATGTGTTTTCTTAAACACTTTGTTCTCACTTGTGTTATGTGATGTTTGGTAGTGTGTGGATATGGCGCAACGAGCACTTGCGGATGCGATGGAGCGGATGGCGGATGCCATGGCTCAGGATGCTGCTAGTAGGACTGCGGATAGAGCCGCACAACAAGCTAGAGGAGGCGGAGAAGATGAGTTGAGACTCGAGAGGTTTATGAACAACAAACCGCCTATCTTCAAGGGAGGATACGATCCAGATGGAGCGCAGACTTGGTTGGAAGGGATTGAGAGAATTTTTGGAGCTATGCGTTGTCTGGATGCGCATAAGGTGTTACTAGGAGCGTATGTTCTCCATGATGAGGCTGATCATTGGTGGGGAAATGCTAGTCAGAGGTTGGGAGCTGGTGGAGCTTTAGTTACTTGGGCTCGTTTCCGGAGAGAGTTTTTAACCAAGTATTTTCCGGCAGACGAGAGGAATCGTAAGGTGATTGAGTTCATGGAGCTCAAGCAAGGAAGTTTATCTGTTTCTGAATATGCGGCCAAGTTTGAAGATTTGTGTCGTTTTGCTCCTCATTACAACACGGTGGAAGCTGAGGAAGACAAGTGTGTGAAGTTTGAAAATGGGCTGAGGCCAGACATTAAGCAGTTGATTGGGTTTAGTGAGATTAGGAATTTTCCGATGTTGGTAAATAAGAGCCGGATATGTGACAAGGATGGTAAAGCTAAGGCTAATTACTACAAAGCCGCAAATGAGAAGAGGGGAAAGGACTTGGCTAGAGGTAAACCGTATGGTAGAGGTGGAAAGAAACCAGATGAAGGTGGGAGTAGTGGCAACAAGTTTGGAGTTAATAGGAATTGTTTTAAGTGTGGACAACCGGGACATCGTTTCTTTGAGTGCCCGAAAAGTGATGGAAAATGTTTCAAGTGTGGTGATCCTGGCCACATGGCTGATCAATGCAAGAAAGGTCTAGTTTGCTTCAACTGCAAAGAAACGGGTCATAAGAGCAATGTGTGTAAGAAGCCTAGAGCGGCTGGAGGAAAAGTGTTTGCTTTAGATGGTGGTGATGCGAAGGCGGACAACTTGATCAGAGGTACATGCTTTATCAATAATACTCCTTTGTCTGCTATTATTGATACGGGTGCTACCCATTCGTTTATTTCTATGGATTGTGTTGAGAGGTTGGGTCTTAAAGTAGAAAATATGATGGGACGCATGGTTATTGAAACGCCTGCGAGTGGTTCAGTATCGACTACTCTAGTTTGTGTTGATTGTTCAGTCATTATGTATGATCGACTCTTTGGTATGGATTTAGTCTGCATTCCGTTGAGCGGAATAGATGTTATCTTTGGTATGAACTGGTTAGAATTTAATCGGGTTCATATCAACTGCGGTGAGAGGACGGTTACATTTCCAAGACCGGAGCCAGAGTTGTGTTCGAAGCTCATGTGTTGTCGAGAAGTGGTAAGATCAGTGAAGGGTCAAGAGGACGTGTTTGCTATGTTTGCTTCGTTGAGGGTGGAAGAGAAGATTGAGATTGATGCGTTGCCGGTGGTGCGTGATTTCGCAGATGTATTCCCAGATGACATTTTGGATTTACCACCCGAGAGAGAGGTTGAATTCGCAATTGACATAGTACCTGGTACTAGTCCAATTTCAATGGCGCCGTATCGTATGTCAGCTGCTGAGCTAGAGAAGTTGAAGGAACAATTGGAAGAATTGTTAGAGAAGAAGTTTGTAAGACCGAGTGTATCGCCGTGGGGTGCGCCGGTTCTGTTGGTAAAGAAGAAAGATGGTAGTATGCGTCTGTGCATTGATTATCGTCAGTTGAATAAAGCAACTATCAAGAACAAGTATCCACTTCCGAGGATAGACGATTTGATGGATCAGTTAGTGGGAGCCTGTGTGTTCAGCAAGATTGATTTGAGATCGGGATATCACCAGATAAGAGTTAAGGCGGAGGATATACCGAAGACTGCTTTCAGGACAAGGTATGGTCACTACGAGTATGCTGTTATGCCTTTTGGAGTTACGAATGCACCTGGAGTGTTTATGGAATATATGAATCGTATATTTCATTCCTTTTTGGATCGATTCGTGGTGGTCTTCATAGACGATATTTTGGTATACTCAAAGACGGAAGAAGAACATGCCGAGCACTTGAGGATTGTGTTGGAGGTGTTGCGCGAGAAGAGGCTTTATGCAAAATTTTCTAAGTGTGAATTTTGGTTGCATGAAGTTAGTTTTTTGGGTCACGTCATTTCAAGTGGTGGTATAGCAGTGGATCCTGCTAAGGTAGAAGCCGTGCAAGATTGGGGAACGCCGGAGTCTGTTACTGAGATCCGAAGTTTTCTTGGTTTGGCTGGTTACTATCGGAGGTTCATTGAAGGATTTTCAAAGTTGGCGTTGCCGTTGACGCAGTTGACTAGGAAGGGTCAAGCTTTTATTTGGGATGACAAGTGTGAGCAGAGTTTCCAAGAGCTGAAGAGAAGGTTGACATCTGCACCTGTGCTAATTCTGCCGAACCCGAAGGAACCGTTCGTGGTTTATTGTGATGCGTCGAAGATGGGTCTAGGTGGTGTGTTGATGCAGAGGGGACAAGTTGTTGCTTATGCATCAAGACAGCTGAAGATTCATGAGAGGAACTATCCTACGCATGATTTGGAGCTAGCTGCTGTCGTGTTTGTTCTCAAGATTTGGAGGCACTACTTGTATGGATCAAGGTTCGAGGTTTTCAGCGATCACAAGAGTCTGAAATACTTGTTTGATCAGAAGGAGCTCAATGTGAGGCAAAGAAGATGGTTAGAATTTCTTAAGGATTATGATTTCGAGTTGAGTTATCATCCGGGTAAGGCTAATGTGGTAGCCGATGCGTTGAGTAGGAAGTCACTGCATATGTCTTCTCTGATGGCGAAGGAACTGAGATTGATTGAAGAGTTTAGAGACCTCAGTTTGGTTTTTGAAAGGACAACCAGAAGCGTGAAGCTAGGAATGTTGAAATTGACGAATGATTTTCTTGAAGAGGTTGTGGAGAAGCAAAAGTATGATGTGAGATTGATGAAGCTTAAGACGCTCATCGAGCAAGGGAAAAAGGTAAACGTTGAGATCGATGAGAAAGGCGTGATGAGGTGTCAAGGAAGGTTATGTGTACCTGATGTGCCTGAGTTGAAGCGGATGATTTTGGAGGAAGGTCACAGAAGCAACTTAAGTATTCATCCTGGTGTTACTAAAATGTATCAAGATCTGAGGAAAATGTTTTGGTGGCAAGGGATGAAGAAAGAGATCGCCGAGTTTGTTTTCGCTTGTTTGACTTGTCAGAAGTCCAAGGTGGAGCATCAGAAGCCGTCGGGGTTATTGCAGCCTATGTTTATTCCAGAGTGGAAATGGGATAGTATTGCGATGGATTTTGTAAGCGGTTTGCCGAAGACGTCGAAAGGTAACAATATGATTTGGGTAGTTGTCGACAGGTTGACAAAGTCTGCTCATTTCATAGCTATCAAGACCGGTATGCTAGTACCAAAGTTGGCTGAGATTTATGTTGAGCAAATCGTGAGATTGCATGGAATACCGTCGAGTATTGTATCAGATCGAGATCCCCGTTTTACTTCAAGGTTTTGGGAGAGTTTGCAAGAGGCGTTGGGGACTAAGTTGCGGATGAGTTCTGCTTATCACCCGCAGACGGATGGTCAGTCGGAGAGGACAATTCAATCATTGGAGGATTTGTTAAGATCGTGTATTTTGGAACAAGGAGTGAGTTGGGAAGCTTGCTTACCATTGATTGAGTTTACGTATAACAACAGTTTTCATTCGAGCATTGGTATGGCACCTTTTGAAGCGTTGTATGGGAGAAGATGTAGAACACCTTTGTGTTGGTTTGAATCGGGAGAAAGTGTGATGCTTGGACCTGAGATTGTGCAACAAACGACCGAGAAGATCAAGATGATCCAAGAAAAGATGAGAGCGTCGCAGAGTCGCCAGAAAAGCTATGCTGATAAGAGAAGGAAGGATATAGAATTTCAAGAAGGAGATCACGTGTTTCTAAGAGTTACATCGACTACGGGTATTGGAAGAGCCTTGAAATCGAAGAAGTTAGCATCAAGGTTCATTGGTCCGTATCAGATTTTGAAGAGGATTGGGAAGGTGGCGTATAGGATTGCGTTACCGCCGTCGTTGTCGAATCTACATGATGTTTTTCACGTGTCTCAATTAAGGAAATACGTATCGGATCCGTCACATGTGATTGAGTCGGACGAGATACAAGTGAGAGAGAATTTGACGGTTGCAACGGTACCTTTAAGGATTGAAGGACAAGAGATGAAGAGGCTCAGGAATAAAGAGATTTCATCGGTGAAAGTCGTTTGGGGAGGCCCAGCCGGTGAATATGCGACGTGGGAGCTCGAGAGCAAGATGCGGGACTCCTATCCAGAGTTGTTTTCAGGTATTTTCGAGGGCGAAAATTCTTTTAGGGGGGTAGAGTTGTAACGACCCTATTTTCGTATATTATATTTTTATATATTTTATTTTATGGTTTTGCATTTAAAAATATTTTCTAGTAATCGAGGGATAATTATTTAGCGCGAGGGTAAGTTCGTAACCGAGTTTTTAAGGTTTTGGGCCTAGAGGGTGAATAGTGTTGGGCTTTTAAGTTTATGAGTAGTAATAATCCTATGTGGATGAATGTAGTAAGCTTGGATTAGATTGTATGGCTAGGATTGGTCCATGATGGCTAGTAAAGATGGATGGCTAGGATCTATTGCTAGGAATATAAGATATTTTGTGAGAATGAATAGTGCCATTCCTTTTTCTTTGTGAAGAAAAACGTGAAAGAAGAAGAGGAGGAGAACAAGAGGAGAGCTAGGGCTTGTGCTTTGAAGCTTGATTTGCTAGAGATTTTGAGAAGGTAAGAGAGTTAGTATTACATTATTACAAGTGATTGAGAAGGGGAGAATGTCTATTTCTCCATCCCAAACTTCTCCTCACTTTGTCTAGGTTTTGTTAGAAAGTTTTTATGGTTTAAAGTTGTAAATGATTATGTTTTGCTTGATTGAATGCTAAGTGATGCTGTTAGCATGATTTGTTGGAGTTATTGTGTTGGAGTTCATAAGAAAAGTTTTTGAAAAGTTATTGTTTTGAACCCTAATTTCTATGCTTGATGCCATCTTTGTTTGTGATGGTTTATAAATGATGTTTTATGATGGAAAGTTGTTTTTAACAAGTTCTGGAACTTGGGTAACCATGAATGGGCCAAGATGGTGGAAAAATCACATTTTTATGACTGTGTACTGATACGGTCGCTTGTAGCGACGGAACATCGCTTGTAGCGACCAGGCAGGATAATTCCCTGCCTATGCTCGCTTGTAGCGACCAATGGTTCGCTTGTAGCGACCAAGCAGGATAATTCCCTGCCTATGCTCGCTTGTAGCGACCACGTGCTCGCTTGTAGCGACCAGCCCTGTACTTGCCAACCTTGTTGAGCTGTTTGTGAGGGTCCTGGTACGCGCGGGGATGGCTTTTTGGCTACTGTATTCTCAATATATGTTTTGGAAACCTTGCACACCATTTTAACTTATTCTTAATGTTTCCTTAAGATTAATTGCTTCAAGAAAAAGCTTGAATAAAACCCTAGCATGAGTGTGGGATTATCAAAGTGTGTGGGTCTTTCTTTGAAACCCTTTTGTGTGAGATTTTGATATGATTTGATTGGTTTATTTGAGAATTGTTGAACTTGGTGAGTATATCCATGTTGTGTCTTGTGATTTGGCCATGAGGGCCTAGTAGTGGTGTTTGTTGTTGTTGTTAATGTTGTGATAATTATCAGAGAGCTGATAATTAGTTGTGTTGTTTGTGTTTGTTATTGTTGTGATCATTATCAGGGAGCTGATAATTAGTTGTGTTAGTAAGTATAGTGATAAGAGTATCATATATTTGCTAAGTGAAACATCATGCATTTCATTACTTGATGATATCCGGAGTGGATATGAAATCCATGAGAGCGTGGTTATCAAGAGAGCTTGATAAGGATATAAGTTTATCCGAAATGATTCGGTACCACATGCATTAGAGAATGCATTTTGAGGCATGCATCCTAATTGACATTAGTGTGCATTTTAGACATTATGTGTGCATAATGGTTGTGAGTGGTATTTGTATTAGATGAGTTTGGTGTGTTGCCAATTACGTGTTGAGTTTTGGTTATGTATAATTATATGATATTATACATGTTTATTGTTTGTGATACTAACACTCTCTGTTTTGTGTTATGTGCTGGATCTTTGGGGATCCAGATCATCAGGTTGACGAGGTTATCGTAGAGGAGTAGCTTGCTGTTTAGAAGCTGCGTAGTGGTGAGGGCATAGCTTAGCTATCCTTACATTTTTGGTACTAGGTGTTGTATCCTAGTTAGAGTCTAGGGCTCTGATATTTGTAACACCATTTTGGGGTATCTGAACTCGTATGTATGAATTTGGCAATGTCTTGTTGTAGAATTGCCTCTTTTGAAAATATTATGTATATATTTTTGTGTAATATATGCAAGCTTAATTATAAGCATTTGTTTTGTTGTTTTCCGCTGCTGTGTTTGTGAATCAAATATGTTTTTGATTTCAGGTGATGTTTTATGAAAATGAGTTTCTTAATGTTGTAACTTCCTATGGCCTTAACGTTTTCTTTTATTAAAGTTAATAATCGGCGGTTAAGGGTTAGGGTGTTACAGCGGATGCTTTGGCTACATTATCATCAATGTACCAAGTAAATTTCTACAATGAAGCGCCAATCATAAGAATGGATCGTAGAGACAAACCAGTTGTATGTGCATCAGTCGAAGAAGGACTTGACGACAAACCTTGGTTCTATGACATCAAGCGATATCTTGAAGAGCAAGAGTATCCAGACAGTGCCTCGTACACTGACAAGAGAACCCTCAGAAGATTGGCATCCCAGTTCTTCCTCAGTGGAAATACCCTCTACAAAAGAAACTATGACATGGTCCTGCTCAGATGTGTGGATAAACATGAAGCGGACATGCTCATCAAAGAAATCCACGAGGGATCCTTTGGAACCCATGCCAATGGGCATGCAATGGCCAAGAAAATCCTAAGGGCGGGCTATTATTGGCTAACCATGGAAGCTGACTGTTTCCACTATGCCAAAACATGTCATAAGTGCCAGATTTACGTCGACAAGGTGCATGTACCACCAACTCCCCTGAACGTCATGACTTCACCTTGGCCATTCTCTATGTGGGGCATAGACATGATTGGAATGATTGAGCCCAAAGCAGCAAATGGACATCGCTTCATCCTCGTTGCCATCGACTACTTCACCAAATGGGTAGAAGCAGCTTCGTATGCAAACGTAACCAAACAAGTGGTAGCCAGATTCATCAAGAAGGAAATCATTTGCCGTTACGGCACTCCCACAAAATCATCACCGATAATGGGGCAAACCTGAACAACAAGACAATGAAGGAGTTGTGCAAAGATTTCAAGATTGAGCACCATAATTCCTCCCCTTACCGACCAAAGATGAATGGTGCGGTAGAAGCAGCCAATAAGAACATAAAGAAGATCATCCAAAAGATGGTAACAACATATAAGGATTGGCATGAGATGCTTCCCTTTGCGCTACATGGCTACAGAACAGCCATTCGCACTTCAACTGGGGCAACCCCTTTCTCCTTAGTATACGGTATGGAAGCTGTGCTTCCCGTAGAGGTGGAAATTCCTTCGTTAAGGGTCTTGATGGAAACCAAGCTAGAGGAAGCTGAATGGGTCCAAACAAGGTTCGACCAACTGAATCTCATAGAGGAGAAGCGTCTGACGGCAATATGTCACGGACAACTCTATCAAAGGAGACTCAAGAGAGCATTCGACAAGAAGGTCCGTCCTCGAGAATTCAAAGAAGGAGACCTAGTGCTCAAGAAGATATTACCTATCCACAAAGATCCCCGAGGGAAGTGGACTCCCAGCTATGATGGGCCGTATGTGGTAAAGAAAGCTTTCTCAGGCGGAGCCCTGATCATCACCACTATGGACGGAGAAGAGTTCCCACTCTCAATAAACTCTGATGCAGTCAAGAGGTATTATGCCTAAGAAAAAAGAAAAGAAAAAAAAGAGCTCGCTAAATCGAAAACCTGAAAGGGCGGTTTAGGCAATAGAGAGCGTCCTGCTAGATTGAAAACCTGAAAAGGCGGTCTAGGCAAAAATTATGGACATCAAAAAAGGAAATACACCCCGGTGGATCAAAAACTCAAAAGAGCGGTCCAGGCAAAAATTAGGGGTTAACAAAAGAAGAAAGGCAATGACTGCAGCATCCAAGCTCCGGACAAGATTCAAGAGGAGAAGAATCGGTCTCGTCAACATCTTCCAAAAAAACAAAAAAATCTCGAAGTCATAAGGAAATAGCATGTGTTGTGCCAAAACCATCAATTTTCTTTTTGCTTTTTTCTTGTCTTTCTCTATCACTTCTCACTTTGTGTATATTTTACCCATTCAAGAAGTCAAATCTGCATTGAATAAATTTCCTTTTGTTATTTTGTGTTCTCAGTAGCGCATAAAATTTTGTTTTATTCATGATAAAAATGCATTAAAACATGGGAAATAAACAAAAGAAATTTCTTCCAAAAAAAACAACAAACAAGCGTTGTTTCATTTGAATTTGTGTAAATTTCGAAGGAATTGCGGTAATTCCCACCAAATATTGCACCAAAGGACTTATGCTTTTCAGCAAAGGCAAGTACGTAGCTCACGGCACGCGAAGCGCAAAAGCCCCAAGGGTTAGAGGAACAAAATTCCCCAGTAAACACCCTAAACATCCGAACATCAACCAAGGCTGGATATCGATCATGCTTCCAAAATGATCCTTATATCCCCATGAGCCAAACCTTATTGACATCCCCCAGGGAGTCTCAACCCAAAACAAAAGTCCAATCATCATTGGCAGACAAATACAAATCCCCAGGACAAGCCCGAACTACACCGGTTTTGATCCCATTTGGGTATGTAGGCAAAGGACCTTGTCCTTCCAAACCAAACAAACAAACAAAAAGTCCAATCATCATTGGCACAACCACAACCAAGACCGACCTTGCTCGGCACCCAACATGCATCCCACATATCATGCATAACATAATTCATGCATCATGTCAATTTCATTCATGCATGCATATACAAATCATTCATACACATGCATTTCATAAATCATGTCATGCATCCTCAACAAGGATTCTCCAGTGAATATCGCATATTCACCAGCATCCGTCAATAGTTAGGTAAGCGTTCCCCAGTGAACCTCCTTCACCAGCTGTCCCCTATTCCCCAGCAGGAATCTTTGTTTGAGTCTATCTCATATCATATTGCATTGCATATCACACTGCATATCATACTGCATAACATGCATCATACAAACATGTTTTCCGGTTCAACCAGGGGCACCTATTCAGGGTAAGACCATCACCGTTAGGAATCGACCTTCAGTGTAAGCGGCTGAATAAGATTACCTATCTTAGGTATCGACCTCTAGTGTAAGCGGCTAGATAAGATCACCTCCCTCAGTGTATCGACCTTCAGTGTTAGCGGCTGAATAAGATCACCCTCCCCGTTAGGAATCGACCTTCAGTGTAAGCGGCTGAATAAGATTACCTATCTTAGGTATCGACCTCTAGTGTAAGCGGCTAGATAAGACCACCTCCCTCAGTGTTCGACCTTCAGTGTAAGCGGCTGAATAAGATCACCCTCCCCTGTTTAGGAATCGACCTTCAGTGTTAGCGGCTGAATAAGATTGCCTATCCTTAGGTATCGACCTCTAGTGTAAGCGGCTAGATAAGATCACCTCCCTCAGTGTTCGACCTTCAGTGTAAGCGGCTGAATAAGATCACCCTCCCCTGTTTAGGAATCGACCTTCAGTGTTAGCGGCTGAATAAGATTGCCTATCCTTAGGTATCGACCTCTAGTGTAAGCGGCTAGATAAGATCACCTCCCTCAGTGTTCGACCTTCAGTGTTAGCGGCTGAATAAGATCACTTCACCATTAGGTATCGACCTCTAGTGTAAGCGGCTAGATAAGATTGTAACACCCTAACCCTTAACCGCCGATTATTAACTTTAATAAAGAAAACTAAGGACATAGGAAGTTACAACATGATGAAAACTCATTTTCATAAACATCAACAGAAACCAAAATATATTTGATTCACAATTAGCAGCGGAAAAACAACCAACACAGCTTATAACCAAGCATGCATATATATACACAAAAATATATACATAAGATTTTCAAAAGAGGCAATTCAACAACAGAGACTATTGCCAAATCTATACACAAACGTTCAGATACCCCAAAATGGTGTTACAAATATCAGAGCCCTAGACTCTAACTAGGATACAACACCTAGTACCAAAGATGTAAGGATAGCTAAGCTATGCCCTCACCACTACAAAAGCTCCAAAACAGCAAAGGGCTATTCCTCAACGATAGCCTCGCCAACCTGATAATCTGGATCCCCAAAGATCCAGCAAATAACACATAACAGAGAGTGTTAGTATCACAAACAATAAACATGTATAAATATCACATAATTATACATAATCAAAACACAAACACATAATCGACAAAGCACGACACTCATCAATAACAATTATCACTTAACAACCATTATGCACACATAGTTTCCAAATGATCACTAATGTCACAAAGGATGCATGTCCTTACAATGCACTCTAATGCATGTGGTACCAATTCTTGCTCAGCTTTAGAGTCATGGCGGACTGTTGGATAAACTTATATCCCTTCTTTCATCGACTGCACCTCTCATTCGCCATAAAAGGACGGTCGTGCATATGACCAATAATAATTGGATTTCATTCTTACTCATAAAGAGCATACATACCATCATGAAATGCATGTATGTTCACTTAGCAATTATTGATATTTACACCTACATATGCTCAAATATGTGTGTATACTACCAATACTCATGCTAACTTCAACAAGAAGGCACTCATGGCCAATCATAATACAAACATGTATATACTCAACCATGTTCACAATCTCAAATAAACCAATCAAATCATATCAAAATCTCACACAAAAGGGTTTCAAAGAAAGACCCACACACTTTGATAATCCCACACACATGCTAGGGTTTTACTCAAGCTTTTCTTGAAACAAATAATCTTTAGAAAAACATTAAGAATAAGTTAAAATGGTGGGCAAGGTTTCCAAAACATATTTGAGAATACAGTAGCAAAAAGCCATCCCCGCGCGTACCAGGACCCTCAAAACAGCTCAACGAAGTTGGCATGTACAGGGCTGGTCGCTACAAGCGAGCCCTTGGTCGCTACAAGCGAGCCTGGTCGCTACAAGCGCCAGTGTGGTCGCTACAAGCGCGGATAGGCAGGGAATTATCCTGTCTGGTCGCTACAAGCGACCATCCGTCGCTACAGCGACCATATCAGTACACAGTCATGTAAAAATGTGATTTTCCACCATTTTAGCCCATTCAAGATTACCCAAAGTTCCAGAACATGTTAAAAGCAATTTTCCTTCATAAAACATCATTTAAAACCCATCACAAGCAAGGATTACATCTAACAAAGAAATTAGGGTTTAAAACACTAATCTTCCATAACTTTTCCTTTGCATTCAAAACACTAGCAACATCAAATAAACATACCAGTAACATCACTTAGCATTAAGCAAGCAAAACATGATCTTTTAACATCTTTAAACCATAAAAACTTCTATCAAAACCTAGACAAAGTGAAGGAGAAGTTTGGGATGGAGAAATAGACATTCTCCCCTTCTCTTAATCACTTATGATCAAGTAATACTAACTCTCTTACCTTGAAATGATGATTCTAAACTCAAGATTCTACCCTTGTTCACTTGCCCTAGCTTTCTCTTGCTCTTCTTCTCCTCTTCTTTCACGTTTTCTTCTTCTCCAAAAGCAATGAATAGTGATTCAAAAAGTCTTGTGATAATCTCATATATTCCAAGCAAATCAATCTTGGCCATCCATCCTTACTAACTCTCAAGGACCAATCCTAGCCTTTCAATCCAATCCAAGCTCACTACTATCATATCCACTTGATCATTACTAATACTCATAAACTAAAGCCCAACACTATTCACACCCTAGGCCCAAAACTCTAGAAACTCGATTACGAACTTATCTTCGCGCTAAATAATTATTCCTCGATTACTAGAAAATATTTTTAAATGCAAATCCATAAAATAAAATATATAAAAATATAACATACGAAAATAGGGTCGTTACAACTCTACCCCCCTAAAAAGAATTTTCGCCCTCGAAAATACCTGAAAACAACTCTGGATAGGAATCCCGCATCTTGCTCTCGAGCTCCCACGTCGCATACTCACCGGCTGGGCCTCCCCAAACGACTTTCACCGATGAAATCTCTTTATTCCTGAGCCTCTTCATCTCTTGTCCTTCAATCCTTAAGGGTACCGTTGCAACCGTCAAATTCTCTCTCACTTGTATCTCGTCCGACTCAATCACATGTGACGGATCCGATACGTATTTCCTTAATTGAGACACGTGAAAAACATCATGTAGATTCAACAACGACGGCGGTAACGCAATCCTATACGCCACCTTCCCAATCCTCTTCAAAATCTGATACGGACCAATGAACCTCGATGCTAACTTCTTCGATTTCAAAGCCCGTCCAATACCCGTAGTTGATGTAACTCTTAGAAACACATGATCTCCTTCTTGAAATTCTATATCCTTTCTTCTCTTGTCGGCATAGCTTTTCTGGCGACTCTGCGACGCTCTCATCTTTTCTTGGATCATCTTGATCTTCTCGGTCGTTTGTTGCACAATCTCAGGTCCAAGCATCACACTTTCTCCCGATTCAAACCAACACAAAGGTGTCCTACATCTTCTCCCATACAACGCTTCAAAAGGTGCCATACCAATGCTCGAATGAAAACTGTTGTTATACGTAAACTCAATCAATGGTAAGCAAGCTTCCCAACTCACTCCTTGTTCCAAAATGCACGATCTTAACAAATCCTCCAATGATTGAATCGTCCTCTCCGACTGACCATCCGTCTGCGGGTGATAAGCAGAACTCATCCGCAACTTAGTCCCCAACGCCTCTTGCAAACTCTCCCAAAACCTTGAAGTAAAACGGGGATCTCGATCTGATACAATACTCGACGGTATTCCATGTAATCTCACAATTTGCTCAACATAAATCTCAGCCAACTTTGGTACTAGCATACCGGTCTTGATAGCTATGAAATGAGCAGACTTTGTTAACCTGTCGACAACTACCCAAATCATATTGTTACCTTTCGACGTCTTCGGCAAACCGCTTACAAAATCCATCGCAATACTATCCCATTTCCACTCGGGAATAAACATAGGTTGTAATAGCCCCGAGGGCTTCTGATGCTCCACCTTGGACTTCTGACAAGTCAAACACGCGAAAACAAACTCGGCGATCTCTTTCTTCATCCCTTGCCACCAAAACATTTTCTTCAGATCTTGATACATCTTAGTAACTCCAGGATGAATACTTAAGTTGCTTCTGTGACCTTCCTCTAAAATCATCCGCTTCAACTCAGGCACATCAGGTACACATAACCTTCCTTGACACCTCATCACGCCTTTCTTATCGATCTCAACGTTTACCTTTTTCCCTTGCTCGATGAGCGTCTTAAGCTTCATCAATCTCACATTAGACTTTTGCTTTTCCACAACCTCTTCAAGAAAATCATTTGTCAACTTCAACATTCCTAGCTTCTCGCTTCTGGTTGTCCTTTCACAAACCAAACTGAGGTCTCTAAACTCTTCAATCAATCTCAGTTCCTTCGCCATTAGAGACGACATATGCAGTGACTTCCTACTCAACGCATCGGCTACCACATTAGCCTTACCCGGGTGATAATTCAACTCGAAATCATAGTCCTTAAGAAACTCTAACCATCTCCTTTGCCTCATATTGAGCTCCTTCTGATCAAACAAGTATTTCAGACTCTTGTGATCGCTGAAAACCTCGAATCTTGACCCATACAAGTAGTGCCTCCAAATCTTGAGAACAAACACAACAGCAGCTAGCTCCAAATCATGCGTAGGATAGTTCCTTTCATGAATCTTCAGCTGTCTTGATGCATAAGCAACAACTTGTCCCCTCTGCATCAACACACCACCTAGACCCATCTTCGACGCATCACAATAAACCACGAACGGTTCCTTCGGATTCGGCAGAATTAACACAGGTGCAGATGTCAACCTCCTCTTCAGCTCTTGGAAACTCTGCTCACACTTGTCATCCCAAATGAAAGCTTGACCCTTCCTAGTCAACTGCGTCAACGGCAACGCCAACTTTGAAAATCCTTCGATGAACCTCCGATAGTAACCGGCCAAACCAAGAAAACTTCGGATCTCAGTAACAGACTCCGGCGTTCCCCAATCTTGCACGGCTTCTACCTTTGCAGGATCCACTGCTATACCACCACTTGAAATGAAGTGACCCAAAAAGCTAACTTTACGCAACAAAAATTCACACTTAGAAAATTTTGCATAAAGCTTCTTTTCACGCAACACCTCCAACACAATCCTCAAATGCTCGGCATGTTCCTCTTCCGTCTTCGAGTATACCTGTAACACCCTAACCCCTAACCGCCGATTATTAACTTTAATAAAGAAAACGTTAAGGACATAGGAAGTTACAACATCATGTAAAACAATTTTTAAATAAAACATCAACAGAAATCAAAACATATTTGATTTGCAAACACAGCAGCGGAAGAATAACCAACAAATGCTTATAAGTAAGCATGTATATAATATACAAAAATATATACATAAGATTTTCAAAAGAGGCAATTCTACACAGAGACCATTGCCAAAACTATACATAAACGTTCAGATACCCCAAAAATAGTGTTACAAATATCAGAGCACTAGACTCTAACTAGGATACAACACCTAGTACCAAAAATGTAAGGATAGCTAAGCTATGCCCTTACCACTACAAAAGCTCCTAAACAGCAAAGGGCTATTCCTCAACGATAGCCTCGCCAACCTGATAATCTGGATCCCCAAAGATCCAGCACATAACACAAAACAGAGAGTGTTAGTATCGCAACAATAAACGTGTATAAATAACACATTATTATACATAACCAAAATACAACACATAATCAACAAGGTACAAAACCCATCAATAACCATTTCCACATAATAACCATTATGCACACATAATGTCACAAAACACAAAAACTCATCAATAACAATTATCACATAACAACCATTATGCACACATAATGTCACAAAGGATGCATGCCTCAAAATGCATTCACTAATGCATGTGGTACCAACTCATTTTGGATAAACTTATATCCTTATCAAGCACTCTTGATAATATCAAGCACTCTTGATAACCAAGCACTCTTGGGTTTCTTATCCGCACACGGATATCATACAATCATGAAATGCATGATGATTCACTTAGTAAATATATAATACTTACTAACACCACTAATTATCAGCACTCTGATAATTATCACATCAACAACAACAATCACAACACTAAATTATCAGCACTCTGATAATTATCACAACAACGACAACAAACACAAACACTAGGCGCTCATGGCCACTTCATAATATACGGCAGGTATATACTCAACCTTGATTAACAATTTCAAATAAACCAAGCAAATCATATCCAAATCTCACACATAAGGGTTTCAAAGGAAAACCCACACACTTTGATAACCCACACACATATTAGGGTTTTACACAAAACTTTCTTGAAACAAAAATAATCTTTAGAAAGCATTAGGAATGGATTAAAATGGTGGGCAAGGTTTCCAAAATGTATTATAAAAATACAGTAGCAAAAGACATCCCCGCGCGCACCAGGACCTCCAGAACAACTCCACAAAGTTGGCCTGTCCAGGGTTGGTCGCTACAAGCGAGCCCTTGGTCGCTACAAGCGAGCATAGGCAGGGAATTATCCTGCTTGGTCGCTACAAGCGAACCATTGGTCGCTACAAGCGAGCCTGGTCGCTTCAAGCGCCCGTGTGGTCGCTTCAAGCGCGGATAGGCAGGGAATTATCCTGCCTGGTCGCTACAAGCGATGTTCCGTCGCTACAAGCGACCGTATCAGTACACAGTCATGTAAAAATGTGATTTTTCCACCATTTTAGCCCATTCAAGGTTACCCAACTTCCAGAACTTGTTAAAAACAACTTTCCATCATAAAACATCATTTATAAACCATCACAAACAAGGATTACATCCATCAAAGAAATTAGGGTTCAAAACAATAACTTTTCATAACTTTTCTTATGAATTCACAACACAATAACTTCAACAAAACATGCTAGCATCATCACTTAGCATTCAAGCAAGCACAACATAATCATTAACAACTTTAAACCATAAAAACTTCTAACAAAACCTAGATAAAGTGAAGGAGAAGTTTGGGATGGAGAAATAGACATTCTCCCCTTCTCTTAATCACTTGAATTCAAGTAATACTAACTCTCTTACCTTGAAATCAAAGTTCTCTAGCAAACTCAAGCTTCAAATCACAAGCCCTAGGTTTTCCTCTTGCTTTCTCCTTCTCTTCTCCTCTTCCACGTTTTCTTCCTCTCCAAAAAGAAATGAATAGTGATTTCAAAAAAATCTTATGATAATCTCTTATATTCCAATCCATTCCATCTTGGCCATCCATTCTTACTAACTCCCAAGGACTCATCCTAGCCTTTCAATCCAATCCAAGCTTACTACTATCATAACCACTTGATCATTACTACTCATAAACTTAAAAGCCCAACACTATTCACCCTCTAGGCCCAAAACCTTAAAAACTCGGTTACGAACTTATCTTCGCGCTAAATAATTATTCCTCGATTACTAGAAAATATTTATAAATGTAAATCCATAAAATAATATATATAAAAATATAATATACGAAAATAGGGTCGTTACAACTCTACCCCCCTAAAAAGAATTTTCGCCCTCGAAAATACCTGAAAACAACTCTGGGTAGGAGTCCCGCATCTTGCTCTCGAGCTCCCACGTCGCATACTCACCGGCTGGGCCTCCCCAAACGACTTTCACCGATGAAATCTCTTTATTCCTGAGCCTCTTCATCTCTTGTCCTTCAATCCTTAAAGGTACCGTTGTAACTGTTAAATTCTCTCTTACTTGTATCTCGTCCGACTCAATCACATGTGACGGATCCGATACGTATTTCCTTAATTGAGACACGTGAAAAACATCATGTAGATTCGACAACGACGGCGGTAACGCAATCCTATACGCCACCTTCCCAATCCTCTTCAAAACTTGATACGGACCAATGAACCTCGATGCTAACTTCTTCGATTTCAAAGCCCGTCCAATACCCGTAGTCGATGTAACTCTTAGAAACACATGATCTCCTTCTTGAAATTCTATATCCTTCCTTCTCTTGTCGGCATAGCTTTTCTGACGACTCTGCGACGCTCTCATCTTTTCTTGGATCATCTTGATCTTCTCGGTCGTTTGTTGCACAATCACAGGTCCAAGCACCACACTTTCTCCCGATTCAAACCAACACAAAGGTGTTCTACATCTTCTCCCATACAACGCTTCAAAAGGTGCCATACCAATGCTCGAATGAAAACTGTTGTTATACGTAAACTCAATCAATGGTAAGCAAGCTTCCCAACTCACTCCTTGTTCCAAAATACACGATCTTAACAAATCCTCCAATGATTGAATTGTCCTCTCCGACTGACCATCCGTCTGCGGGTGATAAGCAGAACTCATCCGCAACTTAGTCCCCAACGCTTCTTGCAAACTCTCCCAAAACCTTGAAGTAAAACGGGGATCTCGATCTGATACAATACTCGACGGTATTCCATGTAATCTCACGATTTGCTCGACATAAATCTCAGCCAACTTCGGTACTAGCATACCGGTCTTGATAGCTATGAAATGAGCAGACTTTGTCAACCTGTCGACAACTACCCAAATCATATTGTTACCTTTCGACGTCTTCGGCAAACCGCTTACAAAATCCATTGCAATACTATCCCATTTCCACTCTGGAATAAACATAGGTTGCAGTAGCCCCGACGGCTTCTGATGCTCCACCTTGGACTTTTGACAAGTCAAACACGCGAAAACAAACTCGGCGATCTCTTTCTTCATCCCTTGCCACCAAAACATTTTCCTCAGATCTTGATACATCTTAGTAACACCAGGATGAATACTTAAGTTGCTTCTGTGACCTTCCTCCAAGATCATCCGCTTCAATTCAGGCACATCAGGTACACATAACCTTCCTTGACACCTCATCACGCCTTTCTCATCGATCTCAACGTTTACCTTTTTCCCTTGCTCGATGAGCGTCTTAAGCTTCATCAATCTCACATCATACTTTTGCTTCTCCACAACCTCTTCAAGAAAATCATTCGTTAACTTCAACATTCCTAGCTTCACGCTTCTGGTTGTCCTTTCAAAAACCAAACTGAGGTCTCTAAACTCTTCAATCAATCTCAGTTCCTTCGCCATCAGAGAAGACATATGCAAAGACTTCCTACTCAACGCATCGGCTACCACATTAGCCTTACCCGGGTGATAACTCAACTCGAAATCATAGTCCTTAAGAAACTCTAACCATCTTCTTTGCCTCATATTGAGCTCCTTCTGGTCAAACAAGTATTTCAGACTCTTGTGATCGCTGAAAACCTCGAATCTTGACCCATACAAGTAGTGCCTCCAAATCTTGAGAACAAACACAACAGCAGCTAGCTCCAAATCATGCGTAGGATAGTTCCTCTCATGAATCTTCAGCTGTCTTGATGCATAAGCAACAACTTGTCCCCTCTGCATCAACACACCACCTAGACCCATCTTCGACGCATCACAATAAACCACGAACGGTTCCTTCGGATTAGGCAGAATTAACACAGGTGCAGATGTCAACCTCCTCTTCAGCTCTTGGAAACTCTGCTCACACTTGTCATCCCAAATAAAAGCTTGACCCTTCCTAGTCAACTGTGTCAACGGCAACGCCAACTTTGAAAATCCTTCAATGAACCTCCGATAGTAACCGGCCAAACCAAGAAAACTTCGGATCTCAGTAACAGACTCCGGCGTTCCCCAATCTTGCACGGCTTCTACCTTAGCAGGATCCACTGCTATACCACCACTTGAAATGACGTGACCCAAAAAGCTAACTTCATGCAACCAAAATTCACACTTAGAAAATTTTGCATAAAGCTTCTTCTCGCGCAACACCTCCAACACAATCCTCAAATGCTCGGCATGATCCTCTTCCGTCTTCGAGTATACCAAAATATCGTCTATAAAGACCACCACGAATCGATCCAAAAAGGAATGAAATATACGATTCATATATTCCATAAACACTCCAGGTGCATTAGTAACTCCAAAAGGCATAACGGCGTACTCGTAGTGACCATACCTTGTCCTGAAAGCAGTCTTTGGTATATCCTCCGCCTTAACTCTTATCTGGTGATATCCCGATCTCAAGTCAATCTTGCTGAACACACAGGCTCCCACTAACTGATCCATCAAATCATCTATCCTCGGAAGTGGATACTTATTCTTGATAGTTGCTTTATTCAACTGACGATAATCGATGTATAGACGCATACTACCATCTTTCTTCTTTACCAACAGAACCGGCGCACCCCACGGCGATACACTCGGTCTTACAAACTTCTTCTCTAACAATTCCTCCAATTGTTCCTTCAACTTTTCTAGCTCAGCAGCTGACATACGATACGGCGCCATTGATATTGGACTAGTGCCAGGTACGATGTCAATTGCGAATTCAACCTCTCTCTCGGGTGGTAAATCCAAAATGTCATCTGGAAAAACATCTGTGAAATCACGCACCACCGGCAACGCATCAACCTCAATCTTCTCTTCCACCCTCAACGAAGCAAACATAGCAAACACGTCCTCTTGAGCCTTCACTGATCTTACCACTTCTCGACAACACATGAGCTTCGAACACAACTCTGGCTCCGGCCTTGGAAATGTAACCGTCCTCTCACCGCAGTTGATATGAACCCGATTAAATTCTAACCAGTTCATACCAAAGATAACGTCTATTCCGCTCAACGGAATGCAGACTGTAACACCCTAACCCTTAACCGCCGATTATTAACTTTAATAAAAGAAAACGTTAAGGCCATAGGAAATTACAACATTAAGAAACTCATTTTCATAAAACATCACCTGAAACCAAAAACATATTTGATTTACAAACACAGCAAAAGGGTTTCAAAGAAAGACCCACACACTTTGATAATCCCACACTCATACTAGGGTTTTATTCAAGCTTTTCTTGAAACAATTAATTTTTAGAAAACATTAAGAATGAGTTAAGATGGTGGGCAAGGTTTCCAAAAATGTATTATTAAAAAAAATACAGTAGCAAAAGACATCCCCGCGCGCACCAGGACCTCCAGAACAACTCAACAAAGTTGGCCTGTCCAGGGTTGGTCGCTACAAGCGAGCCTTTGGTCGCTACAAGCGAGCATAGGCAGGGAATTATCCTGCTTGGTCGCTACAAGCGAACCTTCGGTCGCTACAAGCGAGCCTGGTCGCTACAAGCGCCAGTGTGGTCGCTACAAGCGCAGATAGGCAGGGAATTATCCTGCCTGGTCGCTACAAGCGATGTTCCGTCGCTACAAGCGACCGTATCAGTACAGTCATGTAAAAATGGTATTTTTCCACCATTTTAGCCCATCTATGGTTACCCAAGTTCCAGAACTTTGTTAAAAACAACTTTCCATCATAAAACATCATTTATAAACCATCACAAACAAAGATTGCATCAAGCATAGAAATTAGGGTTCAAAACAATAACTTTTCAAAAACTTTTCTTATGAACTCCAACACAATAACTCCAACAAATCATGCTAACAACATCACTTAGCATTCAATCAAGCAAAACATAATCATTTACAACTTTAAACCATAAAACTTTCTAACAAAACCTAGACAAGGTGAGGAGAAGTTTGGGATGGAGAAATAGACATTCTCCCCTTCTCAATCACTTGTAATAATGTAATACTAACTCTCTTACCTTGAAATCAAAGTTCTCTAGCACTCTTCAAGCTTCAATCCCAAGCCCTAGCTCTCTTGCTCTTCTTCTCTTCTCCCACGTTTTTCTCACAAAGAAAAGGAGGAAAAATGACACTATTCATGTTCTCACAAAATCTTATATCCCTAGCAATTGATCCTAGCCATCCATCTTTACTAACCATCATGGACCAATCCTAGCCATGCAATCCAATCCAAGCTTACTACTATCATCCACATAGGATTATTACTACTACTCATAAACCAAAGCCCAATACTATTCACTCTCTTGGCCCAATTCGCCCAAAACTCTAAAAACTCGATTACGAACTTACCCTCGCGCTAAATAATTATCCCTCGATTACTAGAAAATATTTTTAAATGCAAATCCATAAAATAAAATATATAAAAAAATAATATACGAAAATAGGGTCGTTACAACTCTACCCCCCTAAAAAGAATTTTCGCCCTCGAAAATACCTGAAAACAACTCTGGATAGGAATCCCGCATCTTACTCTCGAGCTCCCACGTCGCATATTCACCGGCTGGGCCTCCCCAAACGACTTTCACCGATGAAATCTCTTTGTTCCTGAGCCTCTTCATCTCTTGTCCTTCAATCCTTAAGGGTACCGTTGCAACCGTCAAATTCTCTCTCACTTGTATCTCGTCCGACTCAATCACATGTGACGGATCCGATACGTATTTCCTTAATTGAGACACGTGAAAAACATCATGTAGATTTGACAACGACGGCGGCAACGCAATCCTATACGCCACCTTCCCAATCCTCTTCAAAATCTGATACGGACCAATGAATCTCGATGCTAACTTCTTCGATTTCAAAGCTCTTCCAATACCCGTAGTCGATGTAACTCTTAGAAACACATGATCTCCTTCTTGAAATTCTATATCCTTCCTTCTCTTATCAGCATAGCTTTTCTGGCGACTCTGCGACGCTCTCATCTTTTCTTGGATCATCTTAATCTTCTCGGTCGTTTGTTGCACAATCTCAGGTCCAAGCACCACACTTTCTCCCGATTCAAACCAACACAAAGGTGTTCTACATCTCCTCCCATACAACGCTTCAAAAGGTGCCATACCAATGCTCGAATGAAAACTGTTGTTATACGTAAACTCAATCAATGGCAAGCAAGCTTCCCAACTCACTCCTTGTTCCAAAATACACGATCTTAACAAATCCTCCAATGATTGAATTGTCCTCTCCGACTGACCATCCGTCTGCGGGTGATAAGCAGAACTCATCCGCAACTTAGTCCCCAACGCTTCTTGCAAACTCTCCCAAAACCTTGAAGTAAAACGAGGATCTCGATCTGATACAATACTCGACGGTATTCCATGCAATCTCACGATTTGCTCAACATAAATCTCAGCCAACTTTGGTACTAGCATACCGGTCTTGATAGCTATGAAATGAGCAGACTTTGTTAACCTGTCGACAACTACCCAAATCATATTGTTACCTTTCGACGTCTTCGGTAAACCGCTTACAAAATCCATCGCAATACTATCCCATTTCCACTCTGGAATAAACATAGGTTGCAATAGCCCCGACGGCTTCTGATGCTCCACCTTGGACTTCTGACAAGTCAAACAAGCGAAGACAAACTCGGCGATCTCTTTCTTCATCCCTTGCCACCAAAACATTTTCTTCAGATCTTGATACATCTTAGTAACACCAGGATGAATACTTAAGTTGCTTCTGTGACCTTCCTCCAAGATCATCCGCTTCAATTCAGGCACATCAGGTACACATAACCTTCCTTGACACCTCATCACACCTTTCTCATCGATCTCAACGTTTACCTTTTTCCCTTGCTCGATGAGCGTCTTAAGCTTCATCAATCTCACATCATACTTTTGCTTTTCCACAACCTCTTCAAGAAAATCATTCGTCAACTTCAACATTCCTAGCTTCACGCTTCTGGTTGTCCTTTCAAAAACCAAACTGAGGTCTCTAAACTCTTCAATCAATCTCAGTTCCTTCGCCATCATAGAAGACATATGCAGTGACTTCCTACTCAACGCATCGGCTACCACATTAGCCTTACCTGGATGATAACTCAACTCGAAATCATAATCCTTAAGAAATTCTAACCATCTCCTTTGCCTCATGTTGAGCTCCTTCTGATCAAACAAGTATTTCAGACTCTTGTGATCGCTGAAAACCTCAAATCTTGACCCATACAAGTAGTGCCTCCAAATCTTGAGAACAAACACGACAGCAGCTAGCTCCAAATCATGCGTAGGATAGTTCCTCTCGTGAACCTTCAGCTGTCTTGATGCATAAGCAACTACTTGTCCCCTCTGCATCAACACACCACCTAGACCCATCTTCGACGCATCACAATAAACCACAAACGGTTCCTTCGGATGTGGCAGAATTAGCACAGGTGCAGATGTCAACCTTCTCTTCAGCTCTTGGAAACTCTGCTCACACTTACCATCCCAAATGAAAGCTTGACCCTTCCTAGTCAACTGCGTCAATGGCAACGCCAACTTTGAAAATCCTTCAATGAACCTCCGATAGTAACCGGCCAAACCAAGAAAACTTCGGATTTCAGTAACAGACTCCGGCGTTCCCCAATCTTGCACGGCTTCTACCTTAGCAGGATCCACTGCTATACCACCACTTGAAATGACGTGACCCAAAAAACTAACTTCATGCAACCAAAATTCACACTTGGAAAATTTTGCATAAAGCTTCTTTTCGCGCAACACCTCCAACACAATCCTCAAATGCTCGGCATGTTCTTCTTCCGTCTCTGAGTATACCAAAATATCGTCTATGAAGACCACCACGAATCGATCCAAAAAGGAATGAAATATACGATTCATATATTCCATAAACACTCCAGGTGCATTAGTAACTCCAAAAGGCATAACGGCGTACTCATAGTGACCATACCTTGTCCTGAAAGCAGTCTTCGGTATATCCTCCGCCTTAACTCTTATCTGGTGATATCCCGATCTCAAATCAATCTTGCTGAACACACAGGCTCCCACTAACTGATCCATCAAATCATCTATCCTCGGAAGTGGATACTTATTCTTGATAGTTGCTTTATTCAACTGGCGATAATCAATGCACAGACGCATACTACCATCTTTCTTCTTTACCAACAGAACCGGCGCACCCCACGGCGATACACTCGGTCTTACAAACTTCTTCTCTAACAATTCCTCCAATTGTTCCTTCAACTTCTCTAGCTCAGCAGCCGACATACGATACGGCGCCATCGAAATTGGACTAGTGCCAGGTACGATGTCAATTGCGAATTCAACCTCTCTCTCGGGTGGTAAATCCAAAATGTCATCTGGAAAAACATCTGGGAAATCACGCACCACCGGCAACGCATCAACCTCAATCTTCTCTTCCACCCTCAACGAAGCAAACATAGCAAACACATCTTCTTGAGCCTTCACTGATCTTACCACTTCTCGACAACACATGAGCTTCGAACACAACTCTGGCTCCGGTCTTGGAAATGTAACCGTCCTCTCACCGCAGTTGATATGAACTCGATTAAATTCTAACCAGTTCATACCAAAGATAACATCTATTCCGCTCAACGGAATGCAGACTAAATCCATACCAAAGAGTCGATCATACATAATGACTGAACAATCAACACAAACTAGAGTGGTCGATACTGAACCACTCGCAGGCGTTTCAATAACCATGCGTCCCATCATATTTTCTACTTTAAGACCCAACCTCTCAACACAATCCATAGAAATAAACGAATGGGTAGCACCCGTATCAATAATAGCAGACAAAGGAGTATTATTGATAAAGCATGTACCTCTGATCAAGTTGTCCGCCTTCGCATCACCACCATCTAAAGCAAACACCTTTCCTCCAGCCGCTCTAGGCTTCTTACACACGTTGCTCTTATGCCCCTCTTCTTTGCAATTGAAGCACACAACACCCTTCTTGCACTGATCAGTTTTGTGGTTTGGATCACCACACTTGAAACATTTTCCACCATTCTTCGGGCATTCAAAGAAACGATGACCCGGCTGTCCACACTTAAAGCAATTCCTATTGCCTCCAAACTTATTACCACTACTCCCACCTTCATCAGGTTTCTTCCCACCTTTGCTATACGGTTTACCTCTAGCCATGTCCTTTCCCCTCTTCTCATTTGCGGCTTTGTAGTAATTAGCTTTAGCTTTACCGTCCTTATCACATATTCGGCTCTTATTCACCAACATCGGAAAATTCCTGATCTCGCTAAACCCAATCAACTGCTTGATATCCGGCCTCAGCCCATTTTCAAACTTCACACACTTGTCTTCCTCAGCTTCCACCGTGTTGTAATGAGGAGCAAAACGACACAAATCTTCAAACTTGGCAGCATACTCAGAAACAGATAAACTCCCCTGCTTGAGCTCCATGAACTCAATCACCTTACGGTTCCTCTCGTCTGCCGGAAAATACTTGGTTAAGAACTCCCTTCGGAAACGAGCCCAAGTAACTAAAGCTCCACCAGCTCCCAACCTTTGACTAGCATTTCCCCACCAATGATCAGCCTCATCATGGAGAACATACGCTCCCAGCAACACCTTATGCGCATCCAGACAACGCATAGCCCCGAAAATTCTCTCAATCCCTTCCAACCAAGTCTGAGCTCCATCTGGATCGTATCCTCCCTTGAAGATAGGCGGTTTGTTGTTCATAAACCTCTCGAGTCTCAACTCATCTTCTCCGCCTCCTCTAGCTTGTTGTGCGGCTCTATCCGCAGTCCTACTAGCAGCATCCTGAGCCATGGCATCCGCCATCCGCTCCATCGCATCCGCAAGTGCTCGTTGCGCCATATCCGCACACACTACCAAACATCACATAACACAAGTGAGCACACAGTGTTTAAGAAAACACAGGTTACACAAAGGGTATACTAAACTTAATTGATCCAATGGATCGACCTGCTCTGATACCAACTATTGTAACACCCTAACCCTTAACCGCCGATTATTAACTTTAATAAAAGAAAACGTTAAGGCCATAGGAAATTACAACATTAAGAAACTCATTTTCATAAAACATCACCTGAAACCAAAAACATATTTGATTTACAAACACAGCAGCGGAAAACAACAAAACAAATGCTTATAATTAAGCTTGCATATATTACACAAAAATATATACATAATATTTTCAAAAGAGGCAATTCTACAACAAGCCATTGCCAAATTCATACATACGAGTTCAGATACCCCAAAATGGTGTTACAAATATCAGAGCCCTAGACTCTAACTAGGATACAACACCTAGTACCAAAAATGTAAGGATAGCTAAGCTATGCCCTCACCACTACGCAGCTTCTAAACAGCAAGCTACTCCTCTACGATAACCTCGTCAACCTGGTGATCTGGATCCCCAAAGATCCAGCACATAACACGAAACAGAGAGTGTTAGTATCACAAACAATAAACATGTATAATGTCATATAATTATACATAACCAAAACTCAACACGTAATTGGCAACACACCAAATTCATCTAATACAAATACCACTCACAACCTTTATGCACACATAATGTCTAAAATGCACACTAATGTCAATTAGGATGCATGCCTCAAAATGCACTCTAATGCATGTGGTACCAATTCTTGCTCAGCTTTAGAGTCATGGCGGACTATTGGATAAACTTATATCCCTTGTGTACCTCTCATTTGCCATAAAAGGACGGTCGTACACTTGACCAACCGAAGCTGGATTACTTCTGCACCTCTCATTCGCCATAAAAGGACGGTCGTGCATATGACCAATAATAATTGGATTTCATTCTTGCCCATAAAGAGCATACATACCATCATGAAATGCATGTATGTTCACTTAGCAATTATTGATATTTACACCTACATATGCTCAAATATGTGTGTACACTACCAATACTCATGCTAACTTCAACAAGTAGGCACTCATGGCCAATCATAATACAAATATGTATATACTCAACCATATTCACAACCTCAAATAAACCAATCAAATCATATCAAAATCTCACACAAAAGGGTTTCAAAGAAAGACCCACACACTTTGATAATCCCACACTCATACTAGGGTTTTATTCAAGCTTTTCTTGAAACAATTAATTTTTAGAAAACATTAAGAATGAGTTAAGATGGTGGGCAAGGTTTCCAAAAATGTATTATTAAAAAAAATACAGTAGCAAAAGACATCCCCGCGCGCACCAGGACCTCCAGAACAACTCAACAAAGTTGGCCTGTCCAGGGTTGGTCGCTACAAGCGAGCCTTTGGTCGCTACAAGCGAGCATAGGCAGGGAATTATCCTGCTTGGTCGCTACAAGCGAACCTTCGGTCGCTACAAGCGAGCCTGGTCGCTACAAGCGCCAGTGTGGTCGCTACAAGCGCAGATAGGCAGGGAATTATCCTGCCTGGTCGCTACAAGCGATGTTCCGTCGCTACAAGCGACCGTATCAGTACAGTCATGTAAAAATGGTATTTTTCCACCATTTTAGCCCATCTATGGTTACCCAAGTTCCAGAACTTTGTTAAAAACAACTTTCCATCATAAAACATCATTTATAAACCATCACAAACAAAGATTGCATCAAGCATAGAAATTAGGGTTCAAAACAATAACTTTTCAAAAACTTTTCTTATGAACTCCAACACAATAACTCCAACAAATCATGCTAACAACATCACTTAGCATTCAATCAAGCAAAACATAATCATTTACAACTTTAAACCATAAAACTTTCTAACAAAACCTAGACAAGGTGAGGAGAAGTTTGGGATGGAGAAATAGACATTCTCCCCTTCTCAATCACTTGTAATAATGTAATACTAACTCTCTTACCTTGAAATCAAAGTTCTCTAGCACTCTTCAAGCTTCAATCCCAAGCCCTAGCTCTCTTGCTCTTCTTCTCTTCTCCCACGTTTTTCTCACAAAGAAAAGGAGGAAAAATGACACTATTCATGTTCTCACAAAATCTTATATCCCTAGCAATTGATCCTAGCCATCCATCTTTACTAACCATCATGGACCAATCCTAGCCATGCAATCCAATCCAAGCTTACTACTATCATCCACATAGGATTATTACTACTACTCATAAACCAAAGCCCAATACTATTCACTCTCTTGGCCCAATTCGCCCAAAACTCTAAAAACTCGATTACGAACTTACCCTCGCGCTAAATAATTATCCCTCGATTACTAGAAAATATTTTTAAATGCAAATCCATAAAATAAAATATATAAAAAAATAATATACGAAAATAGGGTCGTTACACAGACTAAATCCATACCAAAGAGTCGATCATACATAATGACTGAACAATCAACACAAACTAGAGTAGTCGATACTGAACCACTCGCAGGCGTTTCAATAACCATGCGTCCCATCATATTTTCTACTTTAAGACCCAACCTCTCAACACAATCCATAGAAATAAACGAATGGGTAGCACCCGTATCAATAATAGCAGACAAAGGAGTATTATTGATAAAGCATGTACCTCTGATCAAGTTGTCCGCCTTCGCATCACCACCATCTAAAGCAAACACTTTTCCTCCAGCCGCTCTAGGCTTCTTACACACGTTGCTCTTATGACCCTCTTCTTTGCAATTGAAGCACACAACACCCTTCTTGCACTGATCAGCTTTGTGGTTAGGATCACCACACTTGAAACATTTTCCATCATTCTTCGGGCACTCAAACATACGATGTCCCGGTTGTCCACACTTAAAGCAATTCCTATTACCTCCAAACTTGTTACCACTACTCCCACCTTCATCTGGTTTCTTTCCACCTCTACCATATGGTTTACCTCTAGCCATGTCCTTTCCCCTCTTCTCATTCGCGGCTTTGTAGTAATTAGCTTTAGCTTTACCATCCTTATCACATATCCGGCTCTTATTCACCAACATCGGAAAATTCCTGATCTCGCTAAACCCAATCAACTGCTTGATATCCGGCCTCAGCCCATTTTCAAACTTCACACACTTGTCTTCCTCAGCTTCCACCGTGTTGTAATGAGGAGCAAAACGACACAAATCTTCAAACTTGGCCGCATATTCAGAAACAGATAAACTCCCCTGCTTGAGCTCCATGAACTCAATCACCTTACGGTTCCTCTCGTCTGCCGGAAAATACTTGGTTAAAAACTCTCTCCGGAAACGAGCCCAAGTAACTAAAGCTCCACCAGCTCCCAACCTCTGACTAGCGTTTCCCCACCAATGATCAGCCTCATCATGGAGAACATACGCTCCTAGCAACACCTTATGCGCATCCAGACAACGCATAGCCCCAAAAATTCTCTCAATCCCTTCCAACCAAGTCTGAGCTCCATCTGGATCGTATCCTCCCTTGAAGATAGGCGGTTTGTTGTTCATAAACCTCTCGAGTCTCAACTCATCTTCTCCGCCTCCTCTAGCTTGTTGTGCGGCTCTATCCGCAGTCCTACTAGCAGCATCCTGAGCCATGGCATCCGCCATCCGCTCCATCGCGTCCGCAAGTGCTCGTTGCGTCATAACCACACACACTACCAAACATCACATAACACAAGTGAGAACAAAGTGTTTAAGAAAACACATGTTACACAAAGGGTATACTAAACTTAATTGATCCAATGGATCGACCTGCTCTGATACCAACTATTGTAACACCCTAACCCCTAACCGCCGATTATTAACTTTAATAAAGAAAACGTTAAGGACATAGGAAGTTACAACATCATGTAAAACAATTTTTAAATAAAACATCAACAGAAATCAAAACATATTTGATTTGCAAACACAGCAGCGGAAGAATAACCAACAAATGCTTATAAGTAAGCATGTATATAATATACAAAAATATATACATAAGATTTTCAAAAGAGGCAATTCTACACAGAGACCATTGCCAAAACTATACATAAACGTTCAGATACCCCAAAAATAGTGTTACAAATATCAGAGCACTAGACTCTAACTAGGATACAACACCTAGTACCAAAAATGTAAGGATAGCTAAGCTATGCCCTTACCACTACAAAAGCTCCTAAACAGCAAAGGGCTATTCCTCAACGATAGCCTCGCCAACCTGATAATCTGGATCCCCAAAGATCCAGCACATAACACAAAACAGAGAGTGTTAGTATCGCAACAATAAACGTGTATAAATAACACATTATTATACATAACCAAAATACAACACATAATCAACAAGGTACAAAACCCATCAATAACCATTTCCACATAATAACCATTATGCACACATAATGTCACAAAACACAAAAACTCATCAATAACAATTATCACATAACAACCATTATGCACACATAATGTCACAAAGGATGCATGCCTCAAAATGCATTCACTAATGCATGTGGTACCAACTCATTTTGGATAAACTTATATCCTTATCAAGCACTCTTGATAATATCAAGCACTCTTGATAACCAAGCACTCTTGGGTTTCTTATCCGCACACGGATATCATACAATCATGAAATGCATGATGATTCACTTAGTAAATATATAATACTTACTAACACCACTAATTATCAGCACTCTGATAATTATCACATCAACAACAACAATCACAACACTAAATTATCAGCACTCTGATAATTATCACAACAACGACAACAAACACAAACACTAGGCGCTCATGGCCACTTCATAATATACGGCAGGTATATACTCAACCTTGATTAACAATTTCAAATAAACCAAGCAAATCATATCCAAATCTCACACATAAGGGTTTCAAAGGAAAACCCACACACTTTGATAACCCACACACATATTAGGGTTTTACACAAAACTTTCTTGAAACAAAAATAATCTTTAGAAAGCATTAGGAATGGATTAAAATGGTGGGCAAGGTTTCCAAAATGTATTATAAAAATACAGTAGCAAAAGACATCCCCGCGCGCACCAGGACCTCCAGAACAACTCCACAAAGTTGGCCTGTCCAGGGTTGGTCGCTACAAGCGAGCCCTTGGTCGCTACAAGCGAGCATAGGCAGGGAATTATCCTGCTTGGTCGCTACAAGCGAACCATTGGTCGCTACAAGCGAGCCTGGTCGCTTCAAGCGCCCGTGTGGTCGCTTCAAGCGCGGATAGGCAGGGAATTATCCTGCCTGGTCGCTACAAGCGATGTTCCGTCGCTACAAGCGACCGTATCAGTACACAGTCATGTAAAAATGTGATTTTTCCACCATTTTAGCCCATTCAAGGTTACCCAACTTCCAGAACTTGTTAAAAACAACTTTCCATCATAAAACATCATTTATAAACCATCACAAACAAGGATTACATCCATCAAAGAAATTAGGGTTCAAAACAATAACTTTTCATAACTTTTCTTATGAATTCACAACACAATAACTTCAACAAAACATGCTAGCATCATCACTTAGCATTCAAGCAAGCACAACATAATCATTAACAACTTTAAACCATAAAAACTTCTAACAAAACCTAGATAAAGTGAAGGAGAAGTTTGGGATGGAGAAATAGACATTCTCCCCTTCTCTTAATCACTTGAATTCAAGTAATACTAACTCTCTTACCTTGAAATCAAAGTTCTCTAGCAAACTCAAGCTTCAAATCACAAGCCCTAGGTTTTCCTCTTGCTTTCTCCTTCTCTTCTCCTCTTCCACGTTTTCTTCCTCTCCAAAAAGAAATGAATAGTGATTTCAAAAAAATCTTATGATAATCTCTTATATTCCAATCCATTCCATCTTGGCCATCCATTCTTACTAACTCCCAAGGACTCATCCTAGCCTTTCAATCCAATCCAAGCTTACTACTATCATAACCACTTGATCATTACTACTCATAAACTTAAAAGCCCAACACTATTCACCCTCTAGGCCCAAAACCTTAAAAACTCGGTTACGAACTTATCTTCGCGCTAAATAATTATTCCTCGATTACTAGAAAATATTTATAAATGTAAATCCATAAAATAATATATATAAAAATATAATATACGAAAATAGGGTCGTTACAACTCTACCCCCCTAAAAAGAATTTTCGCCCTCGAAAATACCTGAAAACAACTCTGGGTAGGAGTCCCGCATCTTGCTCTCGAGCTCCCACGTCGCATACTCACCGGCTGGGCCTCCCCAAACGACTTTCACCGATGAAATCTCTTTATTCCTGAGCCTCTTCATCTCTTGTCCTTCAATCCTTAAAGGTACCGTTGTAACTGTTAAATTCTCTCTTACTTGTATCTCGTCCGACTCAATCACATGTGACGGATCCGATACGTATTTCCTTAATTGAGACACGTGAAAAACATCATGTAGATTCGACAACGACGGCGGTAACGCAATCCTATACGCCACCTTCCCAATCCTCTTCAAAACTTGATACGGACCAATGAACCTCGATGCTAACTTCTTCGATTTCAAAGCCCGTCCAATACCCGTAGTCGATGTAACTCTTAGAAACACATGATCTCCTTCTTGAAATTCTATATCCTTCCTTCTCTTGTCGGCATAGCTTTTCTGACGACTCTGCGACGCTCTCATCTTTTCTTGGATCATCTTGATCTTCTCGGTCGTTTGTTGCACAATCACAGGTCCAAGCACCACACTTTCTCCCGATTCAAACCAACACAAAGGTGTTCTACATCTTCTCCCATACAACGCTTCAAAAGGTGCCATACCAATGCTCGAATGAAAACTGTTGTTATACGTAAACTCAATCAATGGTAAGCAAGCTTCCCAACTCACTCCTTGTTCCAAAATACACGATCTTAACAAATCCTCCAATGATTGAATTGTCCTCTCCGACTGACCATCCGTCTGCGGGTGATAAGCAGAACTCATCCGCAACTTAGTCCCCAACGCTTCTTGCAAACTCTCCCAAAACCTCGAAGTAAAACGGGGATCTCGATCTGATACAATACTCGACGGTATTCCATGTAATCTCACGATTTGCTCGACATAAATCTCAGCCAACTTCGGTACTAGCATACCGGTCTTGATAGCTATGAAATGAGCAGACTTTGTCAACCTGTCGACAACTACCCAAATCATATTGTTACCTTTCGACGTCTTCGGCAAACCGCTTACAAAATCCATTGCAATACTATCCCATTTCCACTCTGGAATAAACATAGGTTGCAGTAGCCCCGACGGCTTCTGATGCTCCACCTTGGACTTTTGACAAGTCAAACACGCGAAAACAAACTCGGCGAAACATTTTAGTAACACCAGATCTTCCTCAGATCTTGATACATCTTAGTAACACCAGGATGAATACTTAAGTTGCTTCTGTGACCTTCCTCCAAGATCATCCGCTTCAATTCAGGCACATCAGGTACACATAACCTTCCTTGACACCTCATCACGCCTTTCTCATCGATCTCAACGTTTACCTTTTTCCCTTGCTCGATGAGCGTCTTAAGCTTCATCAATCTCACATCATACTTTTGCTTCTCCACAACCTCTTCAAGAAAATCATTCGTTAACTTCAACATTCCTAGCTTCACGCTTCTGGTTGTCCTTTCAAAAACCAAACTGAGGTCTCTAAACTCTTCAATCAATCTCAGTTCCTTCGCCATCAGAGAAGACATATGCAAAGACTTCCTACTCAACGCATCGGCTACCACATTAGCCTTACCCGGGTGATAACTCAACTCGAAATCATAGTCCTTAAGAAACTCTAACCATCTTCTTTGCCTCATATTGAGCTCCTTCTGGTCAAACAAGTATTTCAGACTCTTGTGATCGCTGAAAACCTCGAATCTTGACCCATACAAGTAGTGCCTCCAAATCTTGAGAACAAACACAACAGCAGCTAGCTCCAAATCATGCGTAGGATAGTTCCTCTCATGAATCTTCAGCTGTCTTGATGCATAAGCAACAACTTGTCCCCTCTGCATCAACACACCACCTAGACCCATCTTCGACGCATCACAATAAACCACGAACGGTTCCTTCGGATTAGGCAGAATTAACACAGGTGCAGATGTCAACCTCCTCTTCAGCTCTTGGAAACTCTGCTCACACTTGTCATCCCAAATAAAAGCTTGACCCTTCCTAGTCAACTGTGTCAACGGCAACGCCAACTTTGAAAATCCTTCAATGAACCTCCGATAGTAACCGGCCAAACCAAGAAAACTTCGGATCTCAGTAACAGACTCCGGCGTTCCCCAATCTTGCACGGCTTCTACCTTAGCAGGATCCACTGCTATACCACCACTTGAAATGACGTGACCCAAAAAGCTAACTTCATGCAACCAAAATTCACACTTAGAAAATTTTGCATAAAGCTTCTTCTCGCGCAACACCTCCAACACAATCCTCAAATGCTCGGCATGATCCTCTTCCGTCTTCGAGTATACCAAAATATCGTCTATAAAGACCACCACGAATCGATCCAAAAAGGAATGAAATATACGATTCATATATTCCATAAACACTCCAGGTGCATTAGTAACTCCAAAAGGCATAACGGCGTACTCGTAGTGACCATACCTTGTCCTGAAAGCAGTCTTTGGTATATCCTCCGCCTTAACTCTTATCTGGTGATATCCCGATCTCAAGTCAATCTTGCTGAACACACAGGCTCCCACTAACTGATCCATCAAATCATCTATCCTCGGAAGTGGATACTTATTCTTGATAGTTGCTTTATTCAACTGACGATAATCGATGTATAGACGCATACTACCATCTTTCTTCTTTACCAACAGAACCGGCGCACCCCACGGCGATACACTCGGTCTTACAAACTTCTTCTCTAACAATTCCTCCAATTGTTCCTTCAACTTTTCTAGCTCAGCAGCTGACATACGATACGGCGCCATTGATATTGGACTAGTGCCAGGTACGATGTCAATTGCGAATTCAACCTCTCTCTCGGGTGGTAAATCCAAAATGTCATCTGGAAAAACATCTGTGAAATCACGCACCACCGGCAACGCATCAACCTCAATCTTCTCTTCCACCCTCAACGAAGCAAACATAGCAAACACGTCCTCTTGAGCCTTCACTGATCTTACCACTTCTCGACAACACATGAGCTTCGAACACAACTCTGGCTCCGGCCTTGGAAATGTAACCGTCCTCTCACCGCAGTTGATATGAACCCGATTAAATTCTAACCAGTTCATACCAAAGATAACGTCTATTCCGCTCAACGGAATGCAGACTGTAACACCCTAACCCTTAACCGCCGATTATTAACTTTAATAAAAGAAAACGTTAAGGCCATAGGAAATTACAACATTAAGAAACTCATTTTCATAAAACATCACCTGAAACCAAAAACATATTTGATTTACAAACACAGCAAAAGGGTTTCAAAGAAAGACCCACACACTTTGATAATCCCACACTCATACTAGGGTTTTATTCAAGCTTTTCTTGAAACAATTAATTTTTAGAAAACATTAAGAATGAGTTAAGATGGTGGGCAAGGTTTCCAAAAATGTATTATTAAAAAAAATACAGTAGCAAAAGACATCCCCGCGCGCACCAGGACCTCCAGAACAACTCAACAAAGTTGGCCTGTCCAGGGTTGGTCGCTACAAGCGAGCCTTTGGTCGCTACAAGCGAGCATAGGCAGGGAATTATCCTGCTTGGTCGCTACAAGCGAACCTTCGGTCGCTACAAGCGAGCCTGGTCGCTACAAGCGCCAGTGTGGTCGCTACAAGCGCAGATAGGCAGGGAATTATCCTGCCTGGTCGCTACAAGCGATGTTCCGTCGCTACAAGCGACCGTATCAGTACAGTCATGTAAAAATGGTATTTTTCCACCATTTTAGCCCATCTATGGTTACCCAAGTTCCAGAACTTTGTTAAAAACAACTTTCCATCATAAAACATCATTTATAAACCATCACAAACAAAGATTGCATCAAGCATAGAAATTAGGGTTCAAAACAATAACTTTTCAAAAACTTTTCTTATGAACTCCAACACAATAACTCCAACAAATCATGCTAACAACATCACTTAGCATTCAATCAAGCAAAACATAATCATTTACAACTTTAAACCATAAAACTTTCTAACAAAACCTAGACAAGGTGAGGAGAAGTTTGGGATGGAGAAATAGACATTCTCCCCTTCTCAATCACTTGTAATAATGTAATACTAACTCTCTTACCTTGAAATCAAAGTTCTCTAGCACTCTTCAAGCTTCAATCCCAAGCCCTAGCTCTCTTGCTCTTCTTCTCTTCTCCCACGTTTTTCTCACAAAGAAAAGGAGGAAAAATGACACTATTCATGTTCTCACAAAATCTTATATCCCTAGCAATTGATCCTAGCCATCCATCTTTACTAACCATCATGGACCAATCCTAGCCATGCAATCCAATCCAAGCTTACTACTATCATCCACATAGGATTATTACTACTACTCATAAACCAAAGCCCAATACTATTCACTCTCTTGGCCCAATTCGCCCAAAACTCTAAAAACTCGATTACGAACTTACCCTCGCGCTAAATAATTATCCCTCGATTACTAGAAAATATTTTTAAATGCAAATCCATAAAATAAAATATATAAAAAAATAATATACGAAAATAGGGTCGTTACAACTCTACCCCCCTAAAAAGAATTTTCGCCCTCGAAAATACCTGAAAACAACTCTGGATAGGAATCCCGCATCTTACTCTCGAGCTCCCACGTCGCATATTCACCGGCTGGGCCTCCCCAAACGACTTTCACCGATGAAATCTCTTTGTTCCTGAGCCTCTTCATCTCTTGTCCTTCAATCCTTAAGGGTACCGTTGCAACCGTCAAATTCTCTCTCACTTGTATCTCGTCCGACTCAATCACATGTGACGGATCCGATACGTATTTCCTTAATTGAGACACGTGAAAAACATCATGTAGATTTGACAACGACGGCGGCAACGCAATCCTATACGCCACCTTCCCAATCCTCTTCAAAATCTGATACGGACCAATGAATCTCGATGCTAACTTCTTCGATTTCAAAGCTCTTCCAATACCCGTAGTCGATGTAACTCTTAGAAACACATGATCTCCTTCTTGAAATTCTATATCCTTCCTTCTCTTATCAGCATAGCTTTTCTGGCGACTCTGCGACGCTCTCATCTTTTCTTGGATCATCTTAATCTTCTCGGTCGTTTGTTGCACAATCTCAGGTCCAAGCACCACACTTTCTCCCGATTCAAACCAACACAAAGGTGTTCTACATCTCCTCCCATACAACGCTTCAAAAGGTGCCATACCAATGCTCGAATGAAAACTGTTGTTATACGTAAACTCAATCAATGGCAAGCAAGCTTCCCAACTCACTCCTTGTTCCAAAATACACGATCTTAACAAATCCTCCAATGATTGAATTGTCCTCTCCGACTGACCATCCGTCTGCGGGTGATAAGCAGAACTCATCCGCAACTTAGTCCCCAACGCTTCTTGCAAACTCTCCCAAAACCTTGAAGTAAAACGAGGATCTCGATCTGATACAATACTCGACGGTATTCCATGCAATCTCACGATTTGCTCAACATAAATCTCAGCCAACTTTGGTACTAGCATACCGGTCTTGATAGCTATGAAATGAGCAGACTTTGTTAACCTGTCGACAACTACCCAAATCATATTGTTACCTTTCGACGTCTTCGGTAAACCGCTTACAAAATCCATCGCAATACTATCCCATTTCCACTCTGGAATAAACATAGGTTGCAATAGCCCCGACGGCTTCTGATGCTCCACCTTGGACTTCTGACAAGTCAAACAAGCGAAGACAAACTCGGCGATCTCTTTCTTCATCCCTTGCCACCAAAACATTTTCTTCAGATCTTGATACATCTTAGTAACACCAGGATGAATACTTAAGTTGCTTCTGTGACCTTCCTCCAAGATCATCCGCTTCAATTCAGGCACATCAGGTACACATAACCTTCCTTGACACCTCATCACACCTTTCTCATCGATCTCAACGTTTACCTTTTTCCCTTGCTCGATGAGCGTCTTAAGCTTCATCAATCTCACATCATACTTTTGCTTTTCCACAACCTCTTCAAGAAAATCATTCGTCAACTTCAACATTCCTAGCTTCACGCTTCTGGTTGTCCTTTCAAAAACCAAACTGAGGTCTCTAAACTCTTCAATCAATCTCAGTTCCTTCGCCATCATAGAAGACATATGCAGTGACTTCCTACTCAACGCATCGGCTACCACATTAGCCTTACCTGGATGATAACTCAACTCGAAATCATAATCCTTAAGAAATTCTAACCATCTCCTTTGCCTCATGTTGAGCTCCTTCTGATCAAACAAGTATTTCAGACTCTTGTGATCGCTGAAAACCTCAAATCTTGACCCATACAAGTAGTGCCTCCAAATCTTGAGAACAAACACGACAGCAGCTAGCTCCAAATCATGCGTAGGATAGTTCCTCTCGTGAACCTTCAGCTGTCTTGATGCATAAGCAACTACTTGTCCCCTCTGCATCAACACACCACCTAGACCCATCTTCGACGCATCACAATAAACCACAAACGGTTCCTTCGGATGTGGCAGAATTAGCACAGGTGCAGATGTCAACCTTCTCTTCAGCTCTTGGAAACTCTGCTCACACTTACCATCCCAAATGAAAGCTTGACCCTTCCTAGTCAACTGCGTCAATGGCAACGCCAACTTTGAAAATCCTTCAATGAACCTCCGATAGTAACCGGCCAAACCAAGAAAACTTCGGATTTCAGTAACAGACTCCGGCGTTCCCCAATCTTGCACGGCTTCTACCTTAGCAGGATCCACTGCTATACCACCACTTGAAATGACGTGACCCAAAAAACTAACTTCATGCAACCAAAATTCACACTTGGAAAATTTTGCATAAAGCTTCTTTTCGCGCAACACCTCCAACACAATCCTCAAATGCTCGGCATGTTCTTCTTCCGTCTCTGAGTATACCAAAATATCGTCTATGAAGACCACCACGAATCGATCCAAAAAGGAATGAAATATACGATTCATATATTCCATAAACACTCCAGGTGCATTAGTAACTCCAAAAGGCATAACGGCGTACTCATAGTGACCATACCTTGTCCTGAAAGCAGTCTTCGGTATATCCTCCGCCTTAACTCTTATCTGGTGATATCCCGATCTCAAATCAATCTTGCTGAACACACAGGCTCCCACTAACTGATCCATCAAATCATCTATCCTCGGAAGTGGATACTTATTCTTGATAGTTGCTTTATTCAACTGGCGATAATCAATGCACAGACGCATACTACCATCTTTCTTCTTTACCAACAGAACCGGCGCACCCCACGGCGATACACTCGGTCTTACAAACTTCTTCTCTAACAATTCCTCCAATTGTTCCTTCAACTTCTCTAGCTCAGCAGCCGACATACGATACGGCGCCATCGAAATTGGACTAGTGCCAGGTACGATGTCAATTGCGAATTCAACCTCTCTCTCGGGTGGTAAATCCAAAATGTCATCTGGAAAAACATCTGGGAAATCACGCACCACCGGCAACGCATCAACCTCAATCTTCTCTTCCACCCTCAACGAAGCAAACATAGCAAACACATCTTCTTGAGCCTTCACTGATCTTACCACTTCTCGACAACACATGAGCTTCGAACACAACTCTGGCTCCGGTCTTGGAAATGTAACCGTCCTCTCACCGCAGTTGATATGAACTCGATTAAATTCTAACCAGTTCATACCAAAGATAACATCTATTCCGCTCAACGGAATGCAGACTAAATCCATACCAAAGAGTCGATCATACATAATGACTGAACAATCAACACAAACTAGAGTGGTCGATACTGAACCACTCGCAGGCGTTTCAATAACCATGCGTCCCATCATATTTTCTACTTTAAGACCCAACCTCTCAACACAATCCATAGAAATAAACGAATGGGTAGCACCCGTATCAATAATAGCAGACAAAGGAGTATTATTGATAAAGCATGTACCTCTGATCAAGTTGTCCGCCTTCGCATCACCACCATCTAAAGCAAACACCTTTCCTCCAGCCGCTCTAGGCTTCTTACACACGTTGCTCTTATGCCCCTCTTCTTTGCAATTGAAGCACACAACACCCTTCTTGCACTGATCAGTTTTGTGGTTTGGATCACCACACTTGAAACATTTTCCACCATTCTTCGGGCATTCAAAGAAACGATGACCCGGCTGTCCACACTTAAAGCAATTCCTATTGCCTCCAAACTTATTACCACTACTCCCACCTTCATCAGGTTTCTTCCCACCTTTGCTATACGGTTTACCTCTAGCCATGTCCTTTCCCCTCTTCTCATTTGCGGCTTTGTAGTAATTAGCTTTAGCTTTACCGTCCTTATCACATATTCGGCTCTTATTCACCAACATCGGAAAATTCCTGATCTCGCTAAACCCAATCAACTGCTTGATATCCGGCCTCAGCCCATTTTCAAACTTCACACACTTGTCTTCCTCAGCTTCCACCGTGTTGTAATGAGGAGCAAAACGACACAAATCTTCAAACTTGGCAGCATACTCAGAAACAGATAAACTCCCCTGCTTGAGCTCCATGAACTCAATCACCTTACGGTTCCTCTCGTCTGCCGGAAAATACTTGGTTAAGAACTCCCTCCGGAAACGAGCCCAAGTAACTAAAGCTCCACCAGCTCCCAACCTTTGACTAGCATTTCCCCACCAATGATCAGCCTCATCATGGAGAACATACGCTCCCAGCAACACCTTATGCGCATCCAGACAACGCATAGCCCCGAAAATTCTCTCAATCCCTTCCAACCAAGTCTGAGCTCCATCTGGATCGTATCCTCCCTTGAAGATAGGCGGTTTGTTGTTCATAAACCTCTCGAGTCTCAACTCATCTTCTCCGCCTCCTCTAGCTTGTTGTGCGGCTCTATCCGCAGTCCTACTAGCAGCATCCTGAGCCATGGCATCCGCCATCCGCTCCATCGCATCCGCAAGTGCTCGTTGCGCCATATCCGCACACACTACCAAACATCACATAACACAAGTGAGCACACAGTGTTTAAGAAAACACAGGTTACACAAAGGGTATACTAAACTTAATTGATCCAATGGATCGACCTGCTCTGATACCAACTATTGTAACACCCTAACCCTTAACCGCCGATTATTAACTTTAATAAAAGAAAACGTTAAGGCCATAGGAAATTACAACATTAAGAAACTCATTTTCATAAAACATCACCTGAAACCAAAAACATATTTGATTTACAAACACAGCAGCGGAAAACAACAAAACAAATGCTTATAATTAAGCTTGCATATATTACACAAAAATATATACATAATATTTTCAAAAGAGGCAATTCTACAACAAGCCATTGCCAAATTCATACATACGAGTTCAGATACCCCAAAATGGTGTTACAAATATCAGAGCCCTAGACTCTAACTAGGATACAACACCTAGTACCAAAAATGTAAGGATAGCTAAGCTATGCCCTCACCACTACGCAGCTTCTAAACAGCAAGCTACTCCTCTACGATAACCTCGTCAACCTGGTGATCTGGATCCCCAAAGATCCAGCACATAACACGAAACAGAGAGTGTTAGTATCACAAACAATAAACATGTATAATGTCATATAATTATACATAACCAAAACTCAACACGTAATTGGCAACACACCAAATTCATCTAATACAAATACCACTCACAACCTTTATGCACACATAATGTCTAAAATGCACACTAATGTCAATTAGGATGCATGCCTCAAAATGCACTCTAATGCATGTGGTACCAATTCTTGCTCAGCTTTAGAGTCATGGCGGACTATTGGATAAACTTATATCCCTTGTGTACCTCTCATTTGCCATAAAAGGACGGTCGTACACTTGACCAACCGAAGCTGGATTACTTCTGCACCTCTCATTCGCCATAAAAGGACGGTCGTGCATATGACCAATAATAATTGGATTTCATTCTTGCCCATAAAGAGCATACATACCATCATGAAATGCATGTATGTTCACTTAGCAATTATTGATATTTACACCTACATATGCTCAAATATGTGTGTACACTACCAATACTCATGCTAACTTCAACAAGTAGGCACTCATGGCCAATCATAATACAAATATGTATATACTCAACCATATTCACAACCTCAAATAAACCAATCAAATCATATCAAAATCTCACACAAAAGGGTTTCAAAGAAAGACCCACACACTTTGATAATCCCACACTCATACTAGGGTTTTATTCAAGCTTTTCTTGAAACAATTAATTTTTAGAAAACATTAAGAATGAGTTAAGATGGTGGGCAAGGTTTCCAAAAATGTATTATTAAAAAAAATACAGTAGCAAAAGACATCCCCGCGCGCACCAGGACCTCCAGAACAACTCAACAAAGTTGGCCTGTCCAGGGTTGGTCGCTACAAGCGAGCCTTTGGTCGCTACAAGCGAGCATAGGCAGGGAATTATCCTGCTTGGTCGCTACAAGCGAACCTTCGGTCGCTACAAAGCGAGCCTGGTCGCTACAAGCGCCAGTGTGGTCGCTACAAGCGCAGATAGGCAGGGAATTATCCTGCCTGGTCGCTACAAGCGATGTTCCGTCGCTACAAGCGACCGTATCAGTACAGTCATGTAAAAATGGTATTTTTCCACCATTTTAGCCCATCTATGGTTACCCAAGTTCCAGAACTTTGTTAAAAACAACTTTCCATCATAAAACATCATTTATAAACCATCACAAACAAAGATTGCATCAAGCATAGAAATTAGGGTTCAAAACAATAACTTTTCAAAAACTTTTCTTATGAACTCCAACACAATAACTCCAACAAATCATGCTAACAACATCACTTAGCATTCAATCAAGCAAAACATAATCATTTACAACTTTAAACCATAAAACTTTCTAACAAAACCTAGACAAGGTGAGGAGAAGTTTGGGATGGAGAAATAGACATTCTCCCCTTCTCAATCACTTGTAATAATGTAATACTAACTCTCTTACCTTGAAATCAAAGTTCTCTAGCACTCTTCAAGCTTCAATCCCAAGCCCTAGCTCTCTTGCTCTTCTTCTCTTCTCCCACGTTTTTCTCACAAAGAAAAGGAGGAAAAATGACACTATTCATGTTCTCACAAAATCTTATATCCCTAGCAATTGATCCTAGCCATCCATCTTTACTAACCATCATGGACCAATCCTAGCCATGCAATCCAATCCAAGCTTACTACTATCATCCACATAGGATTATTACTACTACTCATAAACCAAAGCCCAATACTATTCACTCTCTTGGCCCAATTCGCCCAAAACTCTAAAAACTCGATTACGAACTTACCCTCGCGCTAAATAATTATCCCTCGATTACTAGAAAATATTTTTAAATGCAAATCCATAAAATAAAATATATAAAAAAATAATATACGAAAATAGGGTCGTTACACAGACTAAATCCATACCAAAGAGTCGATCATACATAATGACTGAACAATCAACACAAACTAGAGTAGTCGATACTGAACCACTCGCAGGCGTTTCAATAACCATGCGTCCCATCATATTTTCTACTTTAAGACCCAACCTCTCAACACAATCCATAGAAATAAACGAATGGGTAGCACCCGTATCAATAATAGCAGACAAAGGAGTATTATTGATAAAGCATGTACCTCTGATCAAGTTGTCCGCCTTCGCATCACCACCATCTAAAGCAAACACTTTTCCTCCAGCCGCTCTAGGCTTCTTACACACGTTGCTCTTATGACCCTCTTCTTTGCAATTGAAGCACACAACACCCTTCTTGCACTGATCAGCTTTGTGGTTAGGATCACCACACTTGAAACATTTTCCATCATTCTTCGGGCACTCAAACATACGATGTCCCGGTTGTCCACACTTAAAGCAATTCCTATTACCTCCAAACTTGTTACCACTACTCCCACCTTCATCTGGTTTCTTTCCACCTCTACCATATGGTTTACCTCTAGCCATGTCCTTTCCCCTCTTCTCATTCGCGGCTTTGTAGTAATTAGCTTTAGCTTTACCATCCTTATCACATATCCGGCTCTTATTCACCAACATCGGAAAATTCCTGATCTCGCTAAACCCAATCAACTGCTTGATATCCGGCCTCAGCCCATTTTCAAACTTCACACACTTGTCTTCCTCAGCTTCCACCGTGTTGTAATGAGGAGCAAAACGACACAAATCTTCAAACTTGGCCGCATATTCAGAAACAGATAAACTCCCCTGCTTGAGCTCCATGAACTCAATCACCTTACGGTTCCTCTCGTCTGCCGGAAAATACTTGGTTAAAAACTCTCTCCGGAAACGAGCCCAAGTAACTAAAGCTCCACCAGCTCCCAACCTCTGACTAGCGTTTCCCCACCAATGATCAGCCTCATCATGGAGAACATACGCTCCTAGCAACACCTTATGCGCATCCAGACAACGCATAGCCCCAAAAATTCTCTCAATCCCTTCCAACCAAGTCTGAGCTCCATCTGGATCGTATCCTCCCTTGAAGATAGGCGGTTTGTTGTTCATAAACCTCTCGAGTCTCAACTCATCTTCTCCGCCTCCTCTAGCTTGTTGTGCGGCTCTATCCGCAGTCCTACTAGCAGCATCCTGAGCCATGGCATCCGCCATCCGCTCCATCGCGTCCGCAAGTGCTCGTTGCGTCATAACCACACACACTACCAAACATCACATAACACAAGTGAGAACAAAGTGTTTAAGAAAACACATGTTACACAAAGGGTATACTAAACTTAATTGATCCAATGGATCGACCTGCTCTGATACCAACTATTGTAACACCCTAACCCCCTAACCGCCGATTATTAACTTTAATAAAGAAAACGTTAAGGACATAGGAAGTTACAACATCATGTAAAACAATTTTTAAATAAAACATCAACAGAAATCAAAACATATTTGATTTGCAAACACAGCAGCGGAAGAATAACCAACAAATGCTTATAAGTAAGCATGTATATAATATACAAAAATATATACATAAGATTTTCAAAAGAGGCAATTCTACACAGAGACCATTGCCAAAACTATACATAAACGTTCAGATACCCCAAAAATAGTGTTACAAATATCAGAGCACTAGACTCTAACTAGGATACAACACCTAGTACCAAAAATGTAAGGATAGCTAAGCTATGCCCTTACCACTACAAAAGCTCCTAAACAGCAAAGGGCTATTCCTCAACGATAGCCTCGCCAACCTGATAATCTGGATCCCCAAAGATCCAGCACATAACACAAAACAGAGAGTGTTAGTATCGCAACAATAAACGTGTATAAATAACACATTATTATACATAACCAAAATACAACACATAATCAACAAGGTACAAAACCCATCAATAACCATTTCCACATAATAACCATTATGCACACATAATGTCACAAAACACAAAAACTCATCAATAACAATTATCACATAACAACCATTATGCACACATAATGTCACAAAGGATGCATGCCTCAAAATGCATTCACTAATGCATGTGGTACCAACTCATTTTGGATAAACTTATATCCTTATCAAGCACTCTTGATAATATCAAGCACTCTTGATAACCAAGCACTCTTGGGTTTCTTATCCGCACACGGATATCATACAATCATGAAATGCATGATGATTCACTTAGTAAATATATAATACTTACTAACACCACTAATTATCAGCACTCTGATAATTATCACATCAACAACAACAATCACAACACTAAATTATCAGCACTCTGATAATTATCACAACAACGACAACAAACACAAACACTAGGCGCTCATGGCCACTTCATAATATACGGCAGGTATATACTCAACCTTGATTAACAATTTCAAATAAACCAAGCAAATCATATCCAAATCTCACACATAAGGGTTTCAAAGGAAAACCCACACACTTTGATAACCCACACACATATTAGGGTTTTACACAAAACTTTCTTGAAACAAAATAATCTTTAGAAAGCATTAGGAATGGATTAAAATGGTGGGCAAGGTTTCCAAATGTATTATAAAAATACAGTAGCAAAAGACATCCCCGCGCGCACCAGGACCTCCAGAACAACTCCACAAAGTTGGCCTGTCCAGGGTTGGTCGCTACAAGCGAGCCCTTGGTCGCTACAAGCGAGCATAGGCAGGGAATTATCCTGCTTGGTCGCTACAGCGAACCATTGGTCGCTACAAGCGAGCCTGGTCGCTTCAAGCGCCCGTGTGGTCGCTTCAAGCGCGGATAGGCAGGGAATTATCCTGCCTGGTCGCTACAAGCGATGTTCCGTCGCTACAAGCGACCGTATCAGTACACAGTCATGTAAAAATGTGATTTTTCCACCATTTTAGCCCATTCAAGGTTACCCAACTTCCAGAACTTGTTAAAAACAACTTTCCATCATAAAACATCATTTATAAACCATCACAAACAAGGATTACATCCATCAAAGAAATTAGGGTTCAAAACAATAACTTTTCATAACTTTTCTTATGAATTCACAACACAATAACTTCAACAAAACATGCTAGCATCATCACTTAGCATTCAAGCAAGCACAACATAATCATTAACAACTTTAAACCATAAAAACTTCTAACAAAACCTAGATAAAGTGAAGGAGAAGTTTGGGATGGAGAAATAGACATTCTCCCCTTCTCTTAATCACTTGAATTCAAGTAATACTAACTCTCTTACCTTGAAATCAAAGTTCTCTAGCAAACTCAAGCTTCAAATCACAAGCCCTAGGTTTTCCTCTTGCTTTCTCCTTCTCTTCTCCTCTTCCACGTTTTCTTCCTCTCCAAAAAGAAATGAATAGTGATTTCAAAAAAATCTTATGATAATCTCTTATATTCCAATCCATTCCATCTTGGCCATCCATTCTTACTAACTCCCAAGGACTCATCCTAGCCTTTCAATCCAATCCAAGCTTACTACTATCATAACCACTTGATCATTACTACTCATAAACTTAAAAGCCCAACACTATTCACCCTCTAGGCCCAAAACCTTAAAAACTCGGTTACGAACTTATCTTCGCGCTAAATAATTATTCCTCGATTACTAGAAAATATTTATAAATGTAAATCCATAAAATAATATATATAAAAATATAATATACGAAAATAGGGTCGTTACAACTCTACCCCCCTAAAAAGAATTTTCGCCCTCGAAAATACCTGAAAACAACTCTGGGTAGGAGTCCCGCATCTTGCTCTCGAGCTCCCACGTCGCATACTCACCGGCTGGGCCTCCCCAAACGACTTTCACCGATGAAATCTCTTTATTCCTGAGCCTCTTCATCTCTTGTCCTTCAATCCTTAAAGGTACCGTTGTAACTGTTAAATTCTCTCTTACTTGTATCTCGTCCGACTCAATCACATGTGACGGATCCGATACGTATTTCCTTAATTGAGACACGTGAAAAACATCATGTAGATTCGACAACGACGGCGGTAACGCAATCCTATACGCCACCTTCCCAATCCTCTTCAAAACTTGATACGGACCAATGAACCTCGATGCTAACTTCTTCGATTTCAAAGCCGTCCAATACCCGTAGTCGATGTAACTCTTAGAAACACATGATCTCCTTCTTGAAATTCTATATCCTTCCTTCTCTTGTCGGCATAGCTTTTCTGACGACTCTGCGACGCTCTCATCTTTTCTTGGATCATCTTGATCTTCTCGGTCGTTTGTTGCACAATCACAGGTCCAAGCACCACACTTTCTCCCGATTCAAACCAACACAAAGGTGTTCTACATCTTCTCCCATACAACGCTTCAAAGGTGCCATACCAATGCTCGAATGAAAACTGTTGTTATACGTAAACTCAATCAATGGTAAGCAAGCTTCCCAACTCACTCCTTGTTCCAAAATACACGATCTTAACAAATCCTCCAATGATTGAATTGTCCTCTCCGACTGACCATCCGTCTGCGGGTGATAAGCAGAACTCATCCGCAACTTAGTCCCCAACGCTTCTTGCAAACTCTCCCAAAACCTCGAAGTAAAACGGGGATCTCGATCTGATACAATACTCGACGGTATTCCATGTAATCTCACGATTTGCTCGACATAAATCTCAGCCAACTTCGGTACTAGCATACCGGTCTTGATAGCTATGAAATGAGCAGACTTTGTCAACCTGTCGACAACTACCCAAATCATATTGTTACCTTTCGACGTCTTCGGCAAACCGCTTACAAAATCCATTGCAATACTATCCCATTTCCACTCTGGAATAAACATAGGTTGCAGTAGCCCCGACGGCTTCTGATGCTCCACCTTGGACTTTTGACAAGTCAAACACGCGAAAACAAACTCGGCGATCTCTTTCTTCATCCCTTGCCACCAAACATTTTCCTCAGATCTTGATACATCTTAGTAACACCAGGATGAATACTTAAGTTGCTTCTGTGACCTTCCTCCAAGATCATCCGCTTCAATTCAGGCACATCAGGTACACATAACCTTCCTTGACACCTCATCACGCCTTTCTCATCGATCTCAACGTTTACCTTTTTCCCTTGCTCGATGAGCGTCTTAAGCTTCATCAATCTCACATCATACTTTTGCTTCTCCACAACCTCTTCAAGAAAATCATTCGTTAACTTCAACATTCCTAGCTTCACGCTTCTGGTTGTCCTTTCAAAAACCAAACTGAGGTCTCTAAACTCTTCAATCAATCTCAGTTCCTTCGCCATCAGAGAAGACATATGCAAAGACTTCCTACTCAACGCATCGGCTACCACATTAGCCTTACCCGGGTGATAACTCAACTCGAAATCATAGTCCTTAAGAAACTCTAACCATCTTCTTTGCCTCATATTGAGCTCCTTCTGGTCAAACAAGTATTTCAGACTCTTGTGATCGCTGAAAACCTCGAATCTTGACCCATACAAGTAGTGCCTCCAAATCTTGAGAACAAACACAACAGCAGCTAGCTCCAAATCATGCGTAGGATAGTTCCTCTCATGAATCTTCAGCTGTCTTGATGCATAAGCAACAACTTGTCCCCTCTGCATCAACACACCACCTAGACCCATCTTCGACGCATCACAATAAACCACGAACGGTTCCTTCGGATTAGGCAGAATTAACACAGGTGCAGATGTCAACCTCCTCTTCAGCTCTTGGAAACTCTGCTCACACTTGTCATCCCAAATAAAAGCTTGACCCTTCCTAGTCAACTGTGTCAACGGCAACGCCAACTTTGAAAATCCTTCAATGAACCTCCGATAGTAACCGGCCAAACCAAGAAAACTTCGGATCTCAGTAACAGACTCCGGCGTTCCCCAATCTTGCACGGCTTCTACCTTAGCAGGATCCACTGCTATACCACCACTTGAAATGACGTGACCCAAAAAGCTAACTTCATGCAACCAAAATTCACACTTAGAAAATTTTGCATAAAGCTTCTTCTCGCGCAACACCTCCAACACAATCCTCAAATGCTCGGCATGATCCTCTTCCGTCTTCGAGTATACCAAAATATCGTCTATAAAGACCACCACGAATCGATCCAAAAAGGAATGAAATATACGATTCATATATTCCATAAACACTCCAGGTGCATTAGTAACTCCAAAAGGCATAACGGCGTACTCGTAGTGACCATACCTTGTCCTGAAAGCAGTCTTTGGTATATCCTCCGCCTTAACTCTTATCTGGTGATATCCCGATCTCAAGTCAATCTTGCTGAACACACAGGCTCCCACTAACTGATCCATCAAATCATCTATCCTCGGAAGTGGATACTTATTCTTGATAGTTGCTTTATTCAACTGACGATAATCGATGTATAGACGCATACTACCATCTTTCTTCTTTACCAACAGAACCGGCGCACCCCACGGCGATACACTCGGTCTTACAAACTTCTTCTCTAACAATTCCTCCAATTGTTCCTTCAACTTTTCTAGCTCAGCAGCTGACATACGATACGGCGCCATTGATATTGGACTAGTGCCAGGTACGATGTCAATTGCGAATTCAACCTCTCTCTCGGGTGGTAAATCCAAAATGTCATCTGGAAAAACATCTGTGAAATCACGCACCACCGGCAACGCATCAACCTCAATCTTCTCTTCCACCCTCAACGAAGCAAACATAGCAAACACGTCCTCTTGAGCCTTCACTGATCTTACCACTTCTCGACAACACATGAGCTTCGAACACAACTCTGGCTCCGGCCTTGGAAATGTAACCGTCCTCTCACCGCAGTTGATATGAACCCGATTAAATTCTAACCAGTTCATACCAAAGATAACGTCTATTCCGCTCAACGGAATGCAGACTGTAACACCCTAACCCTTAACCGCCGATTATTAACTTTAATAAAAGAAAACGTTAAGGCCATAGGAAATTACAACATTAAGAAACTCATTTTCATAAAACATCACCTGAAACCAAAAACATATTTGATTTACAAACACAGCAAAAGGGTTTCAAAGAAAGACCCACACACTTTGATAATCCCACACTCATACTAGGGTTTTATTCAAGCTTTTCTTGAAACAATTAATTTTTAGAAAACATTAAGAATGAGTTAAGATGGTGGGCAAGGTTTCCAAAAATGTATTATTAAAAAAAATACAGTAGCAAAAGACATCCCCCGCGCGCACCAGGACCTCCAGAACAACTCAACAAAGTTGGCCTGTCCAGGGTTGGTCGCTACAAGCGAGCCTTTGGTCGCTACAAGCGAGCATAGGCAGGGAATTATCCTGCTTGGTCGCTACAAGCGAACCTTCGGTCGCTACAAGCGAGCCTGGTCGCTACAAGCGCCAGTGTGGTCGCTACAAGCGCAGATAGGCAGGGAATTATCCTGCCTGGTCGCTACAAGCGATGTTCCGTCGCTACAAGCGACCGTATCAGTACAGTCATGTAAAAATGGTATTTTTCCACCATTTTAGCCCATCTATGGTTACCCAAGTTCCAGAACTTTGTTAAAAACAACTTTCCATCATAAAACATCATTTATAAACCATCACAAACAAAGATTGCATCAAGCATAGAAATTAGGGTTCAAAACAATAACTTTTCAAAAACTTTTCTTATGAACTCCAACACAATAACTCCAACAAATCATGCTAACAACATCACTTAGCATTCAATCAAGCAAAACATAATCATTTACAACTTTAAACCATAAAACTTTCTAACAAAACCTAGACAAGGTGAGGAGAAGTTTGGGATGGAGAAATAGACATTCTCCCCTTCTCAATCACTTGTAATAATGTAATACTAACTCTCTTACCTTGAAATCAAAGTTCTCTAGCACTCTTCAAGCTTCAATCCCAAGCCCTAGCTCTCTTGCTCTTCTTCTCTTCTCCCACGTTTTTCTCACAAAGAAAAGGAGGAAAAATGACACTATTCATGTTCTCACAAAATCTTATATCCCTAGCAATTGATCCTAGCCATCCATCTTTACTAACCATCATGGACCAATCCTAGCCATGCAATCCAATCCAAGCTTACTACTATCATCCACATAGGATTATTACTACTACTCATAAACCAAAGCCCAATACTATTCACTCTCTTGGCCCAATTCGCCCAAAACTCTAAAAACTCGATTACGAACTTACCCTCGCGCTAAATAATTATCCCTCGATTACTAGAAAATATTTTTAAATGCAAATCCATAAAATAAAATATATAAAAAAATAATATACGAAAATAGGGTCGTTACAACTCTACCCCCCTAAAAAGAATTTTCGCCCTCGAAAATACCTGAAAACAACTCTGGATAGGAATCCCGCATCTTACTCTCGAGCTCCCACGTCGCATATTCACCGGCTGGGCCTCCCCAAACGACTTTCACCGATGAAATCTCTTTGTTCCTGAGCCTCTTCATCTCTTGTCCTTCAATCCTTAAGGGTACCGTTGCAACCGTCAAATTCTCTCTCACTTGTATCTCGTCCGACTCAATCACATGTGACGGATCCGATACGTATTTCCTTAATTGAGACACGTGAAAAACATCATGTAGATTTGACAACGACGGCGGCAACGCAATCCTATACGCCACCTTCCCAATCCTCTTCAAAATCTGATACGGACCAATGAATCTCGATGCTAACTTCTTCGATTTCAAAGCTCTTCCAATACCCGTAGTCGATGTAACTCTTAGAAACACATGATCTCCTTCTTGAAATTCTATATCCTTCCTTCTCTTATCAGCATAGCTTTTCTGGCGACTCTGCGACGCTCTCATCTTTTCTTGGATCATCTTAATCTTCTCGGTCGTTTGTTGCACAATCTCAGGTCCAAGCACCACACTTTCTCCCGATTCAAACCAACACAAAGGTGTTCTACATCTCCTCCCATACAACGCTTCAAAAGGTGCCATACCAATGCTCGAATGAAAACTGTTGTTATACGTAAACTCAATCAATGGCAAGCAAGCTTCCCAACTCACTCCTTGTTCCAAAATACACGATCTTAACAAATCCTCCAATGATTGAATTGTCCTCTCCGACTGACCATCCGTCTGCGGGTGATAAGCAGAACTCATCCGCAACTTAGTCCCCAACGCTTCTTGCAAACTCTCCCAAAACCTTGAAGTAAAACGAGGATCTCGATCTGATACAATACTCGACGGTATTCCATGCAATCTCACGATTTGCTCAACATAAATCTCAGCCAACTTTGGTACTAGCATACCGGTCTTGATAGCTATGAAATGAGCAGACTTTGTTAACCTGTCGACAACTACCCAAATCATATTGTTACCTTTCGACGTCTTCGGTAAACCGCTTACAAAATCCATCGCAATACTATCCCATTTCCACTCTGGAATAAACATAGGTTGCAATAGCCCCGACGGCTTCTGATGCTCCACCTTGGACTTCTGACAAGTCAAACAAGCGAAGACAAACTCGGCGATCTCTTTCTTCATCCCTTGCCACCAAAACATTTTCTTCAGATCTTGATACATCTTAGTAACACCAGGATGAATACTTAAGTTGCTTCTGTGACCTTCCTCCAAGATCATCCGCTTCAATTCAGGCACATCAGGTACACATAACCTTCCTTGACACCTCATCACACCTTTCTCATCGATCTCAACGTTTACCTTTTTCCCTTGCTCGATGAGCGTCTTAAGCTTCATCAATCTCACATCATACTTTTGCTTTTCCACAACCTCTTCAAGAAAATCATTCGTCAACTTCAACATTCCTAGCTTCACGCTTCTGGTTGTCCTTTCAAAAACCAAACTGAGGTCTCTAAACTCTTCAATCAATCTCAGTTCCTTCGCCATCATAGAAGACATATGCAGTGACTTCCTACTCAACGCATCGGCTACCACATTAGCCTTACCTGGATGATAACTCAACTCGAAATCATAATCCTTAAGAAATTCTAACCATCTCCTTTGCCTCATGTTGAGCTCCTTCTGATCAAACAAGTATTTCAGACTCTTGTGATCGCTGAAAACCTCAAATCTTGACCCATACAAGTAGTGCCTCCAAATCTTGAGAACAAACACGACAGCAGCTAGCTCCAAATCATGCGTAGGATAGTTCCTCTCGTGAACCTTCAGCTGTCTTGATGCATAAGCAACTACTTGTCCCCTCTGCATCAACACACCACCTAGACCCATCTTCGACGCATCACAATAAACCACAAACGGTTCCTTCGGATGTGGCAGAATTAGCACAGGTGCAGATGTCAACCTTCTCTTCAGCTCTTGGAAACTCTGCTCACACTTACCATCCCAAATGAAAGCTTGACCCTTCCTAGTCAACTGCGTCAATGGCAACGCCAACTTTGAAAATCCTTCAATGAACCTCCGATAGTAACCGGCCAAACCAAGAAAACTTCGGATTTCAGTAACAGACTCCGGCGTTCCCCAATCTTGCACGGCTTCTACCTTAGCAGGATCCACTGCTATACCACCACTTGAAATGACGTGACCCAAAAAACTAACTTCATGCAACCAAAATTCACACTTGGAAAATTTTGCATAAAGCTTCTTTTCGCGCAACACCTCCAACACAATCCTCAAATGCTCGGCATGTTCTTCTTCCGTCTCTGAGTATACCAAAATATCGTCTATGAAGACCACCACGAATCGATCCAAAAAGGAATGAAATATACGATTCATATATTCCATAAACACTCCAGGTGCATTAGTAACTCCAAAAGGCATAACGGCGTACTCATAGTGACCATACCTTGTCCTGAAAGCAGTCTTCGGTATATCCTCCGCCTTAACTCTTATCTGGTGATATCCCGATCTCAAATCAATCTTGCTGAACACACAGGCTCCCACTAACTGATCCATCAAATCATCTATCCTCGGAAGTGGATACTTATTCTTGATAGTTGCTTTATTCAACTGGCGATAATCAATGCACAGACGCATACTACCATCTTTCTTCTTTACCAACAGAACCGGCGCACCCCACGGCGATACACTCGGTCTTACAAACTTCTTCTCTAACAATTCCTCCAATTGTTCCTTCAACTTCTCTAGCTCAGCAGCCGACATACGATACGGCGCCATCGAAATTGGACTAGTGCCAGGTACGATGTCAATTGCGAATTCAACCTCTCTCTCGGGTGGTAAATCCAAAATGTCATCTGGAAAAACATCTGGGAAATCACGCACCACCGGCAACGCATCAACCTCAATCTTCTCTTCCACCCTCAACGAAGCAAACATAGCAAACACATCTTCTTGAGCCTTCACTGATCTTACCACTTCTCGACAACACATGAGCTTCGAACACAACTCTGGCTCCGGTCTTGGAAATGTAACCGTCCTCTCACCGCAGTTGATATGAACTCGATTAAATTCTAACCAGTTCATACCAAAGATAACATCTATTCCGCTCAACGGAATGCAGACTAAATCCATACCAAAGAGTCGATCATACATAATGACTGAACAATCAACACAAACTAGAGTGGTCGATACTGAACCACTCGCAGGCGTTTCAATAACCATGCGTCCCATCATATTTTCTACTTTAAGACCCAACCTCTCAACACAATCCATAGAAATAAACGAATGGGTAGCACCCGTATCAATAATAGCAGACAAAGGAGTATTATTGATAAAGCATGTACCTCTGATCAAGTTGTCCGCCTTCGCATCACCACCATCTAAAGCAAACACCTTTCCTCCAGCCGCTCTAGGCTTCTTACACACGTTGCTCTTATGCCCCTCTTCTTTGCAATTGAAGCACACAACACCCTTCTTGCACTGATCAGTTTTGTGGTTTGGATCACCACACTTGAAACATTTTCCACCATTCTTCGGGCATTCAAAGAAACGATGACCCGGCTGTCCACACTTAAAGCAATTCCTATTGCCTCCAAACTTATTACCACTACTCCCACCTTCATCAGGTTTCTTCCCACCTTTGCTATACGGTTTACCTCTAGCCATGTCCTTTCCCCTCTTCTCATTTGCGGCTTTGTAGTAATTAGCTTTAGCTTTACCGTCCTTATCACATATTCGGCTCTTATTCACCAACATCGGAAAATTCCTGATCTCGCTAAACCCAATCAACTGCTTGATATCCGGCCTCAGCCCATTTTCAAACTTCACACACTTGTCTTCCTCAGCTTCCACCGTGTTGTAATGAGGAGCAAAACGACACAAATCTTCAAACTTGGCAGCATACTCAGAAACAGATAAACTCCCCTGCTTGAGCTCCATGAACTCAATCACCTTACGGTTCCTCTCGTCTGCCGGAAAATACTTGGTTAAGAACTCCCTCCGGAAACGAGCCCAAGTAACTAAAGCTCCACCAGCTCCCAACCTTTGACTAGCATTTCCCCACCAATGATCAGCCTCATCATGGAGAACATACGCTCCCAGCAACACCTTATGCGCATCCAGACAACGCATAGCCCCGAAAATTCTCTCAATCCCTTCCAACCAAGTCTGAGCTCCATCTGGATCGTATCCTCCCTTGAAGATAGGCGGTTTGTTGTTCATAAACCTCTCGAGTCTCAACTCATCTTCTCCGCCTCCTCTAGCTTGTTGTGCGGCTCTATCCGCAGTCCTACTAGCAGCATCCTGAGCCATGGCATCCGCCATCCGCTCCATCGCATCCGCAAGTGCTCGTTGCGCCATATCCGCACACACTACCAAACATCACATAACACAAGTGAGCACACAGTGTTTAAGAAAACACAGGTTACACAAAGGGTATACTAAACTTAATTGATCCAATGGATCGACCTGCTCTGATACCAACTATTGTAACACCCTAACCCTTAACCGCCGATTATTAACTTTAATAAAAGAAAACGTTAAGGCCATAGGAAATTACAACATTAAGAAACTCATTTTCATAAAACATCACCTGAAACCAAAAACATATTTGATTTACAAACACAGCAGCGGAAAACAACAAAACAAATGCTTATAATTAAGCTTGCATATATTACACAAAAATATATACATAATATTTTCAAAAGAGGCAATTCTACAACAAGCCATTGCCAAATTCATACATACGAGTTCAGATACCCCAAAATGGTGTTACAAATATCAGAGCCCTAGACTCTAACTAGGATACAACACCTAGTACCAAAAATGTAAGGATAGCTAAGCTATGCCCTCACCACTACGCAGCTTCTAAACAGCAAGCTACTCCTCTACGATAACCTCGTCAACCTGGTGATCTGGATCCCCAAAGATCCAGCACATAACACGAAACAGAGAGTGTTAGTATCACAAACAATAAACATGTATAATGTCATATAATTATACATAACCAAAACTCAACACGTAATTGGCAACACACCAAATTCATCTAATACAAATACCACTCACAACCTTTATGCACACATAATGTCTAAAATGCACACTAATGTCAATTAGGATGCATGCCTCAAAATGCACTCTAATGCATGTGGTACCAATTCTTGCTCAGCTTTAGAGTCATGGCGGACTATTGGATAAACTTATATCCCTTGTGTACCTCTCATTTGCCATAAAAGGACGGTCGTACACTTGACCAACCGAAGCTGGATTACTTCTGCACCTCTCATTCGCCATAAAAGGACGGTCGTGCATATGACCAATAATAATTGGATTTCATTCTTGCCCATAAAGAGCATACATACCATCATGAAATGCATGTATGTTCACTTAGCAATTATTGATATTTACACCTACATATGCTCAAATATGTGTGTACACTACCAATACTCATGCTAACTTCAACAAGTAGGCACTCATGGCCAATCATAATACAAATATGTATATACTCAACCATATTCACAACCTCAAATAAACCAATCAAATCATATCAAAATCTCACACAAAAGGGTTTCAAAGAAAGACCCACACACTTTGATAATCCCACACTCATACTAGGGTTTTATTCAAGCTTTTCTTGAAACAATTAATTTTTAGAAAACATTAAGAATGAGTTAAGATGGTGGGCAAGGTTTCCAAAAATGTATTATTAAAAAAAATACAGTAGCAAAAGACATCCCCGCGCGCACCAGGACCTCCAGAACAACTCAACAAAGTTGGCCTGTCCAGGGTTGGTCGCTACAAGCGAGCCTTTGGTCGCTACAAGCGAGCATAGGCAGGGAATTATCCTGCTTGGTCGCTACAAGCGAACCTTCGGTCGCTACAAGCGAGCCTGGTCGCTACAAGCGCCAGTGTGGTCGCTACAAGCGCAGATAGGCAGGGAATTATCCTGCCTGGTCGCTACAAGCGATGTTCCGTCGCTACAAGCGACCGTATCAGTACAGTCATGTAAAAATGGTATTTTTCCACCATTTTAGCCCATCTATGGTTACCCAAGTTCCAGAACTTTGTTAAAAACAACTTTCCATCATAAAACATCATTTATAAACCATCACAAACAAAGATTGCATCAAGCATAGAAATTAGGGTTCAAAACAATAACTTTTCAAAAACTTTTCTTATGAACTCCAACACAATAACTCCAACAAATCATGCTAACAACATCACTTAGCATTCAATCAAGCAAAACATAATCATTTACAACTTTAAACCATAAAACTTTCTAACAAAACCTAGACAAGGTGAGGAGAAGTTTGGGATGGAGAAATAGACATTCTCCCCTTCTCAATCACTTGTAATAATGTAATACTAACTCTCTTACCTTGAAATCAAAGTTCTCTAGCACTCTTCAAGCTTCAATCCCAAGCCCTAGCTCTCTTGCTCTTCTTCTCTTCTCCCACGTTTTTCTCACAAAGAAAAGGAGGAAAAATGACACTATTCATGTTCTCACAAAATCTTATATCCCTAGCAATTGATCCTAGCCATCCATCTTTACTAACCATCATGGACCAATCCTAGCCATGCAATCCAATCCAAGCTTACTACTATCATCCACATAGGATTATTACTACTACTCATAAACCAAAGCCCAATACTATTCACTCTCTTGGCCCAATTCGCCCAAAACTCTAAAAACTCGATTACGAACTTACCCTCGCGCTAAATAATTATCCCTCGATTACTAGAAAATATTTTTAAATGCAAATCCATAAAATAAAATATATAAAAAAATAATATACGAAAATAGGGTCGTTACAACTCTACCCCCCTAAAAAGAATTTTCGCCCTCGAAAATACCTGAAAACAACTCTGGATAGGAATCCCGCATCTTACTCTCGAGCTCCCACGTCGCATATTCACCGGCTGGGCCTCCCCAAACGACTTTCACCGATGAAATCTCTTTGTTCCTGAGCCTCTTCATCTCTTGTCCTTCAATCCTTAAGGGTACCGTTGCAACCGTCAAATTCTCTCTCACTTGTATCTCGTCCGACTCAATCACATGTGACGGATCCGATACGTATTTCCTTAATTGAGACACGTGAAAAACATCATGTAGATTTGACAACGACGGCGGCAACGCAATCCTATACGCCACCTTCCCAATCCTCTTCAAAATCTGATACGGACCAATGAATCTCGATGCTAACTTCTTCGATTTCAAAGCTCTTCCAATACCCGTAGTCGATGTAACTCTTAGAAACACATGATCTCCTTCTTGAAATTCTATATCCTTCCTTCTCTTATCAGCATAGCTTTTCTGGCGACTCTGCGACGCTCTCATCTTTTCTTGGATCATCTTAATCTTCTCGGTCGTTTGTTGCACAATCTCAGGTCCAAGCACCACACTTTCTCCCGATTCAAACCAACACAAAGGTGTTCTACATCTCCTCCCATACAACGCTTCAAAAGGTGCCATACCAATGCTCGAATGAAAACTGTTGTTATACGTAAACTCAATCAATGGCAAGCAAGCTTCCCAACTCACTCCTTGTTCCAAAATACACGATCTTAACAAATCCTCCAATGATTGAATTGTCCTCTCCGACTGACCATCCGTCTGCGGGTGATAAGCAGAACTCATCCGCAACTTAGTCCCCAACGCTTCTTGCAAACTCTCCCAAAACCTTGAAGTAAAACGAGGATCTCGATCTGATACAATACTCGACGGTATTCCATGCAATCTCACGATTTGCTCAACATAAATCTCAGCCAACTTTGGTACTAGCATACCGGTCTTGATAGCTATGAAATGAGCAGACTTTGTTAACCTGTCGACAACTACCCAAATCATATTGTTACCTTTCGACGTCTTCGGTAAACCGCTTACAAAATCCATCGCAATACTATCCCATTTCCACTCTGGAATAAACATAGGTTGCAATAGCCCCGACGGCTTCTGATGCTCCACCTTGGACTTCTGACAAGTCAAACAAGCGAAGACAAACTCGGCGATCTCTTTCTTCATCCCTTGCCACCAAAACATTTTCTTCAGATCTTGATACATCTTAGTAACACCAGGATGAATACTTAAGTTGCTTCTGTGACCTTCCTCCAAGATCATCCGCTTCAATTCAGGCACATCAGGTACACATAACCTTCCTTGACACCTCATCACACCTTTCTCATCGATCTCAACGTTTACCTTTTTCCCTTGCTCGATGAGCGTCTTAAGCTTCATCAATCTCACATCATACTTTTGCTTTTCCACAACCTCTTCAAGAAAATCATTCGTCAACTTCAACATTCCTAGCTTCACGCTTCTGGTTGTCCTTTCAAAAACCAAACTGAGGTCTCTAAACTCTTCAATCAATCTCAGTTCCTTCGCCATCATAGAAGACATATGCAGTGACTTCCTACTCAACGCATCGGCTACCACATTAGCCTTACCTGGATGATAACTCAACTCGAAATCATAATCCTTAAGAAATTCTAACCATCTCCTTTGCCTCATGTTGAGCTCCTTCTGATCAAACAAGTATTTCAGACTCTTGTGATCGCTGAAAACCTCAAATCTTGACCCATACAAGTAGTGCCTCCAAATCTTGAGAACAAACACGACAGCAGCTAGCTCCAAATCATGCGTAGGATAGTTCCTCTCGTGAACCTTCAGCTGTCTTGATGCATAAGCAACTACTTGTCCCCTCTGCATCAACACACCACCTAGACCCATCTTCGACGCATCACAATAAACCACAAACGGTTCCTTCGGATGTGGCAGAATTAGCACAGGTGCAGATGTCAACCTTCTCTTCAGCTCTTGGAAACTCTGCTCACACTTACCATCCCAAATGAAAGCTTGACCCTTCCTAGTCAACTGCGTCAATGGCAACGCCAACTTTGAAAATCCTTCAATGAACCTCCGATAGTAACCGGCCAAACCAAGAAAACTTCGGATTTCAGTAACAGACTCCGGCGTTCCCCAATCTTGCACGGCTTCTACCTTAGCAGGATCCACTGCTATACCACCACTTGAAATGACGTGACCCAAAAAACTAACTTCATGCAACCAAAATTCACACTTGGAAAATTTTGCATAAAGCTTCTTTTCGCGCAACACCTCCAACACAATCCTCAAATGCTCGGCATGTTCTTCTTCCGTCTCTGAGTATACCAAAATATCGTCTATGAAGACCACCACGAATCGATCCAAAAAGGAATGAAATATACGATTCATATATTCCATAAACACTCCAGGTGCATTAGTAACTCCAAAAGGCATAACGGCGTACTCATAGTGACCATACCTTGTCCTGAAAGCAGTCTTCGGTATATCCTCCGCCTTAACTCTTATCTGGTGATATCCCGATCTCAAATCAATCTTGCTGAACACACAGGCTCCCACTAACTGATCCATCAAATCATCTATCCTCGGAAGTGGATACTTATTCTTGATAGTTGCTTTATTCAACTGGCGATAATCAATGCACAGACGCATACTACCATCTTTCTTCTTTACCAACAGAACCGGCGCACCCCACGGCGATACACTCGGTCTTACAAACTTCTTCTCTAACAATTCCTCCAATTGTTCCTTCAACTTCTCTAGCTCAGCAGCCGACATACGATACGGCGCCATCGAAATTGGACTAGTGCCAGGTACGATGTCAATTGCGAATTCAACCTCTCTCTCGGGTGGTAAATCCAAAATGTCATCTGGAAAAACATCTGGGAAATCACGCACCACCGGCAACGCATCAACCTCAATCTTCTCTTCCACCCTCAACGAAGCAAACATAGCAAACACATCTTCTTGAGCCTTCACTGATCTTACCACTTCTCGACAACACATGAGCTTCGAACACAACTCTGGCTCCGGTCTTGGAAATGTAACCGTCCTCTCACCGCAGTTGATATGAACTCGATTAAATTCTAACCAGTTCATACCAAAGATAACATCTATTCCGCTCAACGGAATGCAGACTAAATCCATACCAAAGAGTCGATCATACATAATGACTGAACAATCAACACAAACTAGAGTGGTCGATACTGAACCACTCGCAGGCGTTTCAATAACCATGCGTCCCATCATATTTTCTACTTTAAGACCCAACCTCTCAACACAATCCATAGAAATAAACGAATGGGTAGCACCCGTATCAATAATAGCAGACAAAGGAGTATTATTGATAAAGCATGTACCTCTGATCAAGTTGTCCGCCTTCGCATCACCACCATCTAAAGCAAACACCTTTCCTCCAGCCGCTCTAGGCTTCTTACACACGTTGCTCTTATGCCCCTCTTCTTTGCAATTGAAGCACACAACACCCTTCTTGCACTGATCAGTTTTGTGGTTTGGATCACCACACTTGAAACATTTTCCACCATTCTTCGGGCATTCAAAGAAACGATGACCCGGCTGTCCACACTTAAAGCAATTCCTATTGCCTCCAAACTTATTACCACTACTCCCACCTTCATCAGGTTTCTTCCCACCTTTGCTATACGGTTTACCTCTAGCCATGTCCTTTCCCCTCTTCTCATTTGCGGCTTTGTAGTAATTAGCTTTAGCTTTACCGTCCTTATCACATATTCGGCTCTTATTCACCAACATCGGAAAATTCCTGATCTCGCTAAACCCAATCAACTGCTTGATATCCGGCCTCAGCCCATTTTCAAACTTCACACACTTGTCTTCCTCAGCTTCCACCGTGTTGTAATGAGGAGCAAAACGACACAAATCTTCAAACTTGGCAGCATACTCAGAAACAGATAAACTCCCCTGCTTGAGCTCCATGAACTCAATCACCTTACGGTTCCTCTCGTCTGCCGGAAAATACTTGGTTAAGAACTCCCTCCGGAAACGAGCCCAAGTAACTAAAGCTCCACCAGCTCCCAACCTTTGACTAGCATTTCCCCACCAATGATCAGCCTCATCATGGAGAACATACGCTCCCAGCAACACCTTATGCGCATCCAGACAACGCATAGCCCCGAAAATTCTCTCAATCCCTTCCAACCAAGTCTGAGCTCCATCTGGATCGTATCCTCCCTTGAAGATAGGCGGTTTGTTGTTCATAAACCTCTCGAGTCTCAACTCATCTTCTCCGCCTCCTCTAGCTTGTTGTGCGGCTCTATCCGCAGTCCTACTAGCAGCATCCTGAGCCATGGCATCCGCCATCCGCTCCATCGCATCCGCAAGTGCTCGTTGCGCCATATCCGCACACACTACCAAACATCACATAACACAAGTGAGCACACAGTGTTTAAGAAAACACAGGTTACACAAAGGGTATACTAAACTTAATTGATCCAATGGATCGACCTGCTCTGATACCAACTATTGTAACACCCTAACCCTTAACCGCCGATTATTAACTTTAATAAAAGAAAACGTTAAGGCCATAGGAAATTACAACATTAAGAAACTCATTTTCATAAAACATCACCTGAAACCAAAAACATATTTGATTTACAAACACAGCAGCGGAAAACAACAAAACAAATGCTTATAATTAAGCTTGCATATATTACACAAAAATATATACATAATATTTTCAAAAGAGGCAATTCTACAACAAGCCATTGCCAAATTCATACATACGAGTTCAGATACCCCAAAATGGTGTTACAAATATCAGAGCCCTAGACTCTAACTAGGATACAACACCTAGTACCAAAAATGTAAGGATAGCTAAGCTATGCCCTCACCACTACGCAGCTTCTAAACAGCAAGCTACTCCTCTACGATAACCTCGTCAACCTGGTGATCTGGATCCCCAAAGATCCAGCACATAACACGAAACAGAGAGTGTTAGTATCACAAACAATAAACATGTATAATGTCATATAATTATACATAACCAAAACTCAACACGTAATTGGCAACACACCAAATTCATCTAATACAAATACCACTCACAACCTTTATGCACACATAATGTCTAAAATGCACACTAATGTCAATTAGGATGCATGCCTCAAAATGCACTCTAATGCATGTGGTACCAATTCTTGCTCAGCTTTAGAGTCATGGCGGACTATTGGATAAACTTATATCCCTTGTGTACCTCTCATTTGCCATAAAAGGACGGTCGTACACTTGACCAACCGAAGCTGGATTACTTCTGCACCTCTCATTCGCCATAAAAGGACGATTTGATGGATCAGTTAGTGGGAGCCTGTGTGTTCAGCAAGATTGATTTGAGATCGGGATATCACCAGATAAGAGTTAAGGCGGAGGATATACCGAAGACTGCTTTCAGGACAAGGTATGGTCACTACGAGTATGCTGTTATGCCTTTTGGAGTTACGAATGCACCTGGAGTGTTTATGGAATATATGAATCGTATATTTCATTCCTTTTTGGATCGATTCGTGGTGGTCTTCATAGACGATATTTTGGTATACTCAAAGACGGAAGAAGAACATGCCGAGCACTTGAGGATTGTGTTGGAGGTGTTGCGCGAGAAGAGGCTTTATGCAAAATTTTCTAAGTGTGAATTTTGGTTGCATGAAGTTAGTTTTTTGGGTCACGTCATTTCAAGTGGTGGTATAGCAGTGGATCCTGCTAAGGTAGAAGCCGTGCAAGATTGGGGAACGCCGGAGTCTGTTACTGAGATCCGAAGTTTTCTTGGTTTGGCTGGTTACTATCGGAGGTTCATTGAAGGATTTTCAAAGTTGGCGTTGCCGTTGACGCAGTTGACTAGGAAGGGTCAAGCTTTTATTTGGGATGACAAGTGTGAGCAGAGTTTCCAAGAGCTGAAGAGAAGGTTGACATCTGCACCTGTGCTAATTCTGCCGAACCCGAAGGAACCGTTCGTGGTTTATTGTGATGCGTCGAAGATGGGTCTAGGTGGTGTGTTGATGCAGAGGGGACAAGTTGTTGCTTATGCATCAAGACAGCTGAAGATTCATGAGAGGAACTATCCTACGCATGATTTGGAGCTAGCTGCTGTCGTGTTTGTTCTCAAGATTTGGAGGCACTACTTGTATGGATCAAGGTTCGAGGTTTTCAGCGATCACAAGAGTCTGAAATACTTGTTTGATCAGAAGGAGCTCAATGTGAGGCAAAGAAGATGGTTAGAATTTCTTAAGGATTATGATTTCGAGTTGAGTTATCATCCGGGTAAGGCTAATGTGGTAGCCGATGCGTTGAGTAGGAAGTCACTGCATATGTCTTCTCTGATGGCGAAGGAACTGAGATTGATTGAAGAGTTTAGAGACCTCAGTTTGGTTTTTGAAAGGACAACCAGAAGCGTGAAGCTAGGAATGTTGAAATTGACGAATGATTTTCTTGAAGAGGTTGTGGAGAAGCAAAAGTATGATGTGAGATTGATGAAGCTTAAGACACTCATCGAGCAAGGGAAAAAGGTAAACGTTGAGATCGATGAGAAAGGCGTGATGAGGTGTCAAGGAAGGTTATGTGTACCTGATGTGCCTGAGTTGAAGCGGATGATTTTGGAGGAAGGTCACAGAAGCAACTTAAGTATTCATCCTGGTGTTACTAAAATGTATCAAGATCTGAGGAAAATGTTTTGGTGGCAAGGGATGAAGAAAGAGATCGCCGAGTTTGTTTTCGCTTGTTTGACTTGTCAGAAGTCCAAGGTGGAGCATCAGAAGCCGTCGGGGTTATTGCAGCCTATGTTTATTCCAGAGTGGAAATGGGATAGTATTGCGATGGATTTTGTAAGCGGTTTGCCGAAGACGTCGAAAGGTAACAATATGATTTGGGTAGTTGTCGACAGGTTGACAAAGTCTGCTCATTTCATAGCTATCAAGACCGGTATGCTAGTACCAAAGTTGGCTGAGATTTATGTTGAGCAAATCGTGAGATTGCATGGAATACCGTCGAGTATTGTATCAGATCGAGATCCCCGTTTTACTTCAAGGTTTTGGGAGAGTTTGCAAGAGGCGTTGGGGACTAAGTTGCGGATGAGTTCTGCTTATCACCCGCAGACGGATGGTCAGTCGGAGAGGACAATTCAATCATTGGAGGATTTGTTAAGATCGTGTATTTTGGAACAAGGAGTGAGTTGGGAAGCTTGCTTACCATTGATTGAGTTTACGTATAACAACAGTTTTCATTCGAGCATTGGTATGGCACCTTTTGAAGCGTTGTATGGGAGAAGATGTAGAACACCTTTGTGTTGGTTTGAATCGGGAGAAAGTGTGATGCTTGGACCTGAGATTGTGCAACAAACGACCGAGAAGATCAAGATGATCCAAGAAAAGATGAGAGCGTCGCAGAGTCGCCAGAAAAGCTATGCTGATAAGAGAAGGAAGGATATAGAATTTCAAGAAGGAGATCACGTGTTTCTAAGAGTTACATCGACTACGGGTATTGGAAGAGCCTTGAAATCGAAGAAGTTAGCATCAAGGTTCATTGGTCCGTATCAGATTTTGAAGAGGATTGGGAAGGTGGCGTATAGGATTGCGTTACCGCCGTCGTTGTCGAATCTACATGATGTTTTTCACGTGTCTCAATTAAGGAAATACGTATCGGATCCGTCACATGTGATTGAGTCGGACGAGATACAAGTGAGAGAGAATTTGACGGTTGCAACGGTACCTTTAAGGATTGAAGGACAAGAGATGAAGAGGCTCAGGAATAAAGAGATTTCATCGGTGAAAGTCGTTTGGGGAGGCCCAGCCGGTGAATATGCGACGTGGGAGCTCGAGAGCAAGATGCGGGACTCCTATCCAGAGTTGTTTTCAGGTATTTTCGAGGGCGAAAATTCTTTTAGGGGGGTAGAGTTGTAACGACCCTATTTTCGTATATTATATTTTTATATATTTTATTTTATGGTTTTGCATTTAAAAATATTTTCTAGTAATCGAGGGATAATTATTTAGCGCGAGGGTAAGTTCGTAACCGAGTTTTTAAGGTTTTGGGCCTAGAGGGTGAATAGTGTTGGGCTTTTAAGTTTATGAGTAGTAATAATCCTATGTGGATGAATGTAGTAAGCTTGGATTAGATTGTATGGCTAGGATTGGTCCATGATGGCTAGTAAAGATGGATGGCTAGGATCTATTGCTAGGAATATAAGATATTTTGTGAGAATGAATAGTGCCATTCCTTTTTCTTTGTGAAGAAAAACGTGAAAGAAGAAGAGGAGGAGAACAAGAGGAGAGCTAGGGCTTGTGCTTTGAAGCTTGATTTGCTAGAGATTTTGAGAAGGTAAGAGAGTTAGTATTACATTATTACAAGTGATTGAGAAGGGGAGAATGTCTATTTCTCCATCCCAAACTTCTCCTCACTTTGTCTAGGTTTTGTTAGAAAGTTTTTATGGTTTAAAGTTGTAAATGATTATGTTTTGCTTGATTGAATGCTAAGTGATGCTGTTAGCATGATTTGTTGGAGTTATTGTGTTGGAGTTCATAAGAAAAGTTTTTGAAAAGTTATTGTTTTGAACCCTAATTTCTATGCTTGATGCCATCTTTGTTTGTGATGGTTTATAAATGATGTTTTATGATGGAAAGTTGTTTTTAACAAGTTCTGGAACTTGGGTAACCATGAATGGGCCAAGATGGTGGAAAAATCACATTTTTATGACTGTGTACTGATACGGTCGCTTGTAGCGACGGAACATCGCTTGTAGCGACCAGGCAGGATAATTCCCTGCCTATGCTCGCTTGTAGCGACCAATGGTTCGCTTGTAGCGACCAAGCAGGATAATTCCCTGCCTATGCTCGCTTGTAGCGACCACGTGCTCGCTTGTAGCGACCAGCCCTGTACTTGCCAACCTTGTTGAGCTGTTTGTGAGGGTCCTGGTACGCGCGGGGATGGCTTTTTGGCTACTGTATTCTCAATATATGTTTTGGAAACCTTGCACACCATTTTAACTTATTCTTAATGTTTCCTTAAGATTAATTGCTTCAAGAAAAAGCTTGAATAAAACCCTAGCATGAGTGTGGGATTATCAAAGTGTGTGGGTCTTTCTTTGAAACCCTTTTGTGTGAGATTTTGATATGATTTGATTGGTTTATTTGAGAATTGTTGAACTTGGTGAGTATATCCATGTTGTGTCTTGTGATTTGGCCATGAGGGCCTAGTAGTGGTGTTTGTTGTTGTTGTTAATGTTGTGATAATTATCAGAGAGCTGATAATTAGTTGTGTTGTTTGTGTTTGTTATTGTTGTGATCATTATCAGGGAGCTGATAATTAGTTGTGTTAGTAAGTATAGTGATAAGAGTATCATATATTTGCTAAGTGAAACATCATGCATTTCATTACTTGATGATATCCGGAGTGGATATGAAATCCATGAGAGCGTGGTTATCAAGAGAGCTTGATAAGGATATAAGTTTATCCGAAATGATTCGGTACCACATGCATTAGAGAATGCATTTTGAGGCATGCATCCTAATTGACATTAGTGTGCATTTTAGACATTATGTGTGCATAATGGTTGTGAGTGGTATTTGTATTAGATGAGTTTGGTGTGTTGCCAATTACGTGTTGAGTTTTGGTTATGTATAATTATATGATATTATACATGTTTATTGTTTGTGATACTAACACTCTCTGTTTTGTGTTATGTGCTGGATCTTTGGGGATCCAGATCATCAGGTTGACGAGGTTATCGTAGAGGAGTAGCTTGCTGTTTAGAAGCTGCGTAGTGGTGAGGGCATAGCTTAGCTATCCTTACATTTTTGGTACTAGGTGTTGTATCCTAGTTAGAGTCTAGGGCTCTGATATTTGTAACACCATTTTGGGGTATCTGAACTCGTATGTATGAATTTGGCAATGTCTTGTTGTAGAATTGCCTCTTTTGAAAATATTATGTATATATTTTTGTGTAATATATGCAAGCTTAATTATAAGCATTTGTTTTGTTGTTTTCCGCTGCTGTGTTTGTGAATCAAATATGTTTTTGATTTCAGGTGATGTTTTATGAAAATGAGTTTCTTAATGTTGTAACTTCCTATGGCCTTAACGTTTTCTTTTATTAAAGTTAATAATCGGCGGTTAAGGGTTAGGGTGTTACAGCGGATGCTTTGGCTACATTATCATCAATGTACCAAGTAAATTTCTACAATGAAGCGCCAATCATAAGAATGGATCGTAGAGACAAACCAGTTGTATGTGCATCAGTCGAAGAAGGACTTGACGACAAACCTTGGTTCTATGACATCAAGCGATATCTTGAAGAGCAAGAGTATCCAGACAGTGCCTCGTACACTGACAAGAGAACCCTCAGAAGATTGGCATCCCAGTTCTTCCTCAGTGGAAATACCCTCTACAAAAGAAACTATGACATGGTCCTGCTCAGATGTGTGGATAAACATGAAGCGGACATGCTCATCAAAGAAATCCACGAGGGATCCTTTGGAACCCATGCCAATGGGCATGCAATGGCCAAGAAAATCCTAAGGGCGGGCTATTATTGGCTAACCATGGAAGCTGACTGTTTCCACTATGCCAAAACATGTCATAAGTGCCAGATTTACGTCGACAAGGTGCATGTACCACCAACTCCCCTGAACGTCATGACTTCACCTTGGCCATTCTCTATGTGGGGCATAGACATGATTGGAATGATTGAGCCCAAAGCAGCAAATGGACATCGCTTCATCCTCGTTGCCATCGACTACTTCACCAAATGGGTAGAAGCAGCTTCGTATGCAAACGTAACCAAACAAGTGGTAGCCAGATTCATCAAGAAGGAAATCATTTGCCGTTACGGCACTCCCACAAAATCATCACCGATAATGGGGCAAACCTGAACAACAAGACAATGAAGGAGTTGTGCAAAGATTTCAAGATTGAGCACCATAATTCCTCCCCTTACCGACCAAAGATGAATGGTGCGGTAGAAGCAGCCAATAAGAACATAAAGAAGATCATCCAAAAGATGGTAACAACATATAAGGATTGGCATGAGATGCTTCCCTTTGCGCTACATGGCTACAGAACAGCCATTCGCACTTCAACTGGGGCAACCCCTTTCTCCTTAGTATACGGTATGGAAGCTGTGCTTCCCGTAGAGGTGGAAATTCCTTCGTTAAGGGTCTTGATGGAAACCAAGCTAGAGGAAGCTGAATGGGTCCAAACAAGGTTCGACCAACTGAATCTCATAGAGGAGAAGCGTCTGACGGCAATATGTCACGGACAACTCTATCAAAGGAGACTCAAGAGAGCATTCGACAAGAAGGTCCGTCCTCGAGAATTCAAAGAAGGAGACCTAGTGCTCAAGAAGATATTACCTATCCACAAAGATCCCCGAGGGAAGTGGACTCCCAGCTATGATGGGCCGTATGTGGTAAAGAAAGCTTTCTCAGGCGGAGCCCTGATCATCACCACTATGGACGGAGAAGAGTTCCCACTCTCAATAAACTCTGATGCAGTCAAGAGGTATTATGCCTAAGAAAAAAGAAAAAGAAAAAAAAGAGCTCGCTAAATCGAAAACCTGAAAGGGCGGTTTAGGCAATAGAGAGCGTCCTGCTAGATTGAAAACCTGAAAAGGCGGTCTAGGCAAAAATTATGGACATCAAAAAAGGAAATACACCCCGGTGGATCAAAAACTCAAAAGAGCGGTCCAGGCAAAAATTAGGGGTTAACAAAAGAAGAAAGGCAATGACTGCAGCATCCAAGCTCCGGACAAGATTCAAGAGGAGAAGAATCGGTCTCGTCAGCATCTTCCAAAAAAACAAAAAAATCTCGAAGTCATAAGGAAATAGCATGTGTTGTGCCAAAACCATCAATTTTCTTTTTGCTTTTTTCTTGTCTTTCTCTATCACTTCTCACTTTGTGTATATTTTACCCATTCAAGAAGTCAAATCTGCATTGAATAAATTTCCTTTTGTTATTTTGTGTTCTCAGTAGCGCATAAAATTTTGTTTTATTCATGATAAAAATGCATTAAAACATGGGAAATAAACAAAAGAAATTTCTTCCAAAAAAAACAACAAACAAGCGTTGTTTCATTTGAATTTGTGTAAATTTCGAAGGAATTGCGGTAATTCCCACCAAATATTGCACCAAAGGACTTATGCTTTTCAGCAAAGGCAAGTACGTAGCTCACGGCACGCGAAGCGCAAAAGCCCCAAGGGTTAGAGGAACAAAATTCCCCAGTAAACACCCTAAACATCCGAACATCAACCAAGGCTGGATATCGATCATGCTTCCAAAATGATCCTTATATCCCCATGAGCCAAACCTTATTGACATCCCCCAGGGAGTCTCAACCCAAAACAAAAGTCCAATCATCATTGGCAGACAAATACAAATCCCCAGGACAAGCCCGAACTACACCGGTTTTGATCCCATTTGGGTATGTAGGCAAAGGACCTTGTCCTTCCAAACCAAACAAACAAACAAAAAGTCCAATCATCATTGGCACAACCACAACCAAGACCGACCTTGCTCGGCACCCAACATGCATCCCACATATCATGCATAACATAATTCATGCATCATGTCAATTTCATTCATGCATGCATATACAAATCATTCATACACATGCATTTCATAAATCATGTCATGCATCCTCAACAAGGATTCTCCAGTGAATATCGCATATTCACCAGCATCCGTCAATAGTTAGGTAAGCGTTCCCCAGTGAACCTCCTTCACCAGCTGTCCCCTATTCCCCAGCAGGAATCTTTGTTTGAGTCTATCTCATATCATATTGCATTGCATATCACACTGCATATCATACTGCATAACATGCATCATACAAACATGTTTTCCGGTTCAACCAGGGGCACCTATTCAGGGTAAGACCATCACCGTTAGGAATCGACCTTCAGTGTAAGCGGCTGAATAAGATTACCTATCTTAGGTATCGACCTCTAGTGTAAGCGGCTAGATAAGATCACCTCCCTCAGTGTATCGACCTTCAGTGTTAGCGGCTGAATAAGATCACCCTCCCCGTTAGGAATCGACCTTCAGTGTAAGCGGCTGAATAAGATTACCTATCTTAGGTATCGACCTCTAGTGTAAGCGGCTAGATAAGACCACCTCCCTCAGTGTTCGACCTTCAGTGTAAGCGGCTGAATAAGATCACCCTCCCCTGTTTAGGAATCGACCTTCAGTGTTAGCGGCTGAATAAGATTGCCTATCCTTAGGTATCGACCTCTAGTGTAAGCGGCTAGATAAGATCACCTCCCTCAGTGTTCGACCTTCAGTGTAAGCGGCTGAATAAGATCACCCTCCCCTGTTTAGGAATCGACCTTCAGTGTTAGCGGCTGAATAAGATTGCCTATCCTTAGGTATCGACCTCTAGTGTAAGCGGCTAGATAAGATCACCTCCCTCAGTGTTCGACCTTCAGTGTTAGCGGCTGAATAAGATCACTTCACCATTAGGTATCGACCTCTAGTGTAAGCGGCTAGATAAGATTGTAACACCCTAACCCTTAACCGCCGATTATTAACTTTAATAAAGAAAACTAAGGACATAGGAAGTTACAACATGATGAAAACTCATTTTCATAAACATCAACAGAAACCAAAATATATTTGATTCACAATTAGCAGCGGAAAAAACAACCAACACAGCTTATAACCAAGCATGCATATATATACATAAAAATATATACATAAGATTTTCAAAAGAGGCAATTCAACAACAGAGACTATTGCCAAATCTATACACAAACGTTCAGATACCCCAAAATGGTGTTACAAATATCAGAGCCCTAGACTCTAACTAGGATACAACACCTAGTACCAAAGATGTAAGGATAGCTAAGCTATGCCCTCACCACTACAAAAGCTCCAAAACAGCAAAGGGCTATTCCTCAACGATAGCCTCGCCAACCTGATAATCTGGATCCCCAAAGATCCAGCAAATAACACATAACAGAGAGTGTTAGTATCACAAACAATAAACATGTATAAATATCACATAATTATACATAATCAAAACACAAACACATAATCGACAAAGCACGACACTCATCAATAACAATTATCACTTAACAACCATTATGCACACATAGTTTCCAAATGATCACTAATGTCACAAAGGATGCATGTCCTTACAATGCACTCTAATGCATGTGGTACCAATTCTTGCTCAGCTTTAGAGTCATGGCGGACTGTTGGATAAACTTATATCCCTTCTTTCATCGACTGCACCTCTCATTCGCCATAAAAGGACGGTCGTGCATATGACCAATAATAATTGGATTTCATTCTTACTCATAAAGAGCATACATACCATCATGAAATGCATGTATGTTCACTTAGCAATTATTGATATTTACACCTACATATGCTCAAATATGTGTGTATACTACCAATACTCATGCTAACTTCAACAAGAAGGCACTCATGGCCAATCATAATACAAACATGTATATACTCAACCATGTTCACAATCTCAAATAAACCAATCAAATCATATCAAAATCTCACACAAAAGGGTTTCAAAGAAAGACCCACACACTTTGATAATCCCACACACATGCTAGGGTTTTACTCAAGCTTTTCTTGAAACAAATAATCTTTAGAAAAACATTAAGAATAAGTTAAAATGGTGGGCAAGGTTTCCAAAACATATTTGAGAATACAGTAGCAAAAAGCCATCCCCGCGCGTACCAGGACCCTCAAAACAGCTCAACGAAGTTGGCATGTACAGGGCTGGTCGCTACAAGCGCCAGTGTGGTCGCTACAAGCGCGGATAGGCAGGGAATTATCCTGTCTGGTCGCTACAAGCGACCATCCGTCGCTACAGCGACCATATCAGTACACAGTCATGTAAAAATGTGATTTTCCACCATTTTAGCCCATTCAAGATTACCCAAAGTTCCAGAACATGTTAAAAGCAATTTTCCTTCATAAAACATCATTTAAAACCCATCACAAGCAAGGATTACATCTAACAAAGAAATTAGGGTTTAAAACACTAATCTTCCATAACTTTTCCTTTGCATTCAAAACACTAGCAACATCAAATAAACATACCAGTAACATCACTTAGCATTAAGCAAGCAAAACATGATCTTTTAACATCTTTAAACCATAAAAACTTCTATCAAAACCTAGACAAAGTGAAGGAGAAGTTTGGGATGGAGAAATAGACATTCTCCCCTTCTCTTAATCACTTATGATCAAGTAATACTAACTCTCTTACCTTGAAATGATGATTCTAAACTCAAGATTCTACCCTTGTTCACTTGCCCTAGCTTTCTCTTGCTCTTCTTCTCCTCTTCTTTCACGTTTTCTTCTTCTCCAAAAGCAATGAATAGTGATTCAAAAAGTCTTGTGATAATCTCATATATTCCAAGCAAATCAATCTTGGCCATCCATCCTTACTAACTCTCAAGGACCAATCCTAGCCTTTCAATCCAATCCAAGCTCACTACTATCATATCCACTTGATCATTACTAATACTCATAAACTAAAGCCCAACACTATTCACACCCTAGGCCCAAAACTCTAGAAACTCGATTACGAACTTATCTTCGCGCTAAATAATTATTCCTCGATTACTAGAAAATATTTTTAAATGCAAATCCATAAAATAAAATATATAAAAATATAACATACGAAAATAGGGTCGTTACAAAGATCACCTTTGCCTTTAGGAATCTACCTTCAGTGTAAGCGGCTGGATACGATTACCTTCATCCCCAGTGGATCTACCTCCAGTGTTAGCGGCTGGATACGATCAACCTTTTCGAATCATTGCATTTGCATATTTTACTTTCATTGCAATATTTTCATTCCGCGAAGGACAAAATTCGGGTCCTTCTTTTACCTAATTGATCTTCGCAAAGAGTTCATGAGATGCCCTCGGCACTCACACACTCTATGCAAAGACACAATTAAGTAGGGGCAGCTGTAGTACCCCAATTTTGACCTAAGCATTTAAAAAAAATAAAAATAAAAAAAAAATCAAAGAGGGAGAAAAAGTCAAAGTCAACAAAAGTCAACAGAAAAGTCAACATTTCAAAAATGATGACTTCGCACTGCGAAGTCTGCGATTTTTCTGCAGATTTCTGGTTTCTTTGATTTAATTCCAGATTTTGTTGCATATCATTTCCATATTTATTTTAATCAGCATTCATGGCTAATTGGGCCAAGCAAAACCTGAAATGAGAGACTTGCCATTAATGCCAAGGTTGGAAGCTTTTTCTTCCAACCTAGCATGTGACAAGCAAGTGGGCTTGCCCTTGGGCAGCTCTTGTCCCTCCCAAGTGACCTGTTAACCACCCCAAGGTTGCCAGCCACCTGCTTGATGACTTTCCTCCTGCTTGCTCCCCCAAAACCAGTCAAACCAGCTGGATTTTTCACTTGAAAAAGCCATGAGTGCCTACCCTGTTTTGCAGCAGCTTTTCACCCTCTCACACCAGCCAATTATAGCCTTTTGCATCCCCCAATCTCTGCACATCACAATGCACGTTTTTATTGATCAACCATTGGCATTGCAAGGATTGATCCCCAAGCTTGGCCAATTGCAATTCAGCCCTATTTCATCATCATTACTATCCTAAAACCTTTGAATTTGTGGCTGAAATCAGGCTGAGTCTTGCCCCTTGGCACAAGGCAAGGTTGCCTCTATCCATTAGCATTTAATGCAAAGGGATTCAGCCTGATCCTAGCCCACAAATCAGCTGGATTTTGGGGATTTCTAATGATGAAATTGATTTGGTTTTGGCCTATAAATAAAAGGCAATGCCCAAGGTTACAAGCACTTCTCATAACAGCATTTCAAGAGCATTATACACTACTCATTCCAGCTTACAAACACTTACAAACAACCAGAAAAAAAACCAATCAAACACAAAGCCTCACAAAGTTCAAAACCATTACCAACATTCAAAACCTTGCAAGAACCTTCAACCAATTCAAATCCATTGCAGCTGGAGCTTTGCTAAGGATCTCTGTAAGTTTCCAAGCTTTTGTTTTGCATTTTCAATTGTGTTTGCATAGCAATTTTGGCTCAAAACCTTTTGGTTCTAAAAAACCCCTTTTGAATTTCAAAGAAATCCCAAGGTTTTCAAAACACCAAAACTGGTTTGTCCAGTCTTTTTCATCCCAAAAACTCAAAGCTTTTCACTCACCTAAAAGGTCCTGAGTGTGTTCAGAAGTTGTTTCTGAACAAAAGTTCAGAAACAGCTTCTGAACTCAAAAATTCACATGCTTCGCAGTGCGAAGTCATGGTCGCAGAGCGACCATGACAGAACTCAGAATCTGAGTTTAGGTGTCCAAATGGCCAATTTTTGAGGTTCTAGCCCAAGAGCTCAGAACCTAGGAGTTTTAAAATCCATGTTTTTCAAACCATAACAAGGATTTTGTACAATATTGGAAAATTCGCAAGTCCGGGTGACATTTTGTGGATAACTTGCAAAACAAGTTATGTTCCTAAACATTCAAAACAGCATGAACAAACAAGCTATGTTCATCATTTCAAATCAAAACTTGAACAATAAACATTGTTCATGATTTTCAAAACTCAAGCATGAACATACGCCGAATTTGTTCGCTTTTCAAAACCGTTCGCAAAATGAGCCGAACTTGTGCGTTTTCTAGCAAAATTGCTAAATCTTTCCATTTTGGGTTTTCAAACCAAATGTTTTGATATACCTTGGGATTTCTAAAAGAATTCTACCCAAAAACTTGAATGAAAAAGGGATGGTGTGACGTATGTCTCTCCATTGCCCCGATTGTACGAATGTGTGACGTATGTCTCGTCGTTCGGACAATCGTCATTCCTTTTTAACGTATCCAACCATAACCAAACCAAATCTTGGCCCCTTGTGGTCAATCCGAACCTTTTGGTCCCCCGTGGCCACTAGTTTCCATCCCTCGACTCGTTTGAGTCACTCGGTCAATGTTCGACTTGTCTGAGTCCATTGTACCCGTTCTTGATCTCAGTGGATCAATCGAACAATCCCCCGACTCGTTGGAGTCCCCTCGGTCAATGATCGACTCGTATGAGTCCATTGCACCTCTTTTGGTCCCATAGCGACCAACTCGAACCCTTTTACCCTAACGGATGTACCTTTTAACAATTCTAGCGCGATTCGTGAACAAACGCTTAATAAGTCTCCCAAGCGCGAGCATACAAGCTATACGCTTAATAAGTCTCCCGAGCGCGAGCATACAAGCTACGTTTTAATCGCCAGAATTTGGTTAAAACATCATCCATTTAAAATTAACCAACACATATACGTTTTTCTACCAAAGAACTACGTACGCTTTGAATTCTCTGACTACCAGGAGATACGTAGGAGCAAGATCGACATCTTGTCAAGCGCAATAATATAAAAACTTTTTTTCCCTTTCGTTTTGTTTTCATCTCTTTTTTCCCCCCTTTATTATATTTTGACATAGATAAGCATGCGAGCAAAACATTTAAAAACAATTTAAGCTTTAACCAAATAGAAGGTTCCCGTTGAGTACAACGGACGTGAGGGGTGCTAATACCTTCCCCTTGCGTAATCGACTCCCGAACCCGACAATGGTTGCGATGACCATCCTTTCCTCATCGTCAAAGGGTTTTATTATCGTTTCCCTTTAAATAAAAAAAAACTTAAGGGTTTATCAACGTTCCCTTTACACAAAAACTTTGGTGGCGACTTCACAAGGCCCTCCGAGCGTTTACGAACGGCCTCGGGGGATTTGCGCGTTTTTTAAACGAGGTGCGCACAGGATGAACACTTGATAAAATATCAGAGGTGTTCTCTTAATACAACACAGATTAAGACTCTTAACCTTAAGAAATTCTAAGTTACAGAACTAAAGAATTTCTAAGAGATTTTGAACTTATGAGTTTTACAGCAGAAAACAGAGCACAGGTTCAGCAATTTGTTTCAAGAGTCTTAGACATTTTCTTCTTCAAATCTTCTTCGTTTTATAGATGAAATATAGCTGTTGAAGATTTGCTTGATTTGAGGAAAGAGCCTGAAATTCCTGGCAACCTGACTGACAGACGCTGTGCACAACGTTGGCACAACTGTCCGAGCACTTGTCTATTCAGAACTACAATTAAAAATAACGCAGCGTAACAAGGCACAAATAAAAGGAACACAACAGAAAGATAAAGTACACAGTGAGTTTGTTAACCCAGTTCGGAGCAACTCTCCTACTTTGGGGGATACCAATCCAGGAATGAATCCACTATAATAGTTCTAGTGAAAAGACCAACGTAAACACACTACTTGACTTTGCACCAAGACCCTACCAGTGTCAACTCTATCTAGGAACTCCTAGATATGAGACCGCGTCTCAATTCCTACCAACAGCACAATCAATATTGTTATCAAATACGCAAATCACAACCAAGAGAAACACACTCTACTAACACATACTCACTCCGTACTTAAAAGCTTAGGAGCAGCTTACAATTACAACTCAAACAAACTCAGTCCTTAGCTTGAATCAGGGAGATACAAGCAAGGCTCACAATTAACAAAAGAAACCCTAAAAACCTTAAACACACGCTTTGCTAACACACACGGTTTTTAGTTACCCTACTAGGGTTTGTCTTCACAAATATATAATACTGAGATAGCACGGGTTTGGGCTTCAAAAACAGAGCGTGGACATTGTCCGGTCCAGCTGGAAAATCTTCTAGAGACAATAAAAAGCTTCCAAATATAGAATGATATCTTGTGGAAAAATAGCAAGGCAAGACTGCCTTTTACACATCATCAGATACACGCGCCTTGATCAGCAAGCTAGAGGAAAAAAATCTTCAAGCAAATCTTTGGAAGATTGCGTACACAAATAAAACGCTAGCTGGCGCGAAAACCACAAGTCACATAATGCTGTTCCATATGCTACCACATCTGTCTCAGCATCTGGCTAGTAGATGTTTTTGCAAAATGTAGCCAATCTACAAAAACCCAACAATCTCCCCCTTTGGCAAATTTTTGGCTAAAACACTCTAGAGCCAGGTCTTTGGGAGATACACAGATAAGTTTCCTTCACATCAACATAGGCACACAACAAGGAAAGAAAATATCATAGCATATAATGAGTCTACTTCCAAGGGAGCAATTTGGACAAAGATAACTTGCAAGTAGTATCAGGGGCATGCACCAGATAACACAAACATCTAGCCTCATAGGAACAACTAGAGAGAAATAAACTCTCATATAGTGGATTCACATAGAGAAGGGAGAAAAACCACCAGGAAAAAATAAATTTCCACACACCAAAAAAAATAGCTCCCCCTCAAAATATACAGCACTCCCCACCATAACTCCCCCTCAACATATACAACACTCCCCCTCAACACATGTAATCATACATACCATACATAACCATGCACACAACCATAAGATATAAGCTACACACATGCACATGCAATCTACTCCCCCTTTTTAGCCATAAATTCTGACAAATAACAGACAGTGCATACTCATAAGATAGAAACCATAGAAAGTGCATATTACAGGCCAAAAGCACACAAGGTGCATAAGAAATTCAGGGCATAGCCCAGTCACCAACAAAGGCAAAAGGAGTAGAACAAATGAGATCAGAACAAAACAACAAAATCAGAAATCATCAGAGTCATCAGAGTCATCCTCAGTGTCACCAGCAGAAGCAGCAGTCTTATTTCCTCCTTCATCTTCATCGTGCTCACCCTCAGCTCCAGATTCAGCCTTCAAAGCTGCAATGATCCTGTCAATCTTCACCTTCCTAGCTCCAAGAGCCACACTAGTCTCAGTAAGATCAGCAATCATTTGCTTTCTGGAGAGCACACCAGATGTCCGGACAGAAGTACCAGCTACATCAGCATCATGTGTCTCAGACAGCAAACTGCAATCCAAAGACATAGGACCAGGCCTCTTGCAAGGCTCATCAGTACTGATCAAAATGTCAGGGTGTTGGTGAAGAATAATACCACACAGGAGGGTGGGAAAAGCAATTGGAAACTTAATAGCAAAAGACTTAGCATGCTCCAAAACCTGATAATAAATGTAGGCTCCATAATCAAAGGGTGACTTGGTTCCCACGGCATAAATCAACTTAGCCAAACCAGAAGCAACAGAATTGGAGTGAGTAGTTGGAGTCCAGTTTTGAGCACAGATCCTGTTCAGAACAGCATACATGGGAGACAGTTGAGCAGAAGACAAATGCCTTGGCCAGTGCTTAACCTTGTTACCTGTGATAGCCTTGCAAATTGTGTCCTCAGTGACCTCCAACTCAGGAGTCTCCTCAACCGACCTCTCAAGGTATGTGTTGATAACCATAGGGGAGAAGTTAACACACTTACCTCGAACAAAAACCTGCCTATACTCCGGATTCCTTGTGTCATCACACTCATCAGAAACGTTTACCAAAAATTCCCTGACCAGCTTATCATAACATGGACCCAGATTTCTCACAGTCTTCATCAGTCCAGCAAATTCCAACACATCAACCAGCTTTTTACACTTGAACACATCTTCCTTCAGATTTCTTTCAAGACCTAGTCTTCTGTGGTATATAAACTTCCACCTAGAAGACCCATTTTCCAAATGAAAAGAGATATTATCCAGAGGGGCTGGAGGGATGGTTAGAGGAATCTTCATACCCTTCATTGTTTTTCTGGAAGCTCCACCAGATGTGGCAGCATCAAGCTCAGCAACCTCAAACTCAGAATCACTAGAGGGTGGGTCTTTTCTTTTGAGGCTCTTTTTCTTGTGATCACTATGAGCCACCTTCTTGCTCCCAACCTTGGGAGGACCATACATGGGCTTCTTCCCAGCAGTAGTAGTTTTCTTCTTACTTTCTTTCTGACCTTCACTAACAGTAGCAACAGTCTTGTCAGATTTGCTCCTAGTCCTGCGAGCAACACCAATAGCACCAGTCTTTTCCTGAGGTCTTTCTTCAGGCACAACATTCGTAACAGCAACAATGTCAGCTTGGTCTAAATTGTCTGTCCCAGCATTATCCACAACATCCTGAGTCTCAGTACCTTCATCCTGAGACTTTGAGGAATCATTCTCAGGGACACTCACAGAATCAGGGGTGGCTGGAACCACCGCTTCAGTCTCCTCATTAACTGGTGACAAAGATGCTTGAGCATCTGTCACATCATCCTTTGTCGTGGCAGGGGGATTAACAGGTGTCTCAGAATCAGCCGTATCGACAACATTCTTTTCAACAGAAACAGCATTAACATCTTGCTCAATAGGGGAATTTGAAAAATCACCAGCTAATTTGTCAGATACCTTAGGGTTATGGGGACCTAGGGTTTCAGACGTAGCTACAGTACTTTCAACAGCAATATTCTCAGATTTGTTGCCAGAAGGGTCAACATTTGGTTCGACAACATTCGATATAAATGGATTGTCCTTACAGTACAAATCATCCATGCTAAGCCCTATTCGTTGAACAGCGGGAGTGGTAGATGTCTTACCTTTCGATTTTGACCTCGTGTTCACTGCAGTAGAAGAGGTAGCTTTGCTAGATTTGGCAGGAGCCTTCCTTTGTGATGCAGACGACCTAGTACGTCGCTTCTTTGTAGGAGAGCTGAGAATAGTAGTGAGAGGAAGTGCGTCGGTGATGATCGCTTCAGGAGTTTGATCTTGCATAGTTTGATGAGAGGTAGAATCAGACATGGTGATGATTTTGTGTTTGAAGGTATGAAGAGAGGGCGATTTTTGAATGATGATGCGCGCGGCAAGAGAGGAGTTGAGGGGTTGAGAGAAGTTAAGACAAAGACAATAATGATAGCGTGTGAGAGGTCTGAAAAAGGGAAGTTGAAAATAACTTCCTTGAATGACGTGCATCAAGCAGTTGAGGAGGGAGAAAATAATAGCTGCACGCCTCTCATAAATTAATTGCTACAATTCCTCAAATAAACATATCCCTAACTTCCGTCTTAATTTTTCAAATTGGTTAGCATCAAGAACTTTGGTAAAAATATCTGCTAATTGCTCTTCAGTTGCAACATGCTCAAGAGTAACAATTTTTTCTTCAACCAGATCCCTAATAAAATGATGTCTAATGTCAATGTGTTTAGTCCTGCTGTGTTGTATAGGATTTTTGGAGATATTAATTGCACTCAGATTGTCACAATATAATGTCATAGCATCTGTCTTGACATTGTATTCACTCAGCATCTGTCTCATCCACAACAATTGAGAACAACTGCTACGAGCTGCTATGTACTCAGCTTCAGCTGTAGACAAAGAAACACAATTTTGCTTCTTACTGAACCAGGATATAAGATTGTTACCCAGAAAAAAACATCCACCAGAAGTACTCTTTCTATCATCTGCACTTCCAGCCCAGTCAGCATCACAATACCCAAACAACACAGTGCTTTCCCCATGAGAATACAACATACCATAGTCACTGGTACCATTCACATACTTCAGAATTCTCTTTACCTGAGTCAGATGGCTAATTTTTGGTTCAGCTTGGTACCTGGCACACACTCCAACTGCAAATGTGATATCTGGCCTACTTGCTGTAAGATATAGAAGACTCCCTATCATACTTCTATACATGCTTTGGTCAACATCCACACCTTTCTCATCCTTTGATAATTTTACATGTGTGGGAGCAGGAGTTCTTTTATGAGCAGCATTTTCCATCCCAAATTTCTTGACTATATTTTTAGCATACTTACTTTGAGAGATAAATATAGTATCTTCCATCTGTTTCACTTGAAGACCAAGAAAGAACTTTAGCTCACCTACAAGACTCATCTCAAATTCAGATTGCATTTGCTGAACAAAATGCTCTATCATCTAGTCAGACATTCCTCCAAAGACTATGTCATCTACATATATTTGAGCAATCATCAGCTGTCCATTTTCATCTTTCACAAACAAGGTTTTGTCATTTCCTCCCTTCCTATAGCCATGGTTAATTAGAAACTCAGCAAGTCTCTCATACCAAGCTCTAGGGGCTTGCTTCAGGCCATATAGAGCTTTCTTCAATTTGTAAACATGGTTTGGAAAACTTGGATCAATGAAGCCTTTAGGCTGTTCCACATAGACCTCTTCATTTAAGTACCCATTGAGAAAGGCACTCTTGACATCCATTTGATACAGCTTGAATTTTAGTATGCATGCAATCCCAAGTAACAATCTAATAGATTCCAACACTGTCTTGGTTCTGGAGTTGTATACTCTATAGGCTCTGCTGTTTGTTGAATAGCCTAGAAAAATTCCCTCTTCACTTTTAGCATCCATCTTTCTTCTTGGTTCCCTGTCAGCTAAAACATAGCACTTACTACCAAACACATGAAAATGCTTCACTGTTGGCTTCCTGTCCTTCCATAGCTCGTACAAGGTTGTAGATGTACCTTTTCTCAAAGTAACTCTATTATGAATATAGCAGGCTGTGTTCATGGCTTCAGCCCAAAAGAAAAATGGCAGCTTCTTCGCATGTAGCATAACCCTGGCGGATTCTTGCAAAGTCCTGTTCTTTCTTTCAGCTATCCCATTTTGTTGGGGAGTAATAGGTGCAGAGAACTCATGAAATATTCCTTCAGAGATGCAGAAATCAGAGAACTTACCATTCTCAAACTCTTTCCCGTGATCACTTCTGATTCTAACAATTCCACAATCCTTTTCTCTCTGAAGTTGTAAGCAAAGATCCTTGAATTTTTCAAAAGTGTCTGATTTCTCCTTAATGAAATTTATCCAAGTATATCTGGAAAAATCATCAACAACAACAAAATCATACTTCTTACCACCTAAGCTTTCAACTTGCATAGGTCCCATTAAGTCCATGTGCAATAACTCAAGAACTCTGGATGTGGACAGATGTTGCAGCTTCTGGTGAGGCATCTTGGTCTATTTTCCTATCTGGCATTCTCCACATATACTTCCTTCCTGAATTTGGAGTTTTGGTAGACCTCTGATGGCTCCTTCAGCAATAGCTTTCTTCATGCTTCTGAGATTCAGATGTCCAAGCTTTTGGTGCCATAGCTTTACTTCATCTTCTTTGGTTATTAGACAAGTAGATAACTTAGATAGCTTTGCTTTATCTTGAGAGACCCACAAGTAGCAATTGTCCTTTGATCTAACACCTTTCATCAGGATGTCCCCTTCATTGTTAGCAACTAAGCATTCACTCTTTGTAAAGTTGACCTTCATTCCTTGATCGCACAGTTGACTAATACTAATTAAGTTAGCAGTTAATCCTTTCACAAGAAGCACCTTATCAAGTTTGGGTAGGCCCTCATCCACAAGATTTCCTACACCCTTTATTTCTCCTTTGGCTCCATCCCCAAAAGTCACAAAACTTGTAGCATAAGGCTTAACATCAGTTAAGTAATTTTTATCACCAGTCATATGTCTGGAACATCCACTGTCAAAGTACCAATCATTTCTGGATGACACTCTCAGCGATGTATGAGCAATTTGAGCAATCTCATCAGCTTCTGGTTCTATTTTTCTAGGATCCACAGTGTTGCTTGTGAAATTATCATTTTTTTGCTTCCTGTAACGACCCTATTTTCGTATGTTATATTTTTATATATTTTATTTTATGGATTTACATTTAAAAATATTTTCTCGTAATCGAGAAATAATTATTTGGCGCGAGGATAAGTTCGTAATCGAGTTTTTAGAGTTTTGGGTGAAATTGGGCCTAGAGCGTGAATAGTATTGGGCTTTTGAGTTTATGAGTAGTAATGATCAAGTGGATGAGATGTAGTAAGCTTAGATTGAATTGGATGGCTAGGATTGATCATGAGAGTTAGTAGTGGAATGGATGGCCATGATTTAATTGATTGGGTTATAAGATTATAACAAAGACTTTACCAAGCACTATTCTTTTTCTTTTTTGGGAAGCTGAAAACGTGAAAGAGAAGAGGAGAAAAACGTGAGAGAAGGAGGAGAGCAAGAGGAAAGCTAGGGCAAGTGATTTTGTGAAGAAAAGCTTGGAATTTCTGTAGATTCATCGATTTTGAGGTAAGAGAGGTAGTATTGCTTATTCACAAGTGATAGAGAAGGGGAGAATGTCTATTTCTCCATCCCAAACTTCCTTTCACTTTGTCTAGGTTTTGATAGAAATGCTGTTAATGATTATATTATGTTTATTTGATGCTTAGTGATGTTGATGGTATGTTTAATTGAAGTTATATGATGTTATCTATGTTTGGGTATTCGAAAATGTTGTTGTTGTTCAAGAAAAGCTTGCGTGAACCCTAACAATGGTGGGTATTGTTAAGGCTATCCTGTTGTGTGAGTATGTGTTACATAATGTTTGGAATGGATAAGTTATCAAAATGTGTGGGTTTTCCTTTGAGACCCTTATGTGGTTGAGTATATACAAGTTGTGTTTTATGAATTGGCCATGAGAGCCTAGTAGTTGTGTTTGTTGTTGTTGATGTTGTGATAATTATCAGAGTGCTGATAATTTAGTGGTTGTGTTTGTTGTTGTTGTTATGATAATTATCAGAGTGCTGATAATTTAGTGGTTGTGTTTGTTGTTGTTGTTGTGATAATTATCAGAGTGCTGATAATTAGTTGTGTTAGTAAGTATTATATTTGCTAAGTGAATCATCATGCATTTCATGATTGTATGATACCTGGAGCGGGTTATTCGATGATATCCGTGTGCGGATATGAAATCCAAGAGTGCTTGGTTATCAAGAGTGCTTGATAAGGATATAAGTTTATCCGAAATGATTTGGTACCACATGCATTAGAGAATGCATTTGAGGCATGCATCCTTTGTGACATTAGTGTTCATCTAGGAATTATGTGTGCATAATTGGTTGTTAAGTGATAATTGTTATTGATGAGTATCGTGTGGGGTTGACAGTTTTGTGCTTCGAGTGGGGTTGACAGTTTTGTGCTTCGAGTGGGGTTGACAGTTTTGTGCTTCGAGTGGGTGAGTTGCTCGAGTGGTTGACAGTTTTGTGCTTCGAGTGGGGTTGACAGTTTTGTGCTTCGTGTGGGGTTGAGGATTTTGTGCTTCGAGTGGGGTTGACAGTTTTGTGCTTCGAGTGGGGTTGAGGATTTTGTGCTTCGTGTGGGGTTGAGGTTTTGTGCTTCGTGTGGGGTTGATGAGTTTTGTGTTTTGTCGATTATGTGTTGTGTTTCGGTTATGTATAATAATGTGTTATTTATACATGTTTATTGGTTGTGATACTAACACTCTCTGTTTTGTGTTATTTGCTGGATCTTTGGGGATCCAGAATATCAGGGTGACGAGGCTATCGTCGAGGAGTAGCTTTTGCTGTTTAGAAGCTTGCGTAGTGGTGAGGACATAGCTTAGCTATCCTTACTTTTTGGTACTAGGTGTTGTATCCTAGTTAGAGTTTAGGGCTCTGATAGTTGTAACACTACTTTGGGTATCTGAACGTGTATGTATAATTTGGTAATGGTCTCTGATGTAAATTTGGATGTTAATCTTTCTAATGCTGTTAGTCTGATTTTTCTGCACAACTTTTCCGAATTTGAAACAAAAACTGGTACTGATCGGTACAGATTTGGCCTTAGGGTGTAAACATGAAAGTTTTAGATAATTTTGTTAGCTTTCCAGTGGCTTTGGTTTGACGTGAAAATGACTTTTAGTTTTTGAGTTATGATGAAAATACTCCCAGGAGGTCTAAGTGAAAATGTGCTGTGACAGCATTTTTCTGTTTCATGTTTTGCGTCTTTTTAGCACGTCTCTGTTTGTTATTTTTTTTCCGCTGCTGTATGTGAATCAAATATATTTTGATTTGTTGATGTTTTATGAAAATGCGTTTTCATTATGTTGTAACTTCCTATGTCCTTAACGTTTTTTTTTATTAAAGTTAATAATCGGCGATTAAGGGTTAGGGTGTTACAATAGGTGGTATCAGAGCAGGTCGATCCATTGGATCAATTAAGTTTAGTATACCCTTTGTGTAACCTGTGTTTCCTTAAACACTGTGTTCTCACTTGTGTTATGTGATGGTTGGTAGTGTGTGTAGATATGACGCAACGAGCACTTGCGGACGCGATGGAGCGGATGGCGGATGCCATGGCTCAGGATGCTGCTAGTAGGACCGCGGATAGAGCCGCACAACAAGCTAGAGGAGGCGGGGAAGATGAGCTGAGGCTCGAGAGGTTTATGAACAACAAACCGCCTATCTTCAAGGGAGGATACGATCCAGATGGAGCTCAGACTTGGTTGGAAGGAATTGAGAGAATTTTCGGGGCTATGCGTTGTCTGGACGCGCATAAGGTATTGCTTAGGAGGGTATGTTCTCCATGATGAGGCCGATCATTGGTGGGGAAACGCTAGTCAGAGGTTGGGGAGCTGGTGGAGCTTTAGTTACTTGGGCTCGTTTCCGGAGAGAGTTTTTAACCAAGTATTTTCCGGCAGACGAGAGGAACCGTAAGGTGATTGAGTTCATGGAGCTCAAGCAGGGGAGTTTATCTGTTTCTGAATATGCGGCTAAGTTTGAAGACTTGTGTCGTTTTGCTCCTCATTACAACACGATGGAAGCCGAGGAAGACAAGTGTGTAAAGTTTGAAAATGGGCTGAGGCCAGACATCAAGCAGTTGATTGGGTTTAGCGAGATCAGGAATTTTCCGATGTTGGTGAATAAGAGCCGAATATGTGATAAGGACAGTAAAGCTAAGGCTAATTACTACAAAGCCGCGAATGAGAAGAGGGGAAAGGACATGGCTAGAGGTAAACCGTATGGCAGAGGTGGGAAGAAACCAGATGAAGGTGGGAGTAGTGGTGGCAAGTTTGGAGGTAATAGGAATTGCTTTAAGTGTGGACAACCGGGACATCGTTTTTTTGAGTGCCCGAAGAATGATGGAAAATGTTTCAAGTGTGGTGATCCTAACCACAAAGCTGATCAGTGCAAGAAGGGTATTGTGTGCTTCAACTGCAAAGAAGCGGGTCATAAGAGCAACGTGTGTAAGAAGCCTAGAGCGGCTGGAGGAAAAGTGTTTGCTTTAGATGGTGGTGATGCGAAGGCGGACAACTTGATCAGAGGTACATGCTTTATCAATAATACTCCTTTGTCTGCTATTATTGATACGGGTGCTACCCACTCATTTATTTCTGTGGATTGCGTTAAGAGGTTGGGTCTTAGAGTAGAAAATATGATGGGACGCATGGTTATAGAAACGCCTGCAAGTGGTTCGGTATCGACTACTCTAGTCTGTGTTGACTGTTCAGTCACTATGTATGGTCGACACTTTGGAATGGATTTAGTCTGCATTCCGTTGAGCGGAATAGACGTTATCTTTGGTATGAACTGGTTAGAATTTAATCGGGTTCATATCAACTGTGGTAAGAAGACGGTTATGTTCCCAAGACTGGAGCCAGAGTTGTGTTCGAAGCTCATGTGTTGTCGAGAAGTGGTAAGATCAGTGAAGGCTCAAGAGGACGTGTTTGCTATGTTTGCTTCGCTGAGAGTGGAAGAGAAGATTGAGGTTGATGCGTTGCCGGTGGTGCGTGATTTCACAGATGTTTTTCCAGATGACATTTTGGATTTACCACCCGAGAGAGAGGTTGAATTCGCAATTGACATAGTACCTGGCACTAGTCCGATATCAATGGCGCCGTATCGTATGTCAGCTGCTGAGCTAGAAAAGTTGAAGGAACAATTGGAGGAATTGTTAGAGAAAAAGTTTGTAAGACCGAGTGTATCGCCGTGGGGTGCGCCGGTTCTGTTGGTAAAGAAGAAAGATGGTAGTATGCGTCTGTGCATCGACTATCGTCAGTTGAATAAAGCAACTATCAAGAACAAGTATCCACTTCCGAGGATAGATGATTTGATGGATCAGTTAGTGGGAGCCTGTGTGTTCAGCAAGATTGATTTGAGATCGGGATATCACCAGATAAGAGTTAAGGCGGAGGATATACCGAAGACTACTTTCAGGACAAGGTATGGTCACTACGAGTACGCTGTTATGCCTTTTGGAGTTACTAATGCACCTGGAGTGTTTATGGAATATATGAATCGTATATTTCATTCCTTTTTGGATCGATTCGTGGTGGTCTTCATAGACGATATTTTGGTATACTCGAAGACGGAAGAGGAACATGCCGAGCATTTGAGGATTGTGTTGGAGGTGTTGCGCGAGAAGAAGCTTTATGCAAAATTTTCTAAGTGTGAATTTTGGTTGCATGAAGTTAGCTTTTTGGGTCACGTCATTTCAAGTGGTGGTATAGCAGTGGATCCTGCTAAGGTAGAGGCCGTGCAAGATTGGGGAACGCCGGAGTCTGTTACTGAGATCCGAAGTTTTCTTGGTTTGGCCGGTTACTATCGGAGGTTCATCGAAGGATTTTCAAAGTTGGCGTTGCCGTTGACACAGTTGACTAGGAAGGGTCAAGCTTTCATTTGGGATGACAAGTGTGAGCAGAGTTTCCAAGAGCTTGAAGAGGAGGTTGACATCTGCACCTGTGCTAATTCTGCCAAATCCTGAAGGAACCGTTCGTGGTTTATTGCGATGCGTCGAAGATGGGTCTAGGATGGTGTGTTGATGCAGAAGGGACAAGTCGTTGCTTATGCATCAAGACAAGCTGAAGATTCATGAGAGGAACTATCCTACGCATGATTTGGAGCTAGCTGCTGTCGTGTTTGTTCTCAAGATTTGGAGGCACTACTTGTATGGGTCAAGGTTCGAGGTTTTCAGCGATCACAAGAGTCTGAAATACTTGTTTGATCAGAAGGAGCTCAATATGAGGCAAAGAAGATGGTTAGAGTTTCTTAAGGATTATGATTTCGAGTTAAGTTATCACCCGGGTAAGGCTAATGTGGTAGCCGATGCGTTGAGTAGGAAGTCTTTGCATCTGTCGTCTTTGATGGCGAAGGAACTGAGATTGATTGAAGAGTTTAGAGACCTCAGTTTGGTTTGCGAAAGGACAACCAGAAGCGTGAAGCTAGGAATGTTGAGGTTGACGAATGATTTTCTTGAAGAGGTTGTGGAGAAGCAAAAGTCTGATGTGAGATTGACGAAGCTTAAGACGCTCATCGAGCAGGGGAAAAAGGTAAACGTTGAGATCGATGAGAAAGGCGTGATGAGGTGTCAGGGAAGGTTATGTGTACCTGATGTGCCTGAGTTGAAGCGGATGATCTTGGAGGAAGGTCACAGAAGCAACTTAAGTATTCATCCTGGTGTTACTAAGATGTATCAAGATCTGAGGAAAATGTTTTGGTGGCAAGGGATGAAGAAAGAGATCGCCGAGTTTGTTTTCGCGTGTTTGACTTGTCAGAAGTCCAAGGTGGAGTATCAGAAGCCGTCAGGGCTATTGCAACCTATGTTTATTCCAGAGTGGAAATGGGATAGTATTGCGATGGATTTTGTAAGCGGTTTGCCGAAGACGTCGAAAGGTAACAATATGATTTGGGTAGTTGTCGACAGATTAACAAAGTCTGCTCATTTCATAGCTATCAAGACCGGTATGCTAGTACCGAAGCTGGCTGAGATTTATGTCGAGCAAATCGTGAGATTGCATGGAATTCCGTCGAGTATCGTATCAGATCGAGATCCCCGTTTTACTTCAAGGTTTTGGGAGAGTTTGCAAGAGGCGTTGGGGACTAAGTTGCGGATGAGTTCTGCTTATCACCCGCAGACGGATGGTCAGTCAGAGAGGACGATTCAATCATTGGAGGATTTATTAAGATCGTGCATTTTGGAACAAGGAGTGAGTTGGGAAGCTTGCTTACCATTGATTGAGTTTACGTATAACAACAGTTTTCATTCGAGCATTGGTATGGCACCTTTTGAAGCGTTGTATGGAAGAAGATGTAGAACACCTTTGTGTTGGTTTGAATCGGGAGAAAGTGTGGTGCTTGGACCTGAGATTGTGCAACAAACGACCGAGAAGATCAAGATGATCCAAGAAAAGATGAGAGCGTCGCAGAGTCGCCAGAAAAGCTATGCCGACAAGAGAAGAAAGGATATAGAATTTCAAGAAGGAGATCATGTGTTTCTAAGAGTTACATCGACTACGGGAATTGGACGGGCTTTGAAATCGAAGAAGTTAGCATCGAGGTTCATTGGTCCGTATCAGATTTTGAAGAGGATTGGGAAGGTGGCGTATAGGATTGCGTTACCGCCGTCGTTGTCAAATCTACATGACGTTTTTCACGTGTCTCAAGTTAAGGAAATACGTATCGGATCCGTCACATGTGATTGAGTCGGACGAGATACAAGTGAGAGAGAATTTAACGGTTGCAACGGTACCCTTAAGGATTGAAGGACAAGAGATGAAGAGGCTCAGGAACAAAGAGATTTCATCGGTGAAAGTCGTTTGGGGAGGCCCAGCCGGTGAATATGCGACGTGGGAGCTCGAGAGCAAGATGCGGGACTCCTATCCAGAGTTGTTTTCAGGTATTTTCGAGGGCGAAAATTCTTTTTAGGGGGGTAGAGTTGTAACGACCCTATTTTCGTATGTTATATTTTTATATATTTTATTTTATGGATTTACATTTAAAAATATTTTCTCGTAATCGAGAAATAATTATTTGGCGCGAGGATAAGTTCGTAATCGAGTTTTTAGAGTTTTGGGTGAAATTGGGCCTAGAGCGTGAATAGTATTGGGCTTTTGAGTTTATGAGTAGTAATGATCAAGTGGATGAGATGTAGTAAGCTTAGATTGAATTGGATGGCTAGGATTGATCATGAGAGTTAGTAGTGGAATGGATGGCCATGATTTAATTGATTGGGTTATAAGATTATAACAAAGACTTTACCAAGCACTATTCTTTTTCTTTTTTGGGAAGCTGAAAACGTGAAAGAGAAGAGGAGAAAAACGTGAGAGAAGGAGGAGAGCAAGAGGAAAGCTAGGGCAAGTGATTTTGTGAAGAAAAGCTTGGAATTTCTGTAGATTCATCGATTTTGAGGTAAGAGAGGTAGTATTGCTTATTCACAAGTGATAGAGAAGGGGAGAATGTCTATTTCTCCATCCCAAACTTCCTTTCACTTTGTCTAGGTTTTGATAGAAATGCTGTTAATGATTATATTATGTTTATTTGATGCTTAGTGATGTTGATGGTATGTTTAATTGAAGTTATATGATGTTATCTATGTTTGGGTATTCGAAAATCATGTTGTTGTTCAAGAAAAGCTTGCGTGAACCCTAACAATGGTGGGTTTTGTTAAGGGCATCATGTTGTGTGAGTATGTGTTATATAATGCTTAGAATGGCTGTTAGAAACTAATAGAGTGTGTCTAAGGTTTTGAAAGTGGATTTGGACTTAATAATATTAAAGACTAAGGTGTGGGTTTTCCTTTGAGACCCTTATGTGGTTGAGTATATACAAGTTGTGTCTTATGAATTGGCCATGAGAGCCTAGTAGTTGTGTTTGTTGTTGTTGATGTTGTGATAATTATCAGAGTGCTGATAATTTAGTATTTGTGTTTGTTGATGTTGTGATAATTATCAGAGTGCTGATAATTTAGTATTTGTGTTTGTTGTTGTTGTGATAATTATCAGAGTGCTGATAATTTAGTGTTGTGTTTGTTGAATCATCATGCATTTCATGATTGTATGATACCCGGAGCGGGTTATTCGATGATATCCGTGTGCGGATATGAAATCCAAGAGTGCTTGGTTATCAAGAGTGCTTGATAAGGATATAAGTTTATCCGAAATGATTTGGTACCACATGCATTAGAGAATGCATTTGAGGCATGCATCCTTTGTGACATTAGTGTTCATCTAGGAATTATGTGTGCATAATGGTTGTTAAGTGATAATTGTTATTGATGAGTATCGTGTGGGGTTGACAGTTTTGTGCTTCGAGTGGGGTTGACAGTTTTGTGCTTCGAGTGGGGTTGACAGTTTTGTGCTTCGAGTGGGGTTGACAGTTTTGTGCTTCGAGTGGGGTTGACAGTTTTGTGCTTCGAGTGGGGTTGACAGTTTTGTGCTTCGTGTGGGGTTGAGGATTTTGTGCTTCGTGTGGGGTTGAGGTTTTGTGCTTCGTGTGGGGTTGAGGATTTTGTGCTTCGTGTGGGGTTGATGAGTTTTGTGTTTTGTCGATTATGTGTTGTGTTTCGGTTATGTATAATAATGTGTTATTTATACATGTTTATTGGTTGTGATACTAACACTCTCTGTTTTGTGTTATTTGCTGGATCTTTGGGGATCCAGAATATCAGGGTGACGAGGCTATCGTCGAGGAGTAGCTTTTGCTGTTTAGAAGCTTGCGTAGTGGTGAGGACATAGCTTAGCTATCCTTACTTTTTGGTACTAGGTGTTGTATCCTAGTTAGAGTTTAGGGCTCTGATAGTTGTAACACTACTTTGGGTATCTGAACGTGTATGTATAATTTGGTAATGGTCTCTGATGTAAATTTGGATGTTAATCTTTCTAATGCTGTTAGTCTGATTTTTCTGCACAACTTTTCCGAATTTGAAACAAAAACTGGTACTGATCGGTACAGATTTGGCCTTAGGGTGTAAACATGAAAGTTTTAGATAATTTTGTTAGCTTTCCAGTGGCTTTGGTTTGACGTGAAAATGACTTTTAGTTTTTGAGTTATGATGAAAATACTCCCAGGAGGTCTAAGTGAAAATGTGCTGTGACAGCATTTTTCTGTTTCATGTTTTGCGTCTTTTTCGCACGTCTCTGTTTGTTATTTTTTTCCGCTGCTGTATGTGAATCAAATATATTTTGATTTGTTGATGTTTTATGAAAATGCGTTTTCATTATGTTGTAACTTCCTATGTCCTTAACGTTTTTTTTTATTAAAGTTAATAATCGGCGATTAAGGGTTAGGGTGTTACAATAGGTGGTATCAGAGCAGGTCGATCCATTGGATCAATTAAGTTTAGTATACCCTTTGTGTAACCTGTGTTTCCTTAAACACTGTGTTCTCACTTGTGTTATGTGATGGTTGGTAGTGTGTGTAGATATGACGCAACGAGCACTTGCGGACGCGATGGAGCGGATGGCGGATGCCATGGCTCAGGATGCTGCTAGTAGGACCGCGGATAGAGCCGCACAACAAGCTAGAGGAGGCGGGGAAGATGAGCTGAGGCTCGAGAGGTTTATGAACAACAAACCGCCTATCTTCAAGGGAGGATACGATCCAGATGGAGCTCAGACTTGGTTGGAAGGAATTGAGAGAATTTTCGGGGCTATGCGTTGTTTGGACGCGCATAAGGTATTGCTTGGAGGGTATGTTCTCCATGATGAGGCCGATCATTGGTGGGGAAACGCTAGTCAGAGGTTGGGGGCTGGTGGAGCTTTAGTTACTTGGGCTCGTTTCCGGAGAGAGTTTTTAACCAAGTATTTTCCGGCAGACGAGAGGAACCGTAAGGTGATTGAGTTCATGGAGCTCAAGCAGGGGAGTTTATCTGTTTCTGAATATGCGGCCAAGTTTGAAGACTTTGTGTCGTTTTGCTCCTCATTACAACACGATGGAAGCTGAGGAAGATAAGTGTGTAAAGTTTGAAAATGGGCTGAGGCCAGACATCAAGCAGTTGATTGGGTTTAGCGAGATCAGGAATTTTCCGATGTTGGTGAATAAGAGCCGAATATGTGATAAGGACAGTAAAGCTAAGGCTAATTACTACAAAGCCGCGAATGAGAAGAGGGGAAAGGACATGGCTAGAGGTAAACCGTATGGCAGAGGTGGGAAGAAACCAGATGAAGGTGGGAGTAGTGGTGGCAAGTTTGGAGGTAATAGGAATTGCTTTAAGTGTGGACAACCGGGACATCGTTTTTTTGAGTGCCCGAAGAATGATGGAAAATGTTTCAAGTGTGGTGATCCTAACCACAAAGCTGATCAGTGCAAGAAGGGTATTGTGTGCTTCAACTGCAAAGAAGCGGGTCATAAGAGCAACGTGTGTAAGAAGCCTAGAGCGGCTGGAGGAAAAGTGTTTGCTTTAGATGGTGGTGATGCGAAGGCGGACAACTTGATCAGAGGTACATGCTTTATCAATAATACTCCTTTGTCTGCTATTATTGATACGGGTGCTACCCACTCGTTTATTTCTGTGGATTGCGTTAAGAGGTTGGGTCTTAGAGTAGAAAATATGATGGGACGCATGGTTATAGAAACGCCTGCAAGTGGTTCGGTATCGACTACTCTAGTCTGTGTTGACTGTTCAGTCACTATGTATGGTCGACACTTTGGAATGGATTTAGTCTGCATTCCGTTGAGCGGAATAGACGTTATCTTTGGTATGAACTGGTTAGAATTTAATCGGGTTCATATCAACTGTGGTAAGAAGACGGTTATGTTTCCAAGACTGGAGCCAGAGTTGTGTTCGAAGCTCATGTGTTGTCGAGAAGTGGTAAGATCAGTGAAGGCTCAAGAGGACGTGTTTGCTATGTTTGCTTCGTTGAGAGTGGAAGAGAAGATTGAGGTTGATGCGTTGCCGGTGGTGCGTGATTTCACAGATGTTTTTCCAGATGACATTTTGGATTTACCACCCGAGAGAGAGGTTGAATTCGCAATTGACATAGTACCTGGCACTAGTCCGATATCAATGGCGCCGTATCGTATGTCAGCTGCTGAGCTAGAAAAGTTGAAGGAACAATTGGAGGAATTGTTAGAGAAAAAGTTTGTAAGACCGAGTATATCGCCGTGGGGTGCGCCGGTTCTGTTGGTAAAGAAGAAAGATGGTAGTATGCGTCTGTGCATCGACTATCGTCAGTTGAATAAAGCAACTATCAAGAATAAGTATCCACTTCCGAGGATAGATGATTTGATGGATCAGTTAGTGGGAGCCTGTGTGTTCAGCAAGATTGATTTGAGATCGGGATATCACCAGATAAGAGTTAAGGCGGAGGATATACCGAAGACTGCTTTCAGGACAAGGTATGGTCACTACGAGTACGCTGTTATGCCTTTTGGAGTTACTAATGCACCTGGAGTGTTTATGGAATATATGAATCGTATATTTCATTCCTTTTTGGATCGATTCGTGGTGGTCTTCATAGACGATATTTTGGTATACTCGAAGACGGAAGAGGAACATGCCGAGCATTTGAGGATTGTGTTGGAGGTGTTGCGCGAGAAGAAGCTTTATGCAAAATTTTCTAAGTGTGAATTTTGGTTGCATGAAGTTAGCTTTTTGGGTCACGTCATTTCAAGTGGTGGTATAGCAGTGGATCCTGCTAAGGTAGAGGCCGTGCAAGATTGGGGAACGCCGGAGTCTGTTACTGAGATCCGAAGTTTTCTTGGTTTGGCCGGTTACTATCGGAGGTTCATCGAAGGATTTTCAAAGTTGGCGTTGCCGTTGACGCAGTTGACTAGGAAGGGTCAAGCTTTCATTTGGGATGACAAGTGTGAGCAGAGTTTCCAAGAGCTGAAGAGGAGGTTGACATCTGCACCTGTGCTAATTCTGCCAAATCCGAAGGAACCGTTCGTGGTTTATTGCGATGCGTCGAAGATGGGTCTAGGAGGTGTGTTGATGCAGAAGGGACAAGTCGTTGCTTATGCATCAAGACAGCTGAAGATTCATGAGAGGAACTATCCTACGCATGATTTGGAGCTAGCTGCTGTCGTGTTTGTTCTCAAGATTTGGAGGCACTACTTGTATGGGTCAAGGTTCGAGGTTTTCAGCGATCACAAGAGTCTGAAATACTTGTTTGATCAGAAGGAGCTCAATATGAGGCAAAGAAGATGGTTAGAGTTTCTTAAGGATTATGATTTCGAGTTGAGCTATCACCCGGGTAAGGCTAATGTGGTAGCCGATGCGTTGAGTAGGAAGTCTTTGCATATGTCGTCTCTGATGGCGAAGGAACTGAGATTGATTGAAGAGTTTAGAGACCTCAGTTTGGTTTGTGAAAGGACAACCAGAAGCGTGAAGCTAGGAATGTTGAGGTTGACGAATGATTTTCTTGAAGAGGTTGTGGAAAAGCAAAAGTCTGATGTGAGATTGACGAAGCTTAAGACGCTCATCGAGCAAGGGAAAAAGGTAAACGTTGAGATCGATGAGAAAGGCGTGATGAGGTGTCAGGGAAGGTTATGCGTACCTGATGTGCCTGAGTTGAAGCGGATGATCTTGGAGGAAGGTCACAGAAGCAACTTAAGTATTCATCCTGGTGTTACTAAGATGTATCAAGATCTGAGGAAAATGTTTTGGTGGCAAGGGATGAAGAAAGAGATCGCCGAGTTTGTTTTCGCGTGTTTGACTTGTCAGAAGTCCAAGGTGGAGTATCAGAAGCCGTCAGGGCTATTGCAACCTACGTTTATTCCAGAGTGGAAATGGGATAGTATTGCGATGGATTTTGTAAGCGGTTTGCCGAAGACGTCGAAAGGTAACAATATGATTTGGGTAGTTGTCGACAGGTTAACAAAGTCTGCTCATTTCATAGCTATCAAGACCGGTATGCTAGTACCGAAGTTGGCTGAGATTTATGTTGAGCAAATCGTGAGATTGCATGGAATTCCGTCGAGTATCGTATCAGATCGAGATCCCCGTTTTACTTCAAGGTTTTGGGAGAGTTTGCAAGAGGCGTTGGGGACTAAGTTGCGGATGAGTTCTGCTTATCACCCGCAGACGGATGGTCAGTCGGAGAGGACGATTCAATCATTGGAGGATTTATTGAGATCGTGCATTTTGGAACAAGGAGTGAGTTGGGAAGCTTGCTTACCATTGATTGAGTTTACGTATAACAACAGTTTTCATTCGAGCATTGGTATGGCACCTTTTGAAGCGTTGTATGGAAGAAGATGTAGAACACCTTTGTGTTGGTTTGAATCGGGAGAAAGTGTGGTGCTTGGACCTGAGATTGTGCAACAAACGACCGAGAAGATCAAGATGATCCAAGAAAAGATGAGAGCGTCGCAGAGTCGCCAGAAAAGCTATGCCGACAAGAGAAGAAAGGATATAGAATTTCAAGAAGGAGATCATGTGTTTCTAAGAGTTACATCGACTACGGGAATTGGACGGGCTTTGAAATCGAAGAAGTTAGCATCGAGGTTCATTGGTCCGTATCAGATTTTGAAGAGGATTGGGAAGGTGGCGTATAGGATTGCGTTACCGCCGTCGTTGTCAAATCTACATGACGTTTTTCACGTGTCTCAATTAAGGAAATACGTATCGGATCCGTCACATGTGATTGAGTCGGACGAGATACAAGTGAGAGAGAATTTAACGGTTGCAACGGTACCCTTAAGGATTGAAGGACAAGAGATGAAGAGGCTCAGGAACAAAGAGATTTCATCGGTGAAAGTCGTTTGGGGAGGCCCAGCCGGTGAATATGCGACGTGGGAGCTCGAGAGCAAGATGCGGGACTCCTATCCAGAGTTGTTTTCAGGTATTTTCGAGGGCGAAAATTCTTTTAGGGGGGTAGAGTTGTAACGACCCTATTTTCGTATGTTATATTTTTATATATTTTATTTTATGGATTTACATTTAAAAATATTTTCTCGTAATCGAGAAATAATTATTTGGCGCGAGGATAAGTTCGTAATCGAGTTTTTAGAGTTTTGGGTGAAATTGGGCCTAGAGCGTGAATAGTATTGGGCTTTTGAGTTTATGAGTAGTAATGATCAAGTGGATGAGATGTAGTAAGCTTAGATTGAATTGGATGGCTAGGATTGATCATGAGAGTTAGTAGTGGAATGGATGGCCATGATTTAATTGATTGGGTTATAAGATTATAACAAAGACTTTACCAAGCACTATTCTTTTTCTTTTTTGGGAAGCTGAAAACGTGAAAGAGAAGAGGAGAAAAACGTGAGAGAAGGAGGAGAGCAAGAGGAAAGCTAGGGCAAGTGATTTTGTGAAGAAAAGCTTGGAATTTCTGTAGATTCATCGATTTTGAGGTAAGAGAGGTAGTATTGCTTATTCACAAGTGATAGAGAAGGGGAGAATGTCTATTTCTCCATCCCAAACTTCCTTTCACTTTGTCTAGGTTTTGATAGAAATGCTGTTAATGATTATATTATGTTTATTTGATGCTTAGTGATGTTGATGGTATGTTTAATTGAAGTTATATGATGTTATCTATGTTTGGGTATTCGAAAATCATGTTGTTGTTCAAGAAAAGCTTGCGTGAACCCTAACAATGGTGGGTTTTGTTAAGGGCATCATGTTGTGTGAGTATGTGTTATATAATGCTTAGAATGGCTGTTAGAAACTAATAGAGTGTGTCTAAGGTTTTGAAAGTGGATTTGGACTTAATAATATTAAAGACTAAGGTGTGGGTTTTCCTTTGAGACCCTTATTCGATGATATCCGTGTGCGGATATGAAATCCAAGAGTGCTTGGTTATCAAGAGTGCTTGATAAGGATATAAGTTTATCCGAAATGATTTGGTACCACATGCATTAGAGAATGCATTTGAGGCATGCATCCTTTGTGACATTAGTGTTCATCTAGGAATTATGTGTGCATAATGGTTGTTAAGTGATAATTGTTATTGATGAGTATCGTGTGGGGTTGACAGTTTTGTGCTTCGAGTGGGGTTGACAGTTTTGTGCTTCGAGTGGGGTTGACAGTTTTGTGCTTCGAGTGGGGTTGACAGTTTTGTGCTTCGAGTGGGGTTGACAGTTTTGTGCTTCGTGTGGGGTTGAGGATTTTGTGCTTCGTGTGGGGTTGAGGTTTTGTGCTTCGTGTGGGGTTGAGGATTTTGTGCTTCGTGTGGGGTTGATGAGTTTTGTGTTTTGTCGATTATGTGTTGTGTTTCGGTTATGTATAATAATGTGTTATTTATACATGTTTATTGGTTGTGATACTAACACTCTCTGTTTTGTGTTATTTGCTGGATCTTTGGGGATCCAGAATATCAGGGTGACGAGGCTATCGTCGAGGAGTAGCTTTTGCTGTTTAGAAGCTTGCGTAGTGGTGAGGACATAGCTTAGCTATCCTTACTTTTTGGTACTAGGTGTTGTATCCTAGTTAGAGTTTAGGGCTCTGATAGTTGTAACACTACTTTGGGTATCTGAACGTGTATGTATAATTTGGTAATGGTCTCTGATGTAAATTTGGATGTTAATCTTTCTAATGCTGTTAGTCTGATTTTTCTGCACAACTTTTCCGAATTTGAAACAAAAACTGGTACTGATCGGTACAGATTTGGCCTTGGGTGTAAACATGAAAGTTTTAGATAATTTTGTTAGCTTTCCAGTGGCTTTGGTTTGACGTGAAAATGACTTTTAGTTTTTGAGTTATGATGAAAATACTCCCAGGAGGTCTAAGTGAAAATGTGCTGTGACAGCATTTTTCTGTTTCATGTTTTGCGTCTTTTTAGCACGTCTCTGTTTGTTATTTTTTTCCGCTGCTGTATGTGAATCAAATATATTTTGATTTGTTGATGTTTTATGAAAATGCGTTTTCATTATGTTGTAACTTCCTATGTCCTTAACGTTTTTTTTTATTAAAGTTAATAATCGGCGATTAAGGGTTAGGGTGTTACACTTCCACTGCTTCTTGGTGATCTTTACTGTGGGATCAGGTCTTGGTGAATAGGTCCTGTCTGGGTAACCATATAATTTGAAACAGAAAGGTCTGGTATGTCCTTTTCTTCCACAATAGTGACATACCCAACCATAATACCTTCCTTTTGATCTGGGCCTATATTCAGATGCCTGTTGTCTCACCTGATGCTGGGGCATCTGTCTTGACATAGTATGATCATAAGTACTAACAGATGGCACAAATTGTCTCACTGGTAGTTGTTTCTGCTGAGGCAAGGATCTGTAGTCAAACCCAATACCTTTAGAATGTCCAGGTTTCTGTCCTATTTCCAGAATTTCGTCTAAAGCATCAGTACCTTTGTTCATCATCCGCAGTTGCTTGTTCATATTGTCAATCTTGGAAGTAAGTAAGATAACCTCATCATTGAGATCTGAGTTTATTTTCAGAAGTTTGTCTTTCTCAGCTTGCAAGAGAGCAATGGTCCTCTTTTGTTTTTCTAAAGTTCTACAAACTTCCTCACTTTTGAGACATAGTTCCTTGTAAGAATCAGCCAATTCATCATATGTTACCTCTTCATCACTAGATTCATTGTCAGATGTGCACACTCCAGTCAAGGCATTCACATGTTTTGCAGTTTCAGGTTCTTCTTCTGATTCATCCTCATCAGACCAAGACACAGTCATCACCTTCTTTTGTTTCTTCAGATAAGTTGCACACTCAGTTCTGATGTGACCAAATCCTTCACATTCATGGCATTGCACCCCTTTGCTTTGATTGATTTTGTCATCAGTTCTAGGTTTCCTCTGATTGTTGACATTTTTATAGATGCTGCGACTGTTGTCCGGAGCATTTGTCCTAGGGCGTCTGTCCATCCTCTTCACAACTTTATTAAATTGTTTGCCCAACAACACAATAGCTTCAGAGATGCTCTCATCAGTATCTAAATTACTCTCCACATCATCTTCATCAGTGTTGGAGATGAAAGCAATGTTCTTGTCTTTCTTTTCAGATCTTTCATTAGCCTTCAATTCAAAAGTTTAAAGAGATCCAATCAACTCATCAACTTTCATATTTCCAATATCTTGGGCCTCCTCAATAGCACATACTTTCATATCAAATTTCTTAGGCAGGGACCTGAGGATTTTGCTTACCAGTTTTTCATCAGACATCTTTTCCCCCAAGGATTCAAATGTGTTAGCATATTCTAGCACATTCATGTGAAAATCATGAACACTCTCTCCTTCCTTCATTCTCAGATTCTCAAACTGTGTTGTTAGCAGTTGTAGCCTTGACTTCTTGACCTTTTGAGTACCTTCATGAGCTGTTCTTAGGATATCCCAAGCTTCCTTAGCAACAGTACATTGTTTAATCAACCTGAACATGTTCTTGTCTACACCATTAAACAAAGCATTCAGGGCTTTAGAGTTTCCAATAGCTGTAGTGTCTTTTGCCGTAGACCACTCCTCTTCTGGTTTTAACTCATCAGTATCAACATTATTCGCATCTTTTATTTTAGGAGGGACCCATGCCTTGATCACAGCCTTCCAAGCTCTGCTGTCTAGAGATTTCAAGAATGCTGTCATGCGTGATTTCCAAATGTCATAGTTCGACCCATCCAACAGGGGTGGTCTGTTCACCAGTCCTCCTTCTTTATCCATTAAGCCAGAAAATTCTTTCCCTAGAGCTCACCCACACAGAACAGGGTGCCTGCTCTGATACCAATTGAAATTTCTGGCAACCTAACTGACAGACGCTGTGCACAACGTTGGCACAACTGTCCGAGCACTTGTCTATTCAGAACTACAATTAAAAATAACGCAGCGTAACAAGGCACAAATAAAAGGAACACAACAGAAAGATAAAGTACACAGTGAGTTTGTTAACCCAGTTCGGAGCAACTCTCCTACTCTGGGGGATACCAATCCAGGAATGAATCCACTATAATAGTTCTAGTGAAAAGACCAACGTAAACACACAACTTGACTTTGCACCAAGACCCTACCAGTGTCAACTCTATCTAGGAACTCCTAGATATGAGACCCCGTCTCAATACGTACCAACAGCACAATCAGTATTGTTATCAAATACGCAAATCACAACCAAGAGAAACACACTCTACTAACACATACTCACTCCGTACTTAAAAGCTTAGGAGCAGCTTACAATTACAACTCAAACAAACTCAGTCCTTAGCTTGAATCAGGGAGATACAAGCAAGGCTCACAATTAACAAAAGAAACCCTAAAAACCTTAAACACACGCTTTGCTAACACACACGGTTTTCAGTTACCCTACTAGGGTTTTACTTCCCTAATATATAATACTGAGATAGCACGGGTTTGGGCTTCAAAAACAGAGCGTGGACATTGTCCGGTCCAGCTGGAAAATCTTCTAGAGACAATAAAAAGCTTCCAAATATAGAATGATATCTTGTGGAAAAATAGCAAGGCAAGACTGCCTTTTACACATCATCAGATACACGCGCCTTGATCAGCAAGCTAGAGGAAAAAAATCTTCAAGCAAATCTTTGGAAGATTGCGTACACAAATAAAACGCTAGCTGGCGCGAAAACCACAAGTCACATAATGCTGTTCCATATGCTACCGCATCTGTCTCAGCATCTGGCTAGTAGATGTTTTTGCAAAATGTAGCCAATCTACAAAAACCCAACAGAGCCGTTGCAAGTTGAGCTAGGATTTCTGCAAATGTGTGCTGCACTTTTTCAAACAAAACAAAGCAGCAGCCATTTTTGAAATGGCCTACCTTAAAAGCTGGAGAATGTTTGGGTTAGGGAGACAACTGTTCCATTGGGTTGCTCTGACACATCCAGGCATTAAATGCGCACAGTACTGGTCACTTTCCAAGCCACATCAGCTTCAGAAGCTTCTGTGTGAACAGTGCATCAGAAGCTGCCTTGTACGGATTAGAAGCTGGCTTCAGGATCAGAAGTTGGTCTTCAGACGTTGACTTGCGTTGACTTCTTCAGAAGCACCCAGACATCAGAAGCTGTCTTCAGACTTCTCTTCAGAGGCACCACTTCAGGAGCACTCTTTAGTAGCACTTCTTCAGGAGCACTTCTACAGGAGCACTACTTCAGGAGCACTACTTCAGGAGCATCCAATTCAGGAGCACTACCTCAGGAGCACTTCTTCAGAAGCACTACTTCAAGAGCACTACTTCAGGAGCATCCAGTTCAGGAGCACTACCTCAGGAGCACTTCTTCAGACCCAGTTTCCTTCTAGCTTTGCAACATTGCTTCTTAGCTTTCCTTTCTTGCTCTAAGCTTGTTCTTCCATAACCATTCTTAATAATCAATCATAAAATACATGGTTCTGATATCACTTGAACAAAGCATTAGCAAATAACCAATTTTCTATTTAACACTTTGTTATCATCAAAACCATAAAGAGAGATATGTTTACACATAATGTTTCAACAATCTCCCCCTTAATTCATAAGAGAGTTGTTAAACACATTTTGTTCCAACAATCTCCCCCTTTTTGATGATGACAAACATAAGTATTAAATCAGAAAATTGTTGTTAACTTAATTAACAAGTTAGCTGTAGGGTGTGAGGTTTGTAAGCTCCCCCTGAGTTTGATCCAAGTTAATTAAGTTCAGTTTAAATCACAAATGTGAAAATTTCAGAATTGTTGTTAAGTTTAATTAACAATCTGACTTCAGGAGAGGTTTGTAAGCTCCCCCTAGGTCTGACAATCCTCAAGGTTAGGTTTGTAAGCTCCCCCTGATTCTTATCCATGTTAATTAAGCTTAACTTAAAACAATATAGTGAAATTAACACTCAGAATTTCAAATAACTTGCTGACTTCAGGTTCTGAGGTTTGTAAGCTCTCCCCTTAAGTCTGATAATCCACAGGATGAGTTTTGTAAGCTCCCTGAGTCTTATCCAAGTTATTTTAAATTCAATTTACTCACTAAGAGTAATGTATCTCACAGAATGGTATCAGAGCCAGACTTTCAATTCAGAGGCTAAGAGTTAAAAAGCAGTTCTCATAAGTTAGATTCAATCAGTATCAGAGCTTTAACTGAGCTTTAACTTATGTTCAGAGCCTCAGGCTTTAATACCTTTTACTCCCCTTTCATAAGTTAATATACTGACAAAATTTAACTTATTTTTGAGCTCAGGTGCTTTAATACTTGTTTTACCTTACTCCCCCTTTTGTCATCAACAAAAAGTTTTACTTACTCCCCCTTTTAGGGATTTCTTCCCTTTTTCAAGAGAGTTTGAAAACAAGTGTATCAGAGCATTTTAATCTCCCCCTTTTTTAAAAAATTTGAAAATATTTCAAGAAGGTTCAGAGCATATAGGAGGGAGTTGAAAAATTTGTGAGATATTTATGCAATCATATGGATAATCAAGCAGCAAAGATGAGCATCAGAGCATACTTGGTTTTCAATGAGTATATGACTTGCATTAAAAAATAGAATGTTGTTCAGAAGCAGAAAAGGTTTGGAGCTTCTGATCAGGTCATTCTGTGTTCAGACATGACTTGTTCAGTATAATTTGTTCAGTATCAGAGCAAAACAACCAAATAGTGTTCAGTATCAGAGCAAAACATACAAGAAGGTATCAGAGCAGATCTGAGCTGGTTTAAAGAAAATAGTTCAGATCAGAGCAGGTCTAACTCATTTTTAAAACAAAATAGTTTAGATCATAGACCAACTGAAAAGTTATATCAGAGCTTGATACCAATTGAGGATTTTATCTCAGAGTCTGATACCAAAATACAGTTTTAATACTGCTGAACTTGTATCAGAACCTGATACCAAAATATGAAGGTTTATCTCAGAGTCTGATACCAAATTAACATTTCAGTGCTGATACCAAGATAAAATAAGTTCTAAAAGCTGAACATGTCTGAAACACTTTGAGCATTTAAAAAAATTGTGTCTGTGCTAAACAGTTTGAAAACAGACTGATACTAACTGAAAATTGTTTGGCAAGCAATTTTAGCATTTAATATCAGAGCAGAAAATCACAATCTTTAAATTTATGACTTTGGGAGGATTAGAGTATAACTTTCAAAGCTTTAATCATCATTGCCCAGGGTTATACTTATCAGATTCTGACCAAACATTAGATTCCTATCAGATTCAGAAGTCAGAAAATCCAGGTTCTGATCCTTCAGACTCTGAAGTTTTTCAGGCTTAACTGTCTTCAGACTCTCAGAAGATGAGTGTCTGATCAGTCTTAGCTTATGATAAACTCAGAATCAAGGATTTCATTCAGATTCAAGCACATTTTCAAGAGATAAAGTGCATGTTCAGATTCTTTTTAATAAAATTGAATCTTTCTTCTGTTAGGGGTTTGGTGAATATGTCAGCCCATTGATGATCAGTATCAATGAACTGAATATCTAAAACACCCTTCTGAACATAATCTCTTATAAAATGATGTTTTATTTCTATGTGCTTGGCTCTAGAATGCAAAATTGGATTTTTAGACAGACATATAGCAGTAGTATTATCACAATAAATAGGAATATTGTCTGCATGAATCTGATAATCCTCTAATTGATGTTTCATCCAGAGCAGTTGTGTGCTGCAACTTGCAGCTGAGATGTATTCTGCTTCTGCTGTTGACAAAGCAATGGTTGCTTGTCTCTTGCTGGCCTAGGATATCAGATTCTCACCAAGAAACTGACAGTTTCCACTGGTGGATTTTCTTTCAATCTTGTCCCCAGCATAGTCAGCATCACAGAATCCAACTAGCTTATAATTTAGAGATTTCTTGTACAGAAGTCCCAAATTAGTTGTTCCCTTCAGATACCTAAAGATTCTCTTAACAGCAGTCATATGAGATTCTCTAGGATCTGATTGGAATCTAGCACACAGACATACACTAAATAAAATATCTGGCCTAGAAGCAGTTAAGTATAGGAGAGAACCTATCATACCTCTGTACAGCTTCTGATCTACTTTAGAGCCCTTGTCCTCTTTTCTTAAGGTGCAGGTGGGATGCATAGGTGTTGTCATCAGCTTGCAATCATCCAGCTGGAACTTCTTCAGAAGCTCCTTGGTGTATTTTGACTGATGAACATAAACACCATCTTTGCATTGGTTGATTTGAATTCCCAAGAAGAATTTCAGCTCACCCATCATGCTCATTTCAAATTCATCCTGCATTAACTTTGAAAATTCCTTGCAAAGGGAGGCATTAGTAGAACCAAATATGATATCATCAACATATATCTGCACAATTAAGATTTCTTTCTTGACAGTTTTCCTGAAAAGTGTATTATCAACTTGACCTCTTACAAAATTATTTTTAATCAAGAAGTTGCTTAGCCTTTCATACCAAGCTCTGGGAGCTTGTTTCAGACCACACAAAGACTTCTTAAGTTTAAAAACATGATTTGGATATTGAACATCCTCATAACCAGGAGGTTGTTTTACATACACTTCTTCAGAAATTACACCATTTAAGAAAGCACTCTTAACATCCATTTGATACAAGATGATATCATGATTAACAACATAAGAAAGAAGTAACCTGATTGCTTCCAGTCTTGCTACTGGAGCAAAAGTTTCTGTGTAATCAATTCCTTCTTGCTGGCTGTACCCTTGAGCTACTAATCTAGCCTTGTTTCTGATCACTTCTCCTTGTTCATTGAGCTTGTTCCTGAACACCCATTTTGTTCCAATGATGTTCTTTTGATCAGGTCTTGCAACTAGATCCCAGACATCATTCCTCTGAAACTGGTTCAGTTCTTCTTGCATTGCTACAATCCAGCCATCATCAGCAAGTGCTTCATCAGCAGTTGTGGGCTCAATCATGGATAGCAGGCCAAGCATAGACTCATTCTGAGTGAATGCTGATCTAGTCTTTATTGGACTGCTCTTGTTCCCAATGATCAACTCCTCAGGATGTGAAGACTTGTATTTGAATGAGGTTCTGGGTGGATTAGCTTCTGAAGAACCATCAGGGATGTGTTCAGAACCATGCTGGTCTTGGTTTGCTTCAGGAGTAACATCATTATCAGAGAGTTTTTCAGAGTCTTCATTGTTTTCAGCTCCTGAACCTTCATCAGAACCTGAACTTGGTTCAGCTTCTGAAGGTTCTTCTGAGATTCTGACATCTGCAAAACTCTCAACCAGCTCTGGTATTTCATTACCAGGCTTCTTATCATCAAACCTAATATGTATAGCTTCTTCAACAACATGTGTTTCAGAATTATACACCCTGTATGCCTTAGATCTCTCTGAGTATCCTAAAAAGGTACCCTTTTGAGCCTTGGCATCATATTTCTTTAGGTAGACCTTATTGTTCAGTATGTAACATGTACAACCAAACTGATGAAAATAAGAAATACTTGGTTTTCTTCCTTTAAACAGTTCATATGCCGTTTTATTCAGAATGGGTCTGATATAGATCCTGTTCTGAATATAACATGCTGTGTTTACAGCTTCTGCCCAAAAGTACTTAGCAATTTTAGATTCATGAATCATGGTTCTGGCCATTTCTTGTAAAGACCTGTTCTTTCTCTCTACAACCCCATTTTGTTGTGGAGTTCTAGGAGATGAGAACTCATGGAGAATTCCATGATCTTCACAAAAATTTTCAAAAGGTTCATTTTCAAATTCCCCACCATGATCACTTATGATTTTTAAAATTTTCAAATCAGTTTCAGTTTGTACTTATTTGCAGAATTTGTAAAACACATCATATGTTTCATTCTTTGTTCTAAGGAATTTAACCCAAGTCCACCACTGTAATCATCAACAATTACAAGTCCATACTTCTTCCCACTGATTGAAGCTGTTCCAAACAAGACAAACAATCAATGTGAAGGATTCTAGAGGTTTAGAGGTGGAAACAATGTTCTTAGCTTTAAAAGAGGTTTTAGAAAATTTTCAATTTGGCATGCTGAACAAGAGCATCTGAGTGATAATCATGCTGGGTAAGCCTCTGACCAGCTGTAACTTGCTAAGCTTAGAGATGAGTCTCCAGTTAGCATGTCCCAGCCTTTTGTGCCAGACCCATTTCTCATCACTCACAGACAGAAGGCAAACTACCTTCTGCTGAACCAATTCAGAAAAATTTATTTTGTAAACATTGTTTTTCCTACAGCCTCTGAACACTACAGACTTATTTTCATTGTTGATTACAGTACATGTGTTCTTATTAAACATGACTTCATAATTACTATCACATAATTGACTTATGCTAAGTAAATTATGTCTAAGTCCATCTACCAGCCAAACTTTATCAATGTACAGGGAAGAATTACCTATCTTACCAGTACCAATGATCTTTCCTTTCTGACTTTCTCCAAACCCCACAGTTCCTCCCTCTTTCAGAGTTAGGGTTTGGAACATAGACTTGTCCCGTGTCATATGATGCGAGCATCCACTGTCCAGGTACCAGGACCTTTCCTTTTCTTTGGATGTTAAGCATATCTGCAATTGAAATTATCTCAGACTTAGGTACCCAGATTTTCATGGGTCCTTTGGGGTTAGTCCTGAAAGGTTTTGGCTTTTTCATCTTGTGTCTGAAGTTATGATATTCATATTTGTTCTGATACTTTGGATATGAATCCTTGTATCTTGAATAAGTCTGAGTTTCAGAACCTGATGTGCGCACCTCGTTTTTTTCCTCGGGAAAAAGACGCGCAAATCCTCCGAGGTCGTTCGCAAACGCTCGGAGGGCCTTTGTGAAGCCGCCACCAAAGTTTTTGTGTAAAGGGAACGTTGATAAACCCTTAAGTTTTTTTTTTTGTTTAAAGGGAAACGATAATAAAACCCGTTGACGATGAGGATAAGGATTTGGTCATCGCAACCATTGTCGGGTTCGGGAGTCGATTACGCAAGGGGAAGGTATTAGCACCCCTCACGTCCGTTGTACTCAACGGGAACCTTCTATTTGGTCAAAGCTTGAATTGTTTTTTAATATTTTGCGCGCATGTTCATTTATGTTAAAAATATAATAAAGGGGGGAAAGAGATAAAAACAAACGAAAGAAAAGAAGGAAAAAAAGGTTTTTATTATTGCGCTTGACAAGATGTCGATCTTGCTCCTACGTATCTCCCGGTAGTCGGAGAATTCAAAGCGTACGTAGTTCTTTGGTAGAAAAACGTACATGTGTTGGTTGATTTTAATTGGACGATGTTTTAACCGAATTCTTGCGATTAAAACGTAGCTTTAGCTGATGCATCGCGCTTGGAGACTTATTAAGCGTTTGTTCGTGAATCGCATTAGAATTGTTAAAAGGTACGTCCGTTAGGGTAAAGGGTTGGAATTGGCCGCTATGGGACCAAGAGAGGTACAATGGACTCATACAAGTCAATCATTGACCGAGTGGACTCAAACGAGTCGGGGGGTGAGTCTAATGGCCACGGGGGACCAAAAGGTTTGGATTGACCACAAGGGGCCAAGCTTTGGTTTGGTTAGGGTTGTACATATTGAAAAAAGGAATGACGATTGTCCGAGCGACGAGACATACGTCACGCATTCGTACAATCGGGGCGATGGAGAGACATACGTCACACCATCCCTTTTTCATTCATGTTTTTGGGTTGAATCCTTTAGAAATCCCAAGGTATGTCAAAACATTTGGTTTGAAAACCCAAAATGGGAAGGTTTAGCAAATTTGCTAGAAAACGCGCAAGTTCGTCTCATTTTGCGAAAATGCGAACGTAATCGGCTGTATGTTCATCTTTGAGTTTTGAACATCATGAACAATATTTATTGTTCAAGTTTAGATTGAAATGATGAACATAGCTTGTTTGTTCATGTGGTTTTGAAAGTTTGAGAACATAACTTGTTTTGCAAGTTATCCACAAAATGGTCATACGAACTTGTGATTTTGTCAAAATTATGCAAAATCCTTGTTATGGTTTGAAGAACATGGGTTTAAAAACTCTTAGGTTCTGAGCTCTGGGGCTAGAACCTCAAAAATTGGTCATTTTGACACAAAAACTCAGATTCTGAGTTCTGTCATGGTCGCACTGCGACCATGACTTCGCACTGCGAAGCATGCGAAATTTTGGGTTCAGAAGCTGTTTCTGAACTTTTGTTCAGAAACAACTTCTGAACACACTCAGGACCTTATAGGTGGGTGAAAAACTTTGAGTTTTTGGGGTGAAAAAGGCTGGACAAACCAGTTTTGATGTTTTGAAAACCTTGGGATTTCTTTGAAATTCAAAAGGGGTTTTTTAGAATCAAATGGCTTTGAACCAAAATAGCTATGCAAACACAATTGTAAATGCAATATAAAGCCTTAGAAACTTACAGAACTCCTTAGCAAAGCTCCAGCTGCACTTGATTTGTATTGGTTGAAGGCTTTCACAATGAGTTTGAATATTGGTGATGGTTTTGGAACTTTGGAAAGCTTTGTGTTGGATTGGTTTTTTCTGGTTGTTTGTGGAGGTTTGTAGGCTAAAATGAGTAGAGTTTCTGCTCTTGAAATGCTGTTGTTAATTGTGTTTGAATCCTTGGGCATTGCCTTCTATTTATAGGCCAAAACCAAATCTTTTTCATCATTACAAAATCCCTAAAATTCAGCTGATTTGTGGCTAAGATCAAGCTGGATCCTTTTGCATTAAATGCTAATGGATAGAGGCAACCTTGCCTTGTACCAAGGGGCAAGACTCAGCCTGATTTCAGCCACAAATTCAACTAATTCTAGAAGGTAATGATGAAGAACAAAGCTGAATTGCAATTGGCTAATGCTTGGGGATCAATCCTTGCAATCTCAATGGTTGATCAATGAAAACGTGCACTGTAATGTGCAGAGATTGAGGGATGAAAAAGGCTATAATTGGCTGGTGTGAGAGGGTGAAAAGCTGCTGCAAAACAGAGTAGGCAATCATGGCTTTTCAAGTGAAAAATCCAGCTGGTTTGACTGGTTTTGGGGGGAGCAAGCAGGAGGAAAGTCCTCAAGCAGGTGGCTGGCAACCTTGTGGTGGTTAGCAGGTCACATGGGAGGGACTAGAGCTGCCCAAGGGCAAGCCCACTTGCTTGTCACATGCTAGGTTGGAAGAAAAAGCTTCCAACCTTGGCATTAATGGCAAGTCCTTCAATTCTGATCTTGCTTGGCCCAATTAGCCATGAATGCTACTTAAAATAATTATGGAAATGATATGCAACAAATTCTGGAATTAAATCAAAGAAACCAAAAATCTGCAGAAAAATCGCAGACTTCGCAGTGCGAAGTGACCTTCGCAGTGCGAAGTCATCATTTTTGAAATGTTGACTTTTCTGTTGACTTTTGTTGACTTTTGACTTTTTCCCCTCTTTGATTTTTTTTGATTTTTTGTTTTAAAATGCTTAGGACAAAATTAGGGTACTACAGCTGCCCCTACTTAATTGTGTCTTCGCATAGAGTGCGTGAGTGCCGAGGGCATCTCATGAACTCTTTGCGAAGATCAATTAAGTAAAAAGAAGGACCCGAATTTTGTCCTTCGCGAAATGCAAATGCAATGGTTGGAAAAGGTTGATCGTATCCAGCCGCTAACACTGGAGGTAGATCCACTGGGGGATGAAGGTAATCTTATCTAGGACTGTCACTAGAGTCGATTCCTGAGGATGGTGATTTACTCTAGGCACTGTCACTAGAGGTTGGAACATTGATGGAGGTGATCTACTCTAGGATGTCACTAGAGGTCGAACTGATGGAGGTGATCTACTCTAGGATGTCACTAGAGGTCGATTCCTGAGGAGGTGACTCTAGGCATGTCACTAGAGGTCGATACAAGATGGAGGTGATCTACTCTAGGATGTCACTAGAGGTCGAACCTAAGATGGAGGTGATCTACTCTAGGATGTCACTAGAGGTCGATACCTAAGATGGAGGTGATCTACTCTAGGATGTCACTAGAGGTCGATACCTAAGATGGAGGTGATCTACTCTAGGATGTCACTAGAGGTCGATACCTAGATGGAGGTGATCTACTCTAGGATGTCACTAGAGGTCGATACCTAAGATGGAGGTGATCTACTCTAGGACTGTCACTAGAGGTCGATACTGATGGAGGTGATCTACTCTAGGATGTCACTAGAGGTCGATACCTAAGCTAGGTGATCTTATTCAGGCACTGTCACTTCTGAATCGTCGATTCCTAACGAGCTGCTGGTCTTACCCTAAATAGGTGCCCCTGGTTGAATGTTGATGGATGTTGGTGAATATGTGATACTCACTGGAGAATCCTTGTTGAGGATGCATGTTATGATATGAAATGCATGTGTATGAATGTATTTGTAATATGCATGCATGAATAAAAATGAAATATGCTGGCTGGGTGCCGAGCAGAGTCGGTCTTGTTTGTGGTTGTGTTCAATGACAATTGGGCTCTCCTTTTTTTGGTTTTGTTTGTTTTTGGTTGGTCGGTTTGGAAGGACAAGGTCCTTTGCCTACATACCCAAATGGGATCAAAACGGTGTAGTTCGAGCCTAAGCCCGAAGATTTGTGTGGGTTTGCCAATAATGATTGGACTTTGTTTGGGGTCGAGATTCCCTGGGGAATATCAATGAGGTTTGGCTTATGGGGATATAAGGATCATTTTGGAAGCATGATCGATATCCAGCCTTGGTTGGTGTTTGGATGTTTAGGGTGTTTACTGGGGAATTCTGCTCCTCCTAACCCTTGGGGGTTTTTGCGCTCCGCGTGCCGCGAGCTACACACTTGCCTCTGCTAAGGAGCATAAGTCCTTTGGTGCAATATTTGGTGGGAATTACCGCAATTCTTTCAGAATTCACGAAGATTCAAAATAAAGCAATGTTTGTTTGTTTTTTCTCTCTTCTTTTTTTTGGAAGAAAATTCTTTTGTTTATTTCCCATGTTTTAAAGCATTTTCATCATGAATAAAACAAAATTTTATGCGCTACTGAGAACATAAAATAACAAAAAGGAAATTTATTCAATGCAGATTTGACCTCTTGAATGGGTAAAAATACACAAAGTGAGAAGTGAGATAGAGAAAGACAAGAAAAAGCAAAAAGAAAATGTTGGTTTTGGCACAACACATGCTATTTCCTTATGACTTCGAGATTTTTGTTTGTTGGAAGATGCTGACGAGACCGATTCTTCTCCTCTTGAATCTTGTCCGGAGCTTGGATGCTGCAGTCATTGCCTTTCTTTTTTTTGTTAACCCCTAACTTTTGCCTGGACCGCTCTTTCGAGTTTTCAATCCACCGGGGTGTATTTCCTTTTTTGATGTCCTTAATTTTTGCCTAGACCGCCTTTTCAGGTTTTCAATCTAGCAGGACGCTCTCTATTGCCTAAACCGCCCTTTCAGGTTTTCGATTTAGCGAGCTCTTTTTTCTTTTTTTTTCTCTCTTTTTTTTCTTAGGCATAATACCTCTTGACTGCATCGGAGTTTATTGAGAGTGGGAACTCTTCTCCGTCCATAGTGGTGATGATCAGGGCTCCGCCTGAGAAAGCTTTCTTTATCACGTACGGCCCATCATAACTGGGAGTCCACTTCCCTCGGGGATCTTTGTGGATAGGTAATATCTTCTTGAGCACTAGGTCTCCTTCTTTGAACTCTCGAGGACGGACCTTCTTGTCGAATGCTCTCTTGAGCCTCCTTTGATAGAGTTGTCCGTGACATATTGCCGTCAGACGCTTCTCCTCTATGAGATTCAGTTGGTCGAACCTTGTTTGGACCCATTCAGCTTCTTCTAGCTTGGTTTCCATCAAGACCCTTAACGAAGGAATTTCCACCTCTACGGGGAGAACAGCTTCCATACCGTATACTAAGGAGAAGGGGGTTGCCCCAGTTGAAGTGCGAATGGCTGTTCTGTAGCCATGTAGCGCAAAGGGAAGCATCTCATGCCAATCCTTATATGTTGTCACCATCTTTTGGATGATCTTCTTTATGTTCTTATTGGCTGCTTCTACCGCACCAGTTCATCTTTGGTCGGTAAGGGGAGGAATTATGGTGCTCAATCTTGAAATCTTTGCACAACTCCTTCATTGTCTTGTTGTTCAGGTTTGCCCCATTATCGGTGATGATTTTGTGGGGAGTACCATAACGGCAAATGATTTCCTTCTTGATGAATCGGGCTACCACTTGTTTGGTTACGTTTGCATACGAAGCTGCTTCTACCCATTTGGTGAAGTAGTCGATGGCAACGAGGATGAAGCGATGTCCATTTGACGCTTTGGGCTCGATCATTCCAATCATGTCTATGCCCCACATAGAGAAAGGCCAAGGTGAAGTCATGACGTTCAGTGGAGTTGGTGGCACATGCACCTTGTCGGCGTAAATCTGGCACTTGTGACAAGTCTTGGCGTAGTGGAAACAATCAGCTTCCATGGTTAACCAATAATAGCCCGCCCTTAAGATTTTCTTTGCCATTGCATGCCCATTAGCATGGGTTCCAAAAGATCCCTCGTGGATTTCTTGATGAGCATGTCCGCTTCATGTTTATCCACACATCTGAGCAGGACCATGTCATAATTTCTTTTGTAGAGGGTATTTCCACTGAGGAAGAACTGGGATGCCAATCTTCTGAGGGTCCTCTTGTCGGTGTGCGAGACATTTTCTGGATACTCTTGCTCTTCGAGGTATCGCTTGATGTCGTAGAACCAAGGTTTGTTGTCAAGTCCTTCTTCGACTGATGCGCATACAACTGGTTTGTCTCTACGATCCATCCTTATGATTGGTGCTTCGTTGTAGAAATTTACTTGGTACATTGATGATAATGTAGCCAAAGCATCTGCTACCTGATTTTCTTCTCGAGGTATGTGGTGGAAGTTGATTTCATCAAAATGCTTGATCAATTCTACAACCCGGGCTCGGTAGGGAATTAAATTGGGATGTCTTTGTTTCCCATTCTCCTTTGACTTGATAGATGACTAAGGCTGAGTCACCGTATACTTCAAGGTTTTTGATCCTTAGATCAATTGCTGCTTCGAGGCCTAGGATACATGCTTCATATTCTGCCATGTTATTGGTGCAGTCAAAGCATAACCTTGCTGTGAAGGGTTGGTATCCATTTCTTGGGGAGATTAAAACTGCTCCGATTACCGTGTCCCATGGCATTTGAGGCGCCGTCGAAAGCGAGCTTCCATTGAGCTCCTGGTTCTGGCCCTTCATCATCGCTTGTGACTTCTTCGTCATTCAAAGCTACGACATCTTCGTCCGGGAAGTCGAATTGTATGGGCTGATAATCCTCCAATGGTTGGTGAGCAAGGTGCTCGGATAAAACACTCCCTTTGATGGCTTTTTGAGCAACATATTGGATGTCGTACTCAGACAGCAGCATTTGCCAACGGGCTATCTTCCCTGTGAGGGCAGGCTTTTCGAAGATGTACTTGATGGGATCCATCTTCGATATCAACCAAGTTGTATGGGTCAACATGTATTGCCTTAGACGTCGAGCAGCCCATGCTAAAGCGCAGCAAGTCTTTTCAAGTGAAGTATACCTTGTTTCACAGTCGGTAAACTTCTTGCTTAGGTAGTAGATTGCGTGCTCTTTTCTTCCCGTTTCATCTTGTTGTCCTAACACACAACCCATTGATCCTTCAAGTACGGTTAGGTATAAGATGAGGGGTTTACCCGGAACCGGAGGTATTAAAAATTGGTGGTTCTTGCAGGTATTGTTTGATCTTAGTCAAACGCCTCTTGGCAATCCTCATTCCAATGAACGGCTTGGTTTTTCCTTAGCAGCTTGAAGATTGGTTCGCAGGTAGCTGTCATGTGTGAGATGAACCTAGCGATGTAGTTCAATCTTCCTAAGAAACCCCGGACTTCTTTCTCGGTATTTGGCGCTGGCATTTCTTGGATGGCCTTCACCTTATCAGGATCCACTTCAATACCTCTTTGGCTGACGATGAAGCCCAATAACTTCCCGGATCTAACGCCAAATGTGCACTTGTTAGGATTTAAGCGCAGCTTGAACTTTCTTAGGCGTTCGAAAAGCTTTTGTAGATGGACTAGATGATCCTCCTCCGTTTGGGATTTGGCAATCATATCGTCGACGTAGACCTCAATTTCCTTATGGATCATGTCGTGGAAAAGAGTCACCATTGCTCTTTGGTATGTTGCCCCGGCATTTGTTAATCCGAAAGGCATTACCTTATAGCAGAATGTCCCCCATGGAGTGATGAACGTAGTTTTCTCCATGTCCTCTGGAGCCATCTTGATTTGGTTATATCCCGAGAAGCCATCCATAAAGGAAAAGACTGAGAATTGGGCTGTGTTGTCCACCAATATGTCGATGTGTGGTAGCGGGAAATCATCCTTTGGGCTTGCTCTATTCAAGTCCCGATAATCCACACACATTCTCACCTTGCCATCCTTCTTCGGAACTGGCACAATGTTTGCAACCCATGTTGGATACTTGGTTACGGCTAAGAAGCCGGCATCGAATTGCTTTTTGACCTCCTCTCTGATCTTGAGAGCCATATCGGGTCGAGTTCTTCTCAATTTCTGCTTCACTGGCGGGCATTCCGGCTTGAGTGGCAGCTTGTGTACAACGATGTTAGGGTCTAAACCCGGCATGTCTTGATACGACCAAGCGAATACGTCCACGTACTCTTGCAGAAGCTTGATCAACTTTCCTTTCACATCCTCGTGCAGGGAGGCTCCTATCTTGACCTCTTTCTTATCCTCTTCGGTCCCCAAGTTGACCTTTTCAACTGATTCTTGGTGAGGTTGTATTACCCTATCCCCTTGATTTGCAAGTCTAGACAATTCTTCAGGCGGTTCATAATCGTCCTCTTCATCATCTTCCGTTTGATTAATCGGGCAATCGAAGTCATAAGGGTTTAAGGCAGTGTTGTTTTTGGAGGGTGGATTTGTAGATCTGCATGAGTATGATTTTTTTTAGGCTTTTTGTAGAAAAATTTTTTTAAAACAAATGCAAAAAGAAAAAGACTCAAATGAACATAAAAGAGTGTTTTTATTCATGATTGTAAATAACTTATAAAACATGGGGGCCCCACACGACTAATCATTTGCCTTGGGCAGAGCTAAATGATTTTTTTTTTAAAAGTAAAAAACAAACAAACATGGTTTATTACTTGATCCTGGTAATGATCTCGGGAATCGCGATAGCCCTCCAATTGTTCAAAGCTTCATCCGAAGCGCAACGGTACACCAAATCAGGCACGTCTTCGTCTACGTCTTCGAGTAGAGCCACTTGATCTTCATGGATAAACCCCGCACTGATGAATGTTTCCGAAATGGGGAGGATCCCTTGCTTTGGAGGCTTTGAGAAAGTTTCGGCTGATGGATGATACCCCAACCCGAAGCGATTTTTCTTCTCCGGTATGTCCACTAACTTGCCCCATCCGGTGGGTCGGCTTTCTTCTAGGGCCTCTCTTATCGCCCTCCATGATGACATGGCTGTCCTAGCCTCTTCCTTGGGCTTTCGAGCTCAATGTCACGACATTCGCCACTTCCAAAGATTGGAATGGGACGTCCACAGCTTCTTCATCCGTTTCTATATAACGGAAAGATGAGAGATGGCTTACCATCATGTCCTCTTGCCCGGAAACTACAATCATTTGGTTATCAATGATGAACTTCAGCTTCTGGTGCAGGGTAGAGGTAATGGCTCCGGCCGCATGGATCCATGGTCGTCCGAGAAGACAACTGTATGTTGGATTAATATCCATGACTTGGAAGGTTATGGTGAAAACCTTAGGTCCGATTTGGACTGGTAAGTCGATCTCCCCTATAACGGCTCTTCTTGACCCATCGAAAGCTTTTACGACCAAGGCGCTGGGCTTCATTACGGTCCCTTCACATGATAGTTTGAGGAGGGTAGTCTTGGGCATGACATTCAATGATGACCCCGTGTCCACTAGCACTCTTGAGAGGATGTGGTCCATGCATTTCACGGAGATATGTAAGGCGCGGTTATGAATGTGCCCATCGTCGGGTAGCTCATCGCCATTGAAACCCAAGTACCTACTTGAGGTAATATTTCCGACTATCCCGTCGAATTGGTCCACCGGAATGTCCTTGGTGACATGTGCCTCACTGAGGATCCGCAGTAGTGCTTCTCGGTGTGCTTCCGAGCTTAGTAGTAAGGATAGCATGGAGATCTTGGAGGGAGTTTGACCTAGCTGGTCAATGATCTTGTACTCGCTCTTTTGGATTATCCTTAGGAACTCTTCGGCCTCTTTTTGCGGGATTGTCTTTTGAGAAGGCCCCGCTTGGTTCTCTTCTTCCTCCACGCTCTTTTCTTTGAGCGGTTCTCTTGGTAGTACGGCTGGCGTCTTCCCGAGTTCTTTCGGAGCGAAGACCCTACCACTTCTGGTCATTCCTCCAACACCGGTAATGTTAGTGATGCTGGGCTCGATTTTGGCTAGTGGTTTTCCTTCCACATAGGCCACAGGTTGGTAATTCCATGGTACCCTCTTCGTGCTCTCAAAAGAGAAGGGTGCAGGTACGTGGAATGTTATGGGTTGTATTGGCATTGGTACCTCTCTCCTTTGGTATGGGATCTCGAGAGGTTTTGGGCCGTTAGACTCTAAGGTAGCAACGTCCGTGCCATCCTTTATATAGCCAATTTGGATCCAACCTTGGTCCATTAACTCTTGAAGACAGCTCTTCAACTCTTCACACTCATTCGGGTTGACCTTGCAGGCTTCGCAGTTGGCGTGCATTTCCTCGAATAATCCAAAGCCGGTTAAACGCTCCCTTATGGTTGACAGGGGAGTCTTAACATTGGATACCCTTTTGACTGGACCAAAGTCCTCTTGTTCCTCCACCGCATTTACAGAGGGACCCGCATGCCCCGGCAATGGGTTGTTCTTCACATTGGGGTTCTCCTCTTTGAAGGATAACAGCTTCTTGTCAATAAGATCCTGCACCTTGTGTTTGAAGACTCTACAGTTTTCAATATTGTGCCCCACGGATCCTGCGTGGAAATCACATTTGGCATTTGCGTCGTACCACTGTGGATATGGTGGCGACATTGGTGGTAGTAGTCTTGTCTCGACCATACCCTTTTGGATTAGGTATGGCAGGATTTGACCATAAGACATAGGTACAGGATCAAACTGCCTATTAAAATAACTGTTCCTTGAGCTCGCTTGATTCTTTGATGGGTACCCGCCTTGTTGCTGTTGCTGTTGATTTTGCTGCGGCAACACTACTGGTTGTCGAGGTGGATTTGCGGGAATTACTTGAGGTGAGTAACGCCCTTGAGCCGTTGCTGCTGCCACATAAGGATAGTGGTAGTGAGGCATTTGATTCGGTGGTGGGTAGGATGGTCCCATTAGAACGGCATTTGTCTCCCCCTCTTTCTTTTTGTGAAAGTTGCTGGGGGGCTTTCTAGCTCCACTTTGAGCTTCTAGAGAGCCTTGGATTTTTCCTCTCTTCACTCCGTCTTCTATTCTTTCACCGACCATGACTAGATCGGAGAAACCGGCAGACGTGCTTCCAATCATCTTGTCGTAATATGGGCCTTGAAGTGTGCCCATAAAGGTGTCGACAAGTTCTCTTTCCAATAGTGGTGGTTGTACACGGGAAGCTAGTTCTCTCCACCGCTGAGCGTACTCCTTGAAGGACTCGTTGCTTCTTTGTAGGAGGTTTTGTAGTTGCATCCTATTTGGAGCCATGTCCAAATTATATTTGTATTGCTTTAGGAAGGCATCGGCTAGATCCTTCCAAGTTTGGACATGAGTACGCTCGAGCTGCATGTACCAATCCAAGGACGCTCCGCTTAAACTATCTTGAAACACATGCACCATGAGTTTCTCGTTCATTGCGTAGGCTGCCATCTTCCTACAGAACATCCTTAGATGGTTCCGAGGGCATTGAATTCCTTTGTATTTCTCGAAGTCCGGTGCTTTGAACTTCGGAGGAATTACCACGTCGGGCACTAGGCACATATCCAAGGCGTTGTGGGCACCGTATGAGCTGAACCCTTCGACAGCTTTCAACCTTTCTTCCAAAACTCGATACATTTGGGTGGTATCATTGTCTTGGTGGGTGGTGTCGGGAGCAGATTGCCTTAGCTGGCTATTTTCCACATCATGGGGAATTACTTCATGCTGAGTAGTGGAAGTTCCTTGAGGACGACGCTCTTCATTCCTTACGGGGATTGTGAGCGGTGGTGGAGGTGGTCCTTGACCCTCATTTTCAAAGGGTGGGGTATAGTTCACAGGTAAACCATAAGGAGGCCATTGCACATTGGATGCATCCGTTGTTGGGCGAGGGTTACTTTCTCGGGCCGATAGAGCTTGCATTAATTCTAGCATCTGATCCATCTTTCCCTTCATTCCATCAACCTCTTCTCTCAAAGCCGCTTGAGTTTGTTCCAAATTGTCCATGATCCTTTGTTTGTTAGCTCGTGTTCCGTACGAGTGTTGAATATCTGGTTCTTGGACCGAGGGCTTTCGGAGTTTTCGGGCTATGATTGCTTTGAACTGTTTTTAGGGAAATGAATGAGTTTTTTTTTTTGAAAAAATGCATGAAGATGCATGTGGATGTATGTATGCTATGAGTATGCAAAATATGCGTTTTTTTTTTTATTTTGCTTTATGGAGTTTAAAGGTGCACAATTAATATTAGCAAATTCGAAATATTAAAGACCGGGAAATTGATTATGCTTCAAAATATATTTGATTAAATAACATTTGTTTACAAAGTGTAACTAATGCTATTACAAATCAAATAGCCGCTCGCTTCTCGGCTTTGCTCATCTCCTCCCTATAGAAATCTATGGTGTCCTTGCAGAACTTCATAAACTTCTGGATCTCCATAGGGATGACAAAGTAGGGCATGACCATCTCGGCCTCCGCTAGCTTCTTTGGAAGTTGGGTGATCACCAAATTTGAGAATGCAACCAATTTAGTGAAATCCTCACTTAATCGGGTGGCGTCTTGCCATACATACTCAATCACTTCCTTGCGCTGGTCTAGCTTGACTCTTGCACTTCTAATTTCATCGTGTAGTTGTGCAATGTGGTCCCCATGAGCTCTTGCAATCTTGTCGAAGTACTCTTCGAATTTCTTGATGTCTTCTTCGAGATGATTGCACTTTAGCCTCCCTTGATGAGAGAGACTCTCATGTCTTTGCCGCTGGACGCGTTCGGCTTGAAGCTGCTCTTTGTAGTCTTTCACTACTTCTTGGAGCTGTTGATTTTTCTCTTGAAATTTCAACCTCCATTTCCGTTGAGCTTCGATGGCTAGTTCGCCAAACTTCTTGAGCTCTTGGTTGGAATGTAAGATTCTTTCCAACTCTTCGTCCTTGGCCACAAGGTTGGCATCCGCACTAACCAAGCCGCCTCCTATCCAATCCCTTTTCCCTTCGGAGGTTCTTAGCCGTTTTTGGCATACTAGGAGAGAATGTGATACTTCATCACGATCTCTCTTCGTCCTAGTAATTTCTCCTAAAGCTTGGAGGTGCTTCAATTCTAAGTCTCCGTTTTTGTTTTGGAGTTCTTGAATTTTAGCCTTGAGGTCCTCCACTTCTTTGTTGGGAATGATTGCAATAGGTTTAGGTGTAGGAGATTTTGGAGGGTTTATGACCACGAAGGGTAACTTGATTGCTTTGACCCTCTCCTTCACCCATTGAGTATAAAGGGGTTTGGCGACACAGTTACTCTTGCCGACCCTTCCCTTGCGTACTTGGCTCCATGCTCCCCGGATTCTCTCTAGCAATGCCGGGTCTTGATCGCCTTCCCTTAAGTAGAAAGCTTCCAACAAAAGGTCATTAGGTTTATCCTCCATTGAAAAACCTAGTTGTCGGAGAGAGAGGACCGGATTGTAATTAATACATTCCTTAGTACCAATGAGGGGTACGTTAGGGAAGTCCCCGCAACTGAGGATAATTTCCGGGTCCTCTAGGTTTGGTGAAAACCAATGGATGTCCTTTTCGGCGAGGGTTGTCATCCGTTGCGACCATTTGAGCTTGGCCCGGTTTTCCACAAAGTCTCGGTTTCTTGGCATGTGGGACATCATCCAAATTTGCACCACGGGAGTGCAACAAGTAATTTTACGTCCCCTTGCTTGTTCATGCCTAGAGTAGAGGGTATGATAAAAATCCGCTAAGATTGTAGGAACTGGATTTTTAGTCATAAACACCTCTAGAGCCGGAAAGTCTACGAAATCATCCATGTTGGGGAATAAAACAATCCCGTAGACTAAGAGGGCTAAGATGGCGTTGAAGGCCATTACCTCTTTGTTGGCTAGTAAATCCCGAGCTTTGGCTTCCAAAAACTTTCTTGAAAATCCCTTAAGGTTTCCTCTAACTTCCAAGTTAGATGCCACTTCTTGGGTGTCGAGGTATAAGGATTCGGCGATGGCTTCAAATGTGGGATCCTTTCCCGGACCGAGATAAAGTTCATGACCTTTCATGCTACAACCCAAAATCTTCTCAAACTCTTCCAAAGTTGGCGCTAGTTGGAAGTCTTGAAATGTGAAGCACCGTAGAGGTGGGTCGAAGAATTGCGCCAAAGTGGTTAAGGCGGTTGAATCTATTCTTCACGGGTAAAAGATCAAGGATTAGCCCATAGCTTGCCTCGAAGATGTTCTTGTGGACCGAAGAGAGCCTCTTGCTTAGAGCTAATAAACTTTCCACCCTAGGAGCTTTAATTTTGAAGGCGAGCGTATTCTTGTTCCCGGAATCCATATTTCTTTTTTGCTAATATTTGTTTGTTCTTTTTAAACTCCTATAAAGCAAAATGATGCGAAAATCACTTTCATGAATGCAAATGATATGCAAGGGTATGGTTTATGAAGGTTCGGAACTTCCCCCCATCCTCACATGTAGGCTCTAAGTTGTGAAATCTCCTAAGAAGAGGTCCTTAGAGTCATAGACCTCACATGGAATTAGGGTTGTCTATGGACATACGTCGACATGACTTCAATTAATTCCACGTGAAAATCTCATCTAAGCGGGGTTGGACATCCCACCTCACGGACATACGTCAACGCGGGCTTCCGCACACAACCTCCTTCTAACTTAGTTTTTTTCTCAAGCTCGGGTAGAGAGCCTCACACGTCCGGCATTAACCCGAACAATGTGGAGTAACATCACTCAAGTAACCCCCGCATTTGATATATATGATATGAATATAAAGCAGATAAAGCAAATATAAACATAAAGCATAAATATAACATGTATGAACAAAATAAATAAACATGGCACGCAAAGAAAAGTAAAACAATTGGCTTTAAACCAAATAGGTTAGGCTTGACTCGCTAGTGGGAACAGGGTCCCCAGTGAAGTCGCCAGCTGTGCGCACCTCGTTTTTTTCCTCGGGAAAAAGACGCGCAAATCCTCCGAGGTCGTTCGCAAACGCTCGGAGGGCCTTTGTGAAGCCGCCACCAAAGTTTTTGTGTAAAGGGAACGTTGATAAACCCTTAAGTTTTTTTTTGTTTAAAGGGAAACGATAATAAAACCCTTTGACGATGAGGATAAGAATTTGGTCATCGCAACCATTGTCGGGTTCGGGAGTCGATTACGCAAGGGGAAGGTATTAGCACCCCTCACGTCCGTTGTACTCAACGGAAACCTTCTATTTGGTCAAAGCTTGAATTGTTTTTTAAATACTTTGCGTGCATGTTCATTTATGTTAAAAACATAATAAAGGGGGGAAAAGAGATAAAAACAAACGAAAGAAGAAAAAAAAGTTTTTTATTATTGCGCTTGACAAGATGTCGATCTTGCTCCTACGTATCTCCCGGTAGTCGGAGAATTCAAAGCGTACGTAGTTCTTTGGTAGAAAAACGTACATGTGTTGGTTGATTTTAAATGGACGATGTTTTAACCGAATTCTTGCGATTAAAACGTAGCTTGTATGCTCGCGCTTGGAGACTTATTAAGCGTTTGTTCGTGAATCGCATTAGAATTGTTAAAAGGTACGTCCGTTAGGGTAAAGGGTAAATTGGTCGCTATGGGACCAAGAGAGGTGCAATGGACTCATACGAGTCAATCATTGACCGAGTGGACTCCGAAGAGTCGGGGGGGTGAGTCTAATGGCCATGGGGGACCAAAAGGTTTGGATTGACCACAAGGGGCCAAGTTTTGGTTTGGTTAGGGTTGTGCATATTGAAAATGGAATGACGATTGTCCGAGCGACGAGACATACGTCACGCATTCGTACAATCGGGGCGATGGAGAGACATACGTCACACCATCCCTTTTTCATTCATGTTTTTGGACTGAATCCTTTAGAAATCCCAAGGTATGTCAAAACATTTGGTTTGAAAACCCAAAATGGGAAGGTTTGGCAAATTTTGCTAGAAAACGCACAAGTTCGGCTCGTTTTGCGAACGGTTTTGAAAAGCGAACAAATTTGGTGTATGTTCATTGCTTGAGTTTTGAAAATCATGAACAATATTTATTGTTCAAGTTTTGATTGGAATGATGAACATAACCTGTTTGTTCATGCTTGTTTGAAAGTTTGGGAAGATAACTTGTTTTGCAAGTTATCCACATAATGGTCATACGAACTTGTGATTTTGCCAAAATTATGCAAAATCCTTGTTATGGTTTGAAGAACATGGGTTTAAAAACTCTTAGGTTCTGAGCTCTGGGGCTAGAACCTCAAAAATTGGTCATTTTGACACAAAAACTCAGATTCTGAGTTCTGTCATGGTCGCACTGCGACCATGACTTCGCACTGCGAAGCATGCGAAATTTTGAGTTCAGAAGTTGTTTCTGAACTTTTGTTCAGAAACAACTTCTGAACACACTCAGGACCTTATAGGTGGGTGAAAAACTTTGAGTTTTTGGGATGAAAAAGGCTGGACAAACCAGTTTTGATGTTTTGAAAACCTTGGGATTTCTTTGAAATTCAAAAGGGGTTTTTTAGAATCAAATGGTTTTGGATCAAAATAGCTATGCAAACACAATTGTAAATGCAAGATAAAGCCTTAGAAACTTACAGAACTCCTCAGCAAAGCTCCAGCTGCACTTGATTTGTATTGGTTGAAGGCTTTCACAAAGGTTTTTGATATTGGTGATGGTTTTGGAACTTTGTAAAGCTTTGTGTTGATTGGTTTTTTCTGGTTGTTTGTGAGGGTTTGTAAGCTGAAATGAGTAGAGTTTCTACTCTTGAAATGCTGTTGTTAATTGTGTTTTTAAGTGTTTGTAACCTTGGGCATTGCCTCCTATTTATAGGCCAAAACCAAATCTTTTTCATCATTACAAAATCCTAAAATTCAACTGATTTTGTGGCTAAGATCAAGCTGGATCCTTTTGCATTAAATGCTAATGGATAGAGGCAACCTTGCCTTGTACCAAGGGGCAAGATTCAGCCTGACTTCAGCCACAAATTCAACCAATTCTAGAAGGTAATGATGAAGAACAAAGCTGAATTGCAATTGGCTAATGCTTGGGGATCAATCCTTGCAATCTCAATGGTTGGTCAATAAAAACGTGCACTGTAATGTGCAGAGATTGAGGGATGAAAAAGGCTACTTATGGCTGGTGTGAGGGGGTGAAAAGCTGCTGCAAAACAGAGTAGGCACTCATGGCTTTTCAAGTGAGAAATCCAGCTGGTTTGACTGGTTTTTGGGGGAGCAAGCAGGAGGAAAGTCCTCAAGCAGGTGGCTGGCAACCTTGTGGTGGTTAGCAGGTCACATGGGAGGGACTAGAGCTGCCCAAGGGCAAGCCCACTTGCTTGTCACATGCTAGGTTGGAAGAAAAAGCTTCCAACCTTGGCATTAATGGCAAGTCCTTCAATTCTGGTTTTGCTTGGCCCAATTAGCCATGAATGCTACTTAAAATAATTATGGAAATGATATGCAACAAATTCTGGAATTAAATCAAAGAAACCAAAAATCTGCAGAAAAATCGCAGACTTCGCAGTGCGAAGGGAGCTTCGCAGTGCGAAGTCAGCATTTTTGAAATGTTGACTTTTCTGTTGACTTTTGTTGACTTTTGACTTTTTCCCCTCTTTGATTTTTTTTGATTTTTTGTTTTAAAATGATTAGGACAAAATTAGGGTACTACAACTTCGACAAGATTGCAAGAGCTCACGGGGACCACATTGCACAACTACATGATGAAATTAGAAGTGCAAGAGTCAAGCTAGACCAACGCAAGGAAGTGATTGAGTATGTATGGCAAGACGCCACCCGATTAAGTGAGGATTTCATTAATTGGTTGCATTCTCAAATTTGGTAATCACCCAACTTCCAAAGAAGCTAGCGGAGGCCGAGATGGTCATGCCCTACTTTGTCATCCCTATGGAGATCCAGAAGTTTATGAAGTTCTGCAAGGACACCATAGATTTCTATAGGGAGGAGATGAGCAAAGCCGAGAAGCGAGCGGCTGTTTGATTTGTAATAGCATTAGTTACACTTTGTAAACAAATGTTATTTAATCAAATATATTTGGAAGCGTAATCAATTTCCCGGTCTTTAATATTTCGAATTGCTAATATTAATTGTGCACCTTTAAACTCCTCCATAAAGCAAAATAAAAAAAAAACGCATATTTTGCATACTCATACATACATCCACATGCATCTTCATGCATTTTTCAAAAAAAAAAACTCATTCATTTCCCTAAAAACAGTTCAAAGCAATCATAGCCCGAAAACCCCGAAAGCCCTCGGTCCAAGAATCAGATTTCCAACACTCGTACGGAACACGAGCTAACAAACAAAGGATCATGGACAATTTGGAGCAAACCCAAGCGGCTTTGAGAGAAGAGGTTGATGGAATGAAGGGAAAGATGGATCAGATGCTAGAATTAATGCAAGCTCTGTCAGCATGAGAAAGTAACCCTCGCCCAACAACGGATGCGGCCAATGTGCAGTGGCCTCCTTTTGGTTTACCTGTGAATTATACCCCACCATTCGAAAATGAGGGTCAAGGACCACCTCCACCACCGCTCACAATCCCCGTAAGGAATGAAGAGCGTCGTCCTCAAGGAACTTCCACTACTCAGCATGAGGTGATTCCCCATGATGTGGAAAATAGCCAGCTAAGGCAATCTGCTCCCGACACCACCCACCAAGACAACGATACCACCCAAATGTATCGAGTTTTGGAAGAGAGGTTGAAAGCTGTCGAAGGGTTCAGTTCATACGGTGCCCACAACGCCTTGGATATGTGCCTAGTGCCCGACGTGGTAATCCCTCCGAAGTTCAAAGCACCGGACTTCGAGAAATACAAAGGAATTCAATGCCCTCGGAACCATCTAAGGATGTTCTGTAGGAAGATGGCAGCTTACGCAATGAACGAGAAACTCATGGTGCATGTGTTTCAAGACAGTTTAAGCGGAGCGTCCTTGGATTGGTACATGCAGCTCGAGCGTACCCATGTCCAAACTTGGAAGGATCTAGCCGATGCCTTCCTAAAGCAATACAAATATAATTTGGACATGGCTCCAAATAGGATGCAACTACAAAACCTCCTACAAAGAAGCAACGAGTCCTTCAAGGAGTACGCGCAGCGGTGGAGAGAACTAGCTTCTCGTGTACAACCACCACTATTGGAAAGAGAGCTTGTCGACACCTTTATGGGCACACTTCAAGGCCCATATTACGACAAGATGATTGGAAGCACGTCTGCCGGTTTCTCCGATCTAGTCATGGTTGGTGAAAGAATAGAGGACGGAGTAAAGAGAGGAAAAATCCAAGGCTCTCTAGAAGCTCAAAGTGGAGCTAGAAAACCCCCCAGCAACTTTCACAAAAAGAAAGAAGGGGAGACAAATGCCGTTCTAGTGGGACCATCTTGCCCACCACTAAATCAAATGCCTCACTACCACTATCCTTATGTGGCAGCAGCAACGGCTCAAGGGCGTTACTCACCTCAAGTAATTCCCGCAACTCCACCTCGACAACCAATAGTGTTGCCTCAGCAAAATCAACAGCAGCAACAACAAGGCGGGTACTCATCAAGGAATCAAGTGAGCTCGAGGAACAGTTATTATAATAGGCAGTTTGATCCTGTGCCTATGTCTTATGGTCAAATCTTGCCATACCTAATCCAAAAGGGTATGGTCGAGACAAGACTACTACCACCAATGTCGCCACCATATCCACATTGGTACGACGCAAATGCCAAATGCGACTACCACGCAGGAACCGTGGGACACAATGTCGAGAACTGTAGAGTTTTCAAACATAAGGTGCAGGATCTTATTGACAAGAAGCTGTTATCCTTCAAAGAGGAAAACCCCAATGTAAAGAATAACCCATTGCCGGGGCATGCAGGTCCCTCTGTAAATGCGGTGGAGGAACAAGAAGACTTTGGTCCAGTCAAAAGGGTAGCCAATGTTAAGACTCCCCTATCAACCATAAGGGAGCGCTTAACCGGCTTTGGTTTGTTCGAGGAAATGCACGCCAACTGTGAAGCCTGCAAGGTCAACCCGAACGAGTGCGAAGAGTTGAAGAGCTGTCTTCAAGAGCTAATGGACCAAGGTTGGATCCAAATTGGCTGTATAAAGGATGGCACGGACGTTGCTACCTTAGAGTCTAACGACCCAAAACCTCTCGAAATCCCATATCAAAGGAGAGAGATACCAATGCCTATACAGCCCATAACATTCCATGTACCTGCACCCTTCTCTTTTGAAAGTACAAAGAGGGTACCATGGAATTACCAACCTGTGGCCTATGTGGAAGGAAAACCACTAGCCAAAATTGAACCCAGCATCACTAACATCACCGGTGTTGGAGGAATAACCAGAAGTGGAAGAGTCTTCGCTCAAAAGAACTCGGGAAGACGCCAGCCGTACTACCAAAAGAACCGCTCAAAGAAAAGAGCGTGGAGGAAGAAGAGAACCAAGCGGGGCCTTCTCAAAAGACAATCCCGCAAAAAGAGGCCGAAGAGTTCCTAAGGATAATCCAAAAGAGCGAGTATAAAATCATTGACCAGCTAGGTCAAACTCCCTCCAAGATCTCCATGCTATCCTTACTACTCAGCTCGGAAGCACACCAAGAAGCACTGCTGCGGATCCTCAGTGAGGCACATTTCACCAAGGACATTCCTGTGGACCAATTCGACGGGATAGTCGGAAATATTACCTCAAGTAGGTACTTGGGTTTCAATGGCGATGAGCTACCCGACGACGGGCACATTCATAACCGCGCCTTACATATCTCCGTGAAATGCATGGACCACATCCTCTCAAGAGTGCTAGTGGACACGGGGTCATCATTGAATGTTATGCCCAAGACTACCCTCCTCAAGCTATCATGTGAAGGGACAGTAATGAAGCCCAGTGCCTTGGTCGTAAAAGCTTTCGATGGGTCAAGAAGAGCCGTCATAGGGGAGATCGACTAACCAGTCCAAATCGGGCCTAAGGTTTTCACCATAACCTTCCAAGTCATGGATATTAATCCAACATACAGTTGTCTTCTCGGACGACCGTGGATCCAAGCGACCGGAGCCATCACTTCTACTCTGCACCAGAAATTGAAGTTCATCATTGATAACCAAATGATTGTAGTTTCCGGGCAAGAGGACATGATGGTAAGCCATCTCTCATCATTCCGTTACATAGAAACGGATGAAGAAGCTGTGGATGTCCCATTCCAATCTTTGGAAGTGGCGAATGTCGTGACATTGAGCTCGAAGCCCAAGAAAGAGGCTAGGACAGCCATGTCATCATGGAGGGCAATAAGAGAGGCCCTAGAAGAAAGCCGACCCTCCGGATGGGGCAAGTTAGTGGACATACCGGAGAAGAAGAATCGCTTCGGGTTGGGATATCATCCATCAGCCGAAACTTTCTCAAAGCCTCCAAAGCAAGGGATCCTCCCCATTGCGGAAACATTCATCAGTGCGGGGTTTATCCATGAAGAGCAAGTGGCTCTACTTGAAGACGTAGATGAAGACGTGCCCGATTTGGTGTACCGTTGCACTTCGGATGAAGCTTTGAATAATTGGAGGGCTATCGCGATTCCCGAGATCGTTACCAGGATCAAGTAATAAACCATGTTTGTTTGTTTTTTACTTACTTAAAAAAAAATCATTTAGCTCTGCCCAAGGCAAATGATTAGTCGTGTGGGGCCCCCATGTTTTAAAGTTATTTACAATCATGAATAAAAGCACTCTTTTATGTTCATTTGAGTCTTTTTCTTTTTTTTTGCATTTGTTTAAAAAAAAAGTTTTTCTACAAAAAACCTAAAAAAAAAAAATCATACTCATGCAGATCAACACATCCACCCTCCAAAAACAACACTGCCTTAAACCCTTATGACTTCGATTTCCCGATTAATCAAACGGAGGATGATGAAGAGGACGATTACGAACCGCCTGAAGAATTGTCCAGACTTGCAAATCAAGGGGATAGGGTAATACAACCTCACCAAGAATCAGTTGAAAAGGTCAACTTGGGGACCGAAGAGGATAAGAAAGAGGTCAAGATAGGAGCCTCTCTACATAAGGATGTGAAAGGAAAGTTGATTAAGCTTCTGCAAGAGTACGTGGACGTATTCGCTTGGTCGTATCAAGACATGCCGGGTTTAGACCCTAACATCGTTGTACACAAGCTGCCACTCAAGCCGGAATGCCCGCCAGTAAAGCAGAAATTGAGAAGAACTCGACCCGATATGGCTCTCAAGATCAGAGAAGAGGTCAAAAAGCAATTCGATGCCGGCTTCTTAGCCGTAACCAAGTATCCAACATGGGTCGCCAACATTGTGCCAGTTCCGAAGAAGGATGGCAAGGTGAGAATGTGTGTGGATTATCGGGACTTGAATAGAGCAAGCCCAAAGGACGATTTCCCGCTACCACACATCGACATATTGGTGGACAACACAGCCCAATTCTCAGTCTTTTCCTTTATGGATGGCTTCTCGGGATATAACCAAATCAAGATGGCTCCAGAAGACATGGAGAAAACCACATTCATCACTCCATGGGGGACTTTCTGCTATAAGGTAATGCCTTTCGGATTAACAAATGCCGGGGCAACATACCAAAGAGCAATGGTGACTCTTTTCCATGACATGATCCATAAGGAAATTGAGGTCTACGTCGACGACATGATTGCCAAATCCCAAACGGAGGAGGATCATCTAGTCCATCTACAAAAGCTTTTCGAACGCCTAAGAAAGTTCAAGCTGCGCTTAAATCCTAACAAGTGCACATTTGGCGTTAGATCCGGAAAGTTATTGGGCTTCATCGTCAGCCAAAGAGGTATTGAAGTGGATCCCGACAAGGTAAAGGCCATCCAAGAAATGCCAGCGCCAAATACCGAGAAAGAAGTCCGGGGTTTCTTAGGAAGATTGAACTACATCGCCAGGTTCATCTCGCACATGACAGCTACCTGCGAACCAATCTTCAAGCTGCTAAGGAAAAACCAAGCCGTTCATTGGAATGAGGATTGCCAAGAGGCGTTTGACAAGATCAAACAATACCTGCAAGAACCACCAATTTTAATACCTCCGGTTCCGGGTAAACCCCTCATCTTATACCTAACCGTACTTGAAGGATCAATGGGTTGTGTGTTAGGACAACAAGATGAAACAGGAAGAAAAGAGCACGCAATCTACTACCTAAGCAAGAAGTTTACCGATTGTGAAACAAGGTATACTTCACTTGAAAAGACTTGCTGCGCTTTAGCATGGGCTGCTCGACGCCTAAGGCAATACATGTTGACCCATACAACTTGGTTGATATCAAAAATGGATCCCATCAAGTACATCTTCGAAAAACCTGCCCTCACAGGGAAGATAGCCCGTTGGCAAATGCTGCTGTCTGAGTACGACATCCAATATGTTGCTCAAAAAGCCATCAAAGGGAGTGTTTTATCCGAGCACCTTGCTCACCAACCATTGGAGGATTATCAGCCCATACAATTCGACTTCCCAGACGAAGATGTCGTAGCTTTGAATGACGAAAAGGTCACAAACGATGATGAAGGGCCAGAACCGGAAGCTCAATGGAAGCTCGCTTTCGACGGCGCCTCAAATGCCATGGGGCACGGGATCGGAGCAGTTTTGAACTCCCCAAGAAAAGGATATCAGCCATTCACTGCAAGGTTATGCTTTGACTGCACCAATAACATGGCAGATTATGAAGCGTGTATCCTAGGCCTCGAAGCAGCAATTGATCTAAGGATCAAAAACCTTGAAGTATACGGTGACTCAGCCTTGGTCATCTATCAAGTCAAAGGAGAGTGGGAAACAAAACATCCCAATTTAATTCCCTACCGAGCCCGGGTTGTAGAGTTGATTAAGCATTTTGATGAAATTATCTTCCATCACATACCTCGAGAAGAAAATCAGGTGGCAGATGCTTTGGCTACATTATCATCAATGTACCAAGTAAATTTCTACAACGAGGCACCAATCATAAGGATGGATCGTAGAGACAAACCAGTTGTATGTGCATCAGTCGAAGAGGGACTTGACGACAAACCTTGGTTCTACGACATCAAGCGATATCTCGAAGAGCAAGAGTATCCAGAAAATGTCTCACACACTGACAAGAGGACCCTCAGAAGATTGGCATCCCAGTTCTTCCTCAGCGGAAATACCCTCTACAAAAGAAACTACGACATGGTCCTGCTCAGATGTGTAGATAAACATGAAGCGGACATGCTCATCAAAGAAATCCACGAGGGATCTTTTGGAACCCATGCTAATGGGCATGCAATGGCAAAGAAAATCTTAAGGGCAGGCTATTATTGGTTAACCATGGAAGCTGACTGTTTCCACTATGCCAAAACATGTCATAAGTGCCAGATTTACGCCGACAAGGTGCATGTGCCGCCAACTCCACTGAACGTCATGACTTCACCTTGGCCATTCTCTATGTGGGGCATAGACATGATTGGAATGATCGAGCCCAAAGCGTCAAATGGACATCGCTTCATCCTCGTTGCCATCGACTACTTCACCAAATGGGTAGAAGCTGCTTCGTATGCAAACGTAACCAAACAAGTGGTAGCCCGATTCATCAAGAAGGAAATCATTTGCCGTTACGGCACTCCCCACAAAATTATCACCGATAATGGGGCAAACCTGAACAACAAGACAATGAAGGAGTTGTGCAAAGATTTCAAGATTGAACATCATAATTCCTCCCCTTACCGACCAAAGATGAATGGTGCGGTAGAAGCAGCCAATAAGAACATAAAGAAGATCATCCAAAAGATGGTGATGACATATAAAGATTGGCATGAGATGCTTCCCTTTGCGCTACATGGCTACAGAACAGCCATTCGCACTTCAACTGGGGCAACCCCTTTCTCCTTAGTATACGATATGGAAGCTGTTCTCCCCGTAGAGGTGGAAATTCCTTCGTTAAGGGTCTTGATGGAAACCAAGCTAGAAGAAGCTGAATGGGTCCAAACAAGGTTCGACCAACTGAATCTCATAGAGGAGAAGCGCCTGACGGCAATATGTCACGGACAACTCTATCAAAGAAGACTCAAGAGGGCATTCGACAAGAAGGTTCGTCCTCGAGAGTTCAAAGAAGGAGACCTAGTGCTCAAGAAGATATTACCTATCCATAAAGATCCCCGCGGGAAATGGACTCCCAGTTATGATGGGCCGTACGTGGTAAAGAAAGCCTTCTCAGGCGGAGCCCTGATCATCACCACTATGGACGGAGAAGAGTTCCCACTCTCAATAAACTCCGATGCAGTCAAGAGGTATTATGCCTAAAAAAAAAAGAGAAAGAAAAAAAAAAGCTCGCTAAATCGAAAACCTGAAAGGGCGGTTTAGGCAATAGAGAGCGTCCTGCTAGATCGAAAACCTGAAAAGGCGGTCTAGGCAAAAATTAAGGACATCAAAAAAGGAAATATACCCCGGTGGATTGAAAACTCGAAAGAGCGGTCCAGGCAAAAGTTAGGGGTTAACAAAAAAAGAAAGGCAATGACTGCAGCATCCAAGCTCCGGACAAGACTCAAGAGGAGAAGAATCGGTCTTGTCATCATCTTCCAAAAACAACAAAAACAAAAATCTCGAAGTCATAAGGAAATAGCATGTGTTGTGCCAAAAACCAATTTTCTTTTTGCTTTTTCTTGTCTTTCTCTATCTCACTTCTCACTTTGTGTATTTTCTTTACCCATTTAAGAAGTCAAATCTGCATTGAATAAATTTCCTTTTGTTATTTTATGTTCTCAGTAGCGCATAAAATTTTGTTTTATTCATGATAAGAATGCTTTAAAACATGGGAAATAAACAAAGGAATTTTCTTCAAAAAAAAGAGGAAAAAAAGCAAACAAACGTTGTTTTATTTGAATTTTCGTAAACTTCGAAGGAATTGCGGTAATTCCCACCAAATATTGTACCCAAAGGACTTATGCTCTTCAGCAAAGGCAAGTGCGTAACTCACGGCACGCGGAGCGCAAAAAGCCCCAAGGGTTAAGAGGAACAAATTCCCCAGTAAGCACCCTAAACATCCAAACACCAAACAAGGCTGGATATCGATCATGCTTCCAAAATGATCCTTATATCCCCATGAGCCAAACCTCATTGACACCCTCAGGGAGTCTCAACCCCAAACAAAAGGTCCAATCATTATTGGCAAACCCACACAAATCTTCGGGCTAAGCCCGAACTACACCGGTTTTGATCCCATTCGGGTATGTAGGCAAAGGACTTTGTCCTTCCAAACCAACCAACCAACAAAACACAAAAAGAGAGAGAGCCCAATCGTCATTGGCACGACCTCAACCAAGACCGACTTTGCTCGGCACCCAACCAGCATCACACATAACATAATTCATGCATCATGTCATTTTCATTCATGCATGCATATACAAATCATTCATACACGTGCATTTCATAAATCATGTCATGCATCCTCAACAAAGATTCTCCAGTGAGTATCACATATTCACCAGCATCCATCAACAGTTAAGTAAGTGTTCCCCAGTGAACCTCCTCCACCAACTGTCCCCTATTCCCCAGCAGGAATCTTTGTTTGAGTCTGTCTCATATCATATTACATTGCATATCACTGCATATCATACTGCATAACATGCATCATACAATCATGTTTTCCAGTTCAACCAGGGGCACCTATTTAGGGTAAGACCACAGCTCGTTAGGAATCGACCTTCAGTGAAAGTGCCTGAATAAGATTACCTAGTTTAGGTATCGACCTCTAGTGAAAGTGCCTAGATAAGATCACCATCCTCAGGAATCGACCTCTAGTGAAAGTGCCTAGATAAGATCACCTCCCTCAGTGTATCGACCTTCAGTGTTAGCGGCTGAATAAGATAACAACTCGTTAGGAATCGACCTTCAGTGAAAGTGCCTGAATAAGATTACCTAGTTTAGGTATCGACCTCTAGTGAAAGTGCCTAGATAAGATCACCATCCTCAGGAATCGACCTCTAGTGAAAGTGCCTAGATAAGATCACCTTCATTCCCCAGTGGGTCTACCTCCAGTGTTAGCGGCTGGATACGATCAACCCTTTCAAACCATTGCATTTGCATTCCGCGAAGGACAAAATTCGGGTCCTTCTTTTTACTTAATTGATCTTCGCAAAGAGTTCATGAGATGCCCTCGGCACTCACGTACTCTATGCGAAGACACAATTAAGTAGGGGCAGCTGTAGTACCCTAATTTTGTCCTAAGCATTTTAAAACAAAAAAATCAAAAAAAAATCAAAGAGGGAGGAAAAAGTCAAAGTCAACAAAAGTCAACAGAAAAGTCAACATTTCAAAAATGCTGACTTCGCACTGCGAAGCTCACTTCGCACTGCGAAGTCTGCGATTTTTCTGCAGATTTTTGGTGCTTTTGATTTAATTCCAGATTTTGTTGCATATCATTTCCATATTTATTTTAAGTAGCATTCATGGCTATTTGGGCCAAGCAAAACCAGAATTGAAGGACTTGCCATTAATGCCAAGGTTGGAAGCTTTTTCTTCCAACCTAGCATGTGACAAGCAAGTGGGCTTGCCCTTGGGCAGCTCTAGTACCTCCCATGTGACCTGTTAACCACCCCAAGGTTGCCAGCCACCTGCTTGAGGACTTTCCTCCTGCTTGCTTCCCCAAAACCAGTCAAACTAGCTGGATTTTCCCACTTGAAAAGCCATGAGTGCCTACCCTGTTTTTGCAGCAGCTTTTCACCCCTCACACCAGCCATAGGTAGCCTTTTTCATCCCTCAATCTCTGCACATTACAGTGCACGTTTTTATTGATCAACCATTGGGATTGCAAGGATTGATCCCCAAGCATTAGCCAATTGCAATTCAGCTTTGTTCTTCATCATTACCTTCTAGAATTGGTTGAATTTGTGGCTGAAATCAGTCAAAGACTTAACCCTTGGCACAAGGCAAGGTTGCCTCTATCCATTAGCATTTAATGCAAAGGGGTTCAGCCTGATCCTAGCCACAAATCAGCTGGATTTTGGGATTCTCTAATGATGATTTAGATTTGGTTTTGGCCTATAAATAGAAGGCATTGCCCAAGGTTTCAAACACTTAAAAAAAACTGATAACAGCATTTCAAGAGCAGAAACTCTACTCATTTTCAACTTACAAACCCTCACAAACAACCAGAAAAAAACCAATCAAACACAAAGCATTACAAAGTTCCAAAATCATCACCAACATTCAAAACCTTGCAAGAACCTTCAATCAATACAAATCCATTGCAGCTGGAGCTTTGCTAAGGAGTTCTGTAAGTTTCCAAGCTTTTATTTTGCATTTACAATTGTGTTTGCATAGCATTTTGGTTCAAAACCTCTTGGTTCTAAAAAACCCCCTTTTGAATTTCAAAGAAATCCCAAGGTTTTCAAAACATCAAAACTGGTTTGTCCAGCCTTTTTCATCCCAAAAACTCAAAGTTTTTCACCCACCTAAAAGGTCCTGAGTGTGTTCAGAAGTTGTTTCTGAACAAAAGTTCAGAAACAGCTTCTGAACTCAAAAATTCGCATACTTCGCAGTGCGAAGTCATGGTCGCAGTGCGACCATGACAGAACTCAGAATCTGAGTTTTTGTGTCCAAATGACCATTTTTTGAGGTTCTAGCCCAGGAGCTCAGAACCTAAGAGTTTTTAAACCCATGTTCTTCAAACCATAACAAGGATTTTTCACAATTTTGACAAATTCACAAGTTCGTATGACATTTTGTGGATAACTTGCAAAACAAGTTATGTTCTCAAACTTTCAAAACAACATGAACAAATCAGCTATGTTCATCATTTCAATCAAAACTTGAACAATAAATATTGTTCATGATGTTCAAAACTCAAACATGAACATACGCCGAGTAACGTTCGCTTTTCGCAAAATGAGACGAACTTAGGCGCTTTTTTAGCAAAATTGCTAAATCTTTCCCATTTGGGTTTTCAAACCAAATGTTTTGATATACCTTGGGATTTCTAAAGGAGTTCTACCCAAAAACTTGAATGAAAAAGGGATGGTGTGACGTATGTCTCTCCATTGCCCCGATTGTACGAATGCGTGACGTATGTCTCGTCGTTCTGGCAATCGTCATTCCATTTTCAATATATACAACCATAACCAAACCAAATCTTGGCCCCTTGTGGTCAATCCGAACCTTTTGGTCCCCCGTGGCCATTAGATTCGATCCCTCGACTCGTTGGAGTCCACTCGGTCAATGTTCGACTCGTCCGAGTCCATTGTACCCGTTCTTGATCTCAGTGGATCAATTGAACAATCTCCCGACTCTTCGGAGTCCACTCGGTCAATGTTTGACTTGTATGAGTCCATTGCACCTCTCTTGGTCCCATAGCGACCAATTCGAACCCTTTACCCTAACGGACGTACCTTTTAACAATTCTAGTGCGATTCACGAACAAACGCTTAATAAGTCTCCCAAGCGCGAGCATACAAGCTACGTTTTAATCGCAAGAATTCGGTTAAAACATCGTCCATTTAAAATCAACCAACACATGTACGTTTTTCTACCAAAGAACTACGTACGCTTTGAATTCTCCGACTACCGGGAGATACGTAGGAGCAAGATCGACATCTTGTCAAGCGCAATAATAAAAAACTTTTTTTTCTTTTCTTTCGTTTGTTTTTATCTCTTTCCCCCCTTTATTATATTTTGATATAAATAAGCATGCGCGCAAAACATTTAAAAAACAATTCAAGCTTTAGCCAAATAGAAGGTTCCCGTTGAGTACAACGGACGTGAGGGGTGCTAATACCTTCCCCTTGCGTAATCGACTCCCGAACCCGACAATGGTTGCGATGACCAATTCCTTTCCTCATCGTCGAAGGGTTTTATTATCGTTTCCCTTTAAACAAAAAAAAAAACTTAAGGGTTTATCAACGTTCCCTTTACACAAAAACTTTGGTGGCGGCTTCACAAAGGCCCTCCGAGCGTTTACGAACGGCCTCGGAGGATTTGCGCGTCTTTTTCTCAGGAAAAAAACGAGGTGCGCACATTATTGATCAATGTTCAGTAGGTAATTAGTTAATTAATTTATCTTTCTTCATTATTACATTAAAATTCAATATTTTTCTAAGTGAGTAAACAAACATAGTAATTATCTTTAACTCTCTTCATTGTTTTACTTATTTTGTAGCGAAAATACTGAGCAGGAATCAGGCGTGTGAAGGTGAAGCAAAGAGGATATGAAAAATTACGAAAAACACCTTATATTGTCACATGTCTATTCAATGCCACAACTGAAGCAAGGACTTGTCATTGATTGGACCAACTCACAACCATTGAGGATGTTGTGGAAGTGTTGAATTTGGCGAGGCTGCAATGCACCAGATCTCTACCTCAAGTGTGCAAAGTTCGTTGCCAAAATAACAAAGCAGTTTAAGAAGCAAAGGGTTGGAATTTCTTCCACAAACATAACCCTTGGTTGAAACCAGACATTATCTATTTCCTCAATGAACACAAGTTGGTAATTTTTAGTTACTAATCTATTAATGAAATTAATTTAGTGTAGTATATTTATGATTTATTATGAGAATTGTTATTAATAGAGGAGTAATAGAGTGAAGAGATGGAGGGAGAAAAAGATGATGCTAGTGCAACTGAGTGAAGTGATAGAATGTTTGGAACATATATCACCGAAAGGTTGTACCAATGTGGCTCTGTATGATATGGAGATTAAGAGTAAGTTGTATTCTAAATTCTCCACGTGTCAAGATTTGTAGGGGTTAATCAACAATTTGCCATGTGTAAGAGTCGTCTCAAGGGGTGTGTGTGCACTCTAAGAGGATGTGGCGACTCTTTTGGCTTTACTCTTGCATTTCCCTTCACCAAAATACGTATAACTTCCCTCTTTGTAGGTGGAATTAAAACCAATCCTTATTTTTTTCATTATAGTATTAATGTTTTTCTTATATTTTTTGAGCATTTTTTATGATATATATATATATAAAGAATTTGGTCAAAACGTAAAACGAAGTTATATGAAAAATGATAATAATGTAATGAATGAATGAGGACTAATTCTAATGCCACCTACAAAGAGGGACCTGGCAAGTATCTTGGTGAAGGCAAATGCACGAGTGAATCCTAAAGAGTTGCCACATTCACTTACAACGCACACACCCTCCCTTGAGACGCCTCTTACATGTGGCAAAGTGTCGGATAAACACCCACGGACCTTGGCACACATGGAGAATTTAGAGCAAGACTTCCTCTTAATCTGCACACATCCTATGTCACCACATTGGTATAACCTTTCGTACATATATGTTCCAAACATTGCATTGCTTCATTTAGTTGTACAAACATATTCTCTTCCTCCCTCCTCACTCTCTTATTCCTCTTTTAATAACAATGTCTATAATAAACCATAAATAGACTATAATTAATTAACTTTAATTAAAAGATTAGTAACTAATATCTACCAATTTGTGTTCCTTGATTAAGTGGATAATGTCAAGTTCGAGCCAAGGGTCATGTTTATGAAAGAATTTTCATCGCTTTGCTTTTTGGATTGTTTTGAATTTATTAGTAACCAACTTCGCATACTTGAGGTAGAGATCTGGTACATTGTAGAGTCTCTCCAAATGCAACACGTCCACCACATCCTCAGCGGTCGAGAGTATGTCTAAGCCAATGATGTACCTTATCTTTAGTTGGGGCATTGAATAGTTATGTGACTAATATTTTACTTTTTCTGATTGTTTTCTTGCAAATAGGTGTTATGAACCTAAACATGGGTCGTGTGTACAAGTGCAACAGGGAGGATATGAAAAATTATGAAGTATACCATATATCTCCCTCAAATGCACAAAGTTCGTTACCAAAATATCAAAGCAGTTCAAAAAGCAGAGGGCAAGAAATACTTGCACAAATATGCTCATATGCTCAAATGCTTGAATTGTTACTAACATAGGATTAGGATAGCCAAGAGACAGAGGGAGGAAGAAAGTTGTTTGTGGAACTGAGCAAAGTGATGGAATGTTTGGAATTTATATATCATTATCATAAAATTTATAAATTCTTTTTTTACTTCTTAACAAAGCATCACCCCTTTTTATGAGAAATGAAACTTTTTTTTTTTCACCCAATGATTTAATATAATTTTTTATTGAAGATCACAATATTTAATGTATTTGTATTTTTTTTATGTGATACACTCATAATTAACTCTTAATAACACAAGTTTCTCAACAAGTGTTCTTTGGCATTTTTTTGGGACTGTTATTTTTTCATTACTATTATTTTATTTATTGATTGATGATTCAATCCACTTATGTAAACACTCCTTCTCGTATGTATATCTTAAAATTTACTATATTATGTAATAACATAGAAGACCTGTGTGTCGTACGGGTTGACGATCTAGTTATATACATAAAGAGAGACCATACATGTATCTTATTGTATATAATAAGTTATATGATGAAAAAAAGCGGTAAAACAAAATAAAAAAAAATGATATGAAAAAACCTTAACAATGCCTGAAATAATGGTGATTAATTTTAATTTAACCTGCAGAGAGGGACCTTGCAGGTATCTTGGTGAAGGCAAATGAAGGAGCAAACCCTAAAGAGTTGCCACATCCGCTTAAAGTGCACACACCCTCCTTGAAACACCTCTTACATGTGGCAAAATGTTGGATCAAAACCTACAAATAAACCTTCAAAGCAAATCAAGAGAATAATATGACTATGAACCAGACACACTCAAAGACAAAAAGAGAATGCCTATAAGAAAATGGGGGAGCCATGAGGACAAACTAAAATAAGATGATAATAACAAAACAATGAAGAACAAGACAAAAACATCAGGGAATAAGAGCCTCTAATATGAATAATGAAAAACTTTAACCATTGATAGGGACAATGCATTGTTATATCTAGGGGTTGGGGTTCGAACCCAGACACCTCACTTATTCATCTTAAAAAAGTGATTTCTAACTATTAGGCTAATTGACCAAACAAAAAAATAGATTGTACATCTAATATGTTGTAATATTTTTTTAAGTGTGTGAGAGGTGTTGTTGTATTTTTTTATTTTTTTTTTGAACAAGCAAAAATGGGATATATATAACTAGAAGAAGAGCCTCTAAATTAGCACAAGGTGTGCCAACCCAGAGCTCCACCAAAAATCAAATACACAGTTCACCAAAGCATCCAAGAGTCGGTTAGCCAATGCCCATACAAACAAAGGGGCTCGACCACCAACAATGAGAATTATTACGAACATTAATATTACAAGTTTTCACCCACCAAAAAGTATGAACTTTTACTTTATCTAATAGTTGGTAGATGGTGCTCTCCTTATTGTTGAAAAGTCGGTTGTTCCTTTCAGTCCAAATGACCCACACGGTACAAAGCCACACAAGCTGCAAAAAAGAACGGCTAGATCGCAGACCGCCGGCTAAAGAAACAAACTGAATAAAATGATCCTTAACATTGGACGGATCAACCGATGAAACACCAATCCAGCCCCGAACCAGACTCCATAAAGGGCCAAAACACGAACAATTGAGAAATAAGTGCTCAGCCGATTCGATGCCCCCACACCCAGTCACACAAGATTGATCTTCAAAAGAAATTATACCACGAGCCAACAGATTATCTTTAGATGGCAAGCGATTTTGAACCAGCCGCCAAGCCAAGATAGACACCTTCAAGGGTACCTGTTTGTGCCAAGTAAGATCCAAAACATCGTCAATTGGAGGAGACTCCTGTTTAGAGAGCATCTGGTAGACACCACGAACGGAATACCCCCCACTAGAGTCAAGCTTCCACCTCCACTGATCTGGAACATTATGCTGCAAAGAAATGTCAAGCAATAAAACCCTAAGCTCTGCTAACAACTCCTCCTCCCACGCCCACAACCGTCTACGCCACTGTCATGCCTCCCCTGCTACCCCCCACCCTAGGTCACACATATCTTCCACCAATATCGACTTGTTAACAGCTAAGTCAAAAAGACGGCCAAACCTCTCACATAACGGAACCCCACCAAGCCACAGGTCAGTCCAAAAAAACGACATAGAACCACACCCAACAGACCTATCGACGCACCCTGCAAACCACCCACCGTCCGCCCCTCCATCCCCGTCACGGATTTTCACAACCTCCCGCCACCAAGAAGAAGCACTCCGGCCCCCTACCTCCAACCTCCCGTTCACCTCACCATACCTAGCTACCAACACCCTATACCACAAACCCCGTCTATCCACCAAAAGCCTCCAACACCACTTACCTAACAAAGCAATGTTAAACTCCCTCATCCGCCTCACCCCCAAACCGCCATCCTCCTTACTTTTACAAATATTACTCCAAGCAATCCAAGATAATTTCCTAGGTCCCCCCCCCCCCCCCCCAAAGAAATTTAACAATAAAGATTCAATAGAAGAGATAATACCTGATGGAGCTTTGAAGAAGGAAAGATCATAGACAGGCAGAGAGGACAAGACAGACTTGAGGAGTACCAAGCGACCACCAAAAGAAAGGAATCTACTGCGCCACCCAGACAAACGATCACGGATACGAGTCAACACAGGCTCCCAAGACAACAAACGACGTGGATCACCGCCAATAGGCAAGCCCAAATACACAAAAGGAATTTTACCAACACGACAATTTAAAGCCATAGCTGCGGCCTGCAACCAAGATGCAGAAACATTGACCCCAACCAACATACTCTTGTGAAAATTCACCTTCAGGCCCGACATCAATTCAAAAAGAACCAGAACCGCCCGAAGGGCTCGCACATTCGCCCAAATCTTAACCCCCAAAAGAAGGGTATCATCAGCAAATTGAAGATGGGAGACTAAAGTAGGATTACCCGAACCAATAGTGTACCCCGTGAAGATACTCGACTCAACCATAGCTTTCATAAGAACATTCAATCCCTCAGCCGCCAGCAGAAAAAGAAACGGAGACAAAGGATCACCCTGACGTAAACCCCGTTCAAGAGGAAATTCCTCCGTAGGACTACCATTAACTAACACAGACGCCGTAGCAGTACATACACAAGCTTTCATCCACTTCCTCCACAACACAGGAAAAGACATTTTTTCCATTACCAAGTCTAGGTAACCCCAATCGACAGAATCATAGGCTTTTACAAAATCAACTTTAAATAACAGTAGTTCTTTGTTACACCTGCGAGCTTCATCCACCACCTCGTTAGCTATCAGATTCCATCAAGAATGTGTCTATCCTTAACAAACGCTGACTGAGCCTCAGAGACAACACTACCAATAACCAACCTCAATCCATTCGACAAAATTTTAGCAAGAATTTTATATAAGCACCCCACAAGAGAGATAGGCCGAAAATCATTCAACCGTTGAGGATTGTCCACCTTTGGGATAAGAGCAATGAAAGTATTGTTGATACCTTTTGTTAATCTGCCATTCCGATGAAACTCTGAAATAAAACGCATAATGCCATCCTTCAAATCCCCCCAAAAATCCTTGATGAAACCAAAATTAATACCATCAGGCCCGGGGCTTTTGAAACTCTCACAATCCCACACCGCCTTTTTAACTTCCTCCATGGAAAAAGGTTTAATCAAACCACCCCCATCGGCAACAGACAACCTTCGAAACTGAAGATTCTCCAACCCCGGCCTCTCCATATGTTGCGCCCGAAAATGAGACTGAAAGTGAGAGAACACTGCCTGGCGAATAGGTTGAACACCCTCAACCGCCACCCCCTCCACCAAAATTGTCGAAATCGCATTCCTACGACGTCTTGCGGCTAAGACTGTATGAAAATATTTGGTATTAGCATCACCCTCTCTGAGCCACTTAGATCGAGACTGCTGCCAGCAAATACTAGTATTCATCCGCGACAAAGAAAAAATGTCCACACCAATATTATGATACTCCACCAACTCGGATTCGAACAAGATTTCATCTTCTCCTTTACCTTCCAGAACTGAACGACGAATTTTAAGATCATCAATCTTACCAGATAAATTCCGAGTGTGAGTTGCATGCCACTCCTTTAGAGCCCCTCTTATTAATTTTAATTTCTCTTTCAAAACATAGCCTCCCCAACCATCGACATGAAAAGATTTCCATTGAGTAGTAACAAACTGACTATAACTAGGCAAGTCCCGCCAACACTTCAGCATACGACACGGGCGAGGGCCCCAATTTTCCTCATCGACAGACAACAAAAGAGGACAATGATCAGATAAACCCCGCAAAGAAGCCACCTGCACACAATTCGGCCATACCAGACACCAATCTTCCGAAAAAAGAAACCTGTCCAACCGGCTCATAGAAAGACCATCCCCTTTATACCAAGTAAAATTACGACCACACAAAGGTAAGTCCACCAAAGCATTGGCATCAATAAACTGGTTAAACGGACCATGATCCACCGAGTGGGAATAAGATCTGGCCAACCGCCTCTCCTCAGGACGCCTAACTGCATTGAAATCCCCACAGACACACACCTTCTCCCCCACCACAGACTGAAGCCTAACAGACAAGGAGTCCCACAATAATTGCTTCGGGCCCGCCTCACAAGGGGCATAAACATTGAATAAATAAAAAAGTTCATTTGAATGAATAAACCTACCATGAATCATTAACACATGATCAAAACTTACAGAAGTCCACAACTCCACCACCGAAGAACCCCACAAAGAGTCACATAAAAAATTGTCACAAGCTAGCAACTTAGTTTCCTGCAAACACAGAATGAAAGGACACTTCTCACCCACCAACTTCTGAACCTCCTTCCTCTTCTCCAACCCTCCCAACCCCCGTACGTTCCAAGAAATAATCCGCATCCCACACCCGCACACCCCACACCAACGGCCTCAGCACCCTAACTGCTCCCACCAACAGCCCCCGAACCCTTCCCCTCCTTCCTATCCAGTAACAACCTCTTCCCTCTCCCCGTCCCCGAAAGCATACTGAACATATTCGACTTGTCTCCCAAAAAGTGAACACCGATGTAAGTACCTATGCCCCTTACATCCTCCTCAGCCACCCTCTCATTACCATGCATGATAACCCAATTGTGCCAGTCATTATTGACAGAAACTGAAGAAGAAGAAGAAACAATCGTTGCACCTTGAGAGACCAAAGCCGCTGAAGAGTTATCTAAAGTTTTAACAAGCCCCTCCCGCACTTTCTGTTTTAAAATTTTTAACACCTCCTTGCGATCCTTGCTTGGTAATCTGGCTACTTTTTTGAGAGTCAAGATGGAATGTTTCAAAAAGCCGCCCGGGTGTCTTCTTTTTTTTGCATCTCCGGATTCAGATAAATTTTTCACTTCTGACTGCACCTTTTTCTTGTACTTTTTCTTAGAGGAAAAAATCAGCCCCGCATCTCCATGATTATGATCATTCAACCATTCCATACTCCACGGCCCAGACACAACAGAACGAACCTTGATAGGAGGGCAAGACAGAGTACGCTTACACCGCGTCTGTTTGGGAAAAGAAGGATTGGAAGTTGCAGAAACAGAACCAGAATCGCCACGTAAATTTGCCGAAGTATCAGAACCAATAATAGTAGGAGGCACATGAGAGGCAGTGCCCTCCCCATCCTGGCATGCGACCTGCTCCTCACTAACACAAGGTTTAGAGATAACATCCGGCCGAGTCACTGGTAGCCTCTCCTCCTCCGCCAACTCATCAACGAACTCTTTTAACAAGTCATCAACATTATTATTAAGATCCGGATCAGCATGAGCCTCAAACAAGTCAGACTGAGATACCTCTGAAACACTATCTGCTTCAAACAAGCAAGCATCCTCTCCGATGTTGAAGCCCCACTCTTCCATAATTTTCACCTCGACCAATAAACCATCAATCAAAAGATTATCAACAACATTGACAACGTCCAAAGAAGCGATAGCTATCAACACACGAGCGTAATCAAAGCGTTCCTTATCCAGTGTACAACTATCCAATCTCAAGAAGCGTCCACAGTTCATGGTGCAAAGCTTAAAAAAATTCTCATTCCACGCATGGAGTGGAACACCGTAAATACGCAGCCAAGCACCCCGCTGAAAGGTCACCACTTGTTTGTCCCAGCGCACAAAATTAGAAAAGATATGCCGAAAAAAATCATTTGCCGCCTCAATCATAGACATGACATCAAACTCATGCTTGCTATGCACGAACACTTTATCAGCTCCCAACGGGATAATTTCTAACTCTTGGAAACCAGCATCTGCAACTCTGGTTTGGATCACTAGAATAGCTTCTCCATTCATACAGTGGCCACTACACCATTTCTAGCCCATTGCAAATCATCCTCAACTGATCGATACATGCGAACCAATTGCTGTCTATGCGATACCTTCTCCGTAGCCTGCTGAACAACGGGTGCAACACACTCCATGGCCACCCGCTTCCCCGGAACAACGGAATTACCCCGTCCTTGATTCCCATTGAGCCGCACCACCACCTCCCCAACCCTCACTCCCTCCCCGTTTTTAGCCTCCTCCCTCACCAAAGCATCCTCTCCGCCATCGTCCACCACCAGCCCCGCACAAACTCTTTTTTCTCCCTCCCCCTCCAGAGTAACTCCACACTTCCCATTCCTCGACAATTTTTCTCCCTCGCCCTCGCCAGTATTCCCGCACGACACAACCCCCAACTGCACTCTATTATCTCCCTCGCCAACCCGAATCCCCTTCCTCCCCATCCTCACATCACTCTCCCTCACCGTCTCACCCGGAGCAGACCGATCAAACCTAGCCACCTTAGCCCACAAACGCAAATGGCCAAAATAAATTTCGTTCAACGCGTGCAAGAGTTTGTCAACATCTCTAACATTTGAGAATCTCACAAAACTATAGGCTTCACCATACCTATTACGCTTTCTTGCCAAGAAAACGTGTTCAAGGATCCCACAGACCTCAAAAGCCTTTTTCAAATAAAAATGCGAAACGGCATCCGGAATATTCGTGAAATAGAAAGTAACATACCGTTTCAAATTAGAAAGAGAAGACTCCTCCCTGCCAGCACCATCCATAACGCACGGCTGCCCTAAGGAACCAACAGCACCGTCGTGCGCCCCCTTCATCCGTGGGAAAGAAACTCGAGCCATGCCACCACCGAACCTCGCCAACCCGTGATTGTTATTCCTATAAGCCTCACCCAACGAAACCTCACCACCGTCGCGCACCCTCCTCTCATGATTAAACCGCTCACGTGAAAAGGTTTGCTGTCGACGCCCAGCAGCACTGACGTGACAAGAAGAAAGTCGCGCCCCTTCGTTTGAATGCAGCCCTAAACCACAAGACCGTGATCGCACACGGTTGCCATGAGAACGTGAAACAACCCTAACCCTAGACCGCCCGGAATTGGACGTAGAGACCAATCTTCCCGCAAACCGCAATTCCTCCCGCTGTCTGTCCTGTCCAAACGAATCTTGTCGCTGCTCCTTCCGCCTCCACCGTCTCACATCAAACCAATCTCCCCCATCCCCCCCGTTTGTGGCACCCTGCTTGGAACCCTTCCCCCCCCCCCCCCCCCCCCCCCCCCCTTGAAATTCTCACTGCCGGCGAAAAAGAACACCGACATGGTTGTCCTCGGCGTAGCCGGGAACCCCCACTTCTCTCTCTCTCTCGCTAAGCATTTTTTTTTCATGAACTTGATTTCAAATTATATTTTAAAATTATTTACAAGTTTTACTTATGTTAAGGTCTTACAGTTAAGCTAAAATTGATTAAGGTCTTTTAAAATAAGTTTAAAAGATCACTGTAATATCTGAATTTATTAAAATTACAAACACACCTTTAAATTCTATTTTATTAATAATTTTATTAATTATCAAATTGACTAGAAAAAAATAATATATGAAAAAAATTATATTTTAAAATTGTTTACAAGTTTTACTTATGTTGCGTGTATTTTCTCTTTTTATGTTTTGCGAGACATTTACTTTTATTCTATCTTTTATTTAGTTTTACTCATGTCATTGTTGGTGAAATTTGGGATATGATAGAAGACCCGTGAAGCGTGTTACTGATCAATGTTCAGTAGGTATTTACTTAATTAATTTATCTTTCTTCATTATTTCTTTAGAATTCAATATTTTTCTAAGTGAGTAAACAAACATGGTAATTATCTTTAACTTTCTTCATTGTTTTGCTTATTTTGTAGCGAAAATATAGCATGAATCAGGCATGTGAAGGTGCAATGAAAAGGATATGAATAATTACAGAAAACACCTTATATTGCCACATGTCTATTCAATGCCACAACTAAAGCAGAGACGTGTCATTGATTGGACCAACTCACAACCATTGAGAATGTCGTGGAAGTGTTGAATTTGGTGAGTCTCTGCAATGCACCAGATCTCTACCTCAAGTGTGCAAAGTTCGTTACCAAAATAGCAAAGCAGTTCAAAAAGTAAAGGGTTGGAAATTCTTCCACAAACATAACCCTTGGTTGGAACCAAACATTATCTATTTCACCAACGAACACAAGTTCGTAATTATTAGTTACCAATCTATTAATGAAATTAATTTATTGTAGTATATTTATCTTCCTCCCTCCTCACTCTCTTATTCCTCTTTTGATAACAATGTGAATAATAAATCATAAAATAACAATAATTAGTTTACTTTAATTAAATGATTAGTAACTAATATCTACCAGTTTGTATTCCTTGATTAAGTGGATAATGTTGAGTTCGAGCCAAGGGTCATGTTTATGAAAGAATTTTCATCGGTTTGCTTCTTGGATTGCTTTGAATTTATTAGTAACCAAATTCACATACTTGAGGCAGAGATCTGGTACATTGTAGAGTCTCTCCAAATGTAACACGTCCACCACATCCTTAGCGGTTGAGAGTATGTCCAAGCCAATGACGTACCTCAGCTTTAGTTGGGGCATTGAATAGTTATGTGACTAATATTTTACTTTTTTTTTTATTGTTTTCTTGCAAATAGGCGTTATGAACTTGAACATGAGTCGTGTGTACAAGTGCAACAGGGAGGATATGAAAAATTACAAAGTATACCATATATCTCCCTCAAATGCACAAAGTTCGTTACCAAAATATCAAAGCAGTTCAAAAAGCAGAGGGCTGGAAATACTTGCACAAATATGCCCATATGCTCAAATGCTTGAATTGTTACTACCATAGGATTAGGATAGCCAAGAGACAGAGGGAGGAAGAAAGTTGTTTGTGGAACTGAGTAAAGCGATGGAATGTTTGGAATTTATATATCATTATCATAAAATTTATAAATTCTTATTTTACTTCTTAACAAAGCATGACTCCTTTTTATGAGAAATGAAACATTTTTTTTTCACCCAATGATTTAATATTTTTTTTATTGAAGATCACAATATTTAATGTATTTGTATTTTTATATAAGATATACTCATAATTAACTCTTAATAACACAAGTTTCTCAACAATTGTTCTTTGGCATTTGTTTGGGACTTTATTTTCATTACTATTATTTTATTTATTGATTGATGATTTAATCCACTTATGTAAACACACCTTCTCATGCGTATATCTTAAAATTTTCTATAATATGTAATAACATATAAGACCCGTGCGTCGTACGGGTTGAAAATCTAGTTATATACATAAAGAGAGACCTTACATGCATCTTATTGTATATAATAAGTTATATGATAAAAAACCGGTCAAAAAATAAAACAAAGTTATATGAAAAATCTTAACAATGTATGAAAGAATGATGATTAATTTTAATTTAACCTACAGAGAGGGACCTTGCAGGTATCTGGGTGAAGGCAAATGAAGGAGCAAACCCTAAAGAGTTGCCACATCCGCTTAAAGTGCACACACCCTACCTTGAAACACCTCTTACATGTGGCAAAAAGTTTGATCAAAACCTACAAATAAACCTTCGTAAATGGAGAATTTAGAACATGGATTCCTCTTAATCTTCACATCCTACGACGCCACATTGATATAACCTTTCTTACATCTATGTTCCAAACATTGCATTGCTTCACTCATTTGGACAAACATCTTCACTACCTCTCTATCTCTTCACTCTCTTACTCCTCTGTTAATAACAATTCTAATAATAAATCATAAATAAACTACAATTAATTAATTTAATTAAATGATTAGTAACTAATAATTACCAATTTGTGTTTCTTTATGAAGTGTGCAATGTCGAGTTCGAGCCAATGGCCATGTTTGTGAAAGAATTTCTACTCCTATGCTTATTGAAATGCTTTGAAATTGTTGTAATTAAATTTGCGCATTTAATGTAGAGATATAATGCATTGAAAAGCCTCTTCAAATGCAACACGTCCACCACATTCTTAGTGTTCATGAGTTGGGTCAAGTCAATGATGCACCTCTGCTTCAGATGTGGCATTAAATAGACATGCGATAATACAAGAAGGTGTATTCCGTAATTTTCCATATCCTCGTCGTTGCGCTCCTGCACACACCCGATCCATATGCTCATTGTCTTGAACATATTTTCACAAGCAGATAAGAAGAAAACGGATGATTTTGTTACATTCCCATCATTGTCTTTCACATATATAGTTTTCTCATCCTTGGTGAAATTTACTCTGTGATTTCTATGGTGTAATATTTGGACTATCATACTAAACAAGGTAATTAACTTTTCCATATTTGTATACATATGTAAATTCGTGTGATTACTTGTTAAGATGTTGTTGCAATTAATATAAGTTAATTTCAAGACATCAATTTCGTATCTAGCCCTGCTATTTTTCCATTTTGTTGTAATAAAAACGACAATATAGATTTATTAATTTCATTATCTTGATACTCCATCACCACCAAATTCTAATGGATCACGAATCCATGCTTGTAAATTTCTTTATACTTTCTCAAATGAATGCAACTCTAATATAATGTGACATAGTCAAATGACATGACATTTCTTAACTTGTATTATTGCCAAAATTCAAAATACATATTTATTGTTCTATAGACTTAAAAAATACAACTTATCTTCTTTATTATTCAAAGTTCAATTGTAATATTTTTTTTATTTTCCGACTTAACCAAGAAAATATTCTACAAGATTTGGATTCCAGTTTATCTAATATATTCAATAACGGTGATTGTCATTTGGTATGGTTGATAAGTTTGCTCATGGAGATATTTCAAGCATTCCTTATAATACTCATAACTCAAACATGGGTCTAAAAAAGGAAGCAATGGGGAGATGACCATATCATAATTTCAATATTCAAGTTTTTCTCTTCACATGTTTGGTGTCGATGAAAATATCATGGAGGCCGTCTAAACATCGATGTTGCTTCAGTGACACGAGTTACTTATACAAAATCCAACTCAATTTGTGAATGAAGCAATTTGGAACTTTCAGACACTGTCACTAATGAAATGTTGAAACCTTTTAGAATGTGTCTGTTCTTTCTTCTTTGTTTGTTGGTATGTACTTTCTCTTGTGTTTTTGTGGGTCATTGTGTGCGTTTGAAATGATTTTCAACCCTTTTTTTAGTTGTTACATATATAAATGTATTCTCAAAGTAAAAAAGCTTAGTTTAGATTAACCATTGTAGGTGGTAGTTTATTTCCTTGTTTGAGTGGTGTTTTGGACGACCATCCTGGGCAAAATTCCTAGACTTCGATGATGATAACTTGCTTAAAATTTTAGAACAATGTCAAAAACTATGTGACTCCCCCATCCATAAAATTTTGCTTTGTGCCATAACATTTCCGACCCTACTATTGTATTGGTTGTAAAGAAGTTACAATATACACAATATTATATTGGACTTTCAGAGTTAAATGTTGACACTATTTGATCATCGTTATCTTAGATATGGTTTTTACTTCTATTTTTAGGATCTAATTAGGAAGAGGCGTGCATAATATGTTATTGATATTGCTATAATTCTTCTATTATCCTTTAGAACAACTGTATCTTAAAGTTGCGTTTGACCCAACTTTTTTTAGACATATAAGCTACTTTAAGCTTAAAGTTAACAATAACAACTTTAAAAATAAAGTTAAAGTTGTTTGGTAAACATTATTTTTTTGTTTTTTATTTATAATATATTTTGGTTAATTGTCATATTGGTATTATCAAAATATATTGTATTATCATTTGTAAATAAAAAAGTACCAGTATAACAATTAACAAAAATATATCGTAAATAAAAAAAAAATATTACATAAGCAATTGACCCCTCAAAAAGAAGAAAACAATACATAAGCAATTGGAGAGCATATGGCGTCAAAACAATATCGATTCCACAGCAAGAAAGAACGTAAAAATAATTAAAATAAAACGTACATTATGTGTTCAATGGGATTCGAAGGGGGGAGCGCTAAAAATAAGCTGAGCGTGTTTTTATAAAAGTAACTCTCATCACCTTCTTCTGAAAGTACTTTTTTTCTTTTATTTCTTATTTATAAAAAAGCCACTTTTTAATTAAGGGGCTTAGTCTAAATTATGTTTGGCCCCACTTCTCCTTCTAAAGAGATTTTAAGTCCCACAAAAAGCTTCCTTAAAAAAAAGTCCCAAAAAGCTGGGTCAAATGGACTCTTAGTATTTCTAATTATCCCATCTTGTTTCTCGATTAGCAAACTGTATTCGTGTAACCTTGTAGAGTGCAATTTAACTCATACTTTCTTTGATCACATTTATAAGCAACTATTATTTTTTTTAGATTCATTGAATAATTAATGTATTTAGAATATAACTTAGTCCAGATATATCGATTATTTAATGAATCTGAAAAATGAATAGTTGATTATAAACGTGACCAGAGTTAGTAGGTTTTTTGTCTTTACATACACATATATAGCTTCAAAAATAGTACTTCATCCCTTCTAAATTATAAGTAAAAAAATCTCATTTTCTTTGTCCTAAAATATAAACAAAAAAGACCAACAAACTTATTCTAAGGAGAAGGCAAAAATTATGCCTCAAATTTTCTTAATAAGTGTGAATTGATGATTTTTGTTTATCAATTAGGACGGAAGGAGTAATTATTTTAATTGTTTATCTTGCCTACGGGTTTGAACAAAATGCTAAGAACACTGTTGTACACAAAACCATATCTCTGGATCAACATATGCTTTGATATTTTGAGAGTTCTCACCTCTTTCCATGGAAGGAATTTCAAATTGGAAGTCTTCAGTGGGACAGTGCACATACATAATTAGAGGATATTTTCTATCTCCTTTCTTTTAATATGGAATATTTTTTTATCCAGTGTATTTGGCCTTTTGGTACTTTCCTTCGTAGGGTGATTTTATTTTATTTATGTCCCATATTCCATAGTTTTATCATATATAATGTCACATTTCTTTTATTATATTTAGTTATTTTTTAAACAAATTTAAATTTTATCTTAATTTTTTTTTTAGTATTGAATACTCACCTTTTTTTTTTTATAGATATCAAAGTATCTTCTTTGATTTGTTTAATCTCCATGATAAACACTACATAAAATATTGTTTTTTTAAGCCAACACAAGTTAGTATAGGTGATAAGGAGTTGATTCATTTCCAGCAAAATATGAATTCAACTTCAGTTCAAATAGGAATTCATGAAACCCAACTCATGTAAAATATTTTCAATAAAAAATTGCTTTTGAGAAAAATGGACTCATTGTTCGGGTGCCTTCTACCGTGGGAGACAGAATTAAGTCTCCTACGGTACATTACTCATTTTTTTTCTTAAAACAAGTTAACATAGGCCATGCGATTTAATCAACGGTTATCAAACGTGGAAAAATATAATGGACTGTCTACACCAAATTTTTTTCTTTTCTCTTTTACACTCTTATATTTTTGTTTAGATTTGGAATACACGATTTTTATCATAGACTGCCTACACCATATTTTTTTCTTTTCTCTTTTACACTCTTATATTTTTGTACAGATCTGGAATTTTTTTCTTTTCTTGATCTGGAAACAATTGGTCGGATTTTCTCGCTCGCGCGCATCCGCGTGCGCGCGCGCGACCGTATTATAAGAGTGACTTAGAAGTTGAATTTTTTCACGATTTTTTGCAGGCATGTTTAGGACATAAAAACAACATCGCCCACAAAAAACGAGAATTTTCCGACAAGGGACAGATTAAATATGAATTTTTTACGTGCCAAAAACTCAACAACGCGAAACAACAAAACATGCACCTAGAAAACGAATTTTGAGCTGGTTTTTTGCAGATCCTCTATATGTATTTTTATAATATGAATTCAACTTGTAGTCTCTAAGAACTTTAAAACGGGACATATTGGTTTCTCTATCAACCAACCTTAATCCACAAGCTTGTTTAAAAAACAAATTTCACATTCTTTAACATATATTTTTATTTGTTAAAATTGAGTTAAACTTAAATTGATTTATGCATGAATATATTGAAGTAAACGTGATTCTTATTAATATATGTTTTTTTTAAGATAAGCAACAACTTTATTGATCAACAGTACAAGGGATATACTAAACCCATTACAAAGATTTGAGCCTAAAACATTTAAGAGCAGCTAGAGGGTCAACAAGTTTGGCTAACAGCCACTTTCAACTTCAAGATAAAGTACCTACCAGCCAAATTATTAGCAGAAACTGCGGCAGGAGCTTCCACACAAAAACTGGATCAGTAAGGGATGATGTGTATCAAAATTCGTTTAAGATGTGTAATTACTGAAAGGGGTTTTTGATATGTGTATTTAAAATTAGATTTCATTTCTATTTTATATAATTATTTAAATTTATGTTGCGTTATGAAATTTAGTTATTTATAATCAAGTACTATAAAATAAACATACAATTAAATGTAATAGAAAAACCGAAAGACGGACACCATATTTTAAAATGAATTTGGATTATCATATTTCTCCCTGTTCACAATAGAGATATAAAATAGAGGAACACGAAAGAACAAAAACCCACTCTAATCATCATATATATACTCCAAAAAGTCTCAATCGATGGAATCATAAGCTTTTCAAAATCAACTTTGAAAATCAAGAATTCCCTTTGCATTTTCTTCACCAAATCTACCACCATAACACCATCAACAAGATTCCTGCCTTTCAAAAAAGCTGATTGAGAAGAGGAAATAACTGAATTCAACACCCCTGCTAAACGAGCCACCAAAACTTTTGCTATAAGTTTGTAGAGGCACCCCAAAAGAGAAATGGGGTGAAAATCCTTCAAAACGCAAGGTTCCTTCACTTTAGGGATCAAACCCACAAAATATGACAAAAAAAAACTCAACAGAAATCAGTGTGTTTTCGGGAGAGCCAACGTTCCTTGAGAAGAAAATAGAGGTTTATCGATAATAGTTGACCTGACAAGCTACAAACTGGCCAAGAACATTCAAAACACATTGCATATTAGTCTCTATTTCTTGACCACAAAGCAAAATTATTAGGAGAAATAAGAACTCTCCAACACCTCTGCATCTTAAACAAATCAGCCCAATTGACATTCCACATAACATTGGTTTGCACACTAGAAATATAGTTCATAATGATGTTTATAAAATGTGTAGGAAATTTTTCTTCCCTTAGAACTTCCAAAATGAAATGGCACTTGAATTTACCATCCATAAGCTTTTGCCAAATCAACTTTAATAGCAAAGACACCTTAACTTATAAATAATATTGCACGGAGAGTTTTGCCTGAATTAAGAGACAAATTCAAGTTTACTAACATTTCTGATTATGCAAGTGTCAGTCTTATGTATTGCTGCAATATCTTCTGGATGACTCCTCCAAACATGCTTGACAAAGTTGATGATACTCTCATCAACTAAAGTCAAAGATTTTTGATAAAAATCCAAAAAACGAACCATCAGAATTCCTCAGCATTTGAATTTTATTTTTCCATTTGCCATTAACAATTTCCTAATGATAATGCTTGGTATTCATGTCTCCATCAGTTAACCATATAGCTCTAGACCTTTGGAACCAAGTCCGTTCCTCATGGTAAAGGACATTGGCTACTTTTTGCCTGTAACCAAAAGTAGAAAATTTCCATTCCTGCATTATATTCTCCAAATTACTCAGATTCTTGGTCACCTGAACATCATTTCCAGAACAATTTTGAACAACTTCATTACAAGATGAGTCAACTAGACCTTAGTTACGTAATTAGCAATTCTCGTTGGTACACGGAACAGAACATAAGAAGAATTTGGAAGTATCATGTACAGTATGCATCGGTTCATAGTATTAGTACTACATAATTGAGCATAGTAAGCTATGAAGAAATTTTTAAGAAAAATATTTCTTTTTATTGGAATTTTTAAACAAAATTTAAAATTTATTAGTAATCACTAAATATTTACACGAGTCTTTCCAACCCCTCAACACTATCTCCTTCCTGGTACTCAAATCCTCTTAATATTTAATTAATTAAATTCATTAATAGTGCAAAAAATTAAAAGGATTATAGTTGCCTGCTGCAACAAACTAGTGTCTATTTTCAAAAATCTTTTTTTATATTCACTTTTCTTTGGTTAAATAAGTAAATGGTCCCCCTAAATATATCAACATTTAATTTTAGTCTCCCTAGAATATTTCTTAGGCTTTTGGTCCCTCTAAAATTTTCCATCCATGAAATTAATCCTTACTTTTTAGTCAACTCATGTCTAACTTTCATATTTTTTAATGAAATTTAATTAATGTTGGTATATTTAAGGGGACCATTTACTTATTTAACTCACTTTTCTTTCACTTTTTTTCTTTATTATTGGCGTTATTTTGCAAATGATGTTCTATTTCTTCAAGCTTCAAAAATGTTTTCCTGCAAAATTTATTTTCTCCATTAGAGGATTTTTCTTTCTCTTTCATCTCCTACTCAACCTCTTCTTCCATGTTCTTCAATCTTCACACACTTGCATTGTAATATCCCGCGTAGACGCAACTTCTATCAGTATCAGGTAAGTTTTGAGTAAGTAAGGGCGAAACCGTATTTTCGCGTTGGAGGACTATTTATATGGGAGACCAAGACTTTTCCTTCATTTTCTCCTCTCCCTTCTCTCTCTAAAAATCAGAAATATTCTCTCTCTCTCTCTCTCTCTCTCTCTCTCTCTCTCTCTCTCTACAATTTCGCGCCTCACTCTCTCCTTTCCATAATCCATCAAAATTTCATTCACTTCCCTTGAATCTACTTGCAAGCTCACTTTTGGGGAAAACTAAATTCAAGAGAAACTTAAGGAATCAAGATAGGAAGAAGGAATCAAAGCTAGGGTTTTGGAGTTGGAAGCTTGGCAAAGATTTAATCAACAAACAAGGTGAGTTTCTCTAGATTAGAACCCTCCTTGGGTAGTATATGAGGTTTTTGTGTGGTGAGGAAAAACTTGGATTAATAGGTTTAATTCTTGTGTTGTTAGTTTCCCTTGTTAATACATGTTATGTTTATGACCTTTTTAGCCAAAAGCCTTAATTTTTGAGGTATACAGACTTGCTGGTGCTGAGAATTGGTTTTGGGTCGTTTTTGGAAATTCTGGAAAAGTTACTGAACCTGTCAATGCTGGAATTTTCGTGCCACGATCATCATTTTCTGGGCTTCATCGTGGCACGATGGAAGCCTGACGTGCCACGTGAATTCCAGTGTGGCACCCCTTAAGGAAATGTGTTTTTATGGCCAGAAAACCGTTCTCGCAGTGCCAGAATGTCTTTGTACATACAGTAATGGAAGAAAGGGGTCATGAATGTACCATTTTATTAACGCGTGAGTGTTACATGGTGTTTAAAACACTATCAGGGATTAATCTAAGTTGAATTCAAGCGTCATTATGAATGATGGGTAGATTTATCCATATGTATCAGATAAGTTAAAGGGTTTAGATACTCAGGATGCCCTTGACCAGGCAGAATAGAGTGTACCTTAGACAGTGGTACAAGATTTCCCCAGTTATAGGTGCAGATAATTTTTATACATCAGAACGTGCTTCAGTTGTTCACGTCGGAGTGACACTGAGGATATACGTAGCAGATCAGATAACCAATCAGAATTAATTAACAGTTAATATGTGTCTCTGTTGTTCTCGTCAGTTAGAGAGCACGGGGGTTCCGGATACAGCTGGAACGGGCAGTAACCATCCGTGAGGATAACCACACATAACAGAAGGAGTCCGGTGACTAGCCTTAGATAGGAGTTTTCACCGGTTAGCAGGGGGATGTACTCCGGGGTTACTCCACTCGGAGGCATTCCATAAAATCAACTCAGATAATAAGTGTTTGTTACATGCTAACAAACTAACATAATAATAAACAGGAAACTACTCTATTATGATCAGGCAGATATCAGTTACCAGATAGTGATCCTAGTTTCCCCTCGATCACTAAGTTAGCAGAATGTAGTCTAGTTTTCACGACTACACAGTATAGCAGGCACAGACACGTATAAACCCGAAATGGGTTGAGATTATAGCATGGCAACCATAGGTTTTCTCCGAGGTCGCCAGCATGCATATGTTGGGACAAAATGTGTTTAACAAGTCTCTTATAAAGTAAGGGGGAGTTTGTTGAAACATTTATGTGTAAACATATCTCTCGTTATGGTTTTGATGATAACAAAGTGTTAAATAGAAAATTGGTTATTTGCTAATGCTTTGTTCAAGTGTTTCAGAACCACATGCTTAATAAGTATTGATTGATAATGGTTATGGAAGAACAAGCTAAAGAGCAAGAAGGAAAGCTAAGAAGCTAGGTTGCAAAGCTAGAAGGAAACTGGGTCTGAAGAAGTACTCCTGAAGAAGTGGTCCTGAAGTAAGTGCTTCTGAAGTGGTCCTGAAGTGGTGCTCCTGAAGTGCAACTTCTGAGTCTGAAGGCAGCTTCTGATGTCTGGGTGCTTCTGAAGAAGTCAACGCAAAGTCAACTCCTGAAGCCAGCTTCTGATCCGTACAAGGCAGCCTCTGATCTGTACAACTGAAGCAGCTTCTGATCACTGTTCACAGAGAAGCTTCTGAAGCTGATGTGGCATGGAAATTGACCAGTACTGTGCGCATTTAATGCCTGGATGTGTCAGAACAACTCAATGGAACAGTTGTCTCCCTGACCCAAACATTCTCCAGCTTTTAAGGTAGGCCATTTCAAAAAATGGCTGCTGCTCTGTTCTGTTTGAAAAAGTGCAGCACACTTTTGCAGAAATTCTAGCTCAGCTTGCAACGGCTATTTCCTTAATTCAAGCAAATCTTCAACAGCTATATTTTCATCTATAAAAGGAAGAAGATTTGAAGAAGAAAATGTCTAAGACTCTTGAAACGTATTGCTGAACCTGTGCTCTGTTTTCTGTGTAAAACTGTCAAGTCCAAAACTCTTAGAAATTCTCATAGTCTTTGTAACTTATAATTTCTTAAGGTTAAGAGTCTTAACCTGTGTTGTATTTAGAGAACACCTCTGATATTTGATCAAGTGTTCATCCCAAACTCCTTTACTTGTAAACCAGTTTGGTCCCTTAAGTCTCAGTCTGTATACTGAGCATTTGTAACCTCATTCCTTTGTGGTCTGAGTCAGAAGCCTCTTGACTTAGTGTCTTGAGCATTGGGAAGTCTCTTGTCTTAGTGACTTGAGCATTGGAAGCCTCTTCCTTGGTGGTTGAGCATAGAAGCCTCTTTCTTTGTGATTGAGCAACTGGAAGTCTCTTCCTTAGTGGTTGAGCATTGTGTAATCTTCAGATTATAGTGGAACTCTCTTGTTGGAAAACAAGGGGACTGGACTACTTCTCACATTGAGAAGGAACCAGTATAATTTTTGTGTGTCTCTCTTTCATTCTTTCTTTAACTTGTTTAATCCGCTGCATTAACTTCTGATAACAGTTCAGAACCTGGTTCTGAACTTGTTTTAAGTCTTTGAAAAGAAAAAGAACAAGTTTTTGAGTCACACAATTCAACCCCCCCCCCCCCTTCTTGTGTGTGTGTTTTTCTCACCTTCAGTTGGTATCAGAGCTCCGGTTCTGATATTAACACTTAACAGTGTGTCAGTCTTGATCCTGAGAAAAACATGACCTCAACTCGTGGTTCACCCCCACCATCTCCCAGAAATCAAAGAAATGTACAATATGACTATGGTACTGAAGAAAAGAAGTCTAGGTCACACAATAAACCTCCTATGTTTACTGGTGACCCAGAAAAATTCTCTTGGTGGAAGAGTAAAATGTACAGTCATATTATTGGGGTTGATGATTCACTATGGGACATCATAGAAGATGGAATCACCATTCCAGTTGATGAAGAAGGTGTTGCTGTCAACAGAAGAGCTCTAAGTGATGCAGAAAGAAAAATCTATAGGAAGCATCACCATGTCAGAGGTATCATTGTGGACTCATTACCTCACACTGAGTACCAGAAGCTGAGTGACAAATCCACAGCAAAGGCCATCTTCACATCCCTCTGCTCTAACTATGAAGATAATAAGAAAGTTAGAGAAGCTAAGGCAAACATTCTTGTTCAGCAATATGAACTGTTCAGAATGAAAGAGGATGAAAATATTGAGACTATGTTCTCAAGATTTCAGACTCTAGTTTCTGGACTTCAGATTCTGAAAAAGAGTTATACCACAGCTGACCATGTGAACAAGCTCTTAAGAAGTCTGCCATCCAAATGGAGACCTAAAGTGACTGCTATTGAGGAAGCTAAGGATCTGAATACTTTAAGTATTGAGGATCTTATAAGCTCCCTCAAGGTGCATGAACTGGGACTCAATGAGGATGAGTCTGTTAGAGAACCAAAAACATTAGCTCTGAAGTCTAAAAGAAAGCCTGCTAAAGCTTTGAAAGCTATTGAATCTGAAGAAGAATTTCCTGAGGAAAATTCTGATGAAGATTCAAATGCTGATAAGCTTACAATACTTTCTAAAAGACTTCAGTATCTGATGAATAGAAAGAAAAAATTCTCTAACAGAAGCAGTAACTTTAGAGGATCTGGTTCTGGTTCAAAGAGGGATATCCAGAAGGAAAGCTGTTACAACTGCAAGAAGCCTGGGCACTTCATAGCTGATTGTCCTGATCTTTAGAAAGAAAAATCAAAGGAAAAAGCAAAGAAGTCCAGCTCAAAGTCCAGCAGTTTCAGAAATAAGCTTAAGAAGAGTCTCATGGCTACATGGGATGATCTGGATAATGAGTCAGAATCTGATGAGGAAGAAGCCAACCTGGCCCTGATGGCAATTGCATCTTCTGATGCAGAATCATGCTCAGATTCTGATGAAGAAGATGAGGTATACTCTGAACTCTCTAGATCTGAATTGATTGAAACAGTTAATGATCTTATGAGCCATCTTAAGAGCAAGTTAAAAGAAATCAAATCTTTGAAAAATCAAACTAACTTGCTGTCTGAGGAAAATCTTAAACTTCAGAATCAAATTTTTGAATATGATGAAGAAGTTGAAGAACTCAGAAAAGAGGCTCATAAGAAATCTGAAGAGGTTCCTAATGATCAGGAAATAGCTCTTCAGGATTTCATGTTAACTGGGTTCAATAGAACTAAAATTGCCTCCATGATGTATAATATGATCAGAAACAAAGGTGAAGGCATTGGCTATGACTCATTTAAACCTTCAAATGAATTAAACTCACCTTCATGTTCTGAAGATATTTTAAAAGGCAATGGTATATGCTTTGTGCCTGCTTCTGATAATTCTGAGAAGTTGAAAGTATCAGAATCTGAGACTAAGTCTGAAGTTCTGAACAACTCAGACTCTGAAGCTTCTGAACCTAAAGGTAAGATGAAGGCAGATGTTAAAACCCTGCCTAAATCTAAGCCAAAAGGTTCTAAGCCTAAGAGTAAGAGAAAATCAGACTCTGAACCTGGAAACGTTCAGAATCTGAAGTGTTCAGAACCTGGAACTAGTAAGTCTCAGAATCTGAACAAATCTGATTCAAATGTTTCAAAGACTGGGCTTATCAAAACTTCAAAACCTATTAAACCAGTCAAAACAAAACATTCTCAATCTTAGAATGATAAGCAAAGCAAGCAAAAGCAAACCAATCAGTTTTATGCTTCTGATTGTTTTAAGAAAGGCAAAACTGAAGCTTGCCTTGTGCCTGAAGTAAACAAAGTGAGAATTCTGAAGAGATCAGAACAAAAGTGCTCAAAGGCTCAAACTCTAAAGGATTCAGAACCAAAGACCTTCAAGTCTCAGGTTCTGAAGAATTCTAAGTTCAAACCTTGAGAACTCAGGTTCTGAAGTATTCAGGTTCTGAAACTCAGACTTATTCAAGATATAAGGATTCATATCCTAAATATCAGAACAAGTCTGAACATCATAACTTCAGACACAAGTTTAAAAGGCCAAAACCTTTCAGGACTAACCCCAAAGGACCCATGAAAATCTGGGTACCTAAGTCTGAGATAGTGTCAATTGCAGATATGCTTAACATCCACAGAAAAGGAAAGGTCCTGGTACCTGGACAGTGGATGCTCGCATCATATGACAGGGGACAAGTCTATGTTCCAAACCCTAACTCTGAAAGAGGGAGGAACTGTGGGGTTTGGAGGAAGTCAGAAAGGAAAGATCATTGGTACTGGTAAGATAGGTAATTCTTCCCTGTACATTAATAATGTTTGGCTGGTAGATGGACTTAGACATAATTTACTTAGCATAAGTCAATTATGTGATAGTAATTATGAAGTCATGTTCAATAAGAACACATGTACTGTAATCAGTAGCAAAGACAAGTCTGTAGTGTTCAGAGGCAGCAGGAAAAACAATGTTTACAAAATTAATTTTTCTGAATTGGTTCAGCAGAAGGTAGTTTGCCTTCTGTCTGTGAGTGATGAAAAATGGGTGTGGCACAAAAGGCTGGGACATGCTAACTGGAGACTCATCTCTAAGCTTAGCAAGTTGCAGCTGGTCAGAGGCTTACCCCAGATTGATTATCACTCAGATGCTTTGTGTTCAGCATGCCAAATTGGAAAATTTTCTAAAACTTCTTTTAAACCAAAGAACATTGTTTCCACCTCTAAACCTCTAGAGCTCCTTCACATTGATTTGTTTGGTCCTGTTGGAACAGCTTCAATCAATGGGAAGAAGTATGGACTTGTGATTGTTGATGATTATAGTAGGTGGACTTGGGTTAAATTCCTCAAAACCAAAAATGAAACATATGATGTGTTCTTCAAATTCTGCAAACAAGTACAAACTGAAACTGATTTGAAAATTTTAAAAATCAGAAGTGATCATGGTGGGGAATTTGAAAATGAACCTTTTGAAAACTTTTGTGAAGACCATGGAATTCTCCATGAGTTCTCATCTCCTAGAACTCCACAACAAAATGGAGTTGTAGAGAGAAAGAACAGGTCTTTACAAGAAATGGCCAGAACCATGATTCATGAATCTAAAATTGCTAAGTACTTTTGGGCAGAAGCTGTAAACACAGCATGTTATATTCAGAACAGGATCTACATAAGACCCATTCTGAATAAAACAGCATATGAATTATTTAAAGGAAGAAAACCAAGTATTTCTTATTTTCATCAGTTTGGTTGTACATGTTACATACTAAACAATAACATCTACCTAAAGAAATTTGATGCCAAAGCTCAAAAGGGTACCTTTTTAGGATACTCAGAGAGATCTAAGGCATACAGGGTGTATAATTCTGAAACACATGTTGTTGAAGAAGCTATACACATTAGGTTTGATGATAAGAAGCCTGGTAGTGAAATACCAGAGCTGGTTGAGAGTTTTGCAGATGTCAGAATCTCAGGAGAACCTTCAGAAGCTGAACCCAGTTCAGGTTCTGATGAAGGTTCAGAAGCTGAAAGCAATGAAGACTATGAGAAACTCTCCAACAATGACACTACTCCTGATGCTAATCAAGACCAGCATGGTTCTGAACACATCCCTTATGGCTGTTCAGAAGCTAATCCACCCAGAACCTTATTCAAGTACAAGTCTTCACATCCTGAGGAGTTGATCATTGGAAACAAGAACAGTCCAAGAAAGACAAGATTAGCATTCACTCAGAATGAGTCAATGCTTGGCCTGCTATCCATGATTGAGCCTACAACTGCTGATGAAGCACTTGCTGATGATGGTTGGATTGTAGCAATGCAAGAAGAGCTGAACCAGTTTCAAAGGAATGATGTATGGGATCTTGTGGCAAGACCTGATCAGAAGAACATCATTGGAACAAAATGGGTGTTCAGGAACAAGCTCAATGAACAAGGAGAAGTGATCAGAAACAAGGCTAGATTAGTAGCTCAAGGGTACAGCCAGCAAGAAGGAATAGACTACACAGAAACTTTTGCTCCAGTAGCAAGACTGGAAGCAATCAGGTTACTTCTTTCTTATGCTATTAACCATGATATCATCTTGTATCAAATGGATGTTAAGAGTGCCTTCTTAAATGGTGTAATTTCTGAAGAAGTGTATGTCAAACAACCTCCTGGTTTTGAAGATGTTAAATATCCAAATCATGTTTTTAAACTTAAGAAGTCTTTGTATGGTCTGAAACAAGCCCCCAGAGCTTGGTATGAAAGGCTAAGCAACTTCTTAATTAAAAATGGTTTTGTAAGAGGTCAAGTTGACAATACACTCTTTAGAAAAACTGTTAAGAAAGAAATCTTAATTGTGCAAATCTATGTTGATGATATCATATTTGGTTATACTAATGCCACCCTTTGCAAGGAATTTTCTAAGTTAATGCAGGATGAATTTGAAATGAGCATGATGGGTGAGCTGAAATTCTTCTTGGGAATTAAAATCAACCAATGCAAAGATGGTGTTTATATTCATCAGTCAAAATACACCAAGGAGCTTCTGAAGAGGTTTCAGCTGGATGATTGCAAGCTGATGACAACACCAATGCATCCCACCTGCACCTTAAGCAAAGAGGACAATGGCTCTAAAGTAGATCAGAAGCTGTACAGAGGTATGATAGGTTCTCTCTTATACTTAACTGCTTCTAGGCCAGATATTTTATTTAGTGTATGTCTGTGTGCTAGATTCCAATCAGATCCTAGAGAATCTCATATGACTGCTGTCAAGAGAATCTTTAGGTATCTGAAAGGAACAACTAATTTGGGACTTCTGTATAAGAAATATCTAAATTACAAGCTAGTTGGATTCTGTGATGCTGACTATGCTGGGGACAGGATTGAAAGAAAATCTACCAGTGGAAACTGTCAGTTTCTTGGTGAGAATCTGATATCCTGGGCCAGTAAGAGACAAGCAACCATTGCATTGTCAACAGCAGAAGCAGAATACATCTCAGCTGCAAGTTGTAGCACACAACTGCTCTGGATGAAACATCAATTAGAGGATTATCAGATTCATGCAGACAATATTCCTATTTATTGTGATAATACTGCTGCAATTTGTCTGTCTAAAAATCCAATTCTGCATTCTAGAGCCAAGCACATAGAAATAAAACATCATTTTATAAGAGATTATGTTCAGAAGGGTGTTTTAGATATTCAGTTCATTGATACTGATCATCAATGGGCTGACATATTCACAAAACCCCTAACAGAAGAAAGATTTAATTTTATTAAAAAGAATCTGAACATGCATTTTATCTCTTGAAAATGTGCTTGAATCTGAATGTATTCCTTGATTCTGAGTTTATCATAAGCTAAGACTGATCAAACACTCATCTTCTGAGAGTTTGAATAAAGTTAAGCCTGAAAAACTTCAGAGTCTGAAGGATCAGAACCTGGATTTTTCTGACTTCTGAATCTGATAAAAATCTAATGTTGGTCAGAATCTGATAAGTATAGCTATGGGCAATGATGATTAAAGCTTTGAAAGTTTATACTCTAATCCTCCCAAAAGTCATCAATTTAAAAATGTGATTTTCTGCTCTGATATTCAATGTTAAAATTGCTTGACAAACAATTTTCAATTGGTATCAGTCTGTTCTCAAACTGTTTAGCACAGACACATTTTTTAAATGCCCAAAGTGTTTCAGACATGTTCAGTTTTTTTTTTTAAAAAACTTATTTTATCTTGGTATCAGTACTGAAATACTAACTTGGTATCAGACTCTGAGGTAAACCTTCATGTTTTGAAATCAGGCTCTGATACAAGTTCAGCAGTCTTAAAAACTGTATTCTGGTATCAGACTCTGAGATAAAATCCTCAATTGGTATCTAGCTCTGATATAACCTATCAGTTGGTCTTTAAACCTGAAAATTTTGCTTTAAAATAAGTTAGACCTGCTCTGATCTGAACTAATTTCTTTAAACCAGCTCAGATTTGCTCTGATACCTTCTTGCAAGAATTGCTCTGATACCTTCCTGCATATTTTGTTCTGATACTGAACCATTTGTACTGAACAAGTCATGTCTGAACACAGAATGACCTGATCAGAAGCTCTAAACCTTTTTCTGCTTCTGAACAACATTCTATTTTTTAATGCAAGTCATATACTCATTGAAAATCGAGTAGGCTCTGATGATTATCCTTGCTGCTTGGTTATCCATATGATTGCATAAATATCTCACAAATTTTTATTCAACCCCCCCTCACTCTGAATCCTTTTGAAATGTTTTCAAACTCTTTAAAAAAGGGGGAGACTGAACTGCTTTGATACATGCTTTCAAACTCTTTTAAAATCCTTTTCTGCTCTGATACAGATATTTTTTTTCAAACTCTCTTGACAAAGGGGGAGAAATTTTCTGTGTTGGGGAGTAAGTAAAACTTTTTGTTGATGACAAAAGGGGGAGAAAGTAAAACAAGTATTAAAGCACCTGAGCTCAAATATAAGTTAAAATTCTGTCAGTATATTAACTTATGAAAGGGGAGTAAAAGGTATTAAAGCCTAAGGTTCTTGTGTGAACAATTTAACCCCCCCTACATAAGTTAAGCTTGTTAGTTTATTAAGCTCTGATACAATTTTGAATAAATTTAACTTATGAGAACAGATTTTAATTCTTAGCCTCTGAAGTGAAATTCTGGCTCTGATACATTTCTGTGAGATACATTACTCTTAGTGAGTAAATTGAATTTAAAATAACTTGGATAAGACTCAGGGAGCTTACAAAACTCATCATGTGGATTATCAGACTTAGGGGGAGAGCTTACAAACCTCAGAACCTGAAGTCAACAAGTCATTTTGAATTCTGAGTGTAAATTTCACCATATTGTTTTAAGTTAAGCTTAATTAACATGGATAAGAATCAAGGGGAGCTTACAAACCTAACCTTGAGGATTGTCAGACCTAGGGGGAGCTTACAAACCTCTCCTGAAGTCAGATTGTTAATTAAACTTAACAACAATTCTGAAATTTTCACATTTGTGTTTTTAACTGAACTTAATTAACTTGGATCAGACTCAGGGGGAGCTTACAAACCTCACACCCTGCAGTCAACTTGTTAATTAAGTTAACAACAATTTTCTGATTTAATACTTATGTTTGTCATCATCAAAAAGGGGGAGATTGTTGGAACAAAATGTGTTTAACAAGTCTCTTATAAAGTAAGGGGGAGATTGTTGAAACATTTATGGTAAACATATCTCTCGTTATGGTTTTGATGATAACAAAGTGTTAAATAGAATGAAATTCTGGCCAGGCAATAATAAGAGATTACCAGGTTCTGAACCAGTCAGGTTCTGAACAATACACAGGGCACAATAAATTACTTAAAACAGAGCACACACAAACACAACACAAGCAGCAAAATAAAGTGTTGGAAAGTAAAAGGCACACAAGGTTTGTTAACCTAGTTCGGAGTAAACACCTCCTACTCTGGGGGATACCAATCCAGGAAGGAAATCCACTATTGGATTTAATCCTTAAGACTCAGACACTGACTCCCAGTTCTTATCCCAAGCAATTAACCTCCACCTAGTAAGACTTCTACCCAACTCTGAGTATTAGAATCCTCTAACTTCCTATTCAAGTAACTAAACCCAGTTACTGAAACCCTTAATCAAAAACACTCTGTTTTTCAGAAAACTTCAAAAACACAAAGACTTCATTCGTACCTAAAGGCTTAGAATGAATTACAACTCTATAAACTCTAAACCAACTCAAAACATATGAGTGGTGCACAAAACAAAGCTAACAAGCTTAAAACTAACACAGAATCTTTTTCTGAATTGAAACTCTCTAAAATCGTAAGTCTTCAATAGCAAAGCTCCTCCTTTTATAATCTTCAGCAAGCCTCTTAATTATGCTCCAAATCTTCTGAATTGATTTGTTACTGGAATAAGATTGTTCCAATAAAGTAACAAATAAAACTGCATTCAATCTTTGAAAGATTTAAAACAGAAAATAAGAATTTTCATAATTTTGAACCAAATCTTCAAAGATATCTTCTCCAATTAACCCAGCATTCTAGAAGCAATTATACAAACATAATTCCTTGCTAAATCTCCCAAGATACGTGCAAAACACAATCCAGCAAACCCAGCTTCTGATGAGGTCAACAGAAGTCAACGCTGGCTTCAGAACCTGAAACTGCTTCTGAAGTGCTACAGTGCTCCTGATGAGCATTTCAGCTTCTGAAGTAGATTTTAGCTTCTGAATGGCTTCAAATGAGAAAACTTGTAACTGAAGAAATGTTCAATATAAGGAAATGCTTTTATTCCATACTTTGGTTTTGCCAAAAAATGCAGCCAACACCAAAAGACTCAACAATCTCCCCCTTTGGCAAATTTTTGGCTAAAACCATCCAAGTTCTTCAATCTCCCATAAAATCTACTCAGCCATGAAGAACTCCACAATGATCAATCATAACGTAGTTATAAGCAGCGGATTTAGTTATGACTATCATGAAACACACAAAACAGCTTCAGTTTGATGGTATCAGAGCAAGTACTGATAAACAGCTTCAGTTCAAGGTATCAGAGCTACTGATCAACTCCTGATCATCACAAACACTCCCCCTGAAGCTCCATAAACACAAAATCAAATACTAAGCTTCACAACACTCCCCCTGCAACTGAACTACAGTGATAAAAGGTATCAGAGCATATCAGAAGCACACTTTATGGTATCAGACACTTCAGGTGCTGAGCACAACTGTTCTTCAGGACCACATTCTTCAGGACCACATCAACACTCAGGTATAAAACAAACTTGTACTCCCCCTGAGACACATACTCCCCCTTAATAACATCTTGACAGCTCTTGTTGCATTGGTTCTGAATACTGAGCTTTACTCACAACTTCTGAATAACACTGAAATCTTCTAATTTTTGGTATCAGAGTCAACACATTGCATAAGATTTTATCCCCCTTTTTAGCCACAAAATTCTGACAAAACTCAGATTTCAAGTAGGGAATAAAATCAAAACAGGTAACACAGATCCTTGAGAACATATCAGTTTCAGACTCAAATTCAGGATCACACTTAGCATAGGCACAACTGGCAGGTACTTTATCTTCCTCACATCCAGTTTGCAGTAATTGCTATAACTCTTCATGTAAACACACACCTAACTTGCTTCTTAAGTTTTCAAACTGTTTAGCATCCAAGGCCTTTGTGAAAATTTCAGCAACTTGTTCTTCAGTAGCTACATGTTCCAGCTGAACAATCTTATCCTCCACAAGGTTTCTGATAAAATGGTGTCTGATATCAATGTGTTTAGTTCTGCTGTGCTGTATTGGGTTCTTAGAGATGTTGATAGCACTCAAATTGTCACAAAATAAGGTCATAGTGTCTTGTTTCATGTTGTACTCCTCCAGCATCTGTTTCATCCAAACCAGTTGTGAGCAACTACTCCCAGCAGCAATATACTCAGCTTCAGCAGTTGACAATGAAACACAGTTCTGTTTCTTGCTGAACCAAGAAACTAAATTACTTCCTAGAAAGAATCATCCTCCTGATGTGCTCTTTCTGTCATCAGCACTTCCAGCCCAGTCAGCATCACAATATCCTATCAGTTCAGAACTTGAACTGTGTGAATACATGATTCCATAGTCACTTGTGCTATTCACATACTTCAGGATCCTTTTAACTTGTGTCAGATGACTCATCTTAGGATCAGCTTGGTATCTTGCACATACTCCAACAGCATAAGTGATATCAGGTCTGCTTGCAGTTAAATACAATAAGCTCCCAATCATACTTCTATATTGACTTTGATCAACTGATACTCCATGTTCATCTTTGGTTAGCTTCAGATGAGTAGCAGCTGGTGTCTTCTTATGAGCAACTGATTCCATTCCAAACTTCTTCACTATGTTCTTGGCATACTTACTTTGAGAAATGAAGATTGTATCTTCCATTTGTTTGACTTGTAATCCAAGAAAATATGTCAGCTCACCAACTAAACTCATTTCAAACTCTGATTGCATCTGCTGAACAAAAAGTTTGACCATCTTCTGAGACATTCCTCCAAACACTATGTCATCCACATATATCTGAGCAATCATCAGACTCCCATTTTCATCTTTCACAAACAGGGTCTTATCAGAACCTCCTTTTCTGTAACCTTGAGCCACAAGAAACTGAGTTAGCCTGTCATACCATGCTCTTGGTGCTTGTTTCAATCCATATAAGGCTTTCTTCAACTTGTACACATGATCTGGAAACTTAGGATCCACAAAACCCTTAGGCTGTTCAACATATACCTCTTCTTGCAAATATCCATTCAGAAAAGCACTCTTCACATCCATCTGGAATAATTTGAACTTGAGAATGCAGGATACACCCAACAGTAATCTTATGGACTCTAGTCTGGCCACAGGTGCAAAGGTCTCATCAAAATCTAATCCCTCCACTTGAGTATAACCTTGAGCAACCAACCTTGCCTTGTTTCTGACTACAGTACCATTTTCATCTGTTTTATTCTTGAATATCCACTTAGTCCCAATCACATTCAGCCCTTCAGGTCTTGGAACTAGATCCCACACTTCACTCCTTTTGAATTGATTCAACTCATCTTGCATTGCTTCAATCCAAAATTCATCAGTTAGGGCTTCTTTCACATTTTTAGGCTCAACCTTTGACACAAAGCATGAATCAGTAGCAGCAGCATCTGATCTCCTGGTTCTGACACCTTGATCTAAGCTTCCAATGATTAAGTCTCTAGGATGATCCTTCTGAACTCTAATTGATGGCCCTTTACCATTTGGAACTTGATCTGGTTTGTTGGGTTTTTGTAGATTGGCTACATTTTGCAAAAACATCTACTAGCCAGATGCTGGGACAGATGCGGTAGCATATGGAACAGCATTATGTGACTTGTGATTTTCGCGCCAGCTAGCGCTTTATATTTGTGTTCGCAATCTTCCAAAGATTTGCTTGAAGATTTATTTTCCTCTAGCTTGCTGATCAAGGCGCGTGTATCTGATTGAAGATTTGCTTGAAGTTTTATTTGCCTTACTATTTGTTCCACAAGATATCATTCTATATTTGGAAGCTTTTTATTATTTCTAGAAGATTGTTTCAGCTGGACCGGTCAATGTCCATGTTCTATTTTGAAGCCCAAACCCCTGCTATCTCTGTACTATATATTTGTGAAGACAAACCCTAGTAGGGTAACTAAAAACCGTGTGTGTTAGCAAAGCGTGTGTTTAAGGTTTTTAGGGTTTCTTTTGTTAATTGTGAGCCTTGCTTGTATCTCCCTGATTCAAGCTAAGGACTGAGTTTGGTTGAGTTGTAATTGTAAGCTGCTCCTAAGCTTTTAAGTACGGAGTGAGTATGTGTTATTAGAGTGTGTCTCTCTTTGTGTGTTTTGCGTAGTTGATTACAATATTGTTTGTGTTGTTGATAGGAATTGAGACGGGGTCTCATATCTAGGAGTTCCTAGATAGAGTTGCCACTGGTAGGGTCTTGGTGCAAAGTCAAGTAGTGTGTCTGCGTTGGTCTTTTCACTAGAACTATAATAGTGGAATCATTCCTGGATTGGTATCCCCCAGAGTAGGAGAGTTGCTCCGAACTGGGTTAACAAACTCACTGTGTACTTTATATTTCTGCTGTGTTCCTTTTAATTTGTGCCTTGTTACGCTGTGCTATTTTAATTGTAGTTCTGAGTAGACAGGTGCTCGGACAGTTGTGCCAACATTGTGCACAGCATCTGTCAGTCAGGTTGCCAGGAATTTCAATTGGCATCAGAGCAGGCACCCTGTTCTGTGTGGGTGAGCTCCAGGGAAAGAATTTTCTGGCTTAATGGATAAAGAAGGAGGACTGGTGAACAGACCACCCTTGTTGGATGGGTCGAACTATGACAATTGGAAATCACGCATGACAGCATTCTTGAAATCTCTAGACAGCAGAGCTTGGAAGGCTGTGATCAAGGCATGGGTCCCTCCTAAAATAAAAGATGCGAATAATGTTGATACTGATGAGTTGAAACCAGAAGAGGAGTGGTCTACAGCAGAAGACACTGCAGCTATTGGAAACTCTAAAGCCCTGAATGCTTTGTTTAATGGTGTAGACAAGAACATGTTCAGGTTGATTAAACAATGTACTATTGCTAAGGAAGCTTGGGATATCCTAAGAACAGCTCATGAAGGTACTCAAAAGGTCAAGAAGTCAAGGCTACAACTGCTAACAACACAGTTTGAGAATTTGAGAATGAAGGAAGGAGAGAGTGTTCATGATTTTCACATGAATGTGCTAGAATATGCTAACACATTTGAATCCTTGGGGGAAAAGATGTCTGATGAAAAACTGGTAAGCAAAATCCTCAGGTCCTTGCCTAAGAAATTTGATATGAAAGTTTGTGCTATTGAGGAGGCCCAAGATATTGGAAATATGAAAGTTGATGAGTTGATTGGATCTCTTCAAACTTTTGAACTGAAGGCTAATGAAAGATCTGAAAAGAAAGACAAGAACATTGCTTTCATCTCCAACACTGATGAAGATGATGTGGAGAGTAATTTAGATACTGATGAGAGCATCTCTGAAGCTATTGTGTTGTTGGGCAAACAATTTAATAAAGTTGTGAAGAGAATGGACAGACGCCCTAGGACAAATGCTCCGGACAACAGTCGCAGCATCTATAAAAATGTCAACAATCAGAGGAGACCTAGAACTGATGACAAAATCAATCAAAGCAAAGGGGTGCAATGCCATGAATGCGAAGGATTTGGTCACATCAGAACTGAGTGTGCAACTTATCTGAAGAAACAAAAGAAGGTGATGACTGTGGCTTGGTCTGATGAGGATGAATCAGAAGAAGAACCTGAAACTGCAAAACATGTGAATGCCTTGACAGGAGTGTGCACATCTGACAATGAATCTAGTGATGAAGAGGTAACATATGATGAATTGGCTGATTCTTACAAGGAGCTATGTCTCAAAAGTGAGGAAGTTTGTAGAACTTTAGAAAAACAAAAGAGGATCATTGCTCTCTTGCAAGCTGAGAAAGACAAACTTCTGAAAATAAACTGAGAACTCAATGATGAGGTTATCTTACTTACTTCCAAGATTGACAATATGAACAAGCAACTGCGGATGATGAACAAAGGTACTGATGCTTTAGACGAAATTCTGGAAATAGGACAGAAACCTGGAGATTCTAAAGGTATTGGGTTTGACTACAGTTCCTTGCCTCAGTAGAAACAACTACCAGTGAGACAGTTTGTGCCATCTGTTAATACTCATGATCAAACTATGTCAAGACAGATGCCCCAGCATCAGGTGAGACAACAGGCATCAGGATATAGGCCCAGATCAAAAGGAAGGAATTATGGTTGGGTATGTCACTACTGTGGAAGAAAAGGACATATCAGACCTTTCTGCTTCAAATTATATGGTTACCCAGACAGGACCTATTCACCAAGACCTGATCTCACAGTAAAGATCACCAAGAAGCAGTGGAAGCAGAAAAATGATAATTTCACAAGCAACAATGTGGATCCCAGAAGAATAGAACCAGAAGCTGATGAGATTGCTCAAATTGCTCATACACCTCTGAGAGTGTCATCCAGAAATGATTGGTACTTTGACAGTGGATGTTCCAGACATATGACTGGGGATAAAAATTACTTAACTGATGTTAAGCCTTATGCTACAAGTTTTGTGACTTTTGGGGATGGAGCCAAAGGAGAAATAAAGGGTGTAGGAAATCTTGTGGAAGAGGGTCTACCCAAACTTGATAAGGTGCTTCTTGTGAAAGGATTAACTGCTAACTTAATCAGTATTAGTCAACTGTGCGATCAAGGAATGAAGGTCAACTTTACTAAGAGTGAATACTTAGTTGCTAACAGTGAAGGGGACATCCTGATGAAAGGTGTTAGATCAAAGGACAATTGCTACTTGTGGGTTTCTCAAGATAAAGCAAAGTTATCTACTTGTCTAATAACCAAAGAAGATGAAGTTAAGCTATGGCACCAAAAGCTTGGACATCTGAATCTCAGAAGCATGAAGAAAGCTATTGCTGAAGGAGCCATCAGAGGTCTACCAAAACTCCAAATTCAGGAAGGAAGTATATGTGGAGAATGCCAGATAGGAAAACAGACCAAGATGCCTCACCAGAAGCTGCAACATCTGTCCACATCCAGAGTTCTTGAGCTATTGCACATGGACTTAATGGGACCTATGCAAGTCGAAAGCTTAGGGGGTAAGAAGTATGCATTTGTTGTTGTTGATGATTTTTCAAGATATACTTGGATAAATTTCATTAAGGAGAAATCAGACACTTTTGAAAAATTCAAGGATCTTTGCTTACAACTTCAGAGAGAAAAGGATTGTGGAATTGTTAGAATCAGAAGTGACCATGGGAAAGAGTTTGAGAATGGTAAGTTCTCTGATTTCTGCATTTCTGAAGGAATATTTCATGAGTTCTCTGCACCCATTACTCCCCAACAAAATGGGATAGTTGAGAGAAAGAACAGGACCTTGCAAGAATCTGCCAGGGTTATGCTACATGCAAAGAAGCTGCCATTTTTCTTTTGGGCTGAAGCCATGAACACAGCCTGCTATATTCATAATAGAGTGACTTTGAGAAAAGGTACATCTACAACCTTGTACGAGCTATGGAAGGACAGGAAGCCAACAGTGAAGCATTTCCATGTGTTTGGTAGTAAGTGCTATATTTTAGCTGACAGGGAACCAAGAAGAAAGATGGATGCTAAAAGTGAAGAGGGAATCTTTCTAGGCTATTCAACAAACAGCAGAGCCTATAGAGTATACAACTCCAGAACCAAGACAGTGATGGAATCCATAAATGTTGTTGTAGATGATGAAGGAAATAATGCTATGCCAGATGATGCGACATTTGACTCAGCATCTGACCTACAGGAAGAGAAGAAAGTAGATGAAACAAGTGGTAAGTAAGATTCTGAAGTAACTAATCCAGAGAAGACTGCTCCCAACAAAGGACCATCTATCAGAGTTCAGAAAAACCATCCCATAGATCAAGTCATTGGAAATCCTAACCAAGGGATTACAACAAGAAGGAACTATGATGAGGTATCAAATTCTTGCTTTATATCTAAATTTGAACCAAAGAATGTTAAGGAAGCTCTAACTGATGAGTTCTGGATAAATGCTATGCAAGAAGAATTAACTCAGTTCAAGAGAAGTAATGTGTGGGACTTAGTTCCTAGACCAGATAATGTGAATGTCATAGGTACCAAGTGGGTTTATAAAAACAAGTCTGATGAAAATGGTACTATCACTAGAAACAAAGCTAGACTGGTTGCACAAGGATATGCTCAAATTGAAGGTGTAGACTTTGATGAGACTTTTGCTCCTGTAGCTAGGTTGGAATCTATTAGATTGTTACTTGGGATTGCTTGCATACTAAAATTCAAGTTGTATCAGATGGATGTCAAGAGTGCCTTTCTCAATGGGTACTTAAATGAACAGGTCTATGTGGAACAGCCTAAAGGGTTCATTGATCCAAGTTTTCCAAACCATGTTTACAAATTGAAGAAAGCTCTATATGGCCTAAAGCAAGCCCCTAGAGCTTGGTATGAGAGACTTGCTGAGTTTCTAATTAACCATGGCTATAGGAAGGGAGGAAATGATAAAACCTTGTTTGTGAAAGATGAAAATGGACAGCTGATGATAGCTCAAATATATGTAGATGACATAGTCTTTGAAGGAATGTCTGACCAGATGATAGAGCATTTTGTTCAGCAAATGCAATCTGAATTTGAAATGAGTCTTGTAGGTGAGCTAAAGTTCTTTCTTGGTCTTCAAGTGAAACAGATGGAAGATACTATATTTATCTCTCAAAGTAAGTATGCTAAAAATATAGTCAAGAAATTTGGGATGGAAAATGCTGCTCATGAAAGAACTCCTGCTCCCACACATGTAAAATTATCAAAAGATGAGAAAGGTGTGGATGTTGACCAAAGCATGTATAGGAGTATGATAGGAAGTCTTTATATCTTACAGCAAGTAGGCCAGATATCACATTTGCAGTTGGAGTGTGTGCCAGGTACCAAGCTGAACCAAAAATAAGTCATCTGACTCAGGTAAAGAGAATTCTGAAGTATGTGAATGGTACTAGTGACTATGGTATGTTGTATTCTCATGGGGAAAGCACTGTGTTGGTTGGGTATTGTGATGCTGACTGGGCTGGAAGTGCAGATGATAGAAAGAGTACCTCTGGTGGATGTTTCTTTCTAGGCAACAACCTTATATCCTGGTTCAGTAAGAAGCAAAATTGCGTTTCTTTGTCTACAGCTGAAGCTGAGTACATAGCAGCTGGTAGTAGTTGTTCTCAATTGTTGTGGATGAGACAGATGTTGAGTGAATACAATGTCAAGACAGATGCTATGACATTATATTGTGACAATCTGAGTGCAATTAATATCTCCAAAAATCCTATACAACATAGCAGGACCAAACACATTGACATTAGACATCATTTTATCAGGGATCTTGTTGAAGAAAAAATTGTTACTCTTGAACATGTCCCAACTGAAGAGCAATTAGCAGATATTTTTACCAAAGCCCTTGATGCTAATCAATTTGAAAAATTAATACGGAAGTTAGGGATATGCTTATTTGAGGAATTGTAGCAATTAATGTGCGAGAGGCGTGCAGCTGAAATTTTCTCCCTCCTCAACTGCTTGATGCACGTCACTCAAGGAGGTTATTTTGAACTTCCCTTTTTTAGACCGCTCACACGCTATCATTGTTATCTGTGTCTTAACTTCTCAAAACCTCTCATCTCCTCTCTTACCGCGCGCATCATCATTCAAAAATCGCCCTCTCTTCATACCTTCAAACATAAAATCATCACCATGGCTGATTCTACCTCTCATCAAACTATGCAAGATCAAGCTCCTGAAGCGGTCATCACCGATGCGCAACCCCTCACTACCATTCTCAGCTCTCCTACAAAGAAGCGACGAACTAGGTCGTCTGCATCACGAAGGAAGACTCCTGCCAAATCTAGCAAAGCCACCTCTTCCACTGCTGTGAACACGAGGTCAAAATCGAAAGGTAAAACTTCTACCACTCCCGCTGTTCAACGAGTAGGGCTTAGCATGGATGATTTGTACCTTAAGGACAATCCTTTTATATCGACTGTTGTTGAACCAAATGTTGAACCTTCTGTCAACGAATCTGAGAATATTGCTGTTGAAAGTACTGTAGCTACGTCTGAAACCCTAGGTCCTGATAACCCTAAGGTATCTGACAAATTAGTTGATGATTCTTCAAATTCCGCTACTGAGCAAGCTGTTACCGCTATTTCTGTTGATAAGACTGTTGTTAATCCGGATGTTTCTGAGACACCTGCTATTCCCCCTGCCACAACAAAGGATGCTGTGACAGATGCTCAAGCATCTTTGTCACAAGCTCATGAGGAGCCTGATGTGGTGGTTCCAAACATCTCTGGTTCTGTGAGTGTCCCTGAGAATGAGTCCTCAGAGTCTGAAGATGAAGGTACTGAGACTCAGGATGTTGTAGATAATGCTGAGACTGTTATTTTAGACCATGCTGACACTATTGTTGTTGAGGAAGCTGTGCCTGAAGAAAGACCTCAGGAAGAGACTGGTGCTATTGGTGTTGCTCGCAGGACTAGGAGCAAATCTGACAAAACTGCTACTATTGTTAGTGAAGGACAAAAGGATAGGAAGAAGAAAGCTGTTAATGCTAGGAAGAGGCCTGTGTATGGTCCCCCCAAGGCTGGGAGCAAGAAGGTGACTCAAAGTGGTCACAAGAAGAAGAACCTCAAAAGAAAAGACCCTCCCTCTAGTGACTCTGAGTTTGAGGTTGCTGAGCTTGAAGCTGCCACATCTGGTGGGGCTTCCAGAAAAACAATGAAGGGTATGAAGATACCTCTAACTATCCCTCCAGCCCCTCTTGATAACGTTTCTTTTCATTTCGAAAATGGTTCTTCTAGGTGGAAGTTTATATACCACAGAAGACTGGGTCCATGTTATGATAAGCTGGTCAGGGAATTTTTGGTGAATGTTTCTGATGAGTGTGATGACACAAGAAATCCTGAGTATAGGAAGGTTTTTGTTCGTGGTAAGTGTGTCAACTTTTCTCCTATGGTGGTCAACGCATACCTTGAGAGATCTGCTGAGGAGACCCCTGAGCTTGAGGTCACTGAGGACACCATCTGCAAGGCAATCACTGATAACAAGATTAAGCATTGGCCAAAGCATTTGTCTTCTGCTCAACTGTCTCCTATGTATGCTGCTTTGAATAGGATCTGTGCTCAAAATTGGACTCCAACCACTCACTCAAATTTTGTTGCTTCTGGGTTGGCTAAGTTCATTTATGCTGTGGGGACCAAGTCACCCTTTGATTATGGAGCCTACATCTATTATCAAGTTTTAGAGCATGCTAAATCTTTTGCTATTAAGTTTCCAATTGCTTTTCCTACCCTCTTGTGTGGAATTATTCTTCAGCAACACCCTGATATTTTGATCAGTAGTGATGAGCCCTGCAAGAGGCCTGGTCCTATGGCTTTGGATTGCAGTTTGCTGTCTGAGACACATGATGCTGATGTAGCTGGTACTTCTGTCCGGACATCTGGTGTGCTCTCCAGAAAGCAAATGATTGCTGATCTTACTGAGACAAGTGTGGCTCTAGGAGCTAGGAAGGTGAAGATTGACAAGATCATTGCAGCTTTGAAGGCTGAAGCTGATGCTGAGGGTGAGCAGGATGAGGAAGAAGGAGGAAATATGCCTGTTGCTTCTGCTGATGCTACTGAGGATGCCTCTGATGATTCTGAGGATTTCTGATTTTGTTGTTCTGTTCTGATCTCTTTTGATGTACCTCTTTTGGTTTTGTTGGTGACTGGGCTATGCCCTGAATTTCTTATGCACCTTGTGTGCTTCTGGTCTGTAATATGCACTCTCTATGGTTTCTATGCACTTTCTATGAGTATGCACTATCTGTTATTTGTCAGAATTTATGGCTAAAAAGGGGGAGTAGAGTAGAGCAATGTGCATGTGCATGTGTGTAGCGTGCATGTGTGTAGCTTATAGCTTATATTATCTTGGCTGGTTGTGTGCATGATTATGTATGGTTACATGTGTTGAGGGGGAGTGTCGTATATGTTGAGGGGGAGTACTGGTACATGTTTTGAGGGGGAGCTCTTAAGTTTTTTTTCTTGGTGTGTGGAAATTTATTTTTTCCCTTATCTATGTGAATTCACTATATGAGAGTTTATTTCTCTCTAGTTGTTCCTATGAGGCTAGATGTGTGTGTTATCTGGTGCATGCCTCTGGTACTACTTGCAAGCTATCTTTGACTATATTTCTCTCGTGGAAGTAATCTCATTATATGCTACGATATTTTCTTTCCTTGTTGTGTGCCTATGTTGACGTGAAGGAAACTTATCTGTGTATCTCCCAAAGAACTGGCTCTAGAGTGTTTTAGCCAAAATTTTGCCAAAGGGGGAGATTGTTGGGTTTTTGTAGATTGGCTACATTTTGCAAAAACATCTACTAGCCAGATGCTGGGACAGATGCGGTAGCATATGGAACAGCATTATGTGACTTGTGATTTTCGCGCCAGCTAGCGCTTTATATTTGTGTTCGCAATCTTCCAAAGATTTGCTTGAAGATTTATTTTCCTCTAGCTTGCTGATCAAGGCGCGTGTATCTGATTGAAGATTTGCTTGAAGTTTTATTTGCCTTACTATTTGTTCCACAAGATATCATTCTATATTTGGAAGCTTTTTATTATTTCTAGAAGATTGTTTCAGCTGGACCGGTCAATGTCCATGTTCTATTTTGAAGCCCAAACCCCTGCTATCTCTGTACTATATATTTGTGAAGACAAACCCTAGTAGGGTAACTAAAAACCGTGTGTGTTAGCAAAGCGTGTGTTTAAGGTTTTTAGGGTTTCTTTTGTTAATTGTGAGCCTTGCTTGTATCTCCCTGATTCAAGCTAAGGACTGAGTTTGGTTGAGTTGTAATTGTAAGCTGCTCCTAAGCTTTTAAGTACGGAGTGAGTATGTGTTATTAGAGTGTGTCTCTCTTTGTGTGTTTTGCGTAGTTGATTACAATATTGTTTGTGTTGTTGATAGGAATTGAGACGGGGTCTCATATCTAGGAGTTCCTAGATAGAGTTGCCACTGGTAGGGTCTTGGTGCAAAGTCAAGTAGTGTGTCTGCGTTGGTCTTTTCACTAGAACTATAATAGTGGAATCATTCATGGATTGGTATCCCCCAGAGTTGGAGAGTTGCTCCGAACTGGGTTAACAAACTCACTGTGTACTTTATATTTCTGTTGTGTTCCTTCTAATTTGTGCCTTGTTACGCTGTGTTATTTTAATTGTAGTTCTAAGTAGACAGGTGCTCGGACAGTTGTGCCAACATTGTGCACAGCATCTGTCAGTCAGGTTGCCAGGAATTTCATGGTTGATCTTCTGCTTCTTCAGACTCTGAATGCTTTTCTGCTTCTGAAGTTTGTTCTTCTGAGGCTTCAGATTCTGGAACAACTTCAGGCTCATTCTTTTCATTCTCAGCAGACAAATCATCAATAACCACATTTATGGACTCCATCACAACCTTGGTTCTGGAGTTAAACACCCTGTAAGCTCTGCTGTTCACTGAATAACCCAGGAATATGCCTTCATCAGACTTAGGATCCAGCTTTCTCCTATTTTCTCTATCAGCCAAAATATAGCATTTGCTCCCAAACACATGGAAATATTTTACAGTTGGCTTTCTCCCTTTCCATAATTCATACAAGGTACAGGTTGTTCCCTTCTTCAGAGTGACTCTATTGTGTATGTAACATGTTGTGTTCATTGCTTCAGCCCAAAACATATATGGCAGCTTCTTAGCATGCAACATAACCCTTGCACATTCTGCCAAAGTCCTATTCTTCCTCTCAACTACACCATTTTGCTGAGGTGTGATAGGTGCAGAAAATTCATGTTTTATACCTTCAGAAGCACAGAATTCTGAAAAACTCTTGTTTTCAAATTCTTTGCCATGGTCACTTCTGATTCTGACAATACCACAGTCCTTCTCTCTTTGCAGTTGAATGCACATCTCTTTGAAAACTTCAAAAGTGTCAAACTTTTCTCTAACAAAGCTGACCCATGTGTATCTTGAGTAGTCATCTACCATTACAAAAGCATACCTTTTTCCTCTAATACTTTCTACTTGCATAGGGCCATTAAATCCATATGAACAAGTTCTAGTACTTTAGTAGTTACCTGGTGAACTAATCTGGGATGAGACTTTCTTGTTTGTTTACCAATCTGACAATCACCACAAACACTGTCCTCATTGATCTTCAGATTAGGTACACCTCTGATAGCTTCAGTACTTAGGATTTTCTTCATGCCTTTCAAGTGCAAATGTCCCAGTTTCTGGTGCCAGAGTTTGACTTCCTCTTTTGAGCTCATAAGACAAGAAGTCAGACTTCTTTCTTCTTCAGAAACCCACAAATAACAATTGTCTTTGGATCTGCAGCCTCTCATCTGAACCTTCCCTTCTTGATCAGCAACAATACACTCTTGCTTGTTGAAATTAACCTTCAATTCTTGATCACAAAGTTGGCTAATACTGATCAGATTAGAGGTTAATCCTTCCACCAGTAGCACATCATTAAGTCTGGGCAAACCTTCTCTGATCAAATCTCCAATACCCAGAATCTGACCTTTTACACCATCTCCAAATGTCACATAACTTATGGAGTATGATCTGATATTGCTCAGCAGCTTCTTCACACCAGTCATGTGCCTTGAACACCCACTATCAAAATACCAGTCTTCTTTTGAAGTTGCTCTCAAAGAAGTGTGAGCTATAAGGCCTACATTCTGAAGTTTGGGCTTCCACACCTTCTGAACACTATGTCTGGGGGCAGCTGGTTGCACTCTTCTATACTGAAAATGTTCAGGATAGCCATAAAGTTTAAAGCAAAATGGTTTGATATGCCCTTTCTTTCCACAATGATGACAGATCCATGGATGATTTCTCCTCCTTCTGTTTCTGAAAAATTTTTGGGGTTGCTTCTGAGGTAGCATCTGAACATGCTTCTGACCTTGTATCTGAGGTCTCTTCTGAGCTTGCTTTTGAGGTCTCATCTGGATATGCTTCTGACCTTGCATCTGAGCTTGCTTCTGAGGTCTCTTCTCTGATGTTCCAGCCATAGAATCATGAGTTTTAGTAGCAGGAACAAAACTCATCTGTTTGGGAATCTGAGTCTGATCAACAAAACCTAACCCAGTTTTTCCTTGTTGCAGATTCCCCAAAATATCCTCCAACTTATCAGTAGCAGAGTTAAACATCTTCACTTGCTTCTTCATTTGATCAAGTTGGGAGTTCAGTTGATTCACTTCTTCTTTTAAATCTGAATTCTGCACTAACAGTTCACCTTTTTCAGCCTCCAGTTGAAGAATAGTCTCCTTCTGATCCAAAACTTGTTTGCAAACCTCAGCACTTCTGGTATACAGCTTCTTGTAGTTATCAGCTAGTTCATCATATGAGGTTTTAGCAGCTTCAGACACATATGAGGCTTCAGACTCTGAGTCAGACTCTGAAAAGGTCTCAGACTCTAAAATAGCTTCCTTCTTCAAGATAGCTCCTGACCTCACAACTAGACCAGTATCACACATATCAGATTCACTAACATCATCATCTTCAGAACCATCATCAGACCATGCAACAGCTAGGCTCTTCTTCTGCTTCTTAAGAAAAGTAGGACATTCAGATTTGATATGCCCATAGCCCTCACACTCATAGCACTGCACACCTTTGGCTTGGTTGCTTTTCTCCTCAGACTTGGTCTTCTTCTCATCAGTTTGTTGCTTCTTATTATTGAATCTGAAGTTCTGACCTTTGGCTTTGGCTTTTCTGTTAACATTCTTCATAATCTTGTTGAATTGTTTTCCCAGCAACACAAGAGCTTCTGATAAGTCATCCTCTTCAGACTCTTGTTGATCATCAGCTTCAGAATTTACACTAAAAGCTACACCTTTTCCTTTCTTCTCAGTCTGTTTACAAAAGGCAGTTTCAAAATTGAGTAGTGACCCAATCAGCTCCTCAACCTTCATAGCAGAAATATCATGAGCCTCCTCAATTGCAGTGACCTTCATATCAAACCTTCTGGGCAGGGACCTGAGGAATTTTCTGACTAACTTCTCATCAGACATCTTTTCACCAAGAGAGTTAAAGGAATTGGCCATATCCAGCACATTCATGTAAAAATCCTGAATGGATTCATCCTCCTTCATCTTCAGGTTCTCAAACTTGGTGGTCAGCAACTGTAATCTGGACATCTTCACCTTAGAAGTTCCTTCATGAGTTGTCTTTAAGATTTCCCAGGCCTCCTTTGCAACAGTGCATTGTTTGATAAGTCTGAACATGTTCTGATCAACACCATTAAAGATAGCATTCAAAGCTTTAGAATTTCCCAGTGACAGATCATCTTCAGCTTTGGTCCATTCCTCCTCAGGCTTCAGAACCTCAGTCTTGTTACCATCTTTGTCTGTATACACAGGATGATCCCAGCCTTTAATCACAGCTTTCCAAGTCCTGCTGTCAATAGATTTTAAGAAGGCACACATCCTAGACTTCCAATACTTATAGTTTGTGCCATCTAATAGGGGTGGTCAATTGACATAGCCTCCTTCTCTATCCATGCTTTGCAGATATTAAGTCCTCTGGATCTCACCCAAAATACAGGCAGGGTGCCTGCTCTGATTCCAATTGAAATTCTGGCCAGGCAATAATAAGAGATTACCAGGTTCTGAACCAGTCAGGTTCTGAACAATACGCAGGGCACAATAAATTACTTAAAACAGAGCACATACAAACACAACACAAGCAGCAAAATAAAGTGCTGGAAAGTAAAAGGCACACAAGGTTTGTTAACCCAGTTCGGAGTAAACACCTCCTACTCTGGGGGATACCAATCCAGGAAGGAAATCCACTATTGGATTTAATCCTTAAGACTCAGACACTGACTCTCAGTTCTTATCCCAAGCAATTAACCTCCACCTAGTAAGACTTCTACCCAACTCTGAGTATTAGAATCCTCTAACTTCCTATTCAAGTAACTAAACCCAGTTACTGAAACCCTTAATCAAAAACACTTTGTTTTTCAGAAAACTTCAAAAACACAAAGACTTCATTCGTACCTAAAGGCTTAGAATGAATTACAACTCTATAAACTCTAAACCAACTCAAAACATATGAGTGGTGCACAAAACAAAGCTAACAAGCTTAAAACTAACACAGACTCTTTTTCTGAATTGAAACTCTCTAAAATCGTAAGTCTTCAATAGCAAAGCTCCTCCTTTTATAATCTTCAGCAAGCCTCTTAATTATGCTCCAAATCTTCTGAATTGATTTGTTACTGGAATAAGATTGTTCCAATAAAGTAACAAATAAAACTGCATTCAATCTTTGAAAGATTTAAAACAGAAAATACGAATTTTCATAATTTTGAACCAAATCTTCAAAGATATCTTCTCCAATGAACCCAGCATTCTAGAAGCAATTATACAAACATAATTCCTTGCTAAATCTCCCAAGATACGTGCAAAAACAATCCAGCAAACCCAGCTTCTGATGAGGTCAACAGAAGTCAACGCTGGCTTCAGAACCTGAAACTGCTTCTGAAGTGCTACAGTGCTCCTGATGAGCATTTCAGCTTCTGAAGTAGATTTTAGCTTCTGAATGGCTTCAAATGAGAAAACTTGTAACTGAAGAAATGTTCAATATAAGGAAATGCTTCTATTCCATAATTTGGTTTCAGAACCACATGCTTAATAAGTATTGATTGATAATGGTTATGGAAGAACAAGCTAAAGAGCAAGAAGGAAAGCTAAGAAGCTAGGTTGCAAAGCTAGAAGAAAATTGGGTCTGAAGAAGTACTCCTGAAGAAGTGGTCCTGAAGTAAGTGCTTCTGAAGTGGTCCTGAAGTGGTGCTCCTGAAGTGCAGCTTCTGAGTCTGAAGGCAGCTTCTGATGTCTAGGTGCTTCTGAAGAAGTCAACGCAAAGTCAACTCCTGAAGCCAGCTTCTGATTCGTACAAGGCAGCCTCTGATCCGTACAACTGAAGCAGCTTCTGATCACTGTTCACAGAGAAGCTTCTGAAGCTGATGTGGCATGGAAATTGACCAGTACTGTGCGCATTTAATGCCTGGATGTGTCAGAACAACTCAATGGAATAGTTGTCTCCCTGACCCAAACATTCTCCAGCTTTTAAGGTAGGCCATTTCAAAAAATGGTTGCTGCTCTGTTCTGTTTGAAAAAGTGCAGCACACTTTTGCAGAAATTCTAGCTCAGCTTGCAACGGCTATTTCCTTAATTCAAGCAAATCTTCAACAGCTATATTTTCATCTATAAAAGGAAGACGATTTGAAGAAGAAAACGTCTAAGACTCTTGAAACGTATTGCTGAACCTGTGCTCTGTTTTCTGTGTAAAACTGTCAAGTTCAAAACTCTTAGAAATTCTCATAGTCTTTGTAACTTAGAATTTCTTAAGGTTAAGAGTCTTAACCTGTGTTGTATTTAGAGAACATCTCTGATATTTGATCAAGTGTTCATCCCAAACTCCTTTACTTGTAAACCAGTTTGGTCCCTTAAGTCTCAGTCTGTATACTGAGCATTTGTAACCTCATTCCTTTGTGGTCTGAGTCAGAAGCCTCTTGACTAGTGTCTTGAGCATTGGGAAGTCTCTTGTCTTAGTGACTTGAGCATTGGAAGCCTCTTCCTTGGTGGTTGAGCATAGAAGCCTCTTTCTTTGTGATTGAGCAACTGGAAGTCTCTTCCTTAGTGGTTGAGCATTGTGTAATCTTCAGATTATAGTGGAACTCTCTTGTTGGAAAACAAGGGGACTGGACTACTTCTCACATTGAGAAGGAACCAGTATAATTTTTGTGTGTCTCTCTTTCATTCTTTCTTTAACTTGTTTAATCCGCTGCATTAACTTCTGATAACAGTTCAGAACCTGGTTCTGAACTTGTTTTAAGTCTTTGAAAAGAAAAAGAACAAGTTTTTGAGTCACACAATTCAACCCCCCCCTTCTTGTGTGTGTGTTTTTCTCACCTTCAGCATAGGATAGGTGGAGCTCACTGAGACATTATGTCTCATCCCAATCCTTTTGATTTCAGGTTCACAGGTAGCACGCAGCAAGGGTAAGGAGAAGGCTACTGACTGATCGTGCTAGTTCTAAGTTTGATCTTTGAGTGTTAGAATGTTATGTATCCAGATATTGTATTTTATTGTATTGTATCAGAGATGTTTTGTACTATACAACTGTTGTAAAGACTTCATTATATATATGTACATATCCAGACTTTAATTCTGTATTGTAGTTTAATGATTCCAATACCAAATTTTAATACTTGTACGAGATCTTAGGCAATCTCTATATGGGTGTTACAATTTGGTATCAGAGCAGGTCGATTTAGATCGTGTCTTCGGTCATTAAAATACAATCCAAGTACATGGACTATTTGGATCCAGGAGATTATTCTAAATGTTATATCTAGTTAAACTTGTTCACTTTAACTTGTGTATGACAGCTAGGATAAAATGTATGGGAGACGAAGAGGACCAGAAAGACTTAGAGTCAATCGGGCTTACGAGGAAGAAGGAGACCCTAATGTGAATTTCTGGGCTCAGATGATGCAGCAACAACAAGCATTGCAGCAGCATTATCAGGAGCAGCAGGCTCAGAATGCATTACAGCATCAGCAGATGATGCAACAACAGGTACAACAACAGGCCCAGTCTCAGCATCATTGGATGGAGATGATGCAGCAGGGGCAAGGTTTCCATCAGTAGCCGCCACGACCCCCAATTGTTGGCAACCCAGCCTTCCAGGAATACAACAGGAATCACCCTCCTGAGTTCAATGGAGAGGGCGATCCTTAGGAAGCTAAAAGGTGGCTAAAGCAAATGGAGAAGATTTTCTGGATGGCTGAGTGCTCAGAGGTTGATAAGGTGGTATATGTCACGAACCATTTCAGAGGTGCAGCAGAAGATTGGTGGGAATCTACCCAACGCAAAATGATAGCGAACGATGTGGAGGCGAATTGGGCAAACTTCAAGTAAGTGATGCTAGAGAAGTATTTGTCACTATCATACAAAGTGAAGAAAGAGCAAGAGTTCCTAGATTTGAAACAAGGTAACATGTCGGTTACAGAGTTCACTAAAAGGTTCGAAGAGTTATCGTACTACTCCACCCACAAAGAATATGCAGGAAATGAAAATTGGAAGATGAATCAGTTTAAACATGGGTTAAGAGGTGAAATCGACAACGCTATGAGTCTCCAGAAAACTTCAAGTTACGACGAATTGGTTCATGACAGTTTGGTTGCTGAAGCGGGTTTCGCCAAGACCGCTAGAGAGAAAGCTGCGGCATTTGAAAATAGGAAGGGTAAATTTCAAGATAAGTATCACGATAAGCTAAAGCCTAAGGGTTCCCCTCAGAGAGGAAAACAATCCAACTCACCAATGTCTACTCCCACTTGTAAGACCTGTGGAAGAGTTCATAAAGGAGAATGCATGGTGGGTGCCAATGTGGGTTACGGCTGTAAGCAACCTGGACACTACCTACGCGAATGTCCCAATAGGTGTGGTAAGGGAGCATCTGATGGAACAACGACAAGTAAAGGTAGAGTGTTTTCCCTAGATGGCAAGAAGGCTCTGGCTAATGAAGATCTGATTGCCGGTATGTGTTATCTTGGCCAGATCCAATTAAAGTTCTTTTTGATTGTGGCACAACTTGTTCATTTATTTCATATAAGTTTGTAGAATAACTGCAGTTACCTTTGTCTCCATTGATTCCTCCGATGACGGTATCTACCGCTACGAAAGGTGGAATCGTAGCAAGTTATGTATGTGAAAATTGTCTTATCACTGTATCCAGTAAGACATACTACATAGATTTAGTGTGCCTTCCCATGGAGCAACTTGACGGAATTCTAGGCATAGATTGGCTCTCCGCCAACCATGTGTATATTGGATGTTCTGAGAAAAGTATCTACATGCCTACAAGTGATACGACCGAAGGTGTGGCTTTATCTGAATTGATTAATCACACTTACCAGTTAATTCAGTTTGTTTGTGCTAAAGATAGGGGTTTCTATGTTATGCTCACTGTGACTTCAGAACCAGAGTTAAGTCCCAGTGACATTCCAATTGTTAATGATTATCCAGATGTTTTTCCTTCCGAAATAACCAGCCTACCTCCAGATAGTGAAGTTGAATTCTCCATTAATCTTATTCCAGGAGCGGAGCCATTTTCTGTGGCACCGTACAGAATGTCACCTTCAGAACTTAAGGAGTTGAAGTCCCAGCTAGAGGAATTGATCCATAAACATTTCATCAGACCTAGTGTATCACATTGGGGGTGCACCAGTTTTACTAGTCAAGAAGAAGGATGGTAGTATGAGATTGTGTATAGACTACCGCCAACTAAACAAGGTAACTATCAAGAATAAGTACCCCCTTCCAAGGATTGATGACCTTCTAGATCAACTCAAGGGAGCGACAATATTCTCTAAGATTAATCTTAGATCCGGTTACCCCCAGATTCGCATTAAGTCTTCAGACGTGTCCAAAACGGCGTTCAGAATGCGTTACGGGCACTACGAATTCTTGGTTATGCCTTTCGGTGTAACTAACACTCCAGCTGTGTTTATGGATTACATGAACATTATTTTCCAACCTTATCTAGATCAATTTGTAGTGATTTTTATTGATGACATCCTGATCTATTCCAAGGACCCTCAGGATCATGCCCAACATCTGAGGATTGTTTTGAATGTTCTTAGGGAGAAGAAGTTATATGCCAAATTCAGTAAGTGTGAATTCTGGCTAACAGAAGTGAAGTTTTTGGGTCATGTCATTTCTCAGGGAGGAGTGACCGTAGACCCATCCAAAGTGGAAGCTGTCCTTAATTGGGCGAGACCCAAGAATGTGGCAGAAGTTAGAAGTTTCTTGGGCTTAGCAGGTTCCTACCAAAGATTCATTATGAAGTTTTCTCAGATTGCTTTACCTTTGACACGCCTCACCAGGAAGGATGTGCCCTTTATTTGGGACGAGGAGTGTGAGAAGAGTTTCAGGACTTTGAGGAAGAAATTATCTAAGGCCCCAATGTTAGCCATACCAGACCCTGACAAACGATATGTCATTTTCTACGATGCGTCATCTAAAGGATTGGGTAGTGTGCTCATGCAAGGAGATAATGTGATAGCTTATGCGTCGAGACAACTTAAAACTCATGAGGAGAATTACCCTACTCATGATCTTGAGTTGGCAGCCATAGTTTTTGCACTGAAAGTGTGGAGGCATCATTTATATGGTGCACAGTTTGACTTGTTTAGTGACCATAAGAGTTTGAAGTATTTATTTGACCAACGGGAGCTGAACATGAGGCAAAGGAGGTGTTTGGAATATTTGAAGGATTTCGATTTTGATCTAAAGTACCACCCAGGAAAGGCGAACATGGTAGCTGACGCCTTAAGCAGGAATGCCTTAGTTAGAGCGGAAGTGATGATGCATACTTGTGGTCTATATGAGAAGTTCAGAGATCTTAATCTCTACGTCACCGAGGTGGATAATGGCATTATGTTGCATAAGCTGGAGATCACGTGTGACCTGCGGTCCAGAATTGCACAGGCTCAACGTATAGATATGGACCTCCAGAGGAGGATTGATCAATCAGAGTTTTCTAAGGCATCAGATGACACACTACTGTTTGAAGGTAGGATTGGTGTTCCAAACGATACAGAATTGAAGAGGCTGATCTTGGAAGAAGCACATAAGAGTAGTTTCAGTATTCATCCGGGTGCAACTAAGATGTACCAATATTTGAAAAGAGACTATTGGTGGCCCGGTATGAAAACCGACATTGCGGAGTTTATAGCACGGTGTATTATGTGTGAACAAGTGAAGATTGACCACCAAAGGCCAGCAGGGATGCTTGTACCATTGGAAATTCCTCAGTGGAAATGGGAAGAGATAACTATGGACTTTGTGAGTGGACTACCTCGCACCCAGCGGGGGCATGACTCAATTTGGGTAATTGTGGACCAGTTAACCAAGTCTGCTCATTTCTCGCAGGTTAAGACTACATATAGAGCCTCTCAGTATGCAGAATTGTTTATCGTTGAGATTGTGAAACTACATGGTGTTCCAACTAGTATTGTCTTGGATAGGGACCCAATCTTTACCTCTCATTTTCGGAAGGCTTTTCAGAGGGCCTTAGGAACGAGGCTGAAGATGAGTATGTCTCATCATCCTCAGACAGATGGTCAATCCGAAAGAACTATTCAGACATTGGAGGATATGCTACGTGCGTACATTTTAGAAGATGGAGGAAGTTGGAATAATCACTTACATTTGATTGAATTCTCTTACAACAATAGTTACCATTCCAGTATAGGGATGACACCTTATGAGGCATTGTATGGAAGGAAGTGTAGGACGCCGCTATGTTGGGCGGAGGTCGGAGATAAGAGTATTTTAGGACCGGAAATCATTCAGGAAACTACTCTGAAGATCAAGTCTATACAAGATAAGACTAGGACTGCACAGAGTCGTCAGAAAAGTTATGCAGATAAGAGGCGAATTCGAAGTAGGGGATCATGTGTTCCTGAAGGTTACCCCTAAGTTGGGTTTACATGGAGTTTTCAGGACAAAGAAGCTTTGTCCAAGGTTTATTGGGCCATTTCAGATACTCAAACGTGTCGGTCTGGCAGCTTATCAGTTGGCGTTGCCACCGGCTATGTCAGGGCTGCATGATGTTTTCCATGTCTCGTAGTTGAGGAAATTCATTCCTGATCCTTGTCAGCCAGTAGATTTGGATATTATAGACTTGAGGTCAGATTTAACATTCTAGCCTGAACCAGAACAGATTGTTGATCGTGATGTCAAGTCCTTGTGGAACAAAGAGATTCCAATTGTCAAGGTTGTGTGGAAAGAGATTCCACTTCCCTTGAATCTACTTGCAAGCTCACTTTTGGGGAAAACTAAATTCAAGAGAAACTTAAGGAATCAAGATAGGAAGAAGGAATCAAAGCTAGGGTTTTAGAGTTGGAAGCTTGGCAAAGATCTAATCAAGAAACAAGGTGAGTTTCTCTAGATTAGAACCCTCCTTGGGTAGTATATGAGGTTTTTGTGTGGTGAGGAAAAACTTGGATTAATAGGTTTAATTCTTGTGTTGTTAGTTTCCCTTGTTAATACATGTTATGCTTATGACCTTTTTAGCCAAAAGCCCTAATTTTTGAGGTATACAGACCTGCTGGTGCTGAGAATTGGTTTTGGGTCATTTTTGGAAATTTTGAAAAAGTTATTGAACCTGTCAATGCTGGAATTTTCGTGCCACGATCATATAGCATCGTGCTAATAAGTGCTAAAAAGAAGTTATCTTTTGATATATTTTTAGGCACTTATGTTACTTGTTTTGCAAGTTATCATAGGATAAGCTCATAATTTATGATTAAATGTCAAATTAGTGATCCTATGTCTTACCCCATCTAATTATGCAGGAATTTCATGCTGGGACCTGGAAATGAGCAAAGAAACATGAAGATTTGATAAAGCTTCATCGCTACAGCGCAGATCCGGTCGCTACAAGCGAGCTTAGGCAGGGAAAAATTAAGGATTCATCGCTACAGCGCAGATCCGGTCGCTACAAGCGAGCCTAGGCAGGGAAAAAATGAAGGTTCCATCGCTATAGCGATGGATCTGGTCGCTGTAGCGACCAAGGGCGGTTTGAACCCCGTTGCTAACGTGGAGCAAACCCACTGGCCAAGAAATTTTCCGTCGCTACAGCGACCAGCTCATCGCTGTAGCGAGCGTTATAAAAATCAGTTGTATAAAAGCTTTTTAGCTCATTTTTTCTGTATTATTACTTTCATAACTTTTAGAACTTAAGAGTTTTAACTTCCAGAAAGAGAATAGGGCTAAAAAGAGGCATACTTCATTGAGCAAAAGTGATCAAAGTGTAGATTAGCTAAGCAACTTTGAGAAATCAAGTCTTAGTTTTGAATCTCCATCTTCCTTTCTACTTTTGTACTGTTGTCATGATAATGAACAACTAATCTCCTTTGTTGGGATTATTAGGTAATCAATCACTCTTAGTTGTAAACTTTTGATCTTTTAAATATATGATTCTAGCCTTTTATATATCATTGAATTTATTCTTGCTTTCCATTCTTATGTTTGATTTAAATGATATTGAAAAATACTTTTGAATCTAGGTTTAGAATAATATTCTATCAAAATAAGAAATTCTAGACATGGGATTTGGTTTTGATAATCACATAAAGCGTTGGAACGTAAAGCTTTCGAATCATTTAATAGATTGAGAAATCGTCGATTAAACGATACGATCGATCTCACGACGTCATTTGGACACGAATGACGTTGTCGAGTGATACGTGATAATGTCGTATATAAGAAAAGCTAGAATCCATATTTATGATCATTCGAATACAATCGACGTTTGATTGACGTACTTTAATCCTAACACTTTTTATGCCCTATTACTCTCTGTTTTATTTATAATGTTTTTAAAGTCGAGTAGTTATTAGTAAACATAAGATGAAACCCTAACTTAAAATGATAATCAACGTTGAACGGTTTATGATATCGCACTAATCCCTGTGGAATCGATATAAAAATATACTTGCTTTTGACTAACATCACGTGCCACGATCATCATTTTCTGGGCTTCGTCGTGGCACGATGGAAGCCTGACGTGCCACAAGAATTCCAATGTGGCACCCCTTAAGGAAATGTGTTTTTATGGCCAGAAAACCGTTCTCGCAGTACCAGAATGTCTTTGTACATACAATAATGGAAGAAAGGGGTCATGAATGTACAATTGTATTAACGCATGAGTGTTACATGGTGTTTAAAACATCATCAGAGATTAATCTAAGTTGAATTCAAGTGTCATTATGAATGATGGGTAGATTTATCCATATGTATCAGATAAGTTAAAGGGTTTAGATGCTCAGGATGCCCTTGACCAGGCAGAATAGAGTGTACCTTAGACAGTGGTACAGTTATAGGTGCATATAATTTTTATACATCAGAACGTGCTTCAGTTGTTCACGTCGGAGTGACACTGAGGATACACGTAGCTGATCAGATAATCAATCAGAATTAATTAACAGTTAATATGTGTCTCTGTTGTTCTCGTCAGTTAGAGAGAACGGGGGTTCCGGATACAGCTGGAACGGGCAGTAACCATCCGCGAGGATAACCACACACAATTGGAGGAGTCCAGTGACTAGCCTCAGATAAGAAATTTCACCGGTTAGCAGGGGGATGTACTTCGGGGTTACTCCACTCGGATGCATTCCATAAAATCAACTCAGATAATAAGTGTTTGTTACATGCTAACATACTAACATAATAATAAACATGAAACTACTCTATTATGATCAGGCAGATATCAGTTACCAGATAGTGATCCTAGTTTCTCCTCGATCACTAAGTTCGCAGAATGCAGTCTAGTTTTTACGACTACACAGTATAGCATGCACAAACACGTATAAACCCGAAATGGGTTGAGGTTAGAGCATGGCGACCGTAGGTTTTCCCCGAGGTCGCCAGCATGCCTAGGATAGGTGGAGCTCACTGAGACATTATGTCTCATCCCAATCCTTTTGATTTCAGGTTCACAGGTAGCACGCAGCAAGGGTAAGGAGAAGGCTACTGACTGATCATGCTAGTTCTAAGTTTGATCTTTGAGTGTTAGAATGTTATGTATCCAGATATTGTATTATGGTGTATTGTATCAGAGATGTTTTGTACTGTGCAACTGTTGTAAAGACTTCATTATGTATATGTACATATCCAGACTTTATATTTTGTATTGTAGTTTAATGTATCCCATACGAAATTTTAATACTCGTACGAGATCCTAGACAATCTCTATATGGGTGTTACGTGCATCGATTCGTCGGTTCTTTGATTTCTACGAATTAGAAGAAAATTTGTGTGAACCAATTCGCAAAAGTACCACCAACAGGTACACACATACCAATTCGCGGTTCAAAGCAAGTGAAGAGAATAATATGACTATGAACCAGACACACTCAAAGACAAAAAGAGAATGCCTATAAAAAAAATGGGGAGCCATGAGGACAAACTAAAATAAGATGATAATAATAAAACAATGAATAACATGACAAAAGCATCAGGGAATAAGAACCTCTAATCTGAATAATGAAAAACTCTATCAATTGATAGAGACAATACATTGTTATATATAGGTGTCGAAATTCAAACTCATACACCTCACTTATTCACCTTAAAAAAGTAAATTCTAACTATTAGGCTAATTGACAACAAAAAAAATAGATTGTACATCCACTATGTTGTAATTTTTTTTTAAGTGTGTGAGAGGTGTTGTTGTATTTTTTTAGTTTATTAGTGAGGTGTTTGTTATAATAATCTTTTAGTTATCGTTAACTTGATTTCAAATATTATTTTCTAGTCAATTTGATAATCAATAAAATTATTAGAAGAAAAGAATTTGAAGGTGTGTTTGTAATTTCAGTAAATTCAGATATTACAGTGATCGCTTAAACTTATTTTAAAAGATTTGCATCAATTTTAACTTAACCGTAACACCTTAATGATATGCCTCAATAATATTTTACAAGAATGTTATGATTATTATGAGACAAAGATATTGCATAGTATATCAAGCTATAAGATACATCATTCACTTATTGTATATAGGTTTTTTTTGTCTAGTTCAACTAGTAAAAGACCCGTCCATTTGCACGGGTCGCGTAACATTATAGTAATTATATAAAAATAATTACATTGATAATATTGTAAAATGTTTAAATACATTAAAGGAAAATTAATAGCACTATAATATAATGTTTTTATTACATTTTTTTTTCTTTTATATGAAAAAAATTGTTAAATATTTGAACTGCGTCCATTGCAGATTTCAATTGCTTATATCTGCGGAAACAAATTTTTATGTATTGATATGAAAAAGTCGATACGATAAAATTTTGAAAACTCATATATTTTTTCAAAACATCAACATTAATGTAGTGTTTCTATTAAAGTATTTTTCTTTTATATGTAAAATACCGTTAAATATTTACATTGCATCCGTTGTAGATTTTATGTGCTCTGCAAGTACAATTTTTATATGAGAATTTTGAAAACTCATGACTATTTTCAAAATATCAACATTAATGTAATGTTTCTATTAAAAAACTTATTTCACATGCAAAAAATTTGTTCATTATTTTTACTGCCCCCGTCCAGGGACAGATCTAACTCATGGCCATGTGTGGCTATAGTCACACATGAATTTTTACAAAAAATTAGAAATTTTTTTCTTTAGCGACCAAATTTTCAGTAGCTAAGGTATGAAAATCGGTCGTTAATATATTTAGCGACAAAAATAGTGACTGAAAATTCAGTCGCTAAAGTAAAAATCGGTCTCTAATATGTTTAGCGACATAAATAATGACCAAAAATTCAGTCGCTAAAGTATACAATATTAAAAATCGATCATTATTTCGGTTGCTACTTATTTAGCCACATTTGAAATGTATTCCTAGATCCGTCCCTGCTCCATTGTGAATTTTATTTGCATATATATGCAAAATCAAATTTTTATATATGAGAAAATCAATGATAAAATTTTGAAAGAAAAAATGATGAGTCATTTTGCTAATAGATTTAAAGAAAGTGTTAAAAAGATAGTGTCCATAACACTAATCTAGAACGATTTAAGGATTGGGAGAAGGAAATAAAGAATGATATACATTTTTTTTGGGTGGGGGGAAAGAATGATTTACATGAAACATGAAAAGGAATTAAGTTAATATAATTGAATTTTAATATTATTTACTCAACATGGATTCTTCTCTCAATTACATTATAGTTGAAAAATTGAAATCTCAATCACGTAAATTTGACAGATTGAGAAAATCAATTACATGAATTTTGCATAACGCCTAAAGACTTAAGGTACATGATTTTGACATATCTCAATTACATTAATCTTATCTCAGCAAAGACATTTTCATGAATTTTACACTATAGTTAACATAGAGATTAACATTAACATCTACATGCTAAGGAGGAACTTCACATGTAGCTTTTTAGATGTCAATACTATGAATTTTACATTAAACCCTAGAATACTATGCTATATATAAATCTTCCATTTGACACGTAATACTTCAAATATATTATATTTTGTATTTGCCTTCTTTCAATTTCGTCTCATGGCTTATATTGTCACACTGCATAATATTCAAACCTCCAAAAACAGGTGAAAGAAAGTATATTAGATAATATATAGGCAAGAAGTATATAGTTTATTTATCTATACAGAGATATAAAATAAACACCTTCATGGTTAAATCAATAACTATAATCATTCACACATAGCAGTGCTTAAGTGTGTCTGGCAACTTCACTTTTCAAATGTCTCAACAGTCACATTCATACTAATAATTGAAGTTTTTTGAAACAAAAGCTTTTTGAAATGTATCATCAGTAGCAATGCAAATACAAACCAAATCAAAAAATACTAAATAAAAAGAAGGTGAATAAATGAAACTGCATGAAGATGATACTATTTATATAGACATCAAAAAATACTTTTTGAAAGTTACTTGGAATATGAGGTTTAAGGAAGCTACCTCAGGTCTTGAAAACAGTGATGCAACAAAAATAAAGTATCTCTTCTATCTCTTCCTTGAAAATCAATGGACAGAGAATGAAAATGAAACCGTGATTGTTTTGGATGAATTTAATCTTTCTATTGATCACATGTTGTAACTTCTCTTTCATTTCTTTTTAAAATCGTTTATTAACAAAAACAAATACGCATTAACTGGAATTTAAATTGAAGATGCATAAACTGAGTTAATAATACCGATCTCGTGTGATTAAGGAAATCTAAACTGAGTTGGAATCAGAGATATAAGAAAAAAATGATTGAATTTCTTTGAGATTTAACACTTACCGAGTCAAGAGAAAGGGCAAAGGAAGGATGAATATGCCGGAAGGAAATAAAGGATAGGTTAGATGATGATGAAGCTCGTATGGAAATTGGTTTAGGAAAAAGGGAAGTGTGTGGCCTTTGAGTTGAAAAGTATCACTTGGAAACACAAAAGGGACATAGACTGAATAAAATTTGCTTGGAAAACTAAATTACTCGGTCCGTATTAATTACACTATATCTAGGATACTGTTAGAAGTGATTATGGAAAGATAATGACGGTTCTACCCATTAAAAAAGGGATTAGTGAGAGATTAGAAGGGTAATTATGGGTGATTGAAAATTTACTATTAAGCCCATAAAATTAGTTAGATTATGAGTCTAACTAAGGACAATTAAGAGAATTTGGTGGTGATTGATTTTCTTATATTGATAGTAGATGTACAATAGTAATTACAACTATTAAACATTATTTTCCTTTAAAAAAAACTATTAAATATTATTTGTAAAAAGTGAATATTAAATTTGATAGTCAAGTATGTATATATAATTATTTTTCTTTTGAATAATATATATTTAATTCTGAAATGTTGAATTTGAGAGTCAACATATATATATATATATATATATATATATATATATATATTAAATTTGTAGAAAATGAATATTAATTTGATAGTCAATATATAATAATTAAATATTAAAATTATTCGTTCAACTTTATGAAAAGAATCCCTATATTTAATTTCAGTCAAATGACCATAACTTATATTTTTATAAAAATTAAAAAACTAAACTAAAGTTGATTTTAAATTTATTTTTTTTATAAATGTTAAATAAATTTAGATATGGATAAACACTAAGTTGACTAAACAAAACACATAATAATCATTTGTAAAAAAAAAACGCATAATAATCTCTATAAAGTTTAACCATGGTCGTTGCAAAAAAATCAAGCCACAACCCACAACACACCACTTCTCCTTCTTCATCTTTTCTCCTCCTCCTCCTCCTCCTCCTCACGTTTTTATATTCAGGTCAACTTTAATTCTCTCTCTCTCTCTCTCTCTCTCTCTCTCTCTCTCTCTCTCTCTCTCTCTCTCTCTCTCTCTCTCTCTCTCTCTCTCTCTCTCTCTCTCTCTCTCTCTCTCTCTCTCTCTCTCCTCTCTCTCTCTCTCTCTCTCTCTCTCTCTCTCTCTCTCTCCTCTCCCTCCTCGATATCTACTTCTATCTTGCATGGACTTCTTGTTGATTTTTTTTTGTTTTTATTCCTTTTCGATACTCTGATGATGGATTTTTTCATTGTTTTGTTTTCTTAGTTTGAATTGAATCTTACTTATGCAAATAAATTTCTTTGAATTAATTTTTTACATATAGATATAGATTCTAAATATATTGTTTGCTCTATTTTGCATTGTTCTTTTCATCATTATATTTTATGATTGTTACAAGTTTTACTTATGTTGTGTGTATTTTCTCCTTTTATGTTTTGCGAGACATTTACTTTATTCTGTCTTTTATTATGTTTTATTCATGTCATAGTTTGTAGCCGAATCTTTGAAATTTGGGATATGACAGAAGATCTGTGAAGTGTGTTACTGATCAAAGTTTAGTAGGTAATTACATAATTAATTTATCTTTCTTCATTATTTCTTTAAAATTCAATATTTTTCTAAGTGAGTAAACAAACATAGTAATTATATTTAACTTTCTTCATTATTTTGCTTATTTTGTAGTGAAAATATTGAGCATGAATCAGGCGTGTGAAGGTGCAGCGAAGAGGATATGAAAAATTACGGAAAACACCTTGTATTGCCATATGTCTATTCAATGCCACAACTGAAGCAGGGACGTGTCATTGATTGAACCAACTCACAACCATTGAGAATGTCGTGGAAGTGTTGAATTTGGCGAGGCTCTGCAATGCACCAGATCTCGACCTCAAGTGTGCAAAGTTCGTTACCAAAATAGCAAAGCAGTTCAAGAAACAAAGGGTTGGAAATTCTTCCACAAGCATAACCCTTGGTTGGAACCGGACATTATCTATTTCATCAATGAACACAAGTTGGTAATTATTAGTTACTAATCTATTAATGAAATTAATTTATTGTAGTATATTTATGATTTATTATGAGAATTGTCATTAATAGAGGAGTAATAGAGTGAAGAGTTAGAGGGAGAAAAAGATGATGCTAGTGCAACTGAGTGAAGTGATGGAATGTTTGAAACATATATCTATGACAGGTTGTACCAACGTGGCTCTGTATGATATGGAGGTTAAGAGGAAGTTGTATTCTAAATTCTTTATGTGTCAAGATTTGCAGGGGTTGATCTGACACTTTGCCATGTGTAAGAGCCATCTCTAGGGGTGTGTGTGCACCCTAAGAGGATGTGGCGACTCTTTTGGCTTTACTCTTGCATTTTCCTTCACCAAAATACGTATAAGTTTCCTCTTTGTAGGTGAAATTAAAACCAATCCTTATTTTTTTCATTATAGTTTTAACGTTTTTCTTATAAATTTGTTATATTTTTTGAGCATTTTTTACGATATAACTTCTTATATATATAAAGAATTTGGTCTAAACATAAAATGAAGTTATATGAAAAACGATAATATTGTAATGAATGAATGAGAACTAATTTTAATGTCACCTACAAAGAGGGACCTTGCAAGTATCTTGGTGAAGGCAAATGCACGAGTGAAGCCTAAAGAGTTGTCACATTCACTTACAACGCACACACCCTCCCTTGAGACGCCTCTTACATGTGGCAAAGTGTCGGATAAACACCTACGAACCTTGGCACACATGGAGAATTTAGAACATGATTTCTTCTTAATCTCCACATCCTACGAATCCATATTCGTATAACCTTTCATACATATATGTTCCTAACTTTGTATTGCTTCATTCAATTGTACAAACATATTCTCTTCCTCCCTCCATACTCTCTTATTCCTCTTTTAATAACAATGTCTATAATAACTGATAAATAAAACATAATTAATTAAATTTAATTAAATGATTAGTAACTAATATCTACCAGTTTGTATTCCTTGATTAAGTGGATAATGTCGAGTTCGAGCCAAGGTTCATGTTTATGAAAGAATTTTCATCGCTCTGCTTCTTTTATTGCTTTGAATTTATTAGTAACCAACTTCACATACTTGAGGTAGAGATCTGGTACATTGTAGTCTCTCGTCAAATGCAACATGTCCACCACATCCTCAACGGTCGAGAGTATGTCCAAGCCAATGAGGTACCTCATCTTTAGTCGTGGCATTGAATAGTTATGTGACTAATATTATATTTTTTCTGATTGTTTTCTTGCAAATAGGCGTTATGAACCTTAGCATGAGTCGTGTATACAAGTGCAACGGGGAGGATATGAAAAATTACATAGTATACCATATATCTCCCTCAAATGCAAAAAGTTCGTTACCAAAATATCAAAGCAATTCAAAAAGCAAAGGGATGGAAATACTTGCACAAATATGCCCATATGCTCAAATGCTTGAATTGTTACTAACATAGGATTGGGATAGCCAAGAGACAAAGGGAGGAAGAAAGTTGTTTGTGGAACTGAGCAAAGCGATGGAATGTTTGGAATGTATATATCATTATCATAAAATTTATAAATTCTTTTTTTACTTCTTAACAAAGCATGACCCTTTTTTATGAGAAATAAAACTTTTTTTTCACCCAATGATTTAATATTTTTTTTTGAAGATCACAATATTTAATGTGTTTGTATTTTTTTTTATATGAGATACACTCATAATTAACTCTTAATAACACAAGTTTCTCAACAAGTGTTCTTTGGCTTTTGTTTGGGACTGGGTTTTTTCAATTACTATTCTTTTTATTTATTTATTGATGATTCAATCCACTTATGTAAACACTCCTTCTGATGTGTATATCTTAAAATTTACTATAAATATATAATAACATAGAAGACCCGTGTGTCGTACGGGTTGACGATCTAGTTATATACATAAAGAGAGACCATACATGTATCTTATTGTATATAATAAGTTATATGATGAAAAAAAGCGGTAAAAAAAATAAAAAAAAATGATATGAAAAAACCTTAACAATGTATGAAAGAATGGTGATTAATTTTAATTTAACCTGCAGAGAGGGACCTTGCAGGTATCTTGGTGAAGGCAAATGAAGGAGCAAACCCTAAAGAGTTGCCACATCCGCTAATTAAAGTGCACACACCCTACCTTGAAACACCTCTTACATGTGGCAAAAAGTTGGATCAAAACCTACAAACAAACGTTCATACATGGAGAATTTCGAACACGCTTCCTCTTAATCTCCACATCCTACGGCGCCACATTGATATAACCTTTCGTACATATATGTTCCAAACATTGCATTGCTTCACTCCTTTGGACAAACATCTTCTCTACCTCTCTTTGTCTCTTCACTCAGTTAATAACAATTCTAATAATAAATCATAAATAAACTATAACTAATTAATTTAAAGTAAATGATTAGTAACGAGTAATTACCAATTTGTGTTTCTTTATGAAGTGTGTAATGTCGAGTTCGAGCCAATGGCCATATTTGTGAAAGAATTTCTACTCCTATGCTTATTGAAATGCTTTGAAATTGTTGTAATTAAATTTGCGCATTTAATGTAGAGATATAATGCATTGAAAAGCCTCTTCAAATGCAACACGTCCACCACATTCTTAGTGTTCATGAGTTGGGTCAAGTCAATGATGCACCTCTGCTTCAGATGTGGCATTAAATAGACATGCGACAATACAAGAAGGTGTATTCCGTAATTTTCCATATCCTCGTCGTTGCTCGTGCACACACCCGATCCATGCTCATTGTCTTGAACATCTTTTCGCAAACAGATAAGAAGAAAAAGGATGATTTGTTACATTCCCATCATTGTCTTTGACATATATAGTTTTCTCATCCTTGCTAAATTTACTCTGTGATTTCTATGGTGTAATATTTGGACTATCATACTAAACAAGATAATTAGCTTTTCCTTATCTATATACCAATGTAAATTCATGTGATTACTTGTTAAGATGTTGTTGCAATTAATATAAATTAATTTCAAGACACCCATTTCGTATCTAGCCTTGCTATTTTTCCATTTTGTTGTAATAAAAACGACAATAGATTTATTAATTTCATTATCTTGATGCTCCTTCACCACCAAATTCTAATGGATCACGAATCCATGCTTGTAAATTTCTTTATACTTTCTCTGATTGGATGCAACTCTAATATAATGTGACATGGTCAAATGATAAGACATTTCTTAACTTGTATTATTGCCAAAATTCAAAATAAATATTTATTGTTCTAGAGACTTAAAAGAAAACAACTTATCTTCTTTATTATTCAAAGTTTAATTGTAATATTTTTTTTTATTTTCCGACTAACCCAAGAAAATATTCTACAAGGTGTGGATTTCAGTTTATCTAATATATTCAATAACGGTGGATTGTCATTTGGTATGGTTGATAATTCTACTCATGGAGATATTTCAAGCATTCTTTATAATACTCATAACTCAAACATGGGTCTAAAAAAGGAAGCAATGGGAGATGACCATATCAGAATTTTAATATTCAAGTTTTTCTCCTCACATGTTTGGTGTTGATGGAAATATCATGGAGGCCAGTCTAAACATCGATGTTGCTTCAGCGACACGAGTCACTTGTACAAAACCGAACTCACAATTTGTGAATGAAGTAGTTTTGGAATTTCCATTTCTAACCCATTTTTTAGTTGTTAGTTGTTACATATATAAATGTATTCTCAAAGTAAAAAAGCTTAGCTTAGATTAACCATTGTAGGTGATAGTTTATTTCCTTGTTTGAGTGGTGTATTGGACGACTATCCTGGGTCAAATTCCTAAATCTTGATGATGATAACTTGCTTAAAATATTAAAACAATGTAAGCAACTACGTGACTCCCCCATCCATAAAAGTTTATGTCCCGTTTTAAAGTTCTTAGAGACTACAAGTTGAATTTAACTTTTAAAATAATCAATTCGTAGAGCCAATTTTTTCATTGGCACAAAATTGACTATACCTTTTTTTTTTCTTTATAGTATTTTGCACATGAATAAAATATAGTCAATTTAAGATGTTGAATATAAACAATGATGCTCCATTCATATATATATATATATATATATATATATATATATATATATATATATATATATATATATATATATATATAGCTGAACAATGATTTGTCCACTTTTCTCAAAAACATTATTTTTTAAAAATATTTATGAGTACAAAGTAAAAAACAACTTTATTGATCAAGAGTACAGACGATATACTAAACCAGGAAATACTTGGGTGTCATATGCCTTTGGTGTCATTGGTTCATTTTAGATGAAAGAGAATGATGAATAAATGATTAAAATAAATTATTTAGATGAGAGATAATGAGTGGTTAAGAGAGAGATAGAAACAAAGGTACCAAAGACACCAAATGTCAATGACATCCAAGTGCTACTAAACCCATTACAAAGATTAGAGCCTACAACATTTGCGAGTTCTTTCACAAAAAAAAAAAAAAAAAAAAAAAAAAAAACATTTGCGAGCAGCTAGAGGGACAACTACACCAAATTTGGTCAGCCACTTTCAACTTCAAGATAAACTTTTTACAAGATCAACGACCCCTCCAATTGTATCGAGCCTCTTGTTAATCTCCCATATTTTGCATCTAGCCGTGCTGCATAAAATGGTCAACAGAGTCAACAAATTGAACAAATTCACCTCCCACCCACATATAAACTTTTCCCCACACCGTATTACTAAAGATCTAAGTAAATAAGCAAAATATGACAAAAAAAAACTCAATGGCAGAGGCTACGGTTCCAATAAGATCAATAACATAACATAAGGGTTAAAAAGAGAATGTATATTAAACCAAAAAAGATTCGAACTTATAAATATAAATAAAAGGTCCAATAGACTATTATTTAACATCTACTCTCAAACTCACCATGCCAGAAAGCATCGAACGTTTGCCAATCAAACAACAAAATGTAGTACTCAATAATAAACAATTGTAATATCCCGCGTAGGCGCAACTTTTATCAGTATCAGAGGAATTACGAGTAAGCAGGGAAAAATTGTAATTTCGAGACGGAAGGGCTATAAGTAGGAACCAAGGCAAAATTTGTGTCATTTTCTTCTTCCCTTCTCTCTCTCTACAAAGTTGGAAAACCTCTCCCTCTCTCTAGAAATTCGGTAATCATCATCTCCAACCTTAATCCATCAATTTTCTCCCCTAATTCCTTGATTTGCAAGCAAGCAAGCTTTTGGGAAAGATTGAAGCAAGAGGAACTAAGGAAAACCAAGTAAAGAGGAGGAATTCCAAGCTACGGTTTTCATTGAAGGGAGCTTGGCAAGACCATCAAGTATTAAGTGAGTTCCTTAGAGTAGCTATATCCAATTGGGTCATAATTGTGTGAGAATTACAACTCAATTTCTAAGATTTTAGGAAAAAGGATAGTTTTTCCCCTTTTTGATATATGTGATTTATTCCTGTTTAATCCTTGATTTCAGTATGTTTTTATAGTTTAAATTGAGTCCCTAGCATGTTTCAAAGATCATTGGGCAGTTGGGTACCAAGATTTTGAGGTTAAAACACGATTTCAGAACTCTGAGTTCTGCTACGGTCGCAGAGTGATCAGGACTTTGCTCTGCGAAGTAGCAAAGTTTTGCTACTGCCTATCTTCGCCTAGCCATCGCCTAGAGTTCGCTTTGCGAAGTGACTAGGAGTTCGCAAAGCGAAGTTGGGATCGCAAAGCGAAGTGGCCCAGAATGTCTTTTATTAATTAACAGTTGTACCATGCCAATGATCTTTGATATGCTTTGGGATAGAGATACTCATGAACCTTCAAGGATTAATCTAGGATAAATCATATGTATCAGACAGAGTGATGGTGTAACACCCATACTAACTTTAACTAGTATATTAGCATGTGCATTAAACTGATACTGGATACATTTAAAAATTTCAATAATAATAATATTACATCACAAAAGATTGAATATAAGTTTACTCATCTGTACAAATATCCAATATTATTACATTACTCATACTATATCCGTCAAGCTCCTGAGCTGGTACACAACGAGCAACTGTAATCCATCCAGCATCTCTGTGAAGATCTTCATCACGAACCTCTGACTTACCTGTAAACCTGCACCAGAAGGAATGGGATGAGACATAATGTCTCAGTGAGCTCTACCCAACCTACTGTTGGCAACCACGGGGAACCTAGGGTCGCCATGCCTACCTTGGCAATCTCGGGGATTTCCTATGATCGCCAAGTCTTTTATCTGCCTATGACTATAAGTCCTCCTGTAACTATAACTTGAACTGCCTATAACTTTAATTTAGTGATCGAGGGGAAATCTATGATCACTTGCTGATAACTGTCTATAACTATAACTATAACTGTGACTATAACTGTAACTTTGACTTTATCTGTGAAACATAAAACATATAACAGTTCTATAGCAGTTTTATGTTAGCTGTTAGCGTTGAACAAACAATTATCTGAGTTCATTTTACGGAGGGCACCCCGGGTGGAGCAACCCCGAGATACGTCTCCCTATAAACCGGTGAAATTCCTATCATATCAGGCTAACACCGGACTCCCTATGAAACGTGTGGACAACCCTCTCGGAGAAGTCCCATCCGGCGAATCCCGGAGTCTGATGAACACGCCCTATGACTGTGAAACGTGCAAGCACGCCAATATCTTTGATCTTTAATTCTTTAACTTTAACATATGAACATATAATCAGTACTCTAATCGTATAACATTCCTGTAACATATGACCTATAATCTATGATTCTTGGCTTATCGTTCTCATAAGCCACCTATGATCGTTGGAGAACCAACACTATAAACCTATCTGTAACTATGATTGAGAAAACATTTATACTCTCATTGCTCTTAGGCTTGCACATACTTAAGTGAATGTAGGGACTTCACTTACAAAGAGATAATCCCATTACCAATCCCTATACATATCTATATAACTTAGGAGTATAAGTATACATCTCCTAATGCCATGCCTATCCCTCATCCTACCCTAATTCCAAACCAAAGCTCACGAACAAAAAGCTGGGAAAAGGGCAAATCGTAGCACGATTTCAAGGAATCGGAACACGATTTTTTGCGAAAGTTCCTTGAAAATCAGGACATAAAATCGTAGCCCGATGCCCATAAATCGTAGCACGATTTTGGCTTCAGCAGCATTCAAAATTTTGCTTCCTAGACTAAACCAAACATCCCCAATCATCAAAACAGCTTATGGGAATGTATTTCCAAGACATATAAACAACTTATCACATAATAATTCATGTAATCACAAGCCAACAAGGGATTAAGACATGAATCTAGCAAACTAGCTTTTAATACCATAACTTCAAAGCTTAAACAAGTGGGTTTCTAAAACCCTCTAAGAGCTCACCTTGTACTTGATTCCAATCTTTGCCAAGCTTTACCTCAAAACCCTAGCTCATCTCTTACTCTTCTCTTGCTTCTTCTTTAACTTCTTCTTGCTCCAAATTCCCCCAAAATAAGCTTGCTTTCATAACAAGAGTTTAGGAAGGAGTTTAATGAATTAAGGGGTGATGATTGATGATGAAGTGAAGATGAAGGGGGAAGGGCGAAAATGAGAGAGGAAGGGGGAGGAAAAATCAGCTTTGTTTACTAGAAAAATAATGAGATAAACATGGGAAATTCCATATAAATCCAAATAGGTCCTTTCCCCTTTATTACAACTTTGCCACTCCTCTAATTACAACCTTGCCATTGCTTGCTCATGAAGTTTCTAACACGTTTAACTGATGCTTCTAAGCGGGATATTACACTCTACCCCCCTTAAAAGAAATTTCGTCCTCGAAATTTAGATAATCCTTATGAGATCCTGTAAAGATAAATTCTTTCTACCTCTTTCTTTACTATGAAAATTTCCAATTCTTTTTGCTTATTGGGATTCCATGGCAACTCTAATGTCTGACATATAGATTAATCACGTACCTCGATTAAACCATACTGGTTAAAACTTGTTCTTTAGCCATGATTTCCATTTCTACAAACCAAAACGTATGACAATTTCTTTCCTGCTGAAAGATTTGGTGCTCGATACATAACTATCACTTGCTAAGACGTATGGTTATCTGAACCATCATATCCATATTATCTGACTATGTCCTCTATGCAACATATTTCTTGTAAATCCAATGTAAAATTATTAAATCTTGGATTTCCTTTACTGAATTCTATCACTTCTTCTTTCTTTGACCATTCCATATTACCCTGAAGACGTCGAGCCAATCTGTTTTCCTCGATCATTCTAACTTTACGAGGAATCTATTACTTTACTTCTAGTTCAAAAGAATTCTTGTCTTTAACTTTCGCCTCGTAAGACGACCCTTTTAATGTTACATTCGTATCATTCTTCATATAGATTAGTCTTGCACTACAAAGCATCTGATATCAAACATTCTCAAACGGGAATAAAGTCCATTGCAAGTACTTTCACGATTCAATTACAAAGAGGTGGTTGTACTTTTGGTACAAATTCCTTTCTATCTGACATCCTGGGGTAACTATTATCACAACCATGAGCATTGTTCACATTCCCACTGCAGTAATCCTTAAAGCTCGAGAAATCTTATGAGCCACTCCTGCTCCAATTTAATTAATCAACGATAACACGTAGCTAAAGGTCTTAGGGCTTTCTTCTTTCTATGATTCTGACAATCTTACTCCAATCAAGATATTCCTTACTCATGGGAATTAATACTTGCTTTACCAATAATTTCAACTTATGAAAGTTTAGTACATGTGACGTGTAGCATAAGCCGTCTCACATACCATCATATAATATTATCCATAGCACATAGCTCCTATACCTGATCGAGTACGTGTACACTCCTATCGGGTACACAGTACGCCGCATCGTCATTGTCCAACTAATGGGACACCATACTTAATCAACATATACTTGAGACAAAACCACGTCAACCAAGGTCACTCTCTTAACTTTTGATTCATACTTGTATTCTTTGAACATTCACAATCCCATAACATAAATTATGGTTATATTCCGTTGGCGTTATAACTTATTTTGTCCAAGGACATTCCCCGTTTTCGAAAAGAAAACTCTATTCGGTTCGCTATCAAAATAGCACTCTCAAACTCTGAATCCTTTAATTCATAACTTCAATCCATGTAGTCTTGTACTATAAACTATGAATACTCTTCTGATCTGTGTAAAGCATTTCCTTTCTTTAACTGTTAACATTAAGTTCAAGAATTTCTGAACTCCTCGACTGAGACTTGTTCACTAACAACAAACCTGTTCTGCTTAAGATTTTCCGGTTAAAACATTACCGACTGCGTACCACGATTACTAACACATGTCTCATGACTATAAATGTGTTACACTACTGTCTAAGTAGCATAAACTCTGCCTGATCAGTATACATAATACTAATCATAACATGTAACATGCCTGTTACATGCGACATGCTAGCATAACGTGGATACGATGCGGAATAATTGCATGCCACGGCATAATTCCTCTTTGGTTAAACTTATTACTCAAGTTAACTTTAAGTTACTGAGCTAAACAGCTAAATCACCGTATGAAATGTGGCCTCCTTCGCTATGTACTTATTGCGCTATAAACACATCCTTTAAAGTTATCAAACTGCTTCGATTCTCTTATCTTATGAGTTTTGAGGTCTAAAACATTCCTCAATTTATCTATTAAAATCTCCTGTTAGAACTGATGATAAGTTCAAGTCATCACTACTTCCACATATTCTGTAGCTTGAAAATTAATATCTGAAAGCCTTTCTTGTAATTCATCTGGCAAGGACTTCACTAACATCTTTTTCTCTAAACTTCAGCTTTGAATTGTCTGTTAACTCATAATTGGATTACTTCTCCGCTGCGCAACTCTGATTTTAACAATTCGCTTTGGGATCACTATTACCATATAAAATCTCCTTGGCCAATCCTTTGACTTTGTATTTCCTTTTGGACATAAACAATGTTCTTAATTTCACGAAAGTACGCCGACATCTATAAACAGTCTTTAACAATAATTACGAGCCCAACAATGTTCTTTCCAACACAACTTATACACTAGTTCTAGCTTTACTCTTCAGAATTTGAATCAAGTTCCATACTATAATTTATCCGTAAGGATTTTACATCCACAACCTTTTCCAATACAACTTAAGTCCACATAATTCTATCATATCTCCTAGTTACTTCTCAGATTTCTCCGAAAATAATCCGTCTGGATAAAAACTCAACTTTTTCCAGCTCTCCTGTAAATTCAAACACATGATGCACCTCTTCGAGTACCCGATTAATAAATCTGTAAGCTTCAAAACTTAACATTTTCCATTGGATCCTTCCTATAACTTATTACTGTATTCACAATTCCATTCTAATCTCGTTATCTGAATAACATTCCATATGTCTTCTCAACCGTTGCCCTCTTCATGGTTTCGAACAACCCAAAGTATATATATCTACCATCTTTAACACCTATCAACATATGGTGATCTTTGTCGGCTTACCCAAATACTCGTGTAAGGAGCCCATCAAAAGAAAACATAGAACTCCTTAACATTAACCGTAGCTTTAACTATGACTCGTACGCTAGTGACCATCTTCCTACTTAATCCTAAAACCGGTCTACTATAATCCTCCAACATAAGATTCAATCTTTAATCCATACCCTTACCGGGAGTTTCCTTTATTTATCACTACGCTCGCATTCTTCATTCCAAGCATCTTGATGTCCCATAATAAAGGAAGGTAATCTATTTCATCCATCCAATATTTCGCTTAATACATAAATAAGTCTCTCACATATCGGATATCAAAATCTCATCCGGTCAAGTGCGCAAGTCCTTCCATTCTTACACTCTCTATCCTTACTGAAAGTCCAGAGCTTCCAATAATTAACTTTTCATTCCTTAGTCCAAGTCGCTAGGTGTGGTATCACAATCCTTTGCATCCGCAGCCGGAAATAAAACTCTAATTGCACAATTCACTTTAACTTTCCAAATTACGGTTCCCCTTAAGATTCCAAATCATCTCTTAGTGTATTCCATAATTCTTTACTCCACACATCTCCTCGGAGAAGGCATCGCTCAAAAATGCGTCCAACTAGTTAAGATACTTGACCTTACTCTTAAATACCTCTTGTATTCCTGAAACTTTGCCATTAACAGGCTCAGTTACTCCACTGTTAGAGAACCATCCTTTGACCTTAAACACTTTGCAAATTTCCGTCTTAAAAATCTGATGTCTGAACCTTCACCCTTCGTACACTTCTTTCCTCCTTGGTCACATTCAGCCCTCGGATATTTGTCCTAACTGCCATATACTAGACTGAGTTGATCAGGCTCAACTAGATGTGACCTTTAGAACAATATCCGGAACCCAATGATTCCACTACTTTTATTGAATCTTAAATGACCCATGGCACGGTCTGAATCGACCTGCTCTGATACCAATTGTAACACCCATACTAACTTTAACTAGTATATTAGCATGTGCATTAAACTGATACTGGATACATTTAAAAATTTCAATAATAATAATATTACATCACAAAAGATTGAATATAAGTTTACTCGTCTGTACAAATATCCAATATTATTACATTACTCATACTATATCCGTCAAGCTCCTGAGCTGGTACACAACGAGCAACTGTAATCCATCCAGCATCTCTGTGAAGATCTTCATCACGAACCTCTGACTTACCTGTAAACCTGCACCAGAAGGAATGGGATGAGACATAATGTCTCAGTGAGCTCTACCCAACCTACTGTTGGCAACCACGGGGAACCTAGGGTCGCCATGCCTACCTTGGCAATCTCGGGGATTTCCTATGATCGCCAAGTCTTTTATCTGCCTATGACTATAAGTCCTCCTGTAACTATAACTTGAACTGCCTATAACTTTAATTTAGTGATCGAGGGGAAATCTATGATCACTTGCTGATAACTGTCTATAACTATAACTATAACTGTGACTATAACTGTAACTTTGACTTTATCTGTGAAACATAAAACATATAACAGTTCTATAGTAGTTTTATGTTAGCTGTTAGCGTTGAACAAACAATTATCTGAGTTCATTTTACGGAGGGCACCACGGGTGGAGCAACCCCGAGATACGTCTCCCTATAAACCGGTGAAATTCCTATCATATCAGGCTAACACCGGACTCCCTATGAAACGTGTGGACAACCCTCTCGGAGAAGTCCCATCCGGCGAATCCCGGAGTCTGATGAACACGCCCTATGACTGTGAAACGTGCAAGCACGCCAATATCTTTGATCTTTAATTCTTTAACTTTAACATATGAACATATAATCAGTACTCTAATCGTATAACAATTCCTGTAACATATGACCTATAATCTATGATTCTTGGCTTATCGTTCTCATAAGCCACCTATGATCGTTGGAGAACCAACACTATAAACCTATCTGTAACTATGATTGAGAAAACATTTATACTCTCATTGCTCTTAGGCTTGCACATACTTAAGTGAATGTAGGGACTTCACTTACAAAGAGATAATCCCATTACCAATCCCTATACATATCTATATAACTTAGGAGTATAAGTATACATCTCCTAATGCCATGCCTATCCCTCATCCTACCCTAATTCCAAACCAAAGCTCACGAACAAAAAGCTGGGAAAAGGGCAAATCGTAGCACGATTTCAAGGAATCGGAGCACGATTTTTTGCGAAAGTTCCTTGAAAATCAGGACATAAAATCGTAGCCCGATGCCCATAAATCGTAGCACGATTTTGGCTTCAGCAGCATTCAAAATTTTGCTTCCTAGACTAAACCAAACATCCCCAATCATCAAAACAGCTTATGGGAATGTATTTCCAAGACATATAAACAACTTATCACATAATAATTCATGTAATCACAAGCCAACAAGGGATTAAGACATGAATCTAGCAAACTAGCTTTTAATACCATAACTTCAAAGCTTAAACAAGTGGGTTTCTAAAACCCTCTAAGAGCTCACCTTGTACTTGATTCCAATCTTTGCCAAGCTTTACCTCAAAACCCTAGCTCATCTCTTACTCTTCTCTTGCTTCTTCTTTAACTTCTTCTTGCTCCAAATTCCCCCAAAATAAGCTTGCTTGCATAACAAGAGTTTAGGAAGGAGTTTAATGAATTAAGGGGTGATGATTGATGATGAAGTGAAGATGAAGGGGGAAGGGCGAAAATGAGAGAGGAAGGGGGAGGAAAAATCAGCTTTGTTTACTAGAAAAATAATGAGATAAACATGGGAAATTCCATATAAATCCAAATAGGTCCTTTCCCCTTTATTACAACTTTGCCACTCCTCTAATTACAACCTTGCCATTGCTTGCTCATGAAGTTTCTAACACGTTTAACTGATGCTTCTAAGCGGGATATTACAGATGGGATAATAAGCCCTAAGTATGACATATGACAACCATATGTCTAGAACCTATAATAGGTTAGCAAGAATAGAGATATATTCAGGTAAGGGTACGAGAGTACTAGGAATGTATTTCAACATTCAAAAATTCAGATAAGATTATTATCAGATAAGTTAAGGGTTTAGATTTTCAGGATACCCTTAACCAGGCAGATTAGAGTGTACCTTAGACAATGGTACAAAACTAGTATCAGAAAATATCATGAAT